>JAMYCR010000006.1:0-1200000 GCA_028830335.1 Eucera pruinosa | reverse complement strand
AAACAATTGCCAAAAGTTTTTTTTCGGTCGTTGTGTAGCGAGTTTCGGCAGCGTTCAAACTGCGGGATGCATAGGATACCGGTTTATCTCTACCGATCGATCCTTGTGAAAGCACAGCGCCTAGGGCGTAGTTGCTCTCATCGGTAGTTAGTACAAAGGGTTGTGTCCAGTCGGGATATTGTAATATAGGTTGTGTTATTAGCGCTGTAGCGTCAAGGGATACTGTAACCATTAGGTTTCGCGGAGTTGTAAATTCCGCTACACTTTTCGCGACAATAACTCGATGACGCGGTTTACTCCTACTTAAAGGAATGAAAACCTGATGGTATTTTCAATATATAACAATTTATTGAACTGTTGATTTACAATTTGGTTGCCGATGGATGATTTCGCTGATCGGTTTAAGATGTATCGTAAGACGATTGCTCCGCAATCTCGATGGCCAGCTTGTTGGATCGAATCGATTTGTAGGAGTTTGTTTGGAAATGACTCAAGAATACAGAGTACTCAAGAATAATCTATACTCAGGAATACTTTTTGAGAATGCGCGAAACTCTATATTTACGTCATTTGGAAAACTAAGGTGGAAGATGATTGGCGGAAAGAATTTGGAAAGGGAAATTTGCCCGATTTCCGTGATTGGCTGGTCAGAAATTAGAACCAGTCCCCCACGAGTGAAGGAGTGGGAAGGCGCGAAGGTGTGCAACCAGAGGGGATGCTCGCGAAGTCCGTGAAGAAGGGATGCGAGGGCCGGATGTTGTGCAGATAAGCTGGAATTGAGGTGCACGATGCCTCATTGTCCAGAAACGCAAGGAAATGACTTTACAGCTGTATTTCGACAGACACGGAACAAGACCTTAATGAGGTGCTTACAGTTCGTGTCGTCGACAGCGTGTATTGTCCTTATATT
Source organism: Eucera pruinosa (assembly GCA_028830335.1). Taxonomy (NCBI): domain Eukaryota; kingdom Metazoa; phylum Arthropoda; class Insecta; order Hymenoptera; family Apidae; genus Eucera; species Eucera pruinosa. The sequence goes on along the minus strand of JAMYCR010000006.1, from coordinate 1,199,090 downwards.
TGAAAGGAAGTAATATTGGAGCTTATAGAAATAAGTTAATTCAATTTTCAAGAATGGGATAATCCTATTAGTTTTCCAAATGCAAATGCTGCTAATGGGCAAAAAAGAAAAAACCGTCTTAAGGACGGAACATGCTCCCCCCGTTGAGAGGGAACCGATCAATCAAATCAATCCCGTTCACAGTGGTAAAGGTGATAATAATCGTACGTTCCGCTTGATGAAATTCCCTGATGGTGTCTTGATTGTCATAGCTCGGATGATGTCGTCTGCTCCAGGATGCGTCTGTGTGACTCGTCCTAGAGCCCACTGCATAGGGGGCAAGTTGTCCTTCTTGATCAGGACGAGAGTTCTCTCCTGGATGCTGTGGTCGCCACTGGTCCATTTGTGGCGGACGTTGAGTTCGTTGAGGTACTCCTTGTACCATCGTGCCCAGAAGTCCCGCTTGATTTTCTGGATATGTTGCCAGACCGAGAGTCGATTTGGTGGAACGTCTCTAAAATCAGGGTCAGGTATAGTATTCATGGCGGTTCCGATTAAAAAGTGGCCAGGGGTAAGAGCGGATATATCGGAAGGATCGGGAGACATGGGGGTGAGAGGGCGAGAATTGAGGATACTCTCAATCTCGATAAGAAAAGTATTGAACTGTTCGAACGTTAGGAGCTCGTTGCCTACAACTCTTCGAACGTGGTGTTTGAATGACTTCACCGCAGCCTCCCATAGTCCTCCGAAGTGGGGTGACCGTGGTGGAATAAAGGTCCACTTGATGCCCTTATCGCTCAGGTAAGCGTTGATCCTCTCCCGATGATCCTTGGAGTTGAGCAGAGAATAGATGTCGTCCAGCTCACGATTGGCTCCGACGAAATTTGTGCCGTCATCGTGGCGAATTTGCCGGCATTTGCCTCGACGCCCGATGAAACGGCGTAGGGCGGCCAGGAATGCGTCGGTGGTAAGATCGCTGACCAGCTCCAGGTGTACTGCCTTTACCGCAAGACAGACGAAGACGGCAACGTACACCTTTACTTTGTTGCGGTTACGGTGCTTCTTTTCCTTTATATAAAAGGGACCGCAATAGTCGACCCCCACGTTGTTGAAGGGGCGATCCTCGGTGACTCGGGCTTTACGGAGACTTCCCATCACGTAATCAGAGGCAGGTGGATTGGCACGGAAACACCGCATGCATTGGCGGACGACTCTTCGAACCTGATTACGGCCATCGATGGGCTAATATCGTTGTCTCAGGTGATAGAGCGTCGCTTGAATTCCCGAATGCATATTTTTCCGATGTGAATCCTGGATGATGAGGGTTGTTATATGATGGCTCCGTGGTAGTACAATCGGATGCTGCTGCGAAAAAGCAATGTTCGCGTGCTGCAGACGTCCTCCTACGCGTAAGATTCCGTCATGGTCCAGGAAGGGATCCAACATGGTGAGCTTGCTTTTCCGGTGAACCCTTCGTCCAGATGATAGATCGTGGATTTCATCCGGAAAGCATTCGCGTTGCACCAAACGCAGGATTGTGAGGTTGGCGGCATTCAGTTCCTCCGTAGATAATGTGCCCTTGTGATGGTTGTCCCTTTTGAATCGCAGGCAATAGGCGATGATGCGTCGCAATTTTGATATTGCCGAGTACTTCAGTAGTAGCGGTGCAAGGCAAGTCTTGCGCCTTGTTTCCGGGAGTTCGTCGATGGATGGCAACTTTAGGTGAGGCCATCTGGATGGATGCTGCGTGAGCCAGTATGGACCGGATATCCAGATTGAATTTTGGATAAATTCGGCTGCCTGTTGTCCACGCGAGAGGAAATCAGCAGGATTATCCCGCGTCCGGACATGTCTCCATACGCCGACAGATGTTTTCTCCTGGATTTCGGAGACTCGATTCGCCACAAACGTTTTGAGTTGATGCGACGAAGAGTTGATCCAGTGCAAGACGATGGTTGAATCGGTCCAGAAGATGACTTCGTTTACCTTCGTGTTAATAGACCGTGAGACGGTGTGGTACAGATAGGCAAGAAGATGTGCACCACACAACTCGAGTCGAGGCAATGTAACGGCCTTGAGCGGAGCTACTCGAGATTTTGCGCACAGCAACCTCGATTGAACACAACCGGTGGAGTTCCTGGAGCGCATGTAGATGCAAGCTCCATACCCACTCTCGCTTGCGTCGCAGAACCCATGAATCTGGAGGTTGACTGCGTCTGGGAGAAGCAGGTGACGATCGGAAACCAGATCGTTCAAGAGGTTGAGCTGAGAGTAATAGGTGGTCCAGGCGTTGTGGATGGCGGAGGGGACAGATTCATTCCGATCCAGTTTGAGCTGCCACAGTCGTTGCATGATAATTTTGGCAGTGATAATTACTGGACCAAATAATCCCAAAGGGTCGAAAATTCTTGCAATCTCCGAAAGAATGGTCCTCTTCGTGATGCGAGTCTCGGGATTGCAAGATTTGACCGAGTATATAATGGAATCTTGTTGTGGATTCCATACAACACCCAAAGTTTTGAGCGTGCGGTCGTCGTTGGATTGCAGCTTGATGTTGACGCAGCTTTCTGGGAGACCTTGGAGAAGCGTGGATTCATTCGAAGTCCATTGACGGATGTTGAGACCAGCGCACTGCAGCAAGTCAATGATTTCGTCGCGGATTGTGCGCGCTTCCTCAATGGTGGCTGCTCCGGTTAAAAGATCACCGACGTACAGGTCGCGTTTCAACACGCTACCTGCATATTTGTATCGATGTCCTTTGTCGCTAGCCAATTGTTGCAGGCAGCGTGTTGCTAGAAATGGAGCCGGTGTCAATCCGAAGGTCACTGTGTTCAGTTCATATGTTTGCACTGCACCGTTAGTGTCCGTCCACAAGATCCGCTGGTATCGTCGATCTTCTTCGCGAATAAGGAATTGACAATACATTTTCTCAATGTCTCCAGTTAACACGTAATTATGCAACCGAAAACGCAGGACGTGAGAAAAGAGGTCGTCTTGCACGGTTGGTCCAGTACGGAGAGCATCGTTGAGTGAGACTCCCATATCGGTTTTTGTCGAACCGTCGAATACTACACGGAGTTTGGTGGTCGTGCTGCTTTCTTTGATTACCGCATGATGTGGTAAAAAGAAGCTGTTGTCCGAGGTCCAAATACTCCTGAATAACTGCTGTAGCATTCCTTGAAAATCGGATCGTGGTTGGAGCGGCGCTGGAGAACTTTGAAACGTTTCAAGGCTCTGGTGCGAGAAGCTCCCAGATGTTGTTTCTTTTCATTGAAGGGAAGAGCAACGACGTATCTTCCCCTCGTGTCTCGCTGCACGTTGTCCTGGAAGTGTTGTTCACAGGCCTTTTCTTCTGCGGAGAGATGAGGCGGAGTTGGATCCTCTTCGATCTCCCAAAAGCGTTTTATGTCGAACTCGAATTGAGTGACATCAGAGCTTTGATCTGGCTCGTCGTCTGCGCTGGACCGGATGGGAGGTTCATAATCGTTCTCGTCGGAGCGCACGATGTTGGAAGTGGCAGAGCACGCTTGCTCTTGGTTGTCCCAGCTAGATGGAAACTTGAGTGTGTCGCCAATGATCCATCCCAGAAGTGTTTTTTAGAGGAAGAGTTCCGGTCTACGAGTAGGAGAGAGGTCGATCTGTCCGACGCAGAACAGAGACAGCGTTGGTCCAGTGCCGAGTAGGAGATCTATTGTGGCTGGCTTGAAGAATTCTGGATCAGCGAGTTTTATGTTCCCTGGAATCTGGACAGAGTTCCGGTCCCCAGGATGCTGTGGTTCGAGCTCCGAGATGCTGAGAATAATTAAAAAGTTCGTCTTTTCCCAGTTTGTATGCATCGATCGGATCGTCACATTGTCGTGTTGAAATATAAAATATTGTCCTCCAATTTCGTCACCATATTCGTCTAATACAAATTCTAATATTTCTTGGTATTTTTGAGCATTTGCCTTCGGCGGAAACCATATTAGCGGAGTTTTACCATAATATCTAAACGCATACCATATCATCACACTCCCTCCTCCCAAAGTTGCGACTCATTTTTGTTTCTTTTTCATCACGTAAATCATACCAGTAGTATTGAAACCCATCCGGACCATTTAAATTGAACTTTTTCTCATCAGAAAAAATTACTGATCTCCACTTTTCAACTAACGACATGTGATCTTCAGCAAATTTTAACCGTTCCACTTTATGAAGTTTTGTTAAAGGAGGCTTTTTTGCTCGTTTTTTATAACGAAGGGATTTACCTGATCTTAAAACTTGTTGAACACGTCGAACAGTTACTGACAAGTCTAATTTAGTCTTTATTTGACTTGCATTGAATTTATTTTTTCGAGTTTCTAGTAGGATTTTTCCTCTGTCTCTCCTAGAAAGCTTTCTCGGAGGGCCCGTAGATTTTTTACTGGCATAATTTAATAAAATGATTGATAACATTCAAAGATCTACTAATTTTCTTTGCAATCTTTCTATTGGAAAGGCACATGTCCTTTAAAACAATGATCTGACCCTTTTCATAATCAGTTAGTGGTTTTCCACAGCCCATTGTGTTATACAAAGGGTATAGCCGGTTAAGGGGGTCAAATGTGCCCCCAAACCAAATTCAACGTGCAATGAGTCATTCGATAGCTTATCAAAAAAAACACTTCGTGCAAATTTTTAGCCCTGTATCACGACCTGGAGGGTAGTAACAGGGTGAACATGAAAATCACGTTTTTACGTCATTTCTCTTATTCTATAGCATGAAAAAAATAGAAAAAAATCAGAGGCATTTCTGATATCGGCTTACGTATTTAGGAATTTTTTCATATTTTTAAATTGAATAGCTAAGTTGTGAAAAATGAAAAACCGAAAACAAAGCGGAAAAATGCCGATTAAGCATTGATGCAGGTCCAGAACTACGATTATATTTTTACAGTAAGTAGATATTGTTGTTACTATTATTCTCAACTTTTTTCAGATTTTTCGGTTTGGTGCGCCGTAGTCAAAAAAACTAAAAACCAATTCGTTCGTTATTTTCTGCGTGTTAGACGTCGAATTTTTTGATGTTCTTTGGTATAGAAGTGCTCCATGCAATGTTTAACATTTTTACATTCGGCAGAATAACAGAGGAATTATAGAAAGTAAATAAATCCAATTAATGAAAGTTCCGATGACAACGGTATCTTCTGAAATATTAAGTTAGTTTCCAACAACGGCGCTGGCTCGGCGGCAAAGTATGTTACTTCAGAACGACTAGAGCCCTGTTTCGAGTCTCTTCTTGGGCTTTTTATTTTTTTTATTTATTATTATTTTTTTTCAATTTCTAATAATATAATAATGATCAGTATCGGTTTATAAATGTGTTAAAAATATTTTAACCTAAAATATGTATGAAAATAATGTTAGAGCGCTTTTTACGACTCCGCGTCTTTTCTCGCATATCTTGTCCTATTGTACTTCTATTGTAAAAATATTACTAAGCGATTTCGCCTATTCCAGTGATGAGTTTCTGCATCGATCGCTAATGTATTTTCAGTGGTTCGGATACCATCCTTTCCACTATTTCACCGAAAAGCTCTACATCTGAATTTAAACGTTTTCCAAACATATTTTTAAGAAACCCTGCTACTTTACAAAATAAACCTACTTAAGGGAGCAATTTATTGTCTAATTGATTGTGGAAAAGTTTGTCGCGTGAATAGGCGAAAGTCGCGGTTCAAACAGCTTTCAGCTTCCGAAATTATTGATTTTCCGGAGATGACAGATAACGATTTGAAGATTTTTTTTACTTGGTCGTATCAATTATCACAAGCAGTATCTTACTTGCATGGAGCACTTATATACCAAAGAACATCAAAAAATTCGACGTCTAACACGCAGAAAATAACGAACGAATCGGTTTTTAATTTTTTTGACTACGGCGCACCAAACCGAAAAATCTGAAAAAAATTGAGAATAATAGTAACAACAATATCTACTTACTGTAAAAATATAATCGTAGTTCTGGACCTGCATCAATGCTTAATCGGCATTTTTCCGCTTTGTTTTCGGTTTTTCATTTTTCACAACTTAGCTATTCAATTTAAAAATATGAAAAAATTCCTAAATACGTAAGCCGATATCAGAAATGCCTCTGATTTTTTTCATGCTATAGAATAAGAGAAATGACGTAAAAACGTGATTTTCATTTTCACCCTGTTACTACCCTCCAGGTCGAGATACAGGGCTAAAAATTTGCACGAAGTGTTTTTTTTTGATAAGCTATCGAATGACTCATTGCACGTTGAATTTGGTTTGGGGGCACATTTGACCCCCTTAACCGGCTATACCCTTTAAACCTAACCTAAAAATCAATATAAAGTACTTGAAAACCTTGCAGTTTTATATTAACCTTGAAAAAAAGCAAAAAATTTGTAACATCAAATGTATTCGTTGAAAATAATATCTTGAACCTAAGATTATTTCGCTTTACCAATACTATATTTTTTTTTAAATGTCTTAAAAAATTATGTGCTAATATTTAAGCTGCCTCAACTAAACTAACAAGGGAACATATCGAAGTCGCACACGCCGACTTCGATGAAATTTTGTTGGAAGTTCTCAAAAAAATAGTTGACACGTATATAGGGGATAATAATCAGAGGGTATTTGCAATGGTGAAGTTAATAACTATTTATTGAATACAGACTGCCTAATACTAAACACCGCACGATATGCTACACCATTCTCTCTCGCTAGACTCATCACGCCCAAACTCTCTCCTAGAATACCCTCACGCGTCGCATTCATCATTTAAGACCCTTGCACTCACATTCACACACTCTCACACTTCAGGGTCGACTACCCGCACTTTCACTGAAATCTGGAAAACACACGCAGGCACGTAGGCCCTTTCCGCAGAGTCCTAGATCTCACTCCGCACATCGTTCACTGGCACCAGGCATACTTCATGCATTCACCCACACACTAGGCCATCGCACACGTATTCTTTTTTATCGGCAATGATCCATGCGGAAGGGTTGATAACAGTCCCCAAAGTTAGGGGTCGAAAATACATTTTTTGGAATATCTTGGGAACTAAACAGGTTAGAGACAAAATTTTTGTTGCAAAATATGCACTTTTGCTTGCGGAATGCGATCATACAAATTTTTGTTAAAAAAATTATTTATTTAAATAATATATTAAAAATTTAATTTTTTAATTAGTTTTTCATACTAAATGATAATTCACATTAATATAAATCAATATACGTAAACTATAGGCTAAAATAGGGGATACGTGTCTTTGGAATTTTTGGTTTTTACCAATAAATATGAATTATTGTACGCCTAATTTTCTACCGGTCCGTGCGGTGAGAAACATCTTTGGTCGTATTTTAAGGTCACAGTCAATTTTTTCAACTCTCTGATTAAGTGTTGAAGTTATATGATTTATTGTTGATTGTTTTGCATAATCATCGGCAGTACTGCATGGAAAAATGCAACGCGGTATCACCTACCTATGCTGCGAGAAAGTAGGCTTTTATGGCCTAACCACTCGCCACTGATTCACCAACAAAGGCCTAGATTGAAAAGAGCTGTTTTTATTACAATGATTCGGCCAGAACTGTCTTTTACGATATATTGTAAAACAGGCCTGATCGAGTCAGCACTGGAGGATTAACTGGAACCAAGAATTAGCCGCATGCACGCCCTCCCTAATAAACTAATCAGTCTAACGTTTGCCTGGCCAAGACTTTATTACCGATTTACCTCAAGTAACTTCTTCGCTACTCTGTCTCCTTCTATCCGGAAATTTCAGAAATTCAATGCGTCATTTTACTACCACTTTTTCTACCCTCTCCTCGTCCGTCTAATCGTAAGAACCGTCCTGCAACCAATAGTAGTTTACCATAATTCCCACTTCTTGATTTAAAAAATTATCTACGCTTTCCTGAAGCCTACATTCTGACTCCCTTAACTAATTGAGATCAGATTCATGCTAAACTTTGAAGTAGACACAACCCAAATTAATCCGAGAACTTGTGCTATAAGCCGAGTATTGTTCAGCTAAACCAAAGGTTTCCTTCAGGCATCTTGAGGCATTTTGACCATTCTTCGTCGCGATTCGATTGGTTCAGATAAATTCGTGAATCGTTGTGAATTACTCGACAATCAAAACGACTTGTGTCACAAGATACAAGATTGTATGTTTCAAGTTATTATACTGGTAAAGTATCAAAATAAATACATAAAAATATTAAAAGTAATATAAATTTTCATTTTATACAACACATAGAAAAGGCAATCTAGACATTTGTTTGTAAATCGACAACTAGATAATATAGGCCATAGAAGCTTACAATTCTCGCAGCTGTAGGTGATACCACGTTGCATTTTTACATGCGGTACTGCCGATGACTATTCAAAACAATCAACGATAAATCATATAACTTCAATACTTAATCAGAAAGTTGAAAAAATTGACTGTGACCGGTAGAAAATTATGCGTACAATAATTCCTATTTATTGGTAAAAGCCAAAAATTCCAAAGACACGTATCCCCTATTTTAGCCTATAGTTTACGTACATTGATTAATATGAATGTCAATTATCATTTAGTATGAAAAACTAATAAAAAAATTCAAATTTTTAATATATTATTTAAATAAATTATTTTTTTCATAAAATTTCAGATGATCGCATTTCGCATTCAAGAGTGCATATTTTGCAACAAAATTTTTTTGGACCCTTTTGGTTCCCGTGATATTTCAAAAAATGTATTTTCGACCTCTAACTTTGGGGGCTGTTATCAACCCGTCCGCATGGATCATTGCCGATAAAAAAAATACGTGTCAAATATTAACAGAGTTTACACAGATTATTGGTTAATAATAATGGTTTATTATAGAAAAGATGTTACTAAATGAAATACAATATATATATATAAGGAAGGCGCGTGAATGCACGTGGCAACGTGCATCGCCGGTAACCAAAACAGCCAGATTAACTAAAACAAAAGACTGCATATTTTAACATTGCTGCCAACTTATTTTGTAGCCTAGAGAGATTCCATTACCAACAAATATTTTTTTGAGAACTTTCAACAAAATTTCATTGAAATCGGCGTTTGCGACTTCATTATGTTTCCTTGTAAGTGGTGGAGCGTTGTTAGAAGATATGTGTGTGGAACACTATCAAGTACTGTCATATGTTTTTAAGAATGAAAGTAGAAATAAGAACAGTAAACATACGATTGCGAATAGTGAACCTATTATTATTTCGGTAACTGTAGGCTTTTTGCCGCCAACGCTTATCGACCGGTAGCTTATAAATAGGCTTTTTGTCGCCAACGCTCATCGACCGGTAGCCTATAAATCGGCTTTTTGCTGCCAACGCTTGCCGCCCGGTAGCCTACTAATCGTTTTTTTGCCGCCTACGCTCAGTAGCCTAATAATCAGTTGTTGTGGCAAACAATATTTTTGTACTTATTAGTGAGATAGAATTTTTAGATTTTACTGTAAACTCCCACGTTCTTACAAATTTTTCTAAATTTTACCGTTCGCGATGTCTGAGAAAGGCGTTAGTGGAGAGTTTTATGTAGATAATCTGTCAGATTGTTCTGAAAATTATTTATTAAATGATAGTGGTGATAAAAGCGATGACAGTGACGTAATTTTTCGAGAGCGATGTTCTGTATTGCCACTGGCATATAGTGATTCAGAAGATGACAGTGTAAATGACATTGATGTAAACGATGATACATGGTCGACGAACGACAAATCATTAATTTTAGACCCTTTTGAAGGCAGCCCCGGGATAAAAATTATGCCAAGTTCTCCAGAAAGTATAGCGGACAGTTCAAATTTATTCATACGAAATGATTTTTTCGAGTACATGGTGAGAGAATCGAATAGGTATTGAGGAGTAGATAACAACGCATTATACCCAAAATTCAATTTTTTTATTTATACGAAACTCGCGGATTGCCGATCGTTTCTATGTCGCGGTGTGTATATGACTGCCCACGCTAAACAGTTCCTTGTACCCCGTGGCTGCTACGTGGCCCCCGGTTGCCATGCGGATACGCCAAATCAACAACGGAAAAAAATCCAAAGGGTATAGCCGATTAAGGGGGTCAGATGTGCCCTTCAACCGATTTTGATCGTGCATGGATCATTCGATAGATTATCAAAAAAGAACAGCTCACCTAAATGTTCAACCCCTAATCTCACTCAGGGGGGTAGTTAGGGGAAAATTCGATTTTACAGTTTTTGGTCCGTTTTTCCCATATACTAACAGAAAAAATTCTGAAAAATATCTGATACATTGCTAATAATGTGGTACATGTTATAGAATTTTTTCAGATTTTTTCCTTTTAAATCAGAGGCGTGAAAATTACAAAATGCAAAAAAAATGACAAAAAGTGCAGATTTCGCATTAATGCAAAGGCCGACTATTTTTATAAAATTATGGTAACAACATACTATCATAACTATTACCCTCAATTTTTTTCAGATTTTTTGCTCAGCTGCGCCATAGTTAAAAAAATAAATAACCGTGTTTCGCAGGGATTATCGTGCGAAGTAACCGCTTATAATTCACATTTTAATATTTCTTGTATACAGTGAGCAGATTAATGGTTCTTTAGTATTTTCTCATTCATAAGAATGGTACATAAATAAAAACAAAGTAAGCTAATCAGATAAATTAAAAAAAATGTCACGTCATATATACCATAAAATTGAACAGAACACCAACAGTGACGATGACGAAGTCGGTAAGGGGCGGGGTTGTGGAACTACTATGATACTCTTTTGTCGGAAGTTCAAATTCCACTCGACCTCACTTTTCCTTTAGAATTTTTCCCCTCTTTTGTTCAATTATAACTACATACGAATCAGGAATATTTATACAAAAAATGTTTAAAGCATTTTAATATTATTTTAACTTAAAATAGCAAAAAAACAATTTTTATTTCAGTAGCCACTTATCCTCTTAATTATGGTATTTGAACAATGGTAAGTAGTGTTTGTGAAGGGAAAAAATCTTTTTCAGTTTTAAAACTATTATTATATGAATTTTTCATTTTTAATATACGGTACCTAATGAGAACATGCAATGTTTTCTGTTAACAATTTTATTTGATTAGCGTCAAATAGAAGGGTGAGCTCTAATTCTTTTATTAATAACATGATCGAGATTCAGATTATGATGTGCATGTTAGAAATTCGCGGAGAAGGTCGTTTTAAGGAAGTTCTGGGGTAAGTACCGCGAGGACAATCATGGTACTTTATCACTACAGGATACATGAAAGTGGAAGCGAAGAAACAATAACAAACATTTAAGACATCGGCTTATGTGCAAACCACACAACGTTTAAAAGGTAAAAGATTTGAAATTCAACTTGTATTTGAATTTTGAAAACAATATAAAATCAAATTATATATGTTCATTACGTATAGAAAATGATAAGAAATACCATAATTAAGAGGATAAGTGGCTACTGAAATAAAAATTGTTTTTTTGTTATTTTAAGTTAAAATAATATTAAAATGCTTTAAACATTTTTTGTATAAATATTCCTGATTCGTATGTAGTTATAATTGAACAAAAGAGGGAAAAAATTCTAAAGGAAAAGTGAGGTCGAGTGGAATTTGAACTTCCGACAAAAGAGTATCATAGTAGTTCCACAACCCCGCCCCTTACCGACTTCGTCATCGTCACTGTTGGTGTTCTGTTCAATTTTATGGTATATAGGGCGTGACATTTTTTTAATTTATCTGATTAGCTTACTTATTTTTATTTATGTACCATTCTTACGAATGAAGAAATACTAAAGAACACTTAATCTGCCCATTGTATACAAGAAATATTAAAATGTCAATTATAAGCGGTTATTTCGCACGATAATCCCTGTGAAACACGGTTATTGATTTTTTTAACTATGGCGCAGCTGAGCAAAAAATCTGAAAAAAATCTTGCAATCTGCAAGCGATCAGGGAAGCGAACGCATCTTCCTGAGTGTGTGGTTCTAACATTCTGCTGCGGTGCAGGTGCCGACGGCTAAGTGTCTTGTGCTGCTGGGATCGTTTCTCCTGCAATCGCGTCCGAGATAATATATGCCGGTTTCAACCTATTAATTGTGACAGTTACCGGCTTGTCCCTAATATTAATAATAAAATTTTTCGGTCCCCGGGAAATGACCCTGAACGGTTCATCGTACGGCGGCTGGAGTGCGCCTCGGACCGTATCGTTGCGAAGAATCATCTGATTCACTGTCGCTAAGTCTTTGAACACAAATGTTTGTTTCCCGCCGTGATATGTGCCCGAGGTTGGTGCTAGTTCTCGGAAGTGTCGTCGCAACTCCTTCACCAGGTCAACCACGTTTGGCTCGGTCTCACGTGACCGCGGCGATAGGAATTAGCCAGGTAAGGGCAGCGTCTCGCCATATACCAGCTCAGCTGCCGTCGATTTCATGTCCTCCCTCCAGGCTGCGCGGATGCCCAGTAAAATGGTGGGAAGTGCCCTGGTCCACTGGATGTTTTGGTGACAACGATTGGCAGTCTTCAACTGACGGCGAAAACGTCCCGCCATGTCATTTGCCGCCGGGTGATAAGCCATTGTCCTGAAATGCGCCGTTCCCGTCAACTCGGTCAAGTGTCTAAATAGGTGTGACTCAAATTGCCTCCCCTGATCCGCGGTCACGCGCAAAGGGGTCCCGAACCAGGTAATCCATCCCTCGTAAATCTATGGTTGTGAACACTTTCTTACCTGCCAAGGCTTGCGCAAAGTCCTCTATATGTTTCACTGGGTACCTGTCGGGTAAGATGCGTGCGTTGAGTGCACGATAGTCTCCGCACGGTCGCCACTCCTCGTGGTTCTTTTTGGGCACCACGTGGAACGGAGATGACTAGCTGCTTTCCAATGGTCTTACGATCCCAAGCTGAAGCATGGTTTCAAATTCCTTCTTGGCGGCCTTGAGGCGATCAGGTGCCAAACGTTGAGGTCTGCAGGTAACGCGCTGACCTGACGACGCGTCGCGACGTGCGTATAAAATGCACCGTGGAGTACTTGGCTGATGCTGGAATTCTCCCTGGCCTGGTTATTTCTGGGAACTTTTGTAACAGTTCCAGGTATGGGGAATCGCCTGTCACCGCCTTGAAACACGGAATCGACTGCGCGCTTTTATCTGCCAGTCGGCCGATTACCGACAAAGAGATGACATTGCCTAATAAACGCCGGTTCCTAATATCCACTAATAGTTCATAGTGGTATAAAAAGTCCACACCGATAATCGGTTTTGACACATCGGCCACTACAAATTTCCACGAAAACACTCGCCGTAACCCCAAATCTAACGTCCAAGTCACTGCACCGTACGTCGGTATCTCCGAGCCGTTAGTCGGGAACAGCAGGTAACGCGACCTTGGGCGAAACCCACGCGTCAACGATCGTGGATAGACACAAAGGTCGGCTCCTGTATCGACTAAAAATTGCGTCTTCGTCTTCAAATCGGTGATGAACAGACGACGTGGTATAGGGCGAGGATCATCAGCCGTCATTAATGACCGCCCGGCTCGTTTCCGTCGCGGTACTCTAATTGCACGGCGGCTCGCAACGATGAGCATTAGCTTCCCAACGCCAGGGATAAAAACACTTGTCCTGCATCATGTCCCTCCGTTGCTTAGAGGTAGATTGCTGCCGAGAACGCTGCCGGGCACGTGGTGACCTGGGATGATAGTGCCTATCGCACCGCGATAGCAGTCATTCGCTTCTCCACTCCTCTTTAAGGGCAGCTATCTACTGCCGGAACGATAACGCCAATTGCGATATCTTGACGTTCAGCATTGCCTCCAAATCGTTTACCGCGCCTGGGTTGGTACCTGCTGCGGAGGACGCGCTGAGGTTTCGGCCACCTGTGCGCGGGAGCCCGTGGTGTCCGTAATAGCGTTTACTAATTCAGCCACTTTATCTAACTCCTTCTCCTTTTGCGTGACCAAAATGATCTGCATATTGGTCGGCAACCTCCCCATCCACAGGGTCCGTAGGACGTATTCCGACACGGCTAACCCTGCTAATCCCCACCCATCTCCTCTGACTCGATGAGATGGCGAGTTTTCTGTTCCTGTGTCGAACTCAACCTTTTTATCAGCTTCGTCTTCAGCTTTTGATACCGTCCGGATGTTGGTGGGTCCATAATTATGTCGCGGACTTCCACGGCGTATCTCGGGTCTAATGCACCCAAAACGTATCCGAATTTCGTGGCTTCCGCAGTAATTCCGGAGGCTTCGAAACTTCGTTCCACCATACAGAACCACATCTCTGGATCTGTTGGGCAAAATTCAGGAATACGGACGGACACCCTGTCCACCGCAGCAAATGACTCTCCGACGGAACCCGCACTCCCCGAGGCGTGGCTATTTTTCGTAGCCATTGCTTTTCACAATTCACGATTTTTACCGAAATCAAGTATTTAGTTCACACTTAGTTGCGATACTTATCACTAACGAGAAATTGTCCTGCTGTCGCTACACTTTACTAAATTACACTTGAAAGGTGTATTTACACATATAACCACACTAAACGTTTATTGCACGGTCTAACTGGCACTGCACAATTTATTCCGATCACGTCGGGGTCACCAATTAATTGAGGAGTAAATAACAACGCAGTATACCCAAAATTCAATTTTTTTATTTATACGAAACTCGCGGATTGCTGATCGTTTCTATGTGGTGTCGTGTATCTGACTGCTCTCGCCGAGCAGTTCCTTGTACCCCGTGGTTGCTACGCGGCCCCCGGTTACCATGTGGATACGCGAAATCAACAACGGAAAAAACTCCAAATTTGGTCCGTTCCGTCTGCGATCATCGTGAGCTCGCCAAGGGTCATCACTGGCCCTGACTCGCTTTTGTTTTTTCCTTTCTATACTTAGCCGTTCTAAAGCCGCCACAAACTAGAAAGATATCAATATTTTTCTTTTTTTTCCTCTCTTCCATCCTACTTTTTGTTGGTTTTCATAGTTTTTAATATCACATTGACCTAAGTAGCTACGTATTGTCATATCATTCTAGGCTGATTGCTCTAATTGTCTTTGCACTTTGTAAAGTCTTTTAACATTTTTTTCTGCGCTCACTTTCAATATTTGAATGCTATCTTTGTTATCATATGATTTCGATCTAAATTCGCTATATAGTGGGCAGTCTTTTGTAATGTGTTCGGTTGTTTCTAGTTTTTTCTTGTTGTATATTTGGCATTCCTCTTCTTCATTTATTAGTTACGGTATTCCTTCTTGTCTGCCTATTTGCCATTGTTTTCTTCCTACCAGTCTTAATTGTGCTATGGTTCTTTTGAATTTGATTGGTAGGTTCATTTTCAAATAAGATTCTGTGTTTGGATCGTTTAATTCTTTCAATTCTTTGTATTTAGGGGAGTATGTGGAGTTTATTGCTCTCATTACATATATCCCCTTTTTGTAAGTTCTGTTTTACTATTTCCAGTATTCTATTTTGGTTGTTGACTAGTTGGTTTTTCGTGAGGTTCTGGAGTAGTTCTCCGCAATTATGACGTTCGAGTATCGTTTTGATTTGTGTGAACCAGTTCAGTTTACTCCCGGTGTTCTCTACGTCTAGTTCTATTAGTTTATTGAAACATCTCTTTGTGAATTTTTGATGTTTCACATATTTAAGATTTTAACCCGATAATTTATTGCCTTCTTAATTACTTCCAGTTCTATTTTTGTTCTGCCAGTTTCCAGTCTCACCATATATCCTGGGGTGCATTTCGATAGATTCAGTATTTTTTTTAGGAAGCCTGTGTAAGCTTTTTCTATTTCGTCTAGGTATGTTAAACCCCATATACTTGAACCGTATTCTTAGATTTTAAGGTTTCCAGGTATCAACACCTGTTTTACCGAACGTTTAAATATATTATTAACAAAAAAAAGAAACATAATTTCACAGTAATAATGCCTTCCTTATGTATTGGATGATTGCATAAGTTTGTGCCCGATTCAGAAATAAGATTCAATAGATTAAAGTTTTAATAATGCAGTTTTATTTATATATAGTCATTATATAGTCACCATTCTTCTCTACAATTATTTTCCAACGATCTATAAGTTTGTCCATCACATTTTTGAAGAAAGAGCTTGATTTTCCCAGAAAAAAGTTCGTGAGGTAGTTTCTGATGGCTTCCTCGGATTTAAGATTCTGTCCATTTAAACTATTCTGCAAAGACCGGAACAGATGAAAATCTGAAGGGGCTATATCTTGAGAATATGGTGGGTGCTGCAATATTTCCCATTGCAACTCCTGTAGTTTTTGTAGCGTCTGTTGGGCAACGTGTGGCCTAGCATTATCGTGGTGGAAGATGATGCCTTTGCGATTGGCCAAAGCCGTACGTTTTTCTCGAATAACTGCATCAAGTCTAGTGAGTTGTTCACAGCACTTGTCCGCCGTGATTGTTTCGCCGCGTCGGAGCAACTCAAAATGAATAATTCCCCTGCAGTCCCACCAAACACAAAGCAACACTTTCATGGGATGCAAACCAGCTTTTGCGACGGGTTTTGCTCCTTCACTTGCTTTTTTCCAGGTCCTTTTTCGCTGTACGTTGTTGTAGAGTATCCACTTTTCGTCGCCTGTTACAATTCGATTCAGAAAAGGGTCTTTTGCATTACGTGCAAGGAGAGAAATGACCACATTTATGCGGTCCAGCTTATTCCTTTCAATCAGGGAATGTGGCACCAATGTATTGAGCTTGGAAAGGTATCCAAGTCTTTTCAAATGGCGAAATGCGGTCGAATTATCCACGTTCACCAAGGCACATAAAATGTCACCATCAATGCCGGAAGGACGACCAGAGCGGGGTTGATCTTCCAAACTGCAATCACCATTTCGAAATCTGCCAAACCACTTTTTGACCGTTCGGCGAGCAGGAGCACGGTCCAAATAAACACTCTGTATGTTTTTTTGTGCAGTATCAATACTTCCGCCTTTCCGAAATTCGTATAGCATTACATGTCGCAAATGCACCTTCTCGTTCTCCATCTTCGAAACTTCTTCTGACGCAGAAGTCCACTCATCTGAACGACGTCTGACGCTAATGTGACTCATGACACTATGACCTATTTAGTGTGTATAAATGACCAAATACAAACACGGAAGTTCCTCCGTGCAGTAAAATTAGCGGCATCTATGAAAGTCGGGCACGAACTTATGCAATCATCCAATACATATCATATATATATATATATATATATATATATATATATATATATATATATATATATATATATATATATATATATATACAGGGTGGGGCATTTAAAACAGTTCACCTGAATAACTCGCTTGTTTTCGGAGATAGAAGAAAATGTATCAGACCTAACTTACTTGGTATCGAGGGGCTCATAATCTGATGTTACTAATTTTTTTGTAGGTGGGTGCTTTAAGGAGATATGTAGGTCAACTAAGTTTTTTTAAATGGAATGATGTGGTTTTTTATTTACATTCTGATAGAGAGTTCCAAGACGAATGCAATGACCTAGTATGAAAATCATCTAAGATCACTCAAGGTCAACTGCAAGAGAAAATAGATTATCTCAAAGTATTCTTCGAACGTTTTATTTATGTATTCACTGCTAGTACAAGTGTTCAAAGTGTCGACCTTGAACATGGATACATCGTCTATAACGTTGCAATACTGATGATACTGCCCGCAAAATTTCGCTTGTATCTATTACAGAGCAAGCCCTTTTTATACGTTCTTGCATGTCAACTTTGGTTGTTGGTTTTTCGCGGTACACTTGTTCCTTTAATTTTCCCCACAAATAAAAATCTAAAGGTGTTAGGTCTGGGGAACGTGCCGGCCATTTGTTTCTTCCAGATCGACCAATCCAACGATCTCCAAACTTCTGGTTCAGAAATTCTGTAACATTTCGTGCTGAATGAGCAGGACATCCGTCTTGTTGAAACCACATGGATTGTCGTATATCCAGTGAAATGTTCTCTAACAATTCTGGCAAAACGTCTTCTAAGATTCTCTCATATTTATGACTATTTAACGTGCCATCAATAAAATATGGTCCAATTATTTTATTTTGAAGAATTCCGCACCAGACGTTTACAGACCAAGGTCTCTGCTTGTCTACTTCTCTCAGCCATCGTGGATTATCTACTGACCAGTAGTGCATATTGTGACGATTAACTTCTCCGTGGTTTGTGAATGTAGCCTCATCCGTAAACAAAATTTTATTTAGGAACATTTCATCGTCTTGCAGTTTTCGTAGGCTCCATTCGCAAAACTGTAAACGTTTATGAAAATCATTTTCACTTAACTGTTGATGAAGTGAAATATGGAACGGGTGAAAGCGGTTAACGTGAAGTATTCGCAAAATACTTCGTCGACTGATGCCACTTTCGCGTTCAAGTTGCCTCGTACTAACATGTGGATCTCGTATTACAGCTGCTAAAATGTTTGTAATGTTTGTATCATCGGTTGCTCTTTTGGCTCGATTACGTGTTTTGTTATCCACATTTCCGGTTTCTTGAAACTTTTTTACAATGTTTGCGAAGACAGGAAGTGAAGGTCTATTACGATCGGGAAATTTTTCACCATACACACGTACCGCTTCCCTCATAATTCTATGACATTCACCATAAATCAGAACCATTTCTACTTTCTCTGCTGTCGTGTAACGCATTTTTGAAAATTGAACACTAAGATTGAATATTAGGGAACCGTACTCTAGTCGGTAGTGTTCGTTGCGTCGCGATTCACCGCGCGGATTGTTTCCTCGTTCGGGTCGTAACTCCCGAAGTGACCTTTCGGTACGCAATTTTTCGCGACACTTGTCCGCCAAATTAATTTTGGACAATGTAATCGATAACGTTAGATATCCCGACTGTTGGACCGTAACGTGTGGCCCGATATCCTGGACGGTGGACTCGCTGAGTTTTTGCGAATGTCTGAGTTTTTGCTCGAGTGAATCTTTTTTCTTAACTGTTTGCTTCGCGTCGTTTTTCGTTTCTGCTGCCTCGGTGTTTGGTGCTCGATCGGGGCACTTCGAGAGAATACCAAGGGCGTTGATTGGGTTTTTCAATTTTCCAATCAGCGCATCTTTGGGCCTTTGGCGTTATTTTAAAAACGCCCCTTTGCCGGACCCTTTCCGAACGGGGGTGATGGCAATGCCTTCGCGTGGGGGATTTCTCGAAGATTCGACGATGTCGCGGAAGGTTCCTCCGGGTTGACTCTTGATTGCCGGGACCGTTACGCACGTGTTTAGTCGACCCTTCGGAAACTCCGGGTTTATGACATGGCTAGTCTTTAGGATGAACGAAACGAAATTTTAAAGCTATTGTACAAAAATTGAAATGACTCGAGAGGGAAACTTTACGGTCGCGGAAGAAATTGCCGGTAATAGAGAAAAATTAAGAAAACAGAAACGGAACAGGTAGTCAAACTACCAATAACATTCGTGGATACAGATAAGCTTACTGTTGGAGTTTGTTAGGTGCTCGTTTCCTGGTAACGCGTTTGCCCATCGCTTGACAATCGTCCGGCGATTTGCGCGGGATTCGCTCCTTGACAACGGAAAAAACGGTCGCCGGTTGCTAGTCAACAAGCTTGATCGCGCTGTGGAACGCGACACGTTGGGAGAAGTTTCAAAAGAGAGTCAAGACGAGCAAGTCACGTAACATTAGACGAGTCAAACAAACGTATCACTAGTACATATGTGTACACTTTACACAATAAGTTATATTAAGTAACCACCCATACACACACACACACACACATAGCCACACACACGACACCTCAAACAATAAATCTCGTGTTAATTGAATCCACTGCCTACTCCTTTAATCACGGTCCCAAGCTGTTCTCTTGGGTGATCCTTCAACAATTCGTAGACAGCACAACCAAGGGTGCAATATTCAGGATCCGCCACAGGATCATAACACTTACAATGCGATTGAATATTTGTATATGTTCTGTGACCCTTATCAGTAATTGCAACAGAGATATGTCAACAACCAGGCAAGATACGAAAGTATTCGAAGAGTACTTTGAGATAATCTATTTTCTCTTGCAGTTGACCTTGAGTGATCTTAGATGATTTTCATACTAGGTCATTGCATTCGTCTTGGAACTCTCTATCAGAATGTAAATAAAAAACCACATCATTCCATTTAAAAAAACTTAGTTGACCTACATATCTCCTTAAAGCACCCACCTACAAAAAAATTAGTAACATCAGATTATGAGCCCCTCGATACCAAGTAAGTTAGGTCTGATGCATTTTCTTCTATCTCCGAAAACAAGCGAGTTATTCAGGTGAACTGTTTTAAATGCCCCACCCTGTATATATATATAGCTCTCTTTAACCGCTTTCGCTCTTCTCTATTCAAATTCTGACAGTCGACTGTTCGCTATCACATTTGCCCTTCCACACATTTATCCATCACACTCATACCAATATCTTAAAAGTAAAGTTTCCTGAATTACTGATTATTTCGATTGCTGACACGTATAGTAGCGTTGCTAAGGCGATTGAGTCAAATAGTTTAATTGCTGCATCCCAGCTTGTGCATTTCGTTGCAATTAATGGTTTCCATATCGAGTCTATTGCCAGTTTGGTCCTTGATATAAAGTGTTTCGCTGCTGTTGAGAACGAGCCTGATTTTATAATTGGCACACCTAGGTATGTGTATTCTTTGGTATATTCGATTACTTTCCCGCTGTAGTAGACCTTTCTAGACTTATTTTGCTTTCTTGATTTGCTAAATTCTAAGATTTTTGTTTTCTTGATGTTGACTTCGAGACCATTCTCTTGACAGTATTCTTGCAGTGTGATTAATTTTTCTTGCATGTCTGTTAAGTTTGTGGATATCAGATCTAAGTTGTCGGCGAAGTTCCATCTTATCTGTTATATTTATATGTCCTTTGTCCCTTAAGAATTTGTCTATATTGTAGGAATGTTGGGTCGCAACAAATTACACAATAGGGTTTTAATGATTAAAACCATGAATAGTCTTTATTACTGAATATTATAATTTAACTCTAGTGTCTCTTAATACTCTCGCACTCTGACTCGCTCTCTGCTCATACGTCCTCTCGTTATCGACTCGCTTTCCTAACTGCCTTCCTTTTACTTTTCACGCATTCCATCTCCTTACATGCATTCATTCTCTCTTCTTCTATCTCTCTGTTTCTTTCACTCATCTCAGACATTCGGAAAACTCAGTCAGTCACGTACACCGAAATTCTTACGAATCCACGCACCCTCCGTTCACACACCAAAGTCCCAAACTCTCGGTCCCAGACGCACTTCACTCAGGCGCCAGTTCATAAACATACACTCGACATTCTGTCTCCTACAATATCATGGATCATTAGCGCATATAGCCCTGGACTTAGCGAATCTCTCTGCAGAACTCCTGACGTGATCTCGATTGTTGTCGTGTTTCGGATTTTTATACTGGTGTTGGCATTCTCTTATATGCTTTTTATTATTATTATTAATTTTGAACTGACACCGGCCTTATATAATTTATACCACAATTTTTTGTGTTGGATTGAGCCGAAGGCTTTTTTGAAGTCCACGAATGTTATAAATATCTTATTCCTTGGTTTTTGTAATGCTTCAAATATTTTGTAGTGCAATATAAAAATATTGTCTTTGCATCCTCTTTTTCATCTAAAGCCAGACTGTACCTCTGGTAATATATGGCTACTTTTATATCATATACGTAACCTATTTGCTAGTATCGCTGTAAATATGTTTAAATATTGCTAATGTAATGCCTCTATAGTTATCTGGGTTGCTTTGGTCGCCTTTTTTGTATAGCATAATCGTACGTGTTGTTGAGCGTTACGGTACTGTCT
Organism: Eucera pruinosa; assembly: GCA_028830335.1. Taxonomy (NCBI): domain Eukaryota; kingdom Metazoa; phylum Arthropoda; class Insecta; order Hymenoptera; family Apidae; genus Eucera; species Eucera pruinosa. The sequence continues at coordinate 1,177,265 of JAMYCR010000006.1, read as the reverse complement.
TCGCGAAGGCACCGCCATAAACGACGTTCAAAGGAGACTGGCCCACGGGTCTGCGACTTCGAGAATCCACAGATGGCCAAAATATGATGCCCGTTCATTAAAAATCCATTAGCAAGGTCAACACGGGGCCTCGGCGACGAAATTCGCTAACCTAAAAATTGCCATAAAAATCCTTCCACCTCCACGCATCCTGCTAACCCACATCTGCACAATTTCACCCACCAATAACCTTCCAAAATCCACTTCGACCATTCCCATAGCTCTACCAAAGCCAATATAGAGGGACACACGCTAAATCAGTTGCCTACAAGACACCGACACGACACCATCAACCACCAGAATCAACACTTACACAAATCACACAATATATATGTGAATAAACTCTATAACACAACACCATTCAGTGAATCTTCCTTGCCATTTCAATTTATTGCGGGAAATTGCAACGCGAGTAAGCAAGGCGCATACACCTAGTTGTCGTTTGCAACACGTGTATTGCACCAACCATTTGGTATTTCTTCCTTTGATAGCACCTTGTACATTAGTGCGTATAGTTTCCCTTTTAATGTCGGTGTTAGGTTTTTATAGAATTCATTAGTGACTCCATCTGGTCTTGGTGATTTATTTCCTTTAAGCTATTTTAATGCTCTTTCCAACTCAGAAGGCTCTATGTTTTTGTCCAGATATGGGTGTTGTGCGTCGTAGAAGTTTATTATTTCAGTTCTTCTTTTTTTGTATAATTCTCTTTAGAAGTTGTTCCATTCTTCTATATTAATCTTGCACTCTTCTGTTACTTTATGTCTAAATTTTTTGACTACTTTCCAGAAATTTTCTGGATTTTTACTTCTCCTATTTCCTTTTGTATTTGTAGCGTGTATTCTCTTCTTTTGGTTTTTAGTAATATTTTATATTTGTTTGTGTGGTCTAGATAGCTTCTTTTTTCCTTTTCGTTGTAGGTTCTTCTATAACTTTTCGCTGCCTTTTTGATTTTATTTTTCTGTTCTCTACATTCTTTATCATACCATGGTTTATTTGATTTACTTTGGTTTTTTGCTGTTCTTATTATTTTGATCATATTCATTTTCGTAGCTACCTCTTTAATGTTTTTCATAAGTGACATATATATTTCTTCTGTATTCTCATTGTGTGTTGCCATGTAGTTTTTCAGTGCTTCATGGAAGTCTTCAACTTTCTCATTGTTCCAAATTAGTTTGCGTATTTCTTGTTGTTGCGTATTGTCACTTGTGTTGATATTCTTATTTCCCTTTAGTTGAAGTGTTATTGGCAGGTAATCTGAGGTCTCCAGTTCTTTCACCTCAAAATCTCATATTTTGTCACTATTTCCATTTATATCCATATCAGATCAAGTACACTTTGGGATGATTTCCAATATATGTGTATGTTCCTGTTTTGTCTGATATGCCCCTTCCATTCAATACAATCATTACCATTTCTTCCATTCTTTCGCATAGCAATTGACCTCTTTTATTCACATTTTTGTCTTGCGAGTCCCTTATCCATATTAGTTTGGTATTTATGGATAGATCCTTATCCAGTTTATTTAACTTGCTTATTCTTGAATTGAAGTCTCCTCCTACTATGATTGAGCCTGTGTGCTTCTCCTTTACATCCTTGAGTATTTCCAGCAATGTTTTTATCCTGAATTCCGCATTCTCTTGTTTGATATATACATTGTTTATAATATATTCACTGTCTTCTATTCTGCACTTCATAATTAGCCATGAATCGCTTTCTTTTAATACTGTAGTATTTTTTACTATATTACTGTCATATATGATGCATAGGCTGTGGGTGAGGATCCGTGACCGGGAGAGATAGACTATAAGTTTTAGAAAAGAGTTTATGTATATTTCGGAATATGTGATGAGATTGAGGAAATCAAACAGCACACTCTTGATAATCGTACTTCATACGCCGATAGCTACAGAGCATCTGCCTCGTTCCCTTGAACCAACGCTCGTCCGTGTCGCGTCCGCCGATTTTCTCCTATTTTTGTTAATATTGGTCTCCATGGTGATATATGCGCGGAAAGACAGTCACCCAAATCTCTGCATGGAATGATCGTCGAATGCCGACATATACATCGAAGGAACAACGTATTGGGTTGAGTGGAATGTTCGTGCCGTTTTTTGGGTCAAATTAAAAGACATTTTTTGTACTTCAATAATAATTTATTCATTAAGGTATTGCCCATTGTTTTGTATCACCTTTAGCCATCTTTCATGTAGCTTCATTATTCCTTCCTCGTAAAACTCTTGAGGTTTTCCAGCAAAAAACTGATTCAAGTACCTATTGCACTCTTCCAAGGAATTGAAGTTTTTCCCATTAAGGGAGTTTTGTAGGGGGCGGAATAAATGATAGTCCGAGGGGGCTAGGTCAGCTGAATATGGCGGGTGGGGTAGAGCATCCTACCCGAACTCTATCAATTTTTGTCGTGTAGTCGAAGACACGTGCGGTCTTGCATTGTCTTGTTGAAAGACAACACCCTTACGATTAAACAATTCCGGACGCTTTTCTTTGATTGCGTCTTTCAATCGGTCCAATTGGGAGCAGTAGACCTCTGAATTTATCGTTCGATTTGGTGGTAGAAGTTCGTGATGTAAGACTCCCTTGTAATCCCACCATATGCATAGCATAACTTTCTTTGGATGGAGGTCTGCTTTCGGACACGATAATGGACGTTGATATTCTTTGCTCCAAGATCTTTTTCGCACCATATTATTGTACAATAGCCACTTTTCATCGCCGGTGACTATCCGTCTCAAAAATGGATCACTTTCATTCCGTTTTGACAAAGTGTAGCATATGGAAACTTGATCTATCAGATTTTTCTCCGACAACGTATGCGGTACCCAAACGTCGAGACGACTGGTATATCCAAGCTTGTGTAAATGTTCCACGACAGTTCTTTGCGATATTTTAAGCATCTCTGCTATTTCTCGTGTTGTATAGCGCGGATTTTGTTGAACTAGTGTTATGATACTATCGTCGTCAACCTCGATTAGCCGCCCTGAACGCGGTGCATCATCAAGGTCAAAATTTCCAGCACGGAATCTAGCAAACCATTTTCGGCAAGTTCGTTCTTTTATCGCATCCTCTCCGTACACAGCACAAATCTTCTTTTGTGTTTCCGCCGCATTTTTACCTTTTTTAAAGTAAAAGAGCATAATATGACGAAATGTACTTTAGTGTTCTCTATCTTAAAATTGATTTAAAATCGTACAAGTAACAATTAATATATGCAAGGTTCTGCTAAAACAAACTTAGGAATGTAAGCTGTCAAACAATTATGGGTTATGTTAATTAGGCCGAAGTTAACCACAATTATTCGCAGACACCTTCATGGGTAACAAGAAACGGCACGAACTTTCCACTCATCCCAATACAATAATCTGCACGTGCCGAGTATGATGAAGTAAGTAAGAAGGGGACGCGTGGTTTCGTTGTCGTGTAGACGCCACCCGGTTACTTTCTTTACACGCCGTTAGATGGCGACGTCCGAAAATACATATAGGCGTGTATCGCGCCATTGAAAATGTGCCCCAATGCCAATATAGGCCTCCATTGGCTCTGCCTCTGATGTGGACTTAGTCTGCGTTACTTGTTACGTATTTGTAATTAAGGTCTTTGAGGCTTCCGCGGTACGATTCTGAATAAGACTTGGCTTCTGGGATGGGGCCGCGTTGGATGGCGGTTTGTTGCCGACGTTTCGTAAACATTGCCGTTTACTTCATCAGGGCGAGAGACAACCTGATACCAGGGCCCCCAAACTACCGTATTTCGCCCAGAACCAAATATAGTTCTCCCCTCCGTCTACTTGGAGCGCTAGCGGCGTCACTAACCATACACATAACGTCGGTGAAATACGCACACAAGAACATGGTCCTATATATGTGCTGTATAGTATTTATACTTACAAGTAAAAATTATTTTATAATAAAAATATGTTGTGGGAAAAAGAAAAACACTATTAACAAATTAATTAAATATATTGGAATAATATTTTACAGTTTCAATTCAAAATAAATATTTGTGTAACATATATTAAATATTATATACATATATAAAATACACCAAGTTTATGAAATAATATTTATCGTTAATAAACTTAAATAAATAAAATACATCATTTTATGGCCTGGTCCATTATAGTTATTATTGTTTTAAGCTTTGGAGTATAAACCGTACCCAACAGGAGATAATTCTGAATGTTTCGCCAGCATTCCAGCTAGCTTTATCAGGGGTCTGAAGATGTACAGTATCAAACTATCTCTTGCTGAACATTGCTTACACCTCACACCGTCAAACAATATTAACTTCAATTTCCTAAAAGACTCTTGAGTACTTCTGTGGCCTTTCCAGGCTGCAGCATAGTAATCTCTCCTTTGGACAGCACCTTCTGTAATTGTAAAGAATCATTGGTAAAAATGTCTTTTAAATGATTCAATATACTACTGAATAATAATAGTCAGCAGTCTGTAAAGCCATACCTGCACTCTGCAATGGTTTTTCATCTTGCAACAAATAAAACATGAACATGTACAATTCTTTTTAATTCTTGGTCTTTTTATTAAAATAATGAGTATTACTTACTTCATTTTCATCTCTTCCTCTTGTTGTTGCACCTTTTCGCAAAAAAACGCCAAGATAACACGCCAAGATTAAATTCAATTAAATTCCAATGCACGCTTCTCCAAACCAAGTTCAATAAAATTTGCGAGTTGACAGGTGAATGGTGGGAACGTGACGTCACGATTTCTTACCTTGTGTACAGTATCGGTGATACAATATATACATGTAGAGGTGCGCCGCTAGCGCTCCAAGTAGACGGGGGGGGGGGGGGGGAGAATTAAAATCGGCTTCAAGTTCACAAGAATAGAGTTCGGGGGCCCTGCCTGATACTGGTTGCTCCCGTACAGGGTGTCCTTATTTATCCAGAACTGGAGTCATTGTTGTGTGACGTATCAGTTGAGTAGAGTTGACCAATCGGGTAGCTGTTTTAATTGAATGGCCATTCAATTAAAAACCGGGAGGATGGTATTCCAAATTGGGTGGGTTTGATATCCGGAATCCCTGTTGATGTTGTTGGGATGTTTGTGGATCTCAAGAGCTTCTCTGTACTTACAAGGAAAGCACTGTTTTGAGTTCGCCAGACTGGTGGTCTGGTCGAACAGGATTTGGTGGCCCGTTTCTATTTGATGTTCCGCCACAGCTGAGATGGAAAAATGTTTCAGTTTGACGCATCTTATGTGTTCTTTGAGGCGAGTGCTGATCTTCCTCCCGGTTTCTCCGATGTAGACTTTTCCACAGGAACAAGGGATCCTGCAAACCCCTGATGAGCTAAGAGGAGGGCGTTGGTCTTTTGGAGAGTTTAGGAACTGACCTATTTTTTGGGGTGGTTTGAAAACCGGTTTGATTTTGTTTTTACAGAGGATTCTCCCTATGGAGTCTGTTACTCCTTGGACGTAGAGGAGGAAGGCAGTTCTGTTAGTGTTTTCGGTTGGTGTGCCGACGCGTCGGCAACAAACTGTCATCCAACGCGGCTCCAACCCGGAAGCCAAGTCTTATGTATTTGTAATTTTTTAAAAACGTCGGTAGCATTATATTATCATCTAACGACCATGTTTCATTTAAACAAATCATTATACGGTTTTGGATGTACTTACAGTCGTCTTCATTGCAGATGTTGTGCAAGTTTGCTATACCATTTATATTCGAATATGTTATGCTGAATTGAGTTGTTTTTTTTATCTTAGTTAGGTATATTTTCTTGTGCTGCTATTTCCTCATATTGCTTCTTATTTTGCCTCATTGTCCTGAAATAACCCTTTTTCTCTTGGGTCCGGATTGTCTCTCCAGGTGTATTTGACATCATTTATGAATATATTATATATTATATCATATTATGAATATATAATATTTTTTTGTATCCAATGTTGGTTTTATTTCCTTTTCCTCTTTCTTCTGCGACTACCTTTATTATTTCCCTCTGTATTTCGAGTTCTCTTTTTGTTAACTCGTCATCAATGTATATTTTCTGTCCTTTAAGTTTCCTTTTATTTGCCTTAATTTTTGTTTTGTCTTCGTAGCACAAGAGGTGTACTTTTATTATCCTTTTGTTGAATTTGTTTTTTATCTGTATTACTTGTTCAATGTTGACTTCTATGTTTAAGTTGCTCTCTATTAATTCTTGGAACTCTTCTTCCATATTATTTTTAACCCTTCGCGATCGGCAAATTTCTCTGACGGGAGTGCCATATAGTCGCTTTTAGTAACTTTTCTTAGTTTAGAATAGTAGCTTTTCAGAGTTATTTTTTCCTAAGTGATTTAAAGCAAATATGAATATTAAAAAACACGGAATATGTTGAAACTGATCTATTGTGTTACAATACATAATTGTTAATAGAGCAGGGAGTTAATAACTCCGCTGCTCCTAACGTAGGTTCGGATATTGAGGTACAGGGATTAAGGCGGTAGTCCCCTCGCGTGACGTCACAGATTTCGTAGGCATGGTAGATTTCGTTACAGTAAGGTCATTTCCTACAAGCATGTGGCTGCCCGACGAATACGAGGCGGAGCCACTATCGTTTTCCTTCACGAAAGCGTAGAGTAATTCGCAGCTGTTTAATGCGTGTTAGCGGGGCAAGGGGGAAAATCGTCTCAAGGCAGCAGCGTTGCCATGAATCAACGGCGGTGTTACCGCGTTGCCGCCGTGACAATTCATCGCAATGATTGCACGAGAGCGGTTTATGGTTCGACTGTGAAGTCCACACGAAATGGTTTGGTTGCATGTTCTCGCCCCACACAAGTTAAATTTTTTCCTCTAAGTTTTTTTTTCAATTTTTGACTACATGATAATATTGTTTCCGTCTGCAGTTTTACTATTCATTTATCTTGTTAATTAAAGAATTATTTAGATTCTTCGACACCTAATAAATAAATAAACTTTAATTCAATAGTACTTATCAGTAATAAATGGAGTTGACTTGAAGTAAAAGTACATTGCATCATTCCATATATTTATTTGATCTAGGAAATGCGAAGTAATACCCATAAGTAGAAGAATTCGTGGCTACAGAAACGATTGTGTAAAATATACTCCTAAATTATTTCTGTGTATACTTCAGAGTAACATATTTTTAAAATATCTTTCACATGTTTTAAAATTATTGTTACGTATTTGCATATTGTATAGTTAAGGATTGAAAAAAATGTAAGAGAAAAAAATTGCGCTTGTGCAAGGCACGAACTTATGACCAAAATATTTAGTACGTGTTTTACAGTTTGACACTATAGTCACTCTGCCAATGTAACCATTGAAATCAATTTTCTAACTTCGAAATATAGGCATGTGAAATAGCTTCAGATAAACGATAAGGAAAGTTATCGAACTTAAAAATTCTGAAACTCGATGCACAAGTAAGTACTGTAGGGCCCAGTAATACTAATCTATCTTTCGTCGGTGTTAATTTTCATTTTAGGGGGTGAAATCAATCCCCAAAGTTTTAGCATTTCTTAGTTTTCTCAGTATAACTTTATAATGGTAAGAGATAGGACAAAACTTTAAAAGAATAAATTATTCAGTTTTCTTATAATCTACAACCCTGCAGCAATAAAAGTTATCCCTATCGTCCAATTTGTTTTAAAGAAACAAATTATTTGTATTTGTGCATAACGGTAAATTATAGAAATGATTATTATATACTAAAAAGTTTCTATTTTGAGCAATTTAACGAAATATAAAATGAAATAATTTTTTTGTTTGCGTCGTTGTTAAAAACAATTAATTACCGTTATACGCATCTTGATATGTTTTTGGTCGATTCTTCATTCTATTTGCATTTTTCACGCCAAAATATGTATTTTCTATTATACTTCGTGGTCGAATATGTATTCTATACTTAAAAATGTATATAAAAAATTGTATTACACGTGTACATGAAATATATTGCAAAAACGCCTATTCTCGAGTGGTTATCGCGATCAGCCTCTCCCACATATCAAATATTGCTTTATTTCTTACATATTTCTTTAGCTAGTTAATGCAAACATTTCCTGAACATACATATACATGTTCAGTATGGGTGAAGAGCTTTCTGCTCGTTTGAGAGGGAGATCCTGATCGTGATGGTTCCGAATAATCACCCGAGAACAGGCGTTGCAAAAAGTTCCATATACACGAGCAATAAATTTTTTTAAGTAAATCTTTCAAAATGAAATTTATACTAGACCTTCAAATATGATAGAACACACCTACTTTATGCTGAAAAGTACAAACACAGTGATGAGTCGAACAAAAACGTAGGCATATACGAATAACAGTAATTAATTGTTTTTAACAACAACGTAAACAAAAAAAATGATTTTATTTTATACTCCGTTACATCGTTCAAAATGAATACTTTTTGTTATATAATATAACCATTTCTATCATTTACCGTTATGCAATAAAAAACGGAGAATTTGAGTATTTAAAACATATTGCACTATGAGCATACCTTTTATCGCAGTGGGGTTGTAGAGCATAAAAAACTGAACCATATACCCCTTTAAAGTTTTGTCCTATCCGTTATCATTACAATATTATAGTCAAAAATATAAAAAAAAACTAAAACTTTGGGGGTTGATTTCACTCCCTAAAAGTGAAAATTAACATTAACGAAAAATAGCTTTGTGTTACTGGGGACCTACACTATTTGTTTACCGAGTTTCAGAATTTTTGAGTTTGGTAACTTCCTTCGTGTAGCTGCAACTTTTTCTGTTTATGTATTTTCCTTCCGAATGTAGAAATATTAAAAATCACGTGCGCTACTCACTGCATAACGGGCATATAAAAATTTGAAGTAACGGTCTTTTTTTCGCGTTAAACACCTTGAAAAAGTTGGTTTTTGATTCTTTGAACCACGGTGCACTTTTTCAGAAAATCAAAAAAAAATTGGCGATAATAGTGTGTTATTACGATAAAAGTATAAAAATAGTGCTCTTACAAACTTCATTACGAAATATGCATTTTTCAGATTTTTATAGGATTTTTCATTTTTTACACCAAAGTTTTGCAGCAAAAAAATTCAAAAATATTCTTCAACATATATTACCATATATCACTTTTCAAAATGTAAAAAAAATGATTATACAACTACATTGTACTCTGTCTATAAGTGTGCGGGGGACGCGTTGCGTCTACAAGACACCGCCGTTCGCTTCGCTTTTCTGTGCATAAACATATCGCGGTGCCGCTTGCTGGGCTCAAAACAAAACGAGGTGCGAGCTATTGCAGTGGCGAAAAGCGTGACGACACACATATAGACGGGCTTCAATGTGTAGTAGTACAGCGATCTGCTGCTACACTCGCGCCAACTCTCATTGGGTCTTTCCGATTAGGCGCCTCCTCGCGGAGAACAGCTGAACTAAAGTTTACACGTTTTTGCTCTGTATCATCATCAATATGGCGAAATCACACGGGAAAGCATGCTTTTGCGGGGTTCGACTTTTCGTTCTTATATGAGAAGATTCTGCGTCGAACGATAGCTCATTTGAAAGGGGAGGCTTCAATGTAGTGCGCTCTGGTCGTCATTTGATCCGATTATGTTGATGCTCAATAATATGAGCGTAGAAATGTGGAGCAAATATTTACAGCTTGACAGCCGCCGAATCTAAGCAATTTTCGTATACAAAGAGAATGTTCTCAATGAAATGAGGACCAGAGCGCACTGCGTTGAAGCCTCCCCTTTCAAATGAGCTATCGTTCGACGCAAAATCTTCTTATATCAGAACGAAAAGTCGAACCCCGCAAAAGCATGTTTTCCCGTGTGATTTCGCCATATTGATGATGATACAGAGCAAAAACGTGTAAACTTTAGTTCGGCTGTTCTCCGCGAGGAGGCACCTAATCAGAAAGACCCAATGAGAGTTGGCGCGAGTGTAGCAGCAGCTCGCTGTACTATTATACATTGAAGCCTGTCTATACGTGTGTCGTCACGCTTTTCGCCACTGCAATAGCTCGCACCTCGTTTTGTTTTGAGCCCGGCAAACGGCACCGCGATATGTTTATGCACAGAAAAACGAAACGAACGGCGCTGTCTTGTAGACGCAACGCGCCCCCCGCACACTTATAGACAGAGTACAATGTAGTTGTACAATCATTTTTTTTACATTTTGAAATGTGATATATGATAATATATGTTGACGAATGTTTTCGAATTTTTTTTGCTGCAAAACTTAGGTGTAAAGAATGAGAAATCTTATAAAAATTTGAAAAATGCATATTTCGTAGTAAAGTTGTAAGAGCACTACTTTTATACTTTTATCATAATAACACACTATTATCCCCAATTTTTTTTTGATTTTCTCAAAAAGTGCACCGTGGTTCAAAAAATCAAAAACCAACTTTTTCAAGGTGTTTAACGCGAAAAAAGGACTGTTACTTCAAATTTTTATATGCCCGTTATGCAGTGAGTAGCGCACGTGATTTTTAATATTTCTACATTCGGAAGGAAAATACATAAACAGAAAAAGTTGCAGCTACACGAAGGAAGTTACCAAACTCAAAAATTCTGAAACTCGGTAAACAAATAGTGTAGGTCCCCAGTAACACAAAGCTATTTTTCGTTAATGTTAATTTTCACTTTTAGGGAGTGAAATCAACCCCCAAAGTTTTAGTTTTTTTTTATATTTTTGACTATAATTGTGTAATGATAACGGATAGGACAAAACTTTAAAGGGGTATATGGTTCAGTTTTTTATGCTGTACAACCCCACTGCGATAAAAGGTATGCTCATAGTGCAATATGTTTTAAATACTCAAATTCTCCGTTTTTATTGCATAACGGTAAATGATAGAAATGGTTATATTATATAACAAAAAGTATTCATTTTGAACGATGTAACGGAGTATAAAATAAAATCATTTTTTTTGTTTACGTCGTTGTTAAAAACAATTAATTACCGTTATTCGTATATGCCTACGTTTTTGTTCGACTCATCACTGTGTTTGTACTTTTCAGCATAAAGTAGATGTGTTCTATCATATTTGAAGGTCTAGTATATATTTCATTTTGAAAGATTTATTTAAAAAAATTTATTGCTCGTGTATATGGAACTTTTTGCAACGCCTGTTCTCGGGTGTTTATTCGGAACCATCACGATTAGGATCTCCCTCTCAAACGAGCAGAAAGCTCTTCACCCATACTGAACATGTATATGTATGTTCAGAAAATGTTTGCATTAACTAGCTAAAGAAATATGAAAGAAATAAAGCAATATTTGATATGTGGGAGAGGCTGATCGCGTTAATCACTCGAGAATAGGCGTTTTTGCAATATATTTCATGTACACATGTAATACAATTTTTTATATAAATTTTTAAGTATAGAATACATATTCGACCATGAAGTATAATAGAAAATACATATTTTGGCGTGAAAAATGCAAATAGAATGAAGAATCGACCAAAAACATCAAGATGCGTATAACGGTAATTAATTGTTTTTAACAAAGACGCAAAAAAAAAAATTATTTTATTTTATATTTCGTTAAATCGCTCAAAATAGAAACTTTTTAGTATATAATAATCATTTCTATAATTTACCGTTATGCACAAATACAAATAATTTGTTTCTTTAAAACAAATTGGACAATAGGAATAACTTTTATTGCCGCAGGGTTGTAGATTATAAGAAAACTGAATAATTTATTCTTTTGAAGTTTTGTCCTATCTCTTACCATTATAAAGTTATACTGAGAAAACTAAGAAGTGCTGAAACTTTGGGGATTGATTTCACCCACTAAAAATGAAAATTAACACCGACGAAAGATAGATTAGTATTACTTGGTCCTACAATTCTTACTTGTGCATCGAGTTTCAGAATTTTTGAGTTCGATGACTTTCCTTATCGTGTATCTGAAGCTATTTTACATGACTATACTTCGAAGTTAGAAAATTGATTTCAATGATTACATTGGCAGAGTGACTATGGTGTCAAACTGTAAAATACGTACTAAATATTTTGGTCATAAGTTCGTGCCTTGCACAAGCGCAACTTTTTTCTCTTACATTTTTTTCAATCCTTAACTATACAATATGCAAATAAGTATCAATAATTTAAAAACATGTGAAAGATATTTTAAAAATATATTACTCTGAAGTATACACAGAAATAATTTAGGAATATATTTTACACAATCGTTTCTGTAGCCACGAATTCTTCTACTTATGGGTATTACTTCGCATTTCCTAGATCAAATAAATATATGGAATGATGCAATGTACTTTTACTTCAAGTCAACTGCATTTATTACTGATAAGTACTATTGAATTAGAGTTTATTTATTTATTAGGTGTCGAAGAATCTAAATAATTCTTTAATTAACAAGGTAAATGAATGACTACCCTTAAGGCGGTAGTCCCAGGCATGGCAGAGAGTTGACTTTACCGACAAAATGGGCCAAAAATATGGGTTTGCGCGAAACAACTTTTCGTTCTTATAAAGGAGAATTTGGTGTCGAAATATGGCTCACTCGAAAGGGGAGGGTTCACCGCGGTTCGGTCAGGTAGTCTTGTGATCAAATTATGTTGATATGTAGTAATATGAGCGTTGTAATGCGGAGCAAAAATCGACGGCTTGATAGTCGTCGTATCTAAGCATTTTTTTAATACGGAGAGAATGATCTGCAGGAAATGAATACCTGATCGACACGCGCTGAAGCTTTTCCTTTCGAATGAGCTATCGTTCGACTCAAAAGCTTCTCATAAGGACGAAAAGTTGTTTCGCGTAAAGGCATGCTTTCTCGGATGAATTCGTCATATTGACGATAAAACAGAGCAAAATACGTATCAAGTTTAGTTCAGCTGTTATGCACGAGGGGCACCTAATCATCAAGACAAAATGACAGTTGGCTGCGAGTGTAGGAGTAGCTCCATGTACCACTACATTTAACCGCGCCTGTACGTGCGTCGTCGACGCTTTCCACCTGACAGATTGTTGCGCGTTTGTTTTCCGTCCGGCAAGCGACACCGCGATATATTTATAGAAACGCAAAACAAGCTGCGATGCCTTTTAGACGCAACGCAACGCAACGCGTCCACGACACACGCACAGGCGGAGTTCAGTGTAATCGTATCATCGTTTCTTTTTACATTTTGAAAAGTAATATGTTGGAAACATATACTGGAGAATGTTTTCGGATTTTTTTTCTGCTAAACTTAGGTGTAACATATGAAAATCTTTAGATTAATCTGAAAAATGCAGATTTCGTAGTGAAGCTGTAAAACTACTACTTTTATATTTTTATGGTAACAATACATTATTATAGCTATTACCCCCAATTTTTTTAGATTTATTGGAAAAGTGAACCGTAGTCATAGAAACCAAAAACCAATCTTTTTGATATATTTCAAGCGAAAAAGCAATCTTCACTTTAAATTTATATGTTCTTTATGCAGTGACAGCGTTACGTGATTTTTAATATTTCTACATTCGGAAGAACAATATACATATACAGCAGACTCTCGACAATCCGGCCCCTGCGGGACGAGATCTCGGCCGGATAAACAAATGGCCAGTTAATGTGGCAGCATGCTTTATAGATTGTTATGTTTATACCAAAAAATTAATATTAAGTATATTTATAATGTTTAATATTTATACACACGTATGAACATACGGTACATATATACAATCGCACCATCTCAATATAATATAATGCTACGTAATATGTATGTAGTATTTGTTTAATTTCATCTTTCACAAAATTGTTGGTAATCTCTTCTGTTTCTTTTATTTCTTTTCGTTCGTTAATATGATGTCACGCCACTTTCTCAAAAATGATATGTCAATTGCTGATGAATCTTCTTCCTGTTCAACATACTTCGTCGCACTTACAAGTGCAATCTTTCCTTTTGCGTGACTCACTTTCTCATCTCTATCTATACTCTAAGACGTGCGGAATACTGTACTCAGAGATTTAGTACGGATGAAAAAAGAATTAATATGAGGATGCGTATTTAAACAATTACAAATACATCTAACAATAATTACGCAAGAAAGTGAATAATTACAGAATATTTCATATCAACCAAAATGTGGCCGGATAAAACGGAGGCCGGTTCAAACGGGGCTGGATAATCGGGAGTCTATTGTAAATAGAAGTTGTAAATTCAGTTAACTGAAACTATTTCACATATTTATATTTTAATGTTGGAAAGATAATTTTAATGATTGGATTGGCAGAGTGACTACGGGTTCAGACTGTAAACCCATACTTAACATTTTGGTCATAAGCTCGTTATTCATTTATTCGTAACTATACAATATGCCAATAAGTGGCAATAATTTCAAAATATCTTAAAGAAATTTTAAGAATATTTCCAGCCACGGATTCTTCTACTTATGAGTATTACTTAGCATTTTCTAGATCCTTTAAATGTATGAAATGACACCACGCACCTGTACATCAATCCAACCATATTTATTAACGATAAGTACTATTGAAATAGATTTCTTTTATTTATTAGGTGTCAGCGAAGCTAAATGATTCTATAATTAACAAATCATATCAATAGTAAATCTATTGGTGGAAACTGATTTGTCATGTAGTTATCAATCAAAAAAAATATGATAAAAGAGAGATTAATTTGATCGCGGAGCGAACTCACAACCAAAATAATTAGTATGGGATTCACAGTCAGACCCCATAACCACTCTGCCAATCTATTCACTGAAATCGTTCTTCCTATTTCAAGATATACTGGTGGTAAATAGTGTGAGTTGACTGAATCTATTATTTTTGTTATCTATATATTATTGTTCCAGATGTAGAACTATTAAAAATCACGTGCGGTACTCACTGCATGAAAAACATAAAAATTTACAGTAAGAATTGCTTTTTCGCGCGAAATGCCACGACAAAATTGATTTTTAATTTTTTTAACTACATCGCACAATTCTAAAAAATCTGAAAGATATTGGGGACAAAAGTTATAATAATACGTTGTTATCGTAAAAATATAAAAGTAGTTCTCTTGCAACTTTACTACGAAATCTGCATTTTTCAGATTTTTTTAAGGTTTTTGATTTTGTACACCTAAAGTCTGCGACAAAAAAATCCGGAAAAATTCTTTAAACATATATCACTACATTTCCAATATTTCAGATTTTTCTCAGAATTTTTGCTTGCCATTAAGTAGGACAAATATGGCAAAAACTGATATTTCATTTCGTCCCCATTACTACCCCGTCAATCGAGATAGAGGATTGAAACTTGGTGTGAAAGCTTTTCTTTGGCTAAGTTATCAAATGGTATATCAAAAGTCTAACTTGGTTCAAGGGCACTTTTGACCCCCTTATCCGGCTATACCTTTTAACTTGCGCGGGGCGCGAACTTGGGACAAAAATATTTCGTACGGATTTCATAGTCGGACCACCGACCGGTCTTATGCTATCATTGCGATGAATTGTCTCAGCGGCAATACGGCAACACTGTCTCCGATTCTTGGCAACGTTGCTGCCTTGAGACGATTTCTCCCCTTGCCCCGCTGTCGCACAATGACCAGCTGCGACTTACTTTACGCATTCGTGAAAAAAAATCGAAAGTGGCTCCGCCTCGTCTTTGTCAGGCAGCTAAATGCTTGTCGGTAATGATCTCACTGTAACGAAATCTACCATGCCTACGAAATCAGTGACGTCACGTGTTCGGACTACCCCCTTCAGGTCCGCTTGCGGTAGGCATCCCGGTCAGTGTCAATCACCGCAGTGGCCATTGGAGCGCTGTCGCCGGCGGACTGAGTCGCAACAACCGACAGGTGGTCAGAGCTGAGGTTGTTGACGGTGTTGCAGCTGAGGCCAATTGAATAGTCAGTTGTGAAGAGGTCTATAGTAGATGGCGCGCAGCGAGGAGCTGTGTGGGTGTATGAGTCAGGGATGAGGAGGAAGTATGGCGCGTGATCGCAGTGAGATCTGAGGAGGGTGCCATTTGTATTGTGAGAAGCATTGTTCCAGGTGCGGTGTTTTGCATTTAGGTCGGCACCTAGGATAAAAGGGGAGCGATGGCATGCCAGTGCATTGAGAGTGTTATTTGTCAGCTTGATTTTTGGGGGGCAATATGCCGAGATGAAGATGAGTTTTGGTTTTCTGATCAGGATAGCTACTGCCTCAGCCCCGCCCGTATCCGGGAGAGGATGACAGAACTCGATATTCGTATGAACAAGAATAGCGACCCCGCCGTAAGCCGAGCCGTCCGGTCTATCTTTTCGGATGATTTTATAGTCGGGAATGTGGATGGAGACATTCTCGGTCAACTATGTCTCCTGGATAGCAGCCAGGGCAATGGAGTTGGAATGGAGGAAGGATTCGAGGTCGACAAGTTTGGGAACAATGGAACTTGCGATCCAAGTCATGAGTTTAAGATTGCAATTAGTTACAGAGAACACTAACTGCTTTAAGAGCAGCCGCAACCTGTTCAGCTTCCGTTTTGCAGTTGTCGAGAGCGCTGTCAAGAGCTTCGACGATTTTGAGGACTGTTAAGATTCTTTCGATATTGACTTTTTGGTTTATGCGGTCCATCCCGTCGACTAGCCTGCTGATCTCATCCACTTGGTTCCCTTGATTTAATTGCGGGGGGGGGGGGGGGGGGGGGGTTTCCTGTACTTTTTAGAAGGTCGGAAAATGATAGACCAGAGGAAACTGGTCGAGAAGCGGCGTGAAAAACCGAGCGGGAATTTGCTGCCGGGGATGTTATTGAATTTAGGAGCATGGGGAGAGGGGCACGCGACACGGTAGCAGTGCGTTTTTCCAGGTATTTTTGATACACCGGACATTTAGTGTACTTGACGGTGTGATCGCCTCCGCAGTTCGCGCACTTAGGGTTTACTTCCATCGGTTTTGTACAAGTTTTGGAGGAGTGAGGTTCTCCACACTTAACACACTTGGCCGTTCGATTCCAATTGGCCGAAGCGTGGCCGAAGAGCTGGCAGCGGAAACATTGCGTTAGTTTGCGTTTATTTAGAAATTTCTCCCAGTATACTCGCAAGTAAAATAGATGATTAATTTTTAATACTTCGGCGAACGAAGTTCCATGAGGAAACACAACTTTGTATATTGCGAAGTTTTTAGCAGATTTATCTCCAATGAGGGAGCATTTGGTGGGGGCAAGCCATCGGCTCTTTATTTCGGCTTCGAGCTCATCGAGGGACATGAAAGGCAGACCCTTGAGAACTACCGACAGCCCTTTCTCTTCGGGAAGGGTGTTTGATCCCGTGGTTCTATTTGGGTTATCGTTGCGGGTTGGGTTGAATTTGCACGTGGAGTGCCGACAAAATGATTGACGTAATTCGAAGGACCACCCTGTACAGGGATAACAAGAGGGTTCGGTGACCGCGCGCGTGGAGAGTGTACTTGTTTCGACGACAATTTGTTTCTTTCTCCCCGGTGGAGTTCGTTCTGCTAGAATCATCCTGGCGAGCCTTTGGACGGTGTATTGGTGGGGGAATTCGTTAAGTTTTGATGGCCCATCACTAAGTCTAATTCCTACCGTCCATCCTTTCCTATGTGCCCTTAGCACGCCCTTGCCAAGGAGGGTGGGGGTAGTGCCAGCGGTACTGAGTGTGGCAACGATGCGGAATTTCCTCCAGGTTGACTCGCCGGTCAAAGAACCGTTATAACCGGATGTACCCTTCGGAAATTCCGGGTTTATGTCACGTTTTTATGCTATTGAGGGCGAAGGCACAGCTAAAAATTCTGAGTGAATTGTTTAATTGCTCCTTCGCCAGGACGTAGAAAGTCACGTACAAGTTATAAAGCAGTCCTCACTCAAAAATAACGTTTGCCTGAGCGTGTCATAAACCTGGCTTAACTGCAAATCTTAACAAAGGGCATAAGTGAAGAATCGAATTCCCCTTGTGATGAGGGAGTTTTTGCAGGTACGAAAGTCGGCCACATCTTTGAAATGCAATTTTACCTGTGATCCTAGATATTTGAGCGTGAACTTGTCAGGTCCAAAAGCTGTCAAAATATCTTTAGAGAAGATGACAACCACATTGACCGCCACGTCGATAAATAGTGGTGGTGGACGTTAGAAGCGTCCGGGAGATGGCACTGGTGGACCGTCAGGTCGTCCGGCTCGGGAAGAGGTCGCGGGAGATTGTATGGAGAGGTGGGGGGACATACGCGCCCGTGCATCAGCCTCAGGGATTAGGTAGCTTAAATTTAGTAGGTCAAACTTGTTGTTGACCGGGATGTTGGGGATGACGGATTGCGTCTCTCCAACATTCATACTATCAGTTGGTAGCAACAGGTTAGAAACTTCGATTTTGGCCTTTTTATAGGTTTTTGGGTCATGTCGCCGCCTACGGAAAATACGGTGACAGCAGGAGAATCGGAAAGGTTTGGTACACTCCTAATGTAAGATCTACTGGCCGGACGTGTGCAAGAAGCACGCGGCCGAGCCGAAAGTTTCTGAATTCGACCTATTGGTGGCAGTCGGTAGCAGGAGATATTTGATTAGTGAAAGGAAATTACTGATGGAAGGGTCCCGGGGAAAACCCGGTAAACCACAGCAACGGAGTATAGTACGCTGTGGCAGCACAGCCGCACACGAAGCACTCAGTACACCCCACAAACGGCTCACTCAATTCACTATGCACTCACTTGTACTGTTTCACTCACAGCTAGTCGATCCGTACGGGCCGGGAGCCGAAGCAAGACTGAAGCACGTTTTGAATGACGTAAAATGAAAAGGAAACGTCTGAGCGAACAAAAGAGCGAGCTGCTCCTAAACCACGTTATTTATATCAATTCGTTGCTAGCCTTGTCAATAACGCCGTTGCTACGCCGAGACTGGAAACGCTCCGACTCGAGCTCCCGGTTCTCGAAAGTTCTCGACGCTTCTCGGTGTTTTCTTCGCGCTGCCCCAGGTTATCGCTCCCGACGCGCTTCATCTGATTTTCATTGAACATCGATCGAGGCGGCCTGTCGTCTCCTCGTTCCGTTGTTGCGTTACAGCTTTGATTAATTTCGCATGAAGGTACTCTCCCAATGGGTCGTTTCTGAGTGTGGGCAAGCTATACTGATGTCACGACGTTAGATCGTTTGGGTGTGTCTTGTGAGGTCTTGTTGTTATTTTCGTTTTAAATAAGTTATTTACCAGATTATTTGGGTGTTTGTCCAGTCGGGTCTTGTATCTTTTCGAGAAATTTTCAATTTCTTCTTTTACTGTTTTAATTCTTAGATCTCTTTGAAGGTTCTCGTTACGGATATGCTACGGAGCATTGATAACCGTGCGTAGTATTTGTTGTTGTAGTGTTTCAATCTTTCTAATGTGGCTGTTAGCTGCTGTTCCCCAAAGCTGTATGCCGTATGTCCAAATTGGCTTGATAATCATTTTGTACATGAAAAGCTTGTTTTCAGGATTTAGTTGTCAATGTCTTTCTGTGAGCCAATGCATTTGTCTTCTTTTTGTTTTTATTTGCTCTATTTTCTTTTGTATGTGTTATTTTCATGTTAGCTGTTTGCGCCTTGCCTTCGGCTTGGCGTTATCGCGTATTGCACGTGGTGTGCCAACTCAAATAATAATGTATAGCTGAGGTTGTTCCTAGCGAGTCCTTCCTTAGTCTCAATTTTAATGCGCAGAACTCCCCATATTTATACTTATTTGGAGGCACACGTGCGGGTGGCGTCCGCCAATTCGGATAGAGCTCACCCCTCGAGGGGTGGGAGCGCGAGAAGCTAAAAATAGCTGCGCCTGAAGAGGCACGCGGCAATGGGGAAACACGGCCCGCAGGGGGGCAAGACGGTCACGGTGCCGAGCTCTGAAGGAGATCGGCCATACAATCCCAACATGCCGCACACCTTGAACTGATCGGCAGTTCAACCTAACTATGTACTTACATGTATAAAAATAAATTGTAGTATGTACAGCTTACGATTATACATTGGAAAGATAGCTGATATATATACAGTGTGCGATGGCGATATCTTAAGTAAGCTATGGGTCGGCATTATTGTTCTTCGCACTCACTTCTTCTTCTTGAGGAGGCAGGATGCAAATCTTTGACAGAGGCCTTTTTATAACCCCGTCGGAAGTCTTGAGGATGAGAACTCGCGTGACCGCATCTGGACCAGGATGCGTCTCCGTGACACGTGCAAGCTTCCATTTTAGAGGTAGGAGGTTGTCAATCTCGTATCACCACCATGTCTCTGACCTTGATTGTTGGTCCATCCGTACGTTTCCACTTGAACCTTTGCTGCAAGGTGTGCAAGTATTCTGTACGCCAACGTGACCAGAAATGCTGTAACATTTGCTGGAGCAGTTGGTAACGTTTTAGTCGACCGTGAGTAATGTCTCGCAGATCCTGCTGGGGCAGAGCCGTCAATGCGTCCCCAATGATGAAATGCCCGGGCGTTAGGGAGTTCAAATCGTTTGGATCGTCGGAAAGGGGGGACAAAGGACGGGAGTTGAGACATGCCTCTACCTGCGGCAGGAATGTATTGAATTCTTCGAACGTTAGCCCTTGGTCACCGATAACACGCTTGACGTGCTGTTTGGCACATCTTACCGCGCTCTCCCACAATCCGCCAAAATGAGGTGCATGTGGCGGTATAAAATGCCAGTCAATCCTTTCATTATTAAGGAAATTTGCCAATTTTTCGATGTGATTACTATTCCTTATTAACCTTCCTAACTCATTGCTGGCTCCAATGCAATTTGTACCATTGTCAGAGAATATCGTATGGCACCGTCCCCTGCTCGAAACGAACCGTCGTAAGCAATTCAAACAGGCTTCAGTGCTTAAGTCTGTTGCGAGCTCAAGATGGACTGCCTTTGTGACAAAGCAAACAAAGATGCATAGGTATGCCTTTGTGGTTACACGGCTACGTGTCCTTTCCTTTAGGAGGAAAGGACCAGCGTAGTCCACTCCACAATTAAAAAAGCGGTGCGTGGGTTTGAGTTAAGCCTCAGGTATATTACCCATAATGTACTTGGTAACGGTAGGCTTTACTCTGAAACATTTGATGCACTTTCGAAGAATGTGTTTTACCGTTGTCTTGCAGGACAGCGGCCAGAATCGAGTGCAAAGCGAGGAAGTTGTTTGCTGAGGATCTGCGTGAAGTAATCTCATGTGCTCGTTTTGTATGACGAGGGTTGTAAATTGGTGTCGAGCAGGCAATATTACAGGGTGCTGATGGTTGTACGGTATCGCGGCATGGCTCAATCTACCACCAACCCTTAAAATTCCGTTCTGATCTATGAAAGGATTGAGCGACGTGAGTGGATTTGTTCCCGGAATGTTACGGCTAGAGTTTATCGCATGTAGCTCGTCTAGAAATTGTTCACGTTGTGCCACTTTAATTAAGGCATTTTGGGCGCGAGTCAGTTCGGTGGACGTGAGAGGACCAATGTTTAATCCTTTCGAATCGTCTAACCTATTGAGTCGAGTATGGATGTTGCTGTAGAATCGAATGCAGAACGCTGTTACGCGAATGAGCCTAGAGAATGAAGAAAATCTATCGAATATGGTGAAGTTAACGATTGCATGCAAAGACTTAAACGATTGCTTTAGCTCAGTTATTTCATGGGACGGTACTTACGTGGGTGGTCATTCATTGTGCGAACGAGCTAACCACGCTGGCCTGTCCCACCAATTATTGCATGTGGCTATGGAAGAGGGTTGAAGCCCGCGAGATAGCACATCGGCTGGATTATCCGCGGATGGTACGTGGCGCCAATTGTGAATTTTTGTTGATTGCTGAATCTCTGAAACGCGGTTAACAACATACGTCTTCCAGCGGCTTGAGGGAGCATTTATTCAGGCCAATACTATACATGAATTTGTCCAGAAGTATTCATGATTAATCTTGATTCCTAATGACTGTTTCGTTTTTGCAATGAGTCGCGCGTGTAATACGGCTCCGCTCAGCTCAAGCCGTGGCAAACTTATTGTTTTGAGTGGGGCCACTCGTGATTTGGCACAAAGGAGTTGAATCAGGGTTTTTCCAGAAGAGGCTATTGATTTGAGGTAAACACTGGCACCGTATGCCTTTTCCGATGCATCTGAGAAACCGTGTAATTCCATATTTATTGTTTTGTCTTGTGTGACACGCCTTGGAATTGTTAGATGGTGAAGGTCAGGTAACCCAGAGCGAAACTCGATCCAGCGTGAGTACAGTTCTTGGGGAATGGATTTATCCCAACTAAGTTGTAATTGCCAAAACTCTTGCATCATTATTTCCGCCCTTGTTATCACCGGACCTATCAATCCCACGGGGTCGAAAATCTGTGCGATCTCGGATAATATGCGTTTCGTGACTCGAATAGTAGTAGTCGGTTTGACCGAATAGTGAAAGCTATCTTTATGCGCGGACCAAATTAACCCTAAAGTTTTTGGGTCTGTCGTGGAGCCTAATTTGATGCTATTGTGATCCGTATGGGCCGTCACTCGCGGGTCATTTGAAGCCCATTTTCAGGGCTTCAGGTTAGTGAGTTTTCCCCAGTCAAGAGGTCATCCATGTAAAAATCTTTAATTATGACCTTACTGACACCGGGATACTGGTCGGCGCAATCCTCCCCAATTTGTTTTAACGTACGGGCTGCTAAGAATGAGGCTGATGCCGTGCCATACGTGATGGTGTTGAGTTCAAAGGTGCCTATCGGATTTGTTTCATCATACCGCCATAGAATTCGCTGATACTTCCGTTGCTCGGGCGCTATAAAAAGTTGACGGTATATTTTTGCTACGTCGGTGGATAAAACTATTTTATGCTGCCTGAATCTTGTGACGATAGAAACTAAGTCATCTTGGACCGTGGGTCCGACTCTTTGCGTATCATTGATTGATATACCAGATGTGGATTTTGCTGATCCGTTAAAAACTACTCGTAGTTTCGTGGTGCTGCTATCGCGTTTAAAGACCGCGTGGTGAGGGAGGTAAAAATGTGGTGACTCACAAGGGTCGGCAACGCGTGTCATGTGCCCTAACTCTTCGTATTCCTTCATGAAGGATGCGTAACTTTCCTTTAACAAGGGTTCCCTCCGGAATTTACATTCTAAGGAGTGGAACCCTTTCTGCGGATTGCCGTGAATCCCCTAATGACTCTAATTTGTTATTGAATGGAATGCTCACTATGTAACGGCCCGACTGTCCCGAGTGGTCGTCTTTGTAAAATGCACTTCGCATTCGTCTAACGCTTTACCGATCCCGTTTAAACGCTTATCCAAGTAGTCCTCTATTTCCCAAAAACGAGTTATGGAAGTTTCTAACTCTGAATTCGTCACCACGTTGCATACCCTTGAAGTGTCTTGAGGATTTTCAGAATTACCAAACGTGCCGCTAAGTACCCAGCTGAGTTGAGTTTTCTGCCAAATTAAATCCTGTGATAGAACCTTGTGTTGACCGATGCAAAGAAGATCCCAGAACAAATCCGCACCTATCAATTAGTCGATGTTTTGGGGTTCGTAGAATCGCGGATCAGCTAATTTATTATCAAGGGGTGTTGAGATTAACGTTCTTGAAAGTGATAAATTCAGCATTCTTTCCGTGATGGTTTCCATCACGAAACATGGAATGGTGGTCTTGAAACTGTTATATCGCGATTGCATCTTGATCGTAGTTTTGATATGAATATTGTTTAAATGTTTTCCGAGACCGCCCACCATGACCCTAGCATCCGTACACGCAATTCCGACCCTTTAACAAAACTCTCTGGTGACAAAGTGCGCTTGGGACCCAGCATCCAAAAGCTCTCGGCACTCATGATTGTTTCCGCGCAAATCTTTTACAAGAACTATTGCCGTTGCTAACACGACACAGTTCGCGAGAATATTTTTTGAGATCCATAAGTAGGTTTGACGTGATTCTATCGCGGCTGGCGGCAATTCGGGTTTTTCCACGAAGGTAGAATTGACGGACTGAGTTGGGGTAGGTCTATATGAATTAGTGTGTGATGTTTCTTTCTGCACCTTCTACAATTACTGCGAGTGCAAACCATACTCGCATGTCCACGCTGAAGGCAATTGAAACATGCTTGTGCTCGTTTGACGGTGTCTAATTTTGCCGTGTGGTCAAAGCCTTTAAACTTGTCGCAATGACACAAACTATGCTGTTTCTCGCATACAGGACTATTATTTATCTTATTCACTACGTATACCTAGCGCGATTTCTCTTGTTGCGACCGTCTACCTGCGGCGGAGACTTATCGGTATATTGTTCGGATTCAGTACGCAATAAATGATGGCAATGTCCCTCTATGAATTCCATTAACGCTGGTACGGTTGGTTTCCTGAACGTTTTTAAGTGCCTTTCCCATTCGCGATTAGTACCAATATCTAGTTTGTCAGAAAGAATTGATACCGCGAGGGTGTCCTAATGGTCGACCGGTTCTCCCAATGCACGTAGTGACTCTAAGTGGCTCATCGCTTCATCAACAAATGCCCCCAAAAGAGATGGAGATTCACGGGTGGCAGCCGGTAATTTCAAGGATTTCGTATAATAATACACAAAAGCCTTAGGATCCTCGAACCGTCTTATTAGTGCTGCCCATGCAAGTTCGTAATTTACATCTGATATACCGTACGATTTGATAGTGCGCGCGGCTTCTCCCTTCAATGCGGAATCTAAGTAGTGAAATTTCTCAATATTTGTAATCACGTCGTTATTATGGATCATGAGTAAGAAAGTGTCCCGGAATTTGATCCAGTCGCTGCAATTTCCATCGAATGTAGGAAGTTTAATCATGGGTAATCTCACCCCATGTTGATTATCAGAGAGCGTGGAGGATGGTGTGATAGACACAGCCGCGGATGTAGAAGGTGCGGGTCGCGAATTCGAAATGTAGCCTTCAATTTCGGATATTAGGTCGCAATACGTGATTTCAAAGAACTCGCGCTCTGCGCTTTGCGCAGCCTCGTGCCCCGTGCCCTCGGCCAACTCCTCAATTCTGCCCTGCACCGCGTCGAATTTTTTGTATAGGTCTGCATTTAACTCTAACCGCTTTTCGAGAGAAGCTACCGTTACCGTATTGACCGACGATTCGAAAAAGTTTTTGAACCTCGTTAAAGCCGACTTTATATGTCCCCGTTCGGAGATGAGTGACTTGGCTTGTTCGGTAAATTCCATGTTTGACGCAAGTAGAAAAATGTTCTATGATTACTCACGGGACGAAGTATGGGCGTTGATGTTGGTGATACGGCGTGACGACCTGCCTTGTACCGCGTCGAAGGGCAATGTCGATTTCTGGTGGATGCAGCTTGCTGACAACTGCTGGTTGCTGGACGATGCTGGTCGCTGGCGAGGTTGATCGCCGGCGCTGCTGGTCGCTGTTGGTGGCTATTCGTCGATAGCTGCTATCGGATGCCAAATATAGTCGTCGATCTCCGGAACTGACGTCTCTACGTCGTTGGAGCAGTATCTGGATTCAATGCGGGTTTCTCTGTATAAAAACCTCGCTGCTGCTGCTTAGGGAGCGTTCCTTAGGATCAGGATCTGGGTTGCAGGCCTCCTGATGTCTGGTAAGGCTCCGGTAGTGCAACAAAGTCAAGATCTGGGTTACAGGTCTCTCGATCTTTGCTGGTACGCTGTCGCAGCGGATCCTGTTGTCGCTGCTGTTTCTCAGAATCCGGCTCGAAGGACCAATGTTTGCGCCTTGCTTTCGGCTTGGCGCTATCGCGTATTGCACGTGGTGCGCCAACTCAAATAATAATGTATAGCTGAAGTTGTTCCTAGCGAGTCCTTCCTTAGTCTCAATTCTAATGCGCAGAACTCCCCATATTTATACCTATTTGGAGGCACACGTGCGGGTGGCGTCCGCCAATCGGGATAGAGCTCACCCCTTGAGGGGCGGGGGCGCGAGAAGCTAAAAATAACTATGCCTGAAGAGGCACGCGGCAATGGGGAAACACGGCTCGCAGGAGGGCAAGACGGTCACGGTGCCGAGCTCTGAAGGGGATCGGCCATACAATCCCAACATTAGCTTTGTATCTAGGTGCATCCTAAGGTACTTTACTATGCTTGTTTGAGGTAAATTTATGCCATTTAGAGTTACCAAAGGAGGTTTTTTCTTTTTTAATGTGAACGTGATGTGGTTGGATTTTTCTGCATCTATTTATATTTTCCACTTTTTTAAGTATTCTTGTACCTGGTGTAGGGATTCTTGTAGAATATCTGATGCTGTTTTAGGATCTTTGTGGGTAGCAAGGATTGCAGTATCATCTGCGAACGTTGTTAGATTTGTTTGGGGATTAGTGGGTATGTCAGCGGTGTAAATGGTGCATAATATTGGTCCCAACACACTTCCTTGAGGAACTCCTGCTTTTATCTGAAAAGTATCAGAAATTGAGTCTTGAATTTTGTCTGCATAGGTTCTGTTGGTTAGATAAGATTTAAGTAAGTGATATTTTTACGATAGAAGTACAATAGGACAAGATATGCGAGAAAAGACGCGGAGTCGTAAAAAGCGTTCTAACATTATTTTCATACATATTTTAGGTTAAAATATTTTTAACACATTTATAAACCGATACTGATCATTATTATATTGTTAGAAATTGAAAAAAAATAATGATAAATAAAAAAAGTAAAAAGCCCAAGAAGAGACTCTAAACAGGCTTTAGCCGTTCTGAAGTAACACACTTTGGCGCCGAGCCAGCGCCGTTGCTGGAAACTCACTTAATATTTCGGAAGATAACGTTGTCATCGGATCTTTCATTAATTGCATTTATTTACTTTCCATAATTCCTCTGTTATTCTGCCGAATGTAAAAATGTTAAACATTGCATGGAGCACTTATATACCAAAGAACATAAAAAAATTCGACGTCTAACACGCAGAAAATAACGAACGAATCGGTTTTTAGTTTTTTTGACTACGGCGCACCAAATCGAAAAATCTGAAAAAATTGAGAATAATAGTAACAACAATATCTACTTACTGTAAAAATATAATCGTAGTTCTGGACCTGCATCAATGCTTAATCGGCATTTTTCCGCTTTTTTTTTCGGTTTTTCATTTTTCACAACTTAGCTGTTCAATTTAAAAATATGAAAAAATTCCTAAATACGTAAGCCGATATCAGAAATGACTCTGATTTTTTTATATTTTTTTCATGCTATAGAATAAAAGAAATGACGTAAAAACGTGATTTTCATTTTCACCCTGTTACTACCCTCCAGGTCGAGATACAGGGCTAAAAATTTGCACGAAGTGTTTTTTTTGATAAGCTATCGAATGACTCATTGCACGTTGAATTTGGTTTGGGGGCACATTTGACCCCCTTATCCGACTATACCCTTTATTGTTGTTGTTATCTCTTAATGCTTTTTTTCAGTTTGTTTGTTACGGCATTAAGAATTTTTTTATTTCGTGGTGTTTTCTGATTTTGCCATATCCTTTTGAGTTTTCGTTTGGTTTCAATTTGTTCAATTGGGTAGTCTGGGTATTCTTGTTTATAGGTATTGTTCTTTGTTGGAGTGGAAAATCGTGTTGGTTGTTGGATTGTTTTGTTATAATATTCTATGGCAGCTTCAATTTCGTTTGGTGATTTTAGAGATATGTTGCAGTTAATGTTTTCTTTAAAAGGCCAGAATTCAATTCCGAAATTATATTTTTCTTGATTTCGTGAAAAACACTAAATTATACGCACAATTGGTATATTCGATGTATGTATAATTAATAAAACTAAAGGTGAGAAAGCGCACTCACAAATGTTAACACACTTGGAGAATAATGTTTGTGATAATGACTATTTAGAGGTTTGTAATCAACTGGATACCGAAGCAGTGCAAAACTGAGTACGACGAACTTGTGTTTCTCGAAGAGACAAATAATGTAAATAAACATTGCAAGGGCTTAAGAGACTGTGTACATCGTTGACTTCTATATAGTTTACAGAATCGGAATTTATTTTCTTAATTCTCCTAAACGCTGTAGTTTTGTTTGGCCGTCGGTTGCTTGACGGCCTTTTATTTATTTTCAATTACACGACGGAGCGTCTCGCTTCTTTTTGAAGTTAATACTCCTGCATTCGTGTGCCTGTAACAGAGATAATCGGTATAAACACCGATTTCTTACGTTAATCAGGTAGGGTTGCTCTCTACGTTCGTCTTTCTTCTTTTTCCCTTGATCACGATATGCGTGACAAGCGGCGAGGGTACTTACGGGTGCTA
This sequence comes from Eucera pruinosa, assembly GCA_028830335.1. NCBI lineage: Eukaryota > Metazoa > Arthropoda > Insecta > Hymenoptera > Apidae > Eucera > Eucera pruinosa. The sequence continues at coordinate 1,149,095 of JAMYCR010000006.1, read as the reverse complement.
CCAGACGCAGGTAGAGGGGAGTGGATTGTATTGTATGACGTTTCCCGCGTAAAGCAAGGGAACGGTCGTTTACAAACGTACAAATATGAATTTATATCTTGTATTGAATGCAATTGAACAACAGTCAATTGCATAGAACCGGTTTACCGGCAATGGAGGTTGTAAGGCTGCAAAAAAGGGTTCCGTGATGTAGGTGACTAGCGGTTACTAGAAGACTAGTGGGGGATGGTTAACTCTCGGATCCTCACCGGTTCGTCTCTTACACGTCGTACGCAATGACGTCATGAGAAAGTACTGTAATTCTAGTAACTTTTTGGGCCCGCTCTACCGTCGATAAACGATACAAAGTAATGCGACCCGGGAGATTCTAAGGTGTGACCTGTCATTCGCTGTCTGCCACACGCGCACTAAGGCTATAATCGTTGGTCTTACAACAGAAGCATATAGAACCACTGCCACTGCACGTTAAAACGTATCGGGCGTGGAAACGGTGAGTGCACTGACAACCTTCGGGCCTGCCATGAGGGCTGGCCTCCGATTGTTTCTAAATCGAGAAACAATCGACAAAAAAATCAGGGGAAACCAATCGATCTGATTGCTTAGTCTTCGCTTCAGACGAATACTACTGGATTAGTGCAAACTAAGGCGACGATCATGAGATGGAGAGCCGTATAATAGAAGCCATCGTCGTTTTCAGTGCGCTAATTTGTAGTTCAAAATGTCTTATATCTCAATATCTTTCGGGAGCGTTAGGATTGAGACTCTAACTTCCTCGAAATTTCACCGAGAACTGGCTTCGGCAGTGTTGGAGTTAGAGCTGTAGCTGCTTCCAAATTTCGCAAGGAACTGACAAGCACACCGCCGGCTCCCACTACCCGAATGCGGTAATTCTTATCTAGCCGGCTGGCGGCTTTGTCTATCTAAATTTTATTGTCCCTTTTTAATTGAGACAATTTTCCCTCTCTCTATTCTCTCGCTTCCTACGCGGCTTTCACCGTTCTTTTTCGAATTAAAGAGGTAACTGCCGCGTCGCGTTCACTGTTTGTCTCAGTATAAATATTCTGAAAAACTACGGTCTAAGTCGTAAATTTCGCTGTTGCTATTTGACACGTGAAGTTCTCGTTGAAATTCTAGATTCAACGTCTCACGTATGCGCCAAAATAGCTCGCGAATTTCGCGTTCGTGGAAAACCAACGGAAACGCGGCTTCTTTAAACAATTGCATTGGTTGAAACACAGTGTTGTATATTTGAAAGAATGTTAATAGTTTTGAAAATTTTAGAACGTGTGTTCAGTTTTGCTCATCACTGTGTATTCGTCACTTCCGGAAGTGTTTGTAAACTTTTGCTTATACCTACTATGACTTAAAGCTCCATTAAAGTCACATTTCATTAAAAGTGTGTCTTAGCGACCGTCGCTAACACGGTTTATGACACGGACGTGCCGAAGAGGCTATTTTTGAGCTTAGGATTTCTGTAGTTATTAGCATGTGATTTCTAGTAAATTATATCTTGGCGAGAGAAGGTTTGGGTCTACAACCCTGTAGTTTTAGAAATTCACTTCTCTCGTCCTCAATAGCCGTGGCCGTATCATAAACAGGGAAATTCCGAAGGGTAGTTGGACACGTGCGTGTAACGATTAAGAGACCGAAGATCCGCTACCTAGACTAATTTCCCCCAGCATTGTTGAGCGTTTTCGCCCACACGAGCACCGCGGCACCCCTCTCCAAGTGAGTGCGCTCAGGGGGCAAAGGGGAGTGTCCGCGTTTAGTCAGGTCCGCTGATTGGTGACTGCCAAAAATGAGAAAGAACCAATCAGCGGACAGTTTAGAAAATAGGAGAGTTGGCAAGCAACAGCGAAGATCGCCAACTCCATTCGCAATGTAGAAGTCAGTGAGTCAAGAGCTTCAGGTGTCACCAGTAGGACTCTGAACTCACAAAGTAACAGTTAGAACAAACTCAGAATCCAACAGTTAGAGAGTACACACAGCAAAGTCAGTGAGTTAAGAGCTTCAAGTGTCAATCAGGACTCTCACAATCTAAGAGTGTTCAGGTGTCACTTAAGACCTTGAACACTACGACGCTCAGTGTCGATCAGGACACTGAATACAACTAAGGAATTAACCAGCACCCAGACTGGCGAATACAATAGTTCCCGGAGACTTAGTTTCGGGTGGTCCTTCGAGCAAGTGTTAGTCGGCACGTAATGTGCAATATCCAAGGACGCGGTAGTCAGTTATCACCTCCCTAACAGTGTGACATTATTAAATTTTATATCTGGTAGTAAATCAATAATTGAGGAAGCACTTCTATTTAATTTATATATGTATGTATATATATATTAGTTTTCGGCTCCACAGCCAAGAAATGTGGACTTGGGTTACATTTATTTCCCTATTTTCTCTATTCTTCAAACTCATTCCATTCGCTCACTCATTCATTCTCTTTCTCCATTCAATTATTCTATTTTAAACTATTATTTTAATCTTTGGTTTATTTTTTCTATTGCCTGTTATTCCTAGCTATTTTCCGTTTTCCTTTTACCATCCTTAACCATTTATCTACCTTCTCATCATTTCTTCCACTCAATACCTTCACTATCCTAATCTTACTGTCTACTTTCCTTCATTCTCTCGTGAGGTGCTCCAGCATTCCAGGTGCCTCGTCATCTATATTGGTCTTTCTCATTTCCTCTTCTTCCCAGTATTTGTTCCACCTTCCCATAATTCCGCATCTTGCCCGTGCTATTAACTGTTGGCTTCCTCAGTTTCCCATCTTACTTAAATATTCCGGTAGCCCTACCATCATTAATCATTTGTATTTTTCGTTGTACTGCAACTTCTGTATTTTTTCATATTGCGCCTGTCCTTGTCGTTCTATGTCCTGCCTTCTTATCTTTTGTATAATTTCCTTACTTTCCCCTTCTTTCTCTTCTTTCCTGTTCTAATCCTAACCAACTTAATTCATTCCTTATAAATAACCCTTGTGGCGGGTCGAGGTTTCGACGCCTTGCGGGGTAGGTGTAGTGGTCCCGACGGGCGTAGGTTATACGGGGACGAATTTAAGGGATTGGGTAGTGGGAGTGGTTCAACGAGGGGAAACAGCGAAAAAGGGTACAAGTACAGTGCAGAGATGATTTGTTGGCGAGGCAAACCGATTGGCTGTCGCATATTAGCGACACCTTCAGTCACACGTATTATAGTCATTAGCTGAATCGGTCACGACTACAAGTCTACTGCGTGACAAAGAACGCGAAACAAAACACGTCGAGGTAGAGTGAGATAGAACGACTTGGAACTACAACTGAATCACATTGGAATAAATATAATTTTTTTTTCTCGCGAGGATGTGGGGAAATCTTCAAGAAGATACCTGGGAGAGAACGCACTCGCGAATCCTTAGGGAATATGAAGGACCTACTACTATGCATCTAAGAATCCGGAAGAAAGATTTTCTACTGGCTAATGGGCAGACCGAGCGACCCGCTCCCCTTGCCCCTGTGCCGTTCAGCTTGTAGGACGATCGCCAACAAGTCATCTCTGCACTGTAGGTGTGGGTTGTAGGAAGCGAAGGGAATCCGTGAACGAGAGTTGTGCTGCCCGAAAGAACCGTCTGTAAGTTTCATGGGAAGGAGGGGGGAGGCGAAGAGTGTGACGCTCTTGGTGGATGCGTCTGCAATTCGCTTGGGTTACGGGGTGTCACTGGAACTTGAGGAAGTTTCACGTTTGCCTCGGGGTGAGGTAAGGAGTGGGTGCTTTCGAGGCTTTTCCGTAGTGAGTGTCGACAAAACCTGAGGAGGTAGCGCGCCTGCAAGCTAGAGCAATCTTGAGGGATTGACCGATTTGACCAGGGTGCGGGGCCCTTTTATACTGCCGCGCGGCGGGCACGGACCCTGAAGAGGTACAGCTGCACGGGTTTGCACTCACGGGGAAGGTTTTTCGCATTTTTTGTGTCTATTGCATGCACATTTTTCTTAAAAAACTACGATCTAAGAGTCTCTATCGCTACATCCTCCTTTTCATCCATACTTCTTGTTTTCTATCTCCCCTGCTCCTTTTCCTTCGAACATTCTATTGAATTACCATGTGGTCAGAGGTTCTTTTTGCATATAATTAAACTGTTTATTAAATAAGAGTAACATTTATTACAGATAGGAATAAAGTATAAATATCAACTAAGAACATCGATAAGAAGGAACTTAACAAAATCTTTGATTCCCTTAAAACTAAAATTAAACTCTCAGTATAATCTTAGGTTTTTCTTTTTATGCTCACACCTCAACGGTTCAACCAAGAAGAAGGAATCACTCACTCAAACATACATACTCAGTCATTCTTGCCAACATTCTTTCATACATCACATTTATAGCAACTACTTCGCCACAGTTGTTCCCAACACATTCTTTCAATAACAGCCTTCCTATTTCTTTCCTTATTCCTTCCTCGAAACTCAACGCCCTCCGTCTTGCTCTCACTGTTATTTTTGCTCTCTTCGCCTCCTCCAACACTATGTAATCCGGTGTTTTCATATCTAATTCCAGTGTCTATTTATTATATTTTAACTGTAGACGTTCCACTTCTCCTCTTTCCTTCAAGATTGTCCCACAGGAACATTCTCATCATGAAATTCGGTCTGAATTTTCGTTCTCCAATGCCCCATATTTGATTCAGTTCCACGCTTGCTCTTCTTACTCTTCTTACTCTTTTCTCAATATGTTTTACCATATTTCCATTCCTTTGGAACAGTATGTCCAAACAGTTAATTTTTTTAACTACCTCCAACTCCTTTTTCTTCCACTTCCATTCTTGTTTCTTTGTTTTGCTTCTTCCCTTTCCAAATACCATTACCTTTGACTTTGCTTTGTTTGATGTCAAACCTCTTTGTCCAGATATTTTTCCAAACTTTTCATCGTTCTCTTCAATTCCTCTTCTCTCGTTGCCAGTAAGACAACGTTGTCTGCATATGCCAACGAGTGAAATCTTTCCTTCCCCACTGTTACTCCTCTTATTCATCTTACAAATAACTGATACTATAAATGAATGGTTGACAGTTTGTGTGACCGACGAACGATTCGATTGATTGATGTCGGAATTTGAAAGATATAGTTGAGAAGAGTTCTAATACTCCGCAATCTCGATGGCCAGTTTTTTGTGTCGAATCGATCCTTTTGGAAGTTCGTTATGAACTCAGAGTAAGGTTGAGTGAAGGTTGTTTGAAGATGCTTGAATATTATTTAGATATAATGATATAATGGTAAGAAATATGCGTGACTTTAAATTTATACCATTCGGTATAAACCAAGGTTGAAGGTGATTGGTTGAAAGAATTTGGAAAGGTAAATTTGGAGGATTTCCACGATTGGCTGGTCAAAAATTGGAATCAGCCGCCCCACGAGTGTAGGAATGGGATGGTGCGTAAGTATTAAAAGGGGTGCTCGCGGAGTACACCGAAAAGGAGATGCGAGGACACGATGTTGGGCAGGTAGGCTGGAAGTATACATCATCGTGCTTGAGGTATACGATGCCTCATTGTCCTGGAAAGCAAGGAAATGAATTTACAGCTATGTTGTGACAGACACAGAACAGGACCTTAATGAGGTGCTTACGGTTAGTGTCGTCGATAGTCTGTATTGTCCTCAGGTTTGAAAGAAAGCAATATTGGGAATTATAGCAATTAGCTAATCCAATATTGAGGATGGGATAATCCATTTAGGTTTCCGAATGCAGCTGTTTCTAATGATGTGGAAAATCCGCCTTGAGGATGGAACAACTGAAAAGCTAGCAATATTATTTCACTGGTTTGTGTTGAACGTCTCATACGTCGGAACACCAAGAAATGACCAAATTTAACAGCCAGCATGAGACAAACACCTTCCCGGCACCGGCTTTTCCAATGCAGTGTGCAAGGTCCCATAGCTTTCTATTGAAACCGAGAAATTTTTGCCGTACCGTCGACAGGCTTCATGAGCCCTTCGTCGGCAACATGAAAGGCCGACCCGGCTACCAGCAAAAAGCCGGTGTGTGTGCAAACAGCCTAACAATCGTACATTTTTTACAGTTCGACCATCCTGGCCATATGGTCGTCCTCGACCATAGTTTCATTCTAATTGTAAGTCCTCTTCTTGACAATTTGTTCTCACTTCGCATTCACTATCATCTATTCATAATTTCATTCTATGTGGCCTAAAAACACCAGAAAACGGTTCGGAAGTTAATTAAAATCTTTCAATGTCCTTAACCAAATATTTTTTCATTCTTAACACTTTATCTACCACGTTTCCTTATCCTACTTCGTTTAGACTTTCCTACGGGAAAGTGAAGGGGAATACAATCATATCGTTGCCCATTAACTTGAAAATTTTCGTGTTGACTTTCGCGTCAGTTTTTCCCGTTATTTTATCGTTCCACGAAATGAGATAGAAATAATCCTCTCGATGCCCACTAACGGAGATCTTGTTCTCGACACTTATTCCTGTCATAATTCATCATACAGAGAGTGCGTGTCAGTTAGTAACCAAAGTTAACTTTCTTTCACGTGACTTATCCTGTCGTTCATCATTTCTATTTTTGCGTGCGCATTTTTGTCACTGAAAAGACTCGTTTGGCTCAGTATGCATTTTGCTGTGACACAAGACACACATAATGTACAAAATAGAAAGAAGTATTGCTGCTGTTGGCCATGCTAACAAATTATTGTTTGAGAGAAGAAGAAATAGATCCAAGTGAATAAAGCAATGGCTTATTATCCGAAATAATGGTGATTTTAAATTGTTAGAAGAATTAGAAATTTATGAACCCAAAGATTATCGAAATTATTTACGGATGAACGTTGTTTCATTTGATAAATTGCTTTCATTAATTGCTATATACATTAAAAAGGAAGACACAATCCTTAGGGATAGTATAATACCACTCAATGAGCGACTTATTGCGACGTTAAGATTTTTAGCAACAGGCAGGAGTTATGAATGTTTATAATTCAACACAAGAATATCGGCACAATTGTTAGGTTGAATAATACCAGAAACATGTAAAATAATTTATGAAATGTTGAGAGAAGAATACTGAAAGGTAAATACATATAATTAACAATTTAACGTTTTATTGGTATATAATTATTGGTAAATATGTACAAAATGAAAGAAAATGTAAAATAAACTAATCTAAACAAAACTCATCTAAACTAAATTTAAAAAATTAATAACGTCTATATTTTCAATTAAAGTATTTATTATTGCTTTATTAATTTTTTATAGGAAAATATATACAATTAATAATTTAATTTTTTATTTGCATAGAATTGTTTATAATATATATGTACAAAATAGAACTTTATATAAAGTAAGATAAACTGAACTTTAATTTCAAGATTTTAATACCCGCAAAAAAACAATTGACACGATTATTATATCAACGAGATGTCATTTCCATGGCCACTAATTGAAATGAATCCTGTCCTGCAGGACACTTGATTACCGCGAATTTCGAAATGGAGAAAATCACGTCGTCGGCCACTAACAGCGCATTTTTTCCAATTAGATTTGATAAACAATATTTACGGCAGAATAACCGAGAGTATATAAAAAATGATAGAATAACTATCGTATCTCACTAACTAGCGTCCTTTCCGTGAAGAAAACGGATTCCTCACGGAAAGAATTGTAGTGTATGGGGTACTAATCTCCAACTTTATACGTATACGGCTTCTTATGTTTCTTATACAATACGCTTTTACTATACTCTTATAACCTACGGTTTTGTACAACAGCTGTTTGTCTAAGCTTATTTCGATCTTTATCGGATTCATCATAAATATAAAAATATTCTCGGAGTTCTTCATTCAAAATTCCGTACTGTAAATAACCAACCAAAATGAACTCGGTTCAGTTCCTAACGCTTTATGATATATATTATTTCATGTGAATTGTGCTTTTCCTTAATGCTTTCAGCCAAGATTCTCCTGAAGGTAATTTAGCTAAATTGGATCTTAAAAATCTGTAAACGCTCGTAGGTGACCAAAAAAAATTCTTCGAGCATTGTTGGAGGTTGCACGTGGCGTGCCGGCTAATTTATTACTTATTCGAAGGACCATTCCGTAATGGAGACTATACACGACAGAGTCTGTTCTAGATCTATCTGACCTGTTCGATGGTTTGTTAAATTCTGACGTTAAAATTTGTTGTCACTCCGCGAGAAAACGCATTGGCAGGGGTGAGACCCGTGGTTAGGCTAAGTTAAGCTGAAGAGGAAGGGCAGGTAGATATTGCATTGGTGGAGAATTTGAACGCTGTCAAGGGATGGTAACCGTCTTCAACTAACGGTCACCCTCGGATACGGTGGACGACGCTCGCGGGAAAAACCTGCGTATCCCAAAGGAGAACCGAAGCAGGCAATAAAATTAGTAAGCTTCTTGACTATGGCAAGCATGTTTTGAAATAAAGAAACGAAAGGTAGAGCTATTTTGGGCAAAGGATGTACCGTGGAAATATCGGTCATTAAAAGTGAAAGTTGTGGAATTCAATGGCTTCATGAGTTCGTTGCTGCTACGAAAACGATTCGAAATCTAAACTACGTTCGAAAATGTGCGGTGTCGTTTTACGTGCCTGAACATGCCGCCCACCCTGAACGGCTCGCGTTCAACACACTATATTCTAAACAATATGATATAACGGGAATGTACGTGATGACCGAGTATGATCATAATGAAAATATTTCTAGCGCACGCGATTTAATCGTTCTTATCCTAATTTCGAATCTTATATATAAATATACACACATATACACACGCATACACACGATAATAGTGCAAATATATATGGTACATATAGTACACAGAACTGAATCGCTCAATTTCCGCAACTATTTACACTGTATACAATTAAAGAAATGTGTCTGTTATACGGAATCTTCAGCGTTCGGCAAAATACAAATTTCTTTTACAGATCTCGTGGTATCTCCGTTCGATGTCTTCAATGTCATTACCCCGATAATGTCGTCAGGTCCAGGATGAACGTCAACAATTCGCCCTAGTCGCCATTTCATAGATGGACAGTTGTCCTCTCTAATCAGCATCATGGTTCCAACTTTGATGGTCGCTGGACGCTTCAGTCGCCACTTATGGCGCTGCTGCAACTCGTGGAGATAGTCTTGGTGCAATCGTTTCCAAAAATGTTGTACCGCTTGCTGAATGAGCTGGTACTGATTTAGTTTGTTCAGCGTAATGTGGTTCAATTCTGGCTGAGGAAGTACCGTTAGTACATCGCCAATTAGAAAGTGACCTGCGTGAGTGGGGTGAGGTCGTGGGGATCGCTCGACAAAGGATGTAAAGGGCGGGAGTTTAAGCAAGCTTCAATCTGCGTAAAAATCGTGTGCAATTCCTCGTATGTGAGACGTTGCTCACCAATAACTCTCCTTCAATGGGCTTTAACTTGTTTAATTTCTGCACCCCATAATCCCCCAAAATGTGGTGCGTATGGCGTAATCAAATGCCATTCTATTCCCTCTTACGCTAGTACTTTCTGAACTCGACTGTTGTGATTTGGATTATTTAATAAGATTCCTAGCTCATTCAACTGATTTCTTGCGCTGATGAAGTTTTTTCCATTGTCATAATGAATGGAATGACATCGACCTGGACGAGAAATAAATCTATGTAAACAATTACGAAATGCGTCTGTCGATAGATCTGTCGCAAGTTCGATATGAATAGCCTTAGTAATAAAACAAACAAAAAGGCAAACATAGGTTTTTTGAGGCACGCGACCACGTCCTCTTTCTTGTGCCAAAAAAGGACCCGAGTAGTCCATTCCACAGGTAGAAAAGGCCATGGTTGGAGTGACACGTTCGTCAGGTAGATTGCTCATGCGGTAGGTATTGCTAACGGAACGCGCTCGGAAACAATTCATGCATTGGCACACAATTTTTTTAACAATTAGTCTATCTGATAGTATCCAAAATTTGTTTCTCAAAAAGGCAAGGGCGCGTTGGCAGCCAGCGTGCAATAACCTTGCAGGTTCATTTCTCACTATGAGAGTGGTGAGCAGATACGATGTAGGAAGAATCAATGGATGTCTCTGATCAAAGGTGATTGGAGCATTTTCCAACCTTTCGCCCACCCTTATTAATCCACATTCATCAACAAATGGATTTAAACCTATCAATATGCTATTTTGCTTCACTGTTTTATTTTTCTTTAAGGATTCTAATTCCTTGGCGAAATGTGTGCGCTGCACAATTCTCACGAGAGCCCTTTCTGTCCTAATAAGTTCCGCCGCGGTTCGGGGGGCGTTGTTTCGCCCATTGCTATTATTGTTTGTGCGAGTTCTATTTTGGGCGTTAGATGCGAACCGTAAACAATATGCAGTTACACGCAATAATTTAAATTGATATGATTGATATGACGAATATCGCGATAATAAGTCAAACGTATCCTCGATGGAGGAATTGGCCATGACTAAATTAACTAGGTTTGTTTTCTTAGCTTCCAGTATAGTTTCTACTACGGGCTCAGAGGAAGACCATTCATGATGTCCCTGTAAGGGCCAGGGCGGTTCATACGACCATAAATCATTATCGCGAACGAAAGAAGGATTAGCTCCTCGCGATATTAAATCTGCAGCGTTGTCACTAGAAACCACGTGTCTCCATTGGTCAGGTGACGTGAGTTGCTGAATTTCTGAAATTCTGTTTGCTACATATCTCTTCCATTTACAGGGTTCATTTCTAATCCAAGCTAGTGCTATCGTGGAGTCCGTCCAATAATATTTGTGCTTGGAATCAATGTCCAAAGCGTTTTTTACTTTACGCGATATCTGTGCTAATAAAGGGGCACACAGTTCTAGGCGCGGAGGGTTTACCGTTTTTAGAGGTGCCACGCGCGATTTAGTATACAACAAACGCGATAGCCATGACGCATTACCTGTCTGGGTGCGCAGGTAGACGACGGACTCGTACGCTCTTTCTGACGCGTCCGAAAATCCGTGGAGTTCGATTCCCTGCAGATTATCGCCCACTACTCGATGCGGAATAACGAATGATGCAACGACCCTGAAATAGTCTCGAAAATTACACCACTGCGTGTGCATATCTTGAGGCAACCCTTCGTCCCAACCGACTCGAAGTTGCCAAAGTTGTTGCATAAATAGCTTAGCTTTAACGCTCACAGGACCGAGGAGACCAAGTGGATCGAAAATTTGAGATATTTTGAGTTCATCTGATTTAACTGTCCATACTAAACCTAGTGTTTTGGGGTCCTTATCGGCCGCCTTGATTTCCACTTGACTATTTGTATCATTTAGATCGCGGATAGTTACACCTGGCTTGTTACTTGCCCATGTTTGAAGGGGGAATTCGGCCTTCTGTAAGATCCAGGTCAAAAACTCGCGTATTTTAATGGTTTGTTCGAGATTTTCACAATTAGTTAAGGGATCGTCGATATAAAAATCGTTTAAAATTTTTTGATTTACGCGAGGAAATGAATTCGCATAATCTTGTTCGACCTGTTTCAGAGCTCTTGTAACCAAGAACAAAGCAGCAGCCGTGCCAAACGATACTATGTTTATGTTATATACCTTGATAGGGTCGTCTTCGCTAGCGCGCCACAGTATCCGTTGATACCTGCGGTTTAATTCTCATACACGAACCTGTCTATACATTTTTTCAATATCGGCAGATACTATAGCGCGATGCTTTCTATATCTGATCAAAATGGTAATAAAATCGTTCTATATTGTTGAGCTTACTAACTGCGTATCGTTTAACGAAATTACGGACGAGGTTTTGGCGAAAAAGTTGAATACAACGCGAATCATCGTTGCCGTGCTTAACCTTTTGAAAACCGCGTGGTGCGGCAAATAGTAATATGAATCAAATTCGTTCAGTTTATCGGTATCGACTACGGACATGTTACCTGGGGCCTCATACACACGCATGAACTCCGTGTATTGTGCTTTAAGTTCGGGATTTCTACGGAATTTCCTTTCTATATTTGAAAATCGTTTTTCTGCCTGAGATCGTGATTCGCCTAGATTGTGCACTTGATCATTAAACGGTATGGCTACAGTATACCGTCCTTCTTCCTCGCCGACTACGTTATTCATAAAATGGTCTTCGCATTCGTTCGCGTGAGAATTCGAATTCGCAGGTTGAGGGTAACTATCTTCTTTTATTTCCCAGAAACGAGCTAACGCCTTATCTAATTGCAAATTTGTTACGGCATGACACGCTACACTATTTTGATTAGGCTCATTCAACCAGTTTTAAGTTCCACCCACCACACAACCAAGACGGATTTCTTGCCAAACTAAATTCTTAGAGTTTAATTTGTACTGCCCGATGCATAGCAATTTCCAAAACAAACTGGCACCAATTAGGAGGTCAATACGATTTGGACATTGAAATTCGGGATCGGCCGGAGTGATGCCCGCAGGTATAGGGATATGTCTCCTATTCAGTGGGACATTTAGCATTTTCTCAGTAATATTTTTTATTACTAGACAGGTTATTGTCTTATTTGAAGCTTCGAGTGGGGGAGACGAGCCAGCTTCTTGCCGTGCCTAAGCGGAGCTTATACCGGCAGGTGTTGGGGGCGTAAATCCACTGCAAAGGGTCACGTTCGTAGGTGTTATGAACGGAAGGATCATCAGAAGGGTAGACTGTCCCTTTCGGGAGGCCACCCACTTAGCCGTTTCGCCCGCATAGCTGTGCAAGCACAGGAATGTGGACAAAACGTTGCCCAGCGGGGACCACGAGGAGGTGGAGTCGCTAGTTCGAGAACTCAGTCTCTTGCGGGCTTGCGTAAGATTACGCAAGTGTTTGATGTCCGTGGCTTTCGCCACGTTCACCTCTCGCCTCATGCACACCGAGCTTTTTCAAGCACGGGCCCGCGTTGTCGATGGCGAGTGTGTCAGTCAGTGTTCGTCATGTTCGTCGTTGTTGTTACCTGTCACTTGAGTTGTTATTCTTGAGTATTATTGTTTCCAATGGGTTGTGTGTCTTACCTGTATGGTGACGTGTTCTGCGTTCGGGAGGCTGTGTCCTGTGTTTGCTATCGTGTCATTGTCCTTGTCACTCTGCGCGTGATGTTTTGTGTCGTAGATCTTGTTTTCTGTTGTGTCTGGATCGGTTGTGTTAGGTTTTGTGCCAGTCTTTCCTTTTCTTCTCTGTACCTGAGGACCTCTGTTGCGAATGTTGTGAAACCGTCGATGATTTCTCTTCGGATCAGATCTTGTATTCTGCACGGCCAAGCTATTTCTGCGTCTTCCAGTGTTCGGAGCAGCTTGGTTCTGAACGGTGTCAGCTGTGTGCACTCGTATATCACGTGTTCTACAGAATCCTTTTGATTGCAGTAGCAGTCTTCCGAAGGGGCCACATTTATCTTTCTCTGGTAATTTTTCAGCAACCCGTGACCTGAAAGTAGTTGCGTGTTGTGGAACGTAAGCTTCATCCAATCTGAATGCAGCCTATCTTCCACGTTGTTGAAGAAGTTATATGTGGCTCTTCCTTTAGGCGACTGCTCCCATTTCTTCTGCCATTTATTCAGTATTTCTTTCTTAATCTTGAAGGGGTGCGCGGTGATAGTAAAGTTGAAGCGTTCTTACTTTTTGTAAGTTTTTATTTTTTCCTTGATGCGACGTGGGGGCAACGGCAAGACGCACTGACAGAACTATGACGCATGGAAGTCGAAACAAGACAAGACTCTCGGCTGGACTTGCAAGTCCTTAAAAAAGGTTGGTGAGAAGAAGGACAGCGTTAGAATTGAACAAGGAAAGAAAAGCTGGAAAAACGCGGGAAAAGCTAAGGAAGACGGAAGGAGGTAATAAAAGAGAAAGTGAAGAAGCGCGGGTAAAATTTCGGAGGTAGTCGGTTAAGGATCGCGCGGGTCTGGCCGCCAAATGTTGGTGGACATTGTCCAGACTCGCGCGGCCGTGAGGAAAACTGAAGACAGGAAGTGAAAGTGAAAGTTTCGGAGGGAATAGGAAAAATGTAAGAAATGGCCTTGCCGTTGCCGCCACATCACCCCCCTGCTAATACTTGGCTCTATATAATTAAAAAAAAATGATAGAATATGAAGAAAAAAAAAGGAACATGAAGTATAAACATAAATCTCAACGATACAGGGGAGTGTAAGATACATAAAGACTAAGATACAACACACGAGATGCAATACAATATACAAACACCAATACAATATAATATATAAACTGGTACCCAAAATACCTATATGTAAAAAAAATTGGCGTAGAGTTACAACCCTGCTTGAAAGCGATTCGGAAAACGAACTCGCCTTCCTGCTCGCGTAGTAATCGCAGGTTCTCTCGGATCGCCCACGCTTGTTGGCGTGAAGCGCACTGTCCTCCGAGGTTGTGATGATGGAGGTTGTACAGGTCTGCAGGTTCGATCTGGTTCATGGTTGACGTCCTCGGCTATAATATAGGCTGGTTTGAGCCTCTCGATGCTGACCGTCGTGTCTCTGCCTTTGATTTTAATAATCATTGTTTTAGGGCCTCGACGAATGACCGGGAAGGGACCCTCGTATGGAGGTTGTAGAATTCCCCTATGCGCGTCGGTCCGGATGAAGACGTGAGACGAAGTCTCCAAGTCTTTGAAAACGAAGACTCGTTTTGATCCGTGGCGGGAACCGTCTGTTGGGCCAAGGTCGCGGAAATGTTGACGCAACCCGCTGACGAAGTTAGTAATGTCCGCTTCCTGGGTGGGTTGGGGGGACAAAAATTCGCCCGGTAGTTTTATGGTTTCACCATAGACTAATTCCGCCGCTGTAGCCTTCAAGTCCTCACGCCAAGCCGCTCGGATTCCCAATAATACGGTTGGAAGGGCCTCCGTCCAGCGATCCGTTTGGTGACAACGGATAGCAGCTTTAAATTGGCGGTGGAAACGTTCAACCATACCGTTGGCCGCTGGGTGATACGCTGTAGTCCTGTAATGAGTGACACTTGCTATAGAATTTAGCTGTTTGAACAAATGCGCCTCAAATTGTCTTCCTTGGTCGGTTGTAATCCGCTGTGGCGTTCCGAATCTTGAGATCCACCCTTCATAAAAGGCTCGGGCTACCGTTGCGGCTTCCTGGTCTTTCAGTGGAAATGCCTCTGGCCAACGGGTAAACCTGTCCACGCAGGTCAGGCAATACCTGTAACCCTCGGACACAGGTAGCACCACAATGTCGAGGTGCACATGATGGAACCTTGCGGACGGTGTTACGAATGAACCTGGTGGGGTGAGCACGTGCTTGGATACTTTAGACTTCTGGCAAGGCAGACAATTGCGTGCCCAATTCCGGCTATCTTTTTTAATTGACGGCCAAACATAACGTTGTGTTATGAGCCTGACCGTCGCCTTGATACCGGGGTGTGCCAAATTGTGCATCGCGTCGAAAGCTGCTCGACGAAACGGTGGCGTTACAAAAGGTCTCGCTACGCTAGTGGAGACGTCGCAAAATACTCCAGTCGGTGATTCGGGCAGGAGAATTTTCCGAAGCTGCAGTGTTGATCCGTCGCGTAAATATTGCTGGAGCTCCTCATCTTGAGCCTGAGATTCAGCCAGGGCTGCGAAATCCAACGGAGTCTGAATTTCCTCCAACCTTGACAGCGCATCGGCGACTACATTATCTTTACCAGAAATATGCCGGATATCGGTGGAGAATTGCGAAATGAAATCGAGATGCCTAAACTGTCTCGGTGAGCACTTATCAAGTGTTTGATTGAAGGCAAAAATTATCGGTTTATGGTCTGTGAAGATGACGAACATTCTGCCTTCAACCATGTGCCTAAAATGTTTAATGGACAAATAAATTGATAACAATTCTCGATCATAAGCACCATATTTCCTTTCTGCCGACGTCAGTTTTCTGGAAAAGAAAGCGAGGGGTTGCCAGGAGTCGCCGATACGCTGTTGTAAAACTGCGCCTACGGTAAAGTCCGATGCGTCGCAGGTAAGTCCCAATGGGGCATTGACCTCGGGATGTGTCAAATGGGTGGCCTGCGCTAGACTATCTTTGCAGGTAGTAAACGCTTGACGGGCCTCTTGCGTCCAGGTCAGTTCTGCTTTCCCTTTAATGCTGCCAGTTAACAGGTCATTTAAGGGTGCCTGGTGAACTGCAGCGTTTGGTATGAATCGCCGATAAAAGTTTATCATGCCAAGAAATTGGCGAAGCTGCTTCGCGGTTTTCGGCCGGGGGTACTCCTTGATGGCCTTGACTTTATCAGGCAGTGGTTGCGTGCCTTCTTCCAAAACGTGGTAGCCTAAAAATTTTACTTGCGTCTTTCCAAAATTACACTTGGCCGCATTAATGACTATTCCGTAATTTCGCAGCCGCTCGAATAATATCTCGAGGTGTTCGAGGTGTTCTTCCTCGGTCTCCGACGCAACCAAAATGTCGTCAATATAGGCGAAGCAAAAGTCGAACTCGCGTAACACTTCGTCAATGAATCGTTGAAAAGTCTGTGCCGCGTTCCGTAATCCAAACGACATAAACGGAAACTCGAAGAGTCCGAATGGTGTCGTGATGGCGGTTTTTTCAATATCTTCAGGAGCTACCGGAATCTGGTTATATGCGCGTACGAGATCGATGGTGGAAAATATGGTCTTACCTCGCAGCGCTTGTGCGAAATCTTCGATATGCCGCACGGGATAGCGGTCCGGAATAGTGCGGGTGTTTAACGCTCGGTAATCTCCGCACGGCCGCCACTCGGAATCGCCTTTTTTCGGAACCATATGTAACGGTGACGACCAGCAACTCTTTGACGGTTGACCAATTCCCAATTTCATCATGGTTTGGAACTCTGTCTTAGCAATTCTGAGCCTATCCGGTGCAAGTCGACGTGGCTTGCTGGAGACCGGCGGTCCAGGAGTGGTTTTGATAAAATGGACCGTAGAATGTTTGACTTCACCTGGTGTTCCCCCTGGTCTGGTGATCTCAGGAAATTTGGTGAGCAGCTGATGGTACGTTGATTCCCCGTATACCGTTTTGACTGAATCTTGGTCGGTCACCGCTGGTCGGCCGAATGTCGCAACCGAAGTCTTCTTGTCGATGAGACGCCGATTACGGATGTCCACCATTAAATCGAAGTGGGCAAGAAAATCCACCCCGATAATGGGCTTTGCAACGTCCGCAACGACGAATCTCCACACAAAATCCCGCCGCAGGCCTAAATTAAGAGTGAGCGTCACTGTGCCATAAGTATTGGTAACAGTTCCATTCGCCGCCGTTAACAAGTACGAAGACATTTCTCGCGGTCCGCGCACTGAAGATCGTGGAAAAACGCAAATGTCTGCACCTGTGTCAACTAAAAACTGCACTTTAGTGTCCAAATCTACAATGAAAAGACGGCGGGAGGCTGGGCGGGTATCGTTGGCCGTCATCAACGACTGCCCTGCTCGTTTCCCTGCGGTGCAACCCATGAGCAGGGTTGAATGCACCTGTGAGCATTAACCGCGAATTTATGGTGGTACCAACACAAACCACCGGTGTTGGTCGGACGATGTCGGGAGCCGGACCGAGAACGTGATCGGTCGAACCGTCTCGGGCGGTAATTTCCGAAACGCCGAGATGGTCTATTGTCTGTATTAAACTCCTGCCGTATCGATGAAATTTCTTGACGCAGGGATACCGCCAGCTGTGCCATCTTCGTGTTGAAGAGCGCTTCTAAATCTTCACGTGTTGAATGTGAAGCTTCGGCAACATAGCTTCGCGGGGTTATAGTTTCGGCGATAGCGTCTGCCAATTCGGCTACCTTGTCTAGCTCGGTGTCCTTCTTGGTTGCAAGGATAGCTTGCATGTTCGCAGGTAGACGGCCCATCCAAAGCGTGCCCAACACCGAGTCCGCAATAGCCGTACCTGCTAATCCTCGCAGGTGCCTCAGAAATTGCGTCGGTTTTCTATCGCCCATTTCCTCATGTTCTAAGAGGCGACGCGTCTTCTGTTCTTGGCTTGAGCTGAGTCTTCGAATTAGCTCGGTCTTCAGCTTTGATATGAGCCGGAGGTGGGGGGATTCATTATTATATCGCGTACTTCTGCCGCATAACGCGGACTTAAACCGCCGACAACGTACCCGAACTTGGTACCCTCGGCCGTAATACCTGAGGCATCGAAGCTCCGTTCACACATGCAGAACCACATCTCCGGGTCCGACGGGCAAAACTCGGGAATCCTTACCGCAACGCGATCCACCGAAGGTGCTCCCATGCTGGTAGATTCGTGGGTGCCGCTAAGATTTGTTGCCATTGTTGTTGATATTTATGTTGTATCACACACGTCACTCACTAAATGTTCAAAAATGTCTGAAAAATGTTCGCGAGGAACGTTATTAAACGTTCAATGAAAGTAAAAAGGAAACACTTCACAAGAAAATTCACACGCGCAAATAATATACCTTCTTTTATTCGGGGTCACCAATTTGAAGGGGTGCGCGGTGATAGTAAAGTTAAAGCGTTCTTACTTTTTGTAAGTTTTTATTTTTTCCTTGATGCGACGTGGGGGCAACGGCAAGACGCACTGACAGAACTATGACGCATGGAAGTCGAAACAAGACAAGACTCTCGGCTGGACTTGCAAGTCCTTAAAAAAGGTTGGTGAGAAGGACAGCATTAGAATTAAACAAGGAAAGAAAAGCTGGAAAAACGCGGGAAAAGCTAAGGAAGACGGAAGGAGGTAATAAAAGAGAAAGTGAAGAAGCGCGGGTAAAATTTCGGAGGTAGTCGGTTAAGGATCGCGCGGGTCTGGCCGCCAAATGTTGGTGGACATTGTCCAGACTCGCGCGGCCGTGAGGAAAACTGAAGACAGGAAGTGAAAGTGAAAGTTTCGGAGGGAATAGGAAAAATGTAACAAATGGCCTTGCCGTTGCCGCCACAATCTGTTGTTTAAGTCGGTTTGCCTGTTCTTCTCCTGGAGTGGTTGATTGTGCATGGTAAATGAGGTCTCCTATTTCGAAATTTCGGTTTTGCCTTAAGAGGTATGTTGCGCGTTTTTCTACCATCACAAGTTCTATTGGTGTTGCTGCTGCCAGAACTGTTAGTGCACTTGTTGAGATCGTTCGATACGCTCGTGTGGCATGAAGTAGAGCGTATCTCTGTGCTTGCGTCAGTAGTTTGAGGTGGCAAGCGTTTATTTTATCGCTCCATCCGGCTGCTGCGTAAGTTATTACTGGCACAAAGATGCCTCTGTATAGCGTCATCATATTCGTGTACGTGATGCCCCAGTGGGCTTTCGCGACATGTGATAATTTGTTAAATATCTTTTTGCTCTTGGTTGTGACGTGGTGTATGTGCGAGGCAATGTTGATTCTGGTCCCGAAGTGGACCCTAGGTAACGTACTGTTGACATCATTTTCATTGAGGTTTGTCCAATTTTTACAGTTGGTGGGCGTTTGATGTCCAGAAAACCTTTTAGGAGTACCATCTCGGGTTTCGTTGGTGATACTTGGAGCTTGTGGTTTGAACACCACTGCGTTATGTGTGCTACCGCGGAGTTGGCTGCTATTTCGAAATGTTTCCTTGAATTTCCTGATATTAAAACTACTAGATCGTCGGCATATGCAATCAGTTGGTACCCGTAGTTTTCCAAGGTGTTGAGCAAGTCATCAAATATAATGTTCCAGAAGCTGGGGCCTAGGATGGAACCTTGGGGACAGCCTCTGTTGACAATCTTAGTAATGCTTGTACTACTGTTATTACCTATGGTCGCGGTTCTGTGTGATAGGTAGTTTCGGTCGAGTTTGTAGAGATTCGCCGGGCAGTTCCGCCTCTTCAGTTTTTGCAGGATTGTGGGCCACTACACATTATCGAAGGCCCCTGTTATATCGAATAGCATGGCTACGGCGTATTTATGTGGAGTTTCGTCAACTAATCTTCGAAGTTCGACTATTGCGTCCTCGGTACACTTGCCTCGCCTGAACCCATACTGGTGGTTTGAAGAGAGTGGATGTGCGTGGAATATCGCTTCCAACCGCTGAAATATAAGCTTCTCCAACACTTTACTCAGTATCCGCAGAAGGCATATCGGACTATATGACTTTGGCTCAGTTTTGTCTTTGTTTCGTCCTTTAAGCAACACTCTGATCAGGCCCATCTTCCAAATCTTGGGGAACGTTCCACGGGAGAGCCAGGAATTCATAAGCCGTGAGGTTTCATTATGAATTTTCGGCCATGCTGCTTTGATCATCTCCGCTTCTATTAGATCGTGTCCAGGGGCTTTTCCGTTCCTAAGACTCTTTACAGCATTCAATATTTCATGTGCTCCAAAGTTTGGAACGTCATCTGCTTCAGGAGGGATGGTTGTTTCGTCGCGGACAGCTTTGTGCCACGCTGTTTCTCCCGCCGTGTCGTCGTTTGGTATGAGCGCGTCCAGTAGCAGCTTACCTGTTTGCTCCCAGGTTGTTGTGTGCTGGCTTTCGGTTCCGATGCTTTCATACACAGTTTCTGCTTGTAGTTTTTCAGTTTTGATCTTGTAGATTATCCCCCAGGGGTTGGAATTGCCCTCCTTCGTCACAAACTCTCTCCAACTAGTTGTCTTTGCTCGTCGGATTTCTCATGTGTACTTATTTCGGAGTGAATTGTATTGAGCAACTAACGTTGTTTTCCTGTCGCTATTTCGCGTCGTCTGGCACTGGCGTCTCGCGCGTCGTACCTGTTTCTTCAGGTGTGTTAAGTTTTCTGTCCACCACGGTGCCGAATGCGGAAAGCGCGATTTCTTAAGGATGGAGTCGTCGCCAGCTGACCTTATTGTTTGTTCTAGTTCGACCGCGTAGATATCCGGGTCCACTGTGTCTTCGCAGCACTGTAACACTTCGTTCTGGTGTATTCGTTTTTCGAGGATTTCTATGAATTTGTTCCAGTTTGCGCGTTTGGTATTGTATCTGGGCGATGTTCCCTGTGTGGATGTCGTGTGGTGAGAGGCTATGTTTATGTTGAAAGTTACCAGGTTATGGTCGCTTGTCGTACAGTTTTGATGAACTTTCCATTGTGTTACATTGTTAAAACATGATGAATTTGCTAGGGTGACGTCTATGTTTGATGATCCGTGTATGCTGCTGTAAGTGTGCGTGTTACATGGTGAGTTTATGATATACAGGTTGTGCTGAGCTATAAGGTTCTCCAGTTTCTCCCCTCTGTCATCCGTGGAGCCGCTGTGCCACAGGGTGGACTTGGCGTTTGTATCTGCGCACACGACGATGCTTTTTCCCTTTAGGTGGTGCAGAATTTTATCCAGGTGTTGTACGTGTGGTTCTATGTCCTCCGACCATTGAAAATATGCATTTACTATGTAGCCTTCATATCCCCTTCGAGTGATTTCTACGCAGACGCAGTGCGTGTTGGACAGATGCTCTAATTTTAATACCGTGAATTCTGGGTTCGTGATAGCTATTGCTGTGTGTATTCCCTTAAGTGTTGAGATGCGGGAGAAGGTTTTTCTGTCTGTTACAACCTTTCTTGCGATTCCCAGTCCGGGCATATTGTTTCCACAAACGTTGGGTTCTTGAATCGTGATGATATCGATTCTTTTCCTGTTGACTTCTTCCCTAATCTCGTCCATCACTACTCGCGAGTGATGCGCGTTGATTTGCGCTATTCGTAGCGGTGCCGTTTCTGGTCCATGGATAGATTTCGAGGTATGTCTGTATTCCGTGTTTTGTCTATTTCGTTCATTTATGTTCCTAATCTATTTTTGAAATGTGCGTCTTCATTGCTATTTGATATGCTGGACATTCCCTCATCCGTGATGAGTGATTGTGAGGCTTCCCTGCTCTTTTACAGTTTACGCACTGTGGTTCCTTCTTGGCATTAGGGCAATTCTTCTGGGAGTGTCCGCTCTCTGTGCAGTGCCCGCAGGTTTCTGTGGAAGCTTTGCAGTACTTCGCCACGTGGCCGAATGATTGACACTTGTAACAACTTGTGACAGCTAAGTAGTCCTTTGCGGAGCAAGCGTGCCACCCGATGTACAATCTGTCCTCTTTTAGTATTTTGTCCCTGGCCTCGAGACTGACCTCTGCCACCCAGTCAACCGTTTGTATTTCTTTGGGTCCGGTTTTGAAGCACAGTCTGAAGTGCCCGTGTATCTGGTCCTTAGAGAGGTGATCAAGGTTTTGGTGCCTTACCGCAGCCATGATCTCCTTTTCTTCGAGTTCCGCTGGTATGTTCCTTATGAGCAGTCTGGGTCTCATTTTCATCGGGAGACCAGCTGTCAGACCAGCAGCCTTTAGCTTGGCGTTCTCCAGGACGCGTCGCAAATCTTCCTCTGTTTTCATTTCGAGCAGAACTCCTTTGTTATTTATTCTGCGCACATTCACAATCTTTAGCTTCTCCTTTGTGGGTGCTACAGTTGAGATAATTGCTTGCTTTGTCTCGTTGCTGTCCGTGATTTTGCTATCTTCCTGCGGGAATACGGTTAGCACGTGCCTCTTAATGTTTTTGGCTGCTTCCAGGTTTGGTGCGTTGCTAGCCTTGAGCTTTTCAGCGTAAGAGGTCCGTGGTTGGGACTTCTGTGATTCTCCGAGCTCTTTGATTGGTTTTACAACGCTGTTCAGCGTTGCGTCCATGGCTTCGATCTTCGCATCGATACGGCTCTTGGAATTCGTCTTTTGCTTCAGCGCAGCGTTTTCCCTTTCCGTGTTTTGCGCCATTGTGCAGATCTGAGCGGCTAATTTCTTTGCCACTTTCAAGTCGTCGAATCCTTTTACGTTGTCAAGGAACGCGAGAAGATGCTTTGCCGTTGCGAAGAGACTTTTGTTGCTGATGTTAGCGTCGGTTTCCTCGCCTTCGTCGTTCGAGCTGGTTACTATCACCTTTCTCTTTCGATGTATAGTCCTCTCAGGAGCTCCTGCGTCCGAAGTGTCCGTCAAATCTTCCTTCCTTTTCCTGGTTCTCCTTTTCACCTCGGTGAAATTGCTTGTTTTGCACTCCATTTCGCGGCCGGTCACGCTACAGCGAGCCACGGTTTGCCGCTCGCGTATGGTAGGCGAAAAATCGTCCTGCCACAATAAATAATGCGAGGGAGGCACACTTTTCCACTCAGAATGAAATCAACAAGCAAAAAAAAAAGGTCCTGGAACTTCTTTGCACGACTCTGACGAACGCTCAGCCCGTTCGAATTTCCCGCACGACGAACGCTAGTTCCTTCGGCGGCCACTACGCGTCATTGGCGCTGCGGTCGCCCACGCTGCCAATATAGCGTCGCCTCGTGGCGAAAATTCGTCCACTTTTTTCACTCGTAAGTCACTTAATTTCACACAAATTGCTTAACACGATACACCAAAATGACCGCAATCGTGAGCACTACACGCACTGACACAAGCCGTAATTTTCCGTGAGCTTTTTCCGCACTTTTTCCACACTTTTTACGGAGCGACTCGCGACGCGTCAACACTACTCGGCGTCATCTTGGATCCTTATTACTAGAATTATTGTCTTTAGAAGCTTCTAGGCGGCAGAAGGCCCCAAGCTTTGCTGTTCCGAGGCTTTTGCCTATACCAGCGATGGAAGGGTGCGTATCACCACTTTCAAGGGTCACGTCCGTAGATGTTATGGACGGCGGGCTTGGGAAAACCCCTCCTTCACCGCTGAAGGATCATCAGAAGGGTAAACTGTCCCTTTCGGGAAGCGAACCTTTTAGCTGCTACACCTGTGTAACCAGCAAGCCAGTTACACATGTGCACCGTTGCCCAGCGGGGACCACGTGGAGGTAAGGTTGCCGGTACAAGACTCAGTCTCTAGCGGGCATACGTGTCGCCACGTATGAGTTTGGCGTCAGAAGCTTTCGCTGCTGGGCCGTCCATTTTGAGCACCAGTACGCTAATGCGCACTGTCCCGCGATGCCGCAATGGGGTTTGCCACATAAGAGCCATTTGGTCAACGACGCCGACTCGTGGCAGTGCTGTTTTAGCAGTCGCAGCGGTGGATCTTAGTTTCTCTTCCGAAGAAGGTACTTGTGGCTGGAACCACGAAGAGATGTCCACTTACTAAACTAGATCTGCATAAGGTCTGGTCTCGGATACTAGGAACGCGAGCTTCCCGACACCTCAAACGATCCCTAGTGTCGGATATTAGGAAGGCAAGCCTTCCCGACACCTCAAACGACTGCTGATCTCGGATACTAGGAAGACAGGGTCCCCGACACCTCAAACGACCTCGCCTTAAGAGAGTCATAGTTACTCCCGCCATCCTTATTACTAGACAGGATAAGTTTGTTTGGAAGTTGTATTTCAATGTCATTGATATCCGCGTCCTGGATTGAATCTGATTGGCCGCCTTGGCTAAACCGCCGACTGTTGTGTTAATCGCAGTACGCGAGAGATTTAATCTATTGAAAAATTCCTCCTTTATAAAGTGAGCCTGTGATCCTACATCAAATAACGCCCGGCATTTATGTCTAATTCCATCTCTATCTTCGATATAAACTACCGCTGTAGACAATACGGTGTATTCCATGGCGGGACCTTGCAAATTCGATATGCAAGCTTGTATCACGTGAGATCGCGCGGTGTCTTGACTAGTACTTGGCGGGTGAGGTGTATCTACGTTATCTTTGTGTGATAAAGTGTGGTGTTTCTTGCTGCACTTTCTGCACGAGCCACAACTACAATTTTTTATACTGTGCCCCAATTGTAGACAATTAAAACAGTTTTGAAGCCGTTTAACTGTTTCGTGTCGTTCCGAGAAGGGCGTTGCTAGTAATTTTGCGCAATTATGTAGGGCGTGATCTCCATAATGAACACGCGTATTTAGTATTTGCAAGATGCATCGATGTCATGTGCCGTTTTCGATTGTTCTCTTGCCTAATTTGACCTGTCGTCGACGCGATACCTAGGTGAGACCTTTCGGCTTGCCTACGGGTAAGATATTGCACACGTTGTTCAATAAATTTTGAAAACTCGCGGAACATGGGTCTACTACTCTTTTCCATTGTGCGTCTCTCCCATTCATCTAATGTTACCGAATCTATGCGTTTAACTAAATGCAGGCTAATCAAAGCATCCCAGGTTTCGGCCGAAGTCATGAGGGATTCTAACGCGTTTACGTGATTTGTTACTGCCTTTTTGTTGGTGAGATCTCTAATAAAGCATTTGCATCATGATGAACTAACGCCTTAGGATCCTCATAACGTTTCTTGAGCCTGGACCAGGCAGGTTGGTAATTGAACTCTGAAACGCCCAATGATTCTATCATTCGTGCAGCGCTACCCCTTAATGTTGATGTTAAGTAATGAAATCTATCAATATCAGTCAGTTTTTGCAATTGTGCACCAATGAAATGAATGTGGCGCGGAAACGTATCGATTGGCTAAGATTACCATCGAAAGCCGGTAAATTTATTACTGGAAGCCACGGCACGGATTGTGTATCGGGTAGTGTGGGCAATACGCTAGTACCAGATGA
This sequence comes from Eucera pruinosa, assembly GCA_028830335.1. Taxonomy (NCBI): domain Eukaryota; kingdom Metazoa; phylum Arthropoda; class Insecta; order Hymenoptera; family Apidae; genus Eucera; species Eucera pruinosa. Next base: position 1,123,716 of record JAMYCR010000006.1, on the reverse strand, counting down.
TGACGCGGGTTGTTGCGGTCCACTAATGCTGGTTATGTGTTTTTCCGCGATTGCCATTAATCTAAAACATGTGTTTTCGAAAGTTTCGCGCTCGTCTGAGCTTATTCATGCTCTCGGTCTAAATCTAATGCCTCTGTCTGTGATTGTACCCTATCGAACATATTGAACAGATTTTTATTTGCCTTTACGCGTCTCTCAAATGCTAGAATGTCATCGTTACTAACGAATGCATTCACAAATTTTTTAAGGAGAATTAGTTTCGATTTGAAAGTTTTGCGCTCAGCAACTAGAGTTTTGAAAAAAATAATAGTGGTGAGACTCAAATCAGCTGCGTCTGCAGTTCACGGGGTCTCCTTTTGTCCCGGGATGTGTGCCTTGGAGCCCTGCCTGGGCCCTGCTCTCCGCCTTTCTGTAGTTCTCGTCGTGAATCCTCGTTATCACGAGGTTACAAATAAATTGCAAGAAGATGGAGCTCTTGCCTTCGTTTTCGAGGGCGTTTAAAAGCCCATTCATACTGAGTGGACCAACCTTGGAGATGACTTCCCCCCTTGTTTGCTCTAATTCACCACATGTTAATAGAGCATAGTCAGGAGTGCCCACTCCCGTCTCGCATAGCGGGCAGGTCGAGGAGTCAGCTCTTCCAATTCTCTGCAAGTAGTCAGCAAAACACCTGTGGCCCGATAAAAACTGTCTTAGGTGGAAATCAAGGAGCCAGGGGCCCCATCCCACCGATTCCGCGCTTCTCGGAATTAACCTTCTGATCCAATGACCATGCTCAGCGTGGTCCCACTCGACCTGCCACCTCTGAAGGGGTTTCTTCCCTTCCTCCATTTTTATGTTCTAGATAGACTTGTGCGTAGACATTCTTCTCGTAGCATAGCTGTCGTTTTTGCAATTAGCTAATCTATAGAAAATCCTCTTCCTCTCTTCAATTTTGAGTGTGATGGGAGCGATCCCAGTCAGAACGTATAATGCGACAGCCGAGACCGTGCGGTACGCACGCGCCACCCATATCAAGGCGACCTTTTAGTCGCTTTCAGGCGCCTTGCCTGGCGCTAAAAGAGGCCGCCTTGTGACAGGCAGGCACGGTATACATGTTTGCGGACTCGACCACCAAGTAGAACGCCCTTCGAACCGTAAGGGAGCATCCTCCCAAACTGGGCATAAGGCGCATCAAAGCGCCCGCGTATCACGCGGCCTTCGCACAATGATTCCTAACATGATCGGCGAAGACGCGATTGCCGGCAACCAGTACACCCAGGTATTTGATAGTTTTCTTGGCCACAATCTCAGTGCTACCAAAACTGAATTGGACCATTCTCGCCCACTTCTTTCCGGTGAGATGCAGCAATTCCGTTTTGTGCTCAGCGAGACGCAGGTCAGCTCTCGGCATCCATGCCTCTACCTGAGCTACAGCTTCAGTCAGCTTCCATGGCGCCACGTCCATGCTCGCAGCTGTCTTCAGGAGTCCATCATAGGCGACATTCTATAAGACTGGTTCCCAGAACGGACCCCTGGGACATCTCAGCGTAGATTTTAAGGGATTTTGTGAGTCCCTCAGCTTCGTAGCATATCTCCTGGTCATCTAGGTAGCGGGTCGGCAGTCTCGCTAGCCACTCAGGATAGCCCTTATACAATATGCTCTTCAATACCACATCCCACCGGAGAGATTCAGAGGCGTTTTTCATGTCGAGTGTGGCAAGAAGACAATGCCTACCTCCTGCTTTTGCCCTGTGCCATATATCTATCATAAGCTTTACGGCGTCTACAGAGGATCTGGCCACCCTGAATCCGTACTGATTACCGGCCAACTCATCATTGCCCAAGATCACATTGAAGCACCCAAGTATAATATATTCGAGTAACTTTGTCCAGTTTGAGAGGTTGCATAGCCAGTGAAAATCCCCGCTGCTCTGGGATCCCCTCCCCTTAGGTACGAGAACAAGCTGGTCTTTCTTCCAGAAGGAAGAGAAGTAACCGATATCCAACATCAGGTTGCAGATATTAACCACTTGGAGTGGACACATCTCGCATACCACTCTGATGCTACGCGCATCAAATCCATTAATCCCGGTAGCCTTTTTAGGTTTTAACCTGTTGAGCACTTTTTTCATATCTCCAAGGTTGATCTCCGGTCGGCCCTCATCATCAGATTGTGGGTTCGCTAAGGCGAAGAGCACGGTGCTTGATGCCTGGTAGCCAGGTGCCTGCTGTGTTACAAAGAGACTATTGATCGTAGCTTCTGTCTCAGCCATGGAAATATGGGGAGCGTTAGAGCCCTTAGCTTTCAGCCTCTTTATGGCCAACTTGTATGGCTTACCCCACATATCTTTATCTACGTCTTCTACTATTGGTCTCCATGCTTCCTCTTTTGCCTTAATTATTTGGTTATTTAGGCGCTTCTTGGCCTCCTTATAGTTCTTGAGCAGCTGCTGCAGCGTTTCCGGCGGGTACTTCTTTTCCTTAAGCCTGCCGAGCACCCTTGTGCACCTGTGAGTCTCATTGCGTAGGTTGGAAATCGCATTGGACCACCAGGTATTGGGAGCTTTGTCTCCTCCCCTTGCGTTTCTTCTCCCACAAAAAAGGTGCATTTCTCAACTAGACTGGCGATCGCATCATCAATTTTTCTTTCTTACCTGGCGCATTGGTGCTGTACTCATGGAGCAGGTTGCCGATTACACCCCTCATCTTCTCGCGTTCTACCTCAAGAGCCACTGGACCACTTTTCTTTTCTTGGCTGCTGGCCCGCTTACCCCTCCGCCAGGCAAATCGAAGGCATGCAGGACACAGAGGTGATCTGAGATCGACTCATCCTCCAGGATGAGACTCGTGGAGATCACCTTCGCCAGGTTCGGGCTACACAGCAGAGCATGAATCTTCAATCTGTCCACCGGCCGTATGCATGTACAGTCCCCCTCACTGTTGAGAGGTCTCAGTCCCATTTGGCTGCATCATTCCAGGAGTTTCTCACCCCTGGGATTTGAGGCCCTAGAACCCCAGGCAGGGGACTTAGCGTTAAAGTCCCCCGCCATAGCAACGAAGTCCCTCCATCCTGCACTAATAGGCTTGAGTTCGTGAAGTTTTCCTCAAACTTATACCTCCGCAGTGTTGGGGGAAAAGTAACAGCTGACCAGCAGCCAATTACCCGCCGTTACCGCCAAGAATCCTATTCTGGCGATGACCTTCGTAGGGGGCGTTGTCGCAAACTTACTCCACGGTGGGGGCCATACACATATTAAGGCGACATAGCCCTCATTCGTGATCTAGTCGCTCTTGTTGAATAGCGGTTCGCTGATCAAAATTACGTCTGCATTGACCTCTCTAGCTGTGACGTGAAGCAAGTCATGCGCCAGAGAGGTCCGATTAAGATTTATCTGGAGGAGATTAAAGTCGATTTGGCTTGCTCACTTTCCCTGGTGCCTCGCGTGAAGCCATGAATTCTTTATAAACTCTTCAAGCAAGGGATCCAGCAGTGTGGTCGATCTTCGAGTAGCCCTTCTTCCTGCAGTGTCTGCAGGCAGGCACAGCTCTGCATTCAGCCAGTTTGTGGCCTTCCTCTCCGCATTTGCGACAGATAAGCGCCCGCCTCGGATTGTCCTTGCATTGGTCCGTGCAGTGGCCGAATTCATGGCACCTGAAGCATCTGTTTACATTCGGAGCTATTCGGATTCGGGTTTGGATCCAGCCAATTTTTACCTCCCCAGCATTGATCAGCGTAGGAATGGCATGCGCAGGGCATGCAATTACACCAATGAGCATGCCCTGTGCTCCAAGCCTAAGCACTCTGCACTCCGGAGCAGAATCGAAGCCTCCCATGCCCTTGATGACAGCACACACATCTACTCTGGTGGTCATCGGGTCAACATCGAGGACCTCGATATTGACCGGCGGCCTCAGCCTTCTATCCTTGGCTTCTTCTCGCAAGACATTTCTTAAATTATCGACCAGACCTCAGGCACCAACTTTAGGGTTGAACTCCAGGAGTACTTCCCCTGCACGGGATCTCCTGACTTTTCGTGCTCCTTCGGGCTGCTCGTTCAATCCCTCCTCGACGTTGCGAACCGTTTCTTCGAAGGTCGCCCGTGGAATAGAGAGCGTAACCGCCTCTCCTTTTTAGCCGAGACCCTAGCTTTAGCAAGGCTCTGCGAGCTTCTATCTTGCGTTGCCTTTTTAGTTTGGCCTCCAGCCTTTCCCATTTTTTTATTACGCCGGGTGACAATGGCCCAGGTTTCGGTACTTTCTGAATCAGCACCAGTTACCGCTGCAGTGTGTTCCTCGTCTTCCTGCCGCCTCCTCTTCTCCTTCGTGTCATTTTCGAGACCTTTTTCCTCTTGGAGTATAGCATCCTGTCTGGCGTACAGGTTGGCTCGCTCGCCTTAGCTCCCTTGGCCTGAGAGAAGATGTCCGCACACACGGTGAACTTCTCTTGGTTAGGGGCAACAGCCTTCCTAGCAAGGGCCCTGAACAAGGTCTCAATAGCCCCTATTATTTCTTCTATGCTCTGGCTGGACAGCTCATCAACCAAGACCATATAACCTTGCATTAATGTTGTCTCAGTGTCTTTGTCCTCATCTCGGGAGAGGAATCGATGTCAATGATCCCTGAGTAGATCTTACGGAGGGACATCCTCCGCCCCCCGAGAACATCCTCATCCATCTAGGAATCGGAGTCAGGGCCAGAGCCGCTACCCCTCGTTCCTACATTGGACAGAGTTACCCCGGTCCGCGCCAGCTGAACCATGTCCTCCTTACTTTTCTTCTTCTGCGATCTCTGGGTTGCCTTAGTCCCTGCCTTGTTAACTTCTCCTCGGCGAGGTTTCCCTCTGTCTTCTTTGAAAGTAATATTATGATTCATGTATAGTATAATTGCTTTCTTCCGGTTCGGGCATCACGCCAGCCCCATCGCAGTGGGGCTACTTTCCTGGGTATAAGAAGCCCTATTTACTGGTGTTGAAGCCGAGGAGCGGCTTATCGGGTGGCCACCCCTATCAACACCAATGATTCTAATAACAGATGTTACGGGATAGGCCCGTGCCGTAATTGATGCAAGAGGCTTTCCGTCACTCCTATGGAGAGGACTCACCGGTATCTGACCCGGATATTGTCCCCACCTCACGCTAGACGCTGCTACTGTATTGTCTCCCACACAGCACGGAGTATTGGGAAATACTAGTCAACTAATCCCATATACCTGCGCCCAGGTGTCACGGATTCAACCCCAGCAGTGGCTCCTAACAGCAGGCCGTGAGCGGTTTTCCCGCGTTAAAGTTGCGAATTTGCGGGATCTTTGCTGTGTGTTACGCCAGACTTACGTTTATCCATTCTCCCCCTCGCAGAGGTCAGGCACTGACATCACGCCCCGCCACGGTCGGGGGGCTACGACTTCCCCCTTGACTAGTCTACTGGGAATATGCCTAATAGGACGATGGCCTAGTCGCAGCCTTTCCATTCATTTCACTTTCATTCGCACATACACACCATGAGCGGCTCTTAGTTTTCACTGTTCTGCGACGAGCCTTACCGGCATGGGTAACCCTGGGGGAGACTAGCTCCCTCCGGCATAGCCTCGAGCATCATCACAGTTACTTAAGCCTTTGCACAACGACACGGTGGCTGCTCGACGCAGGGATTCATCGTACGCGTATGTGTGTTACCATGTGGAATGTGATGTTCTTGTGCCTGGTTGATAGTGACTGACTCGCCTTTCCTTGCTCTGACTTGATCAGAGCACCGTGTTTTTCTAAGTACGCTGATTGGTTAAATTCTTCGAATTTTTATGACTAATCCGCGTAAATGACAAATTCATCCAGGCCCTTCCTGTGTGCCCTTAGTACATTTCCTTGAGGAAGATGGGGGAATGTCTCTAAATTTGGCATCGCTGCGAACTGTCCTCGTGAGTGGGGTTTTCCCGCAGGATGTCGTTACTCAGGTGGGCCCCAGATGTGTTGTCTAGCTCATTTGGTTTATGATACGTTATTTCGCTATTAAGGGCGAAAGGTACAGTTGAACTTTTACTTAAATTGTTCAACTGCCGTCGCCAGGATGAAGTTAAATACATGCATGTAATAAATCGAAGATCCTTATTCAAAAATAGCGTTCCTAGCAAATGTATCGTAAACCATAGAACTGAAAGGTCTCGTTTGTGTCGGCGGATCTTGATCCACGTGCAGGCCCCTACGCCATAAACTCTATACCGCTCACCAAATAGGCTTAAGGCTCTATGTTCCTTACGTAAAAATACTCGTACGTCTTCACTCTAATAGTATCTGTCGGTTTTCTTAATGTAATTTTGTCTGCGTAACGCGACAGAAAATGATCAATCTTCTTGGCAAATTATTATTCAGGGGATGCTGGATGTTATTCCTGATAGCTAATTGATAAACCATTATTTTAATATCATTCGAGGCAAGACTAAAAATTGAGACTTCATTTGTAAAATATAATCGATCAATTGTTTTCCAATTCATGTCCAAGAATGGTCTTTCGTCCTGATTTAGTATGAACTATTTCTTCAACTGTGTTTTCATCATTCACTTTTATGCACATTCTAATCAAGGCAGATCGAGGGTTGTACTTTTTTGCTGCTTTCAGGTAACTAAGTTTTGTCAATTTAACAGCTTGAATAGCCTTAATCATATCATTTTCGCAATCATTTTTTCTTGACTTTTTAGTCTCTTTATCTAATTTTGTTCGTGGCGTCTAAAAGTGAAGAATTTATTGTATAGTTATATAGCAGCATGTTTTATACTGTGGTAGTAATATGATAGTCTCATATTCCTACCAGTAAAATGTTTCATATTAGTACCAAGTCAACATTTTACATTTTTATCATTATATCATAACTAAAGGCATAATGACCTTAAAGTCCTATTATTATTCTTATGCTACGATTATGTAGACTATAGATATTATAGGCTAACTTACTTCCTTTCTTGCTTTAAAAAACAGTGAATAAATATCAGAAAATCATACTTAAATAGGCACGCACAAAATAACTACGTCGCGCCAGAAATACGAAACTTCTAGTAAATAAATGAACGGTGGCAAGTGACGATAGTGTTCACTAGATATCGGAAAAATCGTCTAAATACTTCGTTTCATTCGTTAATATATATCTCTGTATTGTATATAGCTCAACATTTTCGTGTCTTACATTTCTACCCTATCTCATAATCCTACCTCCTCCTCTATAAATCCATGACTTTTAACCCTTTGCACTCGAGGCCTTTTTCGCTTGCGCATACCAGCAACTCGAGACGATTTCGGCCAAATTAGGGAAACACTTTACATGCACTTTAAAATCATTTATAAACAAATAAACGTACACAAATAATAAAATTTCAACAATTTATTTATTTTTATATCAAAAACAACAAAATTTGAGAAATATTATACTCTGTAATTAGTTTTTGTATGATATTTCGTAAAACAATACCCAAGATGCATCCTAGGTTTATCAGGACACGTATCACAATAATATGTTACTTCCCGCCTACATCCAGGCGTATTACGGTCAGAGCAAACCTTACAGTCTCTTTTCGGCCCTTTAAGTATTATGTGCAGCTTTCCATTTAGTTGGATGTCATCGGAATGCGATGTAGACGCTTGCTCACGATGCTGGCGATACGTTCCTCTCAATTGCTCAACAAGTGTTTTTAAAAATCGCAAATGGCTCAGTGGCTTTTCCCCTTTTTTAGTCTTTTCTTGTTTATAGAGAAGGTAAGAATTGATGAGGCAAATTTCCATGCCCCCAAAAAAAAGTTTACGCCACTATTTCAGCGATTTTCGCAAAAAACAGTACGTTGATGCATATTGATCGGCCCGATCAACACCACCCATATATTTTGTATAATCCAATACAATCTTGGGTTTTTTGACGAGTACTTCCACACCACCTCGTATAATTCTTTTGACCGTCAACATTCCTGTGTCACCCCTTGTAGTTAAACAAGTGACAATCCTCTTGTCTTTCCACCCTAAAAGTAAAGTGTTGCCCCGTCGATACGCGACCGTGGAGTTTCTCGATAAATTTGGCTTTTTTATTCCTTTGGGCAATCCTTTCCTGTTTGTTAAGATCGTTCCGGTGATATTGCATTTTAATTTGGCTAGTTCTTGAGCTAAACTATAACTAGTATAATACCGATCCGTGTACATATGGTGCCCCTGAGCACCTGGAATTTTCTCCAACAACATGTTGTATAAGTGAATCGGAATTCTTGTTGAAACAAGTAAATCGGGTCTGGCCAAGAGCTGTGTTGTAAGTGAGCCATAATATGGCAAAATGCAGCAAACGTAGCCAGTCTTCGAGTCTGCTAGAGTATAAACTCTGATACCCCATTTTGTCGGTTTCTTAGGATTGTATGTTATGAACGAAATCCGACCCTTGAATTTTATCGTTGACTCATCGACACATATATGCTCGCCCGGTATAAAATAATCCAAGAACTTTGAGTTGATGTAGTCCAAAAAGCAACTTACTCGTTGTAGACGCGTTCTCGGATTCGTGTTACGTGGTGAAATAGTTTTCAGGTGAAGCATCCAGAATATTTGGCTAAATCTGTCTCTTGTAAATGTATCCGAAAAGAAAGGAATATAACTGGCGATATTTCTCGACCAATATTCTTGTAAATTGGCTAACGGCATTGTGCCCATATTGATTACAACTGCAATAAATGCCCAGAATTCTGCGATGTTCACATCACGCCAGCTTCGCCATATAGAATTTGCAGATAGCGTCTTCCCTTCCAATTTTTGTTTTGCATATGAATTGGTTTCACAAACAATTTTTTCCACGAGGTCATCGGTGAAAAACAATTTAAAAAAATCCATTGGTTGTTTCATATTAGAAACTATTCGTGATCCTGTGGTGTTTTGGCCAGGTATAAATTGTACGTTTGGCGGTACTTCTTCGTACTCTTTGCAAAGTACCCAGTTTGAACTGCTTCCATTTTCCGCAGTTTCACTTCCGGCTTCACTTTCAACTTCACTTTCGCTCTCTATAATTCTAATTTTTCGTCGCCTCACACCTCTTACTTCCTCACTATCTTCTCCACTGGATTTGTTCGTTTCGTGGCGTAATCCGTCGGAGATCAATGTAATTTCTTCATCCAAAGCGGCAAAATTGAATTCGTCCGAATTGAGCTGATCTGATCTTGATCCATATTTTTAGGGCTCAAAAACTTTTCAGTTGCTATATTCACTGTCAAGACTGTTTCAAGCGAATGCTATGCAGAGACTAACTAAACTGAGCTTCGACTTGGCTAAAAGTGTAAGCCGAGCGTAATCCATGAAAGTATTTCCGAGAGAAATATCTTATCAGACATCGTAAATAAGCAGATAGAGTAACAAAAGACTGTAAAGCCACAGCAGCGCCGCTCGAGTTGCCACTTTAAATCTGCCGGGCGCCGTATCGGCGCCGCTCGAGTGCAAAGGGTTAATATGTGGCGTACACGACTCATAGTTGAGAACCCGGGGCGAAGGCGAGTGAGGCAAGCGTTGAGCGATCAAGCCTGCCGACAATAAAACATTTGACGTGCAGATTCTGCACTGTCGGGCCTGACCGCTGCAAGAATTTTCCTCCCTGTCGTTACGGGACTTTCCCCGGGGTGTTGTGAGCGTGTCGTGCAAGTCACCAAAAAGAGACAGTCAGGAGCTCTAAAACGCGACGGAGCTCTGGAACCACTTCAATCTCAGCGAATAAATCAAGCTTCATTCGTACGAGTAATATTCATTTCACCCACGTCAATCACCTCAAACTGGTGACCCTTACGTGATCTGCAAAAAGAGGTGAACGTGCGAGAGAAATGTTTAGTGCATATAAGATTATGAAAATTGTGTTCGCGATGTCTATTTCTTCCGACGACAGTGCTTCGACAAGCGGTTCCGGAAATATGAGCCAGGAAGGAGAAACCGTAAATCTCCTGAGCCAGCAGCGCCCCATAATCCCGCAATTTTGGCCGTATAAAATCATCCTGTGGTTTAATCTCTTGGAGGCGCAGTGTCACGTCCCGAATCCGGTAATTGGATAATACCACGTATTATTCTACCCCGAGACTAGTTTCGAGAGACTTGTAATGCCATGCGGTGTTTTCGTCCGCGTCTGCACTGGGAACCTGCAAGATGCACGCGATCTTGCAACTATAACTTACGAACTACGAACGGTGGTTTCTTGTCGAGAGCATTGGAGGAGCTGGTTGATTCATTCGTCAATAATTTTCGAGGAGCCGCCGCTTCCTGACTTCGTGACGAATGTCGTCGACGACGTGGAGGTATGGAGTCGAGAACGCTGTCTTTTCCGTGTCGGCGTCGGAGATTCCGATTTGGTGGAATCGATTTGCCAAATCGAACACGCTAAAGTATTTCGCGCTCCCGAGTTGATCTAAGATGTCTTTTATGCTTGGCAGCGGATACGCGTCGCCAATGGATTTCTCGTTTAACGCACGGAAATCGATAATCATGCGCCATCGCTTGTTACCGGCCTCGTCTCGTTTCTTAGGCACAATCCACAAGGGGCTGTTGTAGGGGGAATTTGGTGGACTAACTATGTCGTTTCCTAATAGTTCCTTCATTTGTTTTTCGATCTCCTCTTTGTGGATTGGCGGATAACGATATTGTTTTACATGAATTGGCTAGTTGTCGGTAGTAGGAATTCGGTGCTCCAAGACCGATGTCTTTCCCAGCCTGTCGCCAGGGAGGTAAAAGATATCTGGGTATTCATTGATTAAGAATTGTACGTGATCCAGTTCCTCTGGATTTAAGTGTTGAGAGCCTACTGCTCTCATGATCTCGGCCGGTCGGTCGAGTTGGTAAGAATGGGAATTGGATTTAGAATTTGAATTAGAATTGGAAATATATTTGGAATTAGAATTATAACGGGAATTCAGGGCGTAGACCTTTTGATTTGTAAAGTCTATTTCGTCGACTTCCTCTAGCTCCATGGCGGGCATGGGGAAAACAACGCGTTCCGAATTCGCGTTTATACATTTGATATATGCGATGCCATTTACGTTGCGTACCAACGAGTCGAAGACGGTAACACCCGGCGCGATGTCGCGACGGAGCACATAGCCGATTTCTCGCCCTCTGGCCTTGACCGCTATGCACGTTACAGTGCGCCCTTCGATTGTTCAGTCGCCTACGTTAGAGAACGGTATCTCCGTCCCTTTCCATACGACGTGTTTCTTGGAAAGGAAATATCGGCACTCTCTTGCAAGAAAGCTGAGCCTAATATACCATCCGTTGATATCGGAGAGATGTCCGCTACCGCGTGGAATTTAACTTCTGACCCGCAAATGCAAATCGACACTGTTCCCAGGGTAAAAACGAATCCCGTGGTGACGCCACTTATTTTTACTCTTCCCTCCGGATTAATCGGAGTTTCGGGACGCAACGCCCCAATCTTTATTAGATTAGGCTCAGCGCCTGTATCGACCATCAGGGTGGTCCGTGTTAAGAATTCTGGTGCGGATAGAGACACGTACGTTACGGCATGCTTCGAATAAAAGTTTACTGTTCCGACTCTAAATTCGTCGAGGTTTCTTCGGTTACGGTTCGAACCGTCCGTGTAGGAGCCTCCGCCCGTCGCTGGATCGCGGACGACGGGAGAGACCTGTCGTTTCCCGAAGCTTCCTGATTTTTTAAATTGTTATTATATTGTCTTTTCCGGCACTCTAAAATATCATGCCCCTTATTTTTGCAGTATCTGCAGAATTTTTTAACGCGCGTGTCGCGGTACATCGGTCTGTTGATATTGTCGCTACGGGTATCCGGCCTACATGAATTTTGGTCGCTGGGCGCACAGAGGGGCAAAAGCATGTCAAACGCGGTAAAAAACATTTTCGTACCGAAATCTTATGTTTATCACTTATTTATTGTATACAGTTGGAATACATATCTTCCTCTTTTCCAATGTAATTCTGTGAATATAATTGATTTTTTTACATACTTTTTAGATATTTTTACATACTTTTTAGATATTTTTACGTGCTGTAAATGTCAAATATTACGATTTATTTTTCAAATGCTTTTAATTTATTTGGATCTTTGAAATTTTTATTTAAATTATTTAAATTATTGTATTAAATTGTCACTCAGAACTGTAATGCCACTTGTTAATCCCAAACATTGTTAGTGTTTATAGTGTTCCCACCACTTTCAAATAATGTTTCTAATTCTTACTGAACAACACCGAATCAGGTGTTGCATGCTTATAATTTTCAACACTACAAAACTATTTTTTCAATGTAAACTTGTAGAGGATTCTTGGATGGTTCGGTAAAGGATTTGGAGGATATGGATCTGGGAAAACATGATACGTTTATTTAACATAATGTTTAGTTTTACAATTTTTGTACAATGGTATCAGCGCCGACAAAGCTAGCGACGATGTGTCGTTTTTTTCAATTGGAAAAAACTAAGTGTCTCCGCCGTAGGGCGTCCGGTTTATTCCAACCGTACTCTCCCTCGGGAGGACCTATAGCTACACGGTATCCCTCATTTTCCTATGTACGATTGACGGCCGGCTTTCTCAGCTGTCGTCTCCGACGTGAATGAGGGAAACCCGGTGATACCGCTCTCAGGTGGCCAGGGGGTTGACCTGTGCTTTCCTCTGTGGGGGATTCCAAGATGGCGCCGAGTAGTGCTGACGTGTCGCATGTCGCCCCGCACAAAGTGCTCTGAATGTTGTGAAAAATCGCGAGTGCATTCCAACTGCTTATCTGCGCGTGAAGTGCAAGTGGAACGCGTCACTTTGAGATATTAATTTCGTAAATCCGTTCGGTATTGTATTAATTATAAGTGAAAATTATAGTGAAATTTTCGCCACACGGCGACGCCATCTTTGCGTGCAAGCGTGGGGCGATGGTGGTGCCAGCGGTGTCTCGGCTACGCACTGAGGCCGACGCTCCGCGCGAGTTTTGAATCACCAAAGACACGAAAGTGCACTAGTGGCAAGAACGCTGTAATCTTAGCAGCACACGTGACGGAACACAAACTCAGCTACATTCCGAATTGCGTAGTGCGTGTGCAGTGACGACATTTCGAAGACAATGGAGTGCGAGGACAGTGACACGCACATCCTGCGACTCTCAAAGGAGCGGAAGGAGCACGTGTGCAACTCATCTGACTCAGACGTCGATACAAAGACGAGACGGAGGAAAAAGCCTACCGTCTGGATCGAAGACGATGACGAAGAAAATCCGAAAGCCGAAGAGGTAGAATCACCCGCGATGGAACTCTACGATTACTGCAAGGTCATCGGTGACACAGTTGACGCTACGGACATTAGCTACATTAGAAGGATGGCGTCGGAAATAGCTAAGTTGCAGAAGCACCTAATGGATGAAAACAAGGTGCTTAGTGACAAAATCCGCGGAACGAGCAACATCGACGTGAAATTGGCTTCCCTAGAATCCTCAATTGCGGAACTCAAGGAACAAATAGCAAAGCCAAGTACCACATATGCAGACAAGATCAAGAGACGCGCAGGATTCATAGCGCAAGAAGAAAAACGACAATCCAGACATGTCGTCACAATCTATCCTCACGGAGGAAGTGAGATAAAGGATAGCGAACAAACAAAGACCGCCATGTTCACAACAATTACACCAAGTAAGGGAAGGATAAGGATCTTGAACGTGAAAAAGATACGGAACAACGGAGTACTGGTCCAAACAAAAACAAAGGAAGACATGGACACATTTCTCAGGAACAAAAAACTGGAATCTGCAGGACTAAAAGTTGGACAATCCACCAAGAAGAAGCCGCAGATGATACTGCACGGTGTCTCGAGGGACTTAGCAGAAAAAGAACTTGTAGCAGCCATCAGGTTACAGAACTTCGAAAGCATGCAGAGCAGCCAGTTTGGCGAAGACTTCAAACTCCAGTTGAGAACCGGCCAAAGAAATGAAAACACGGTCAAGTGGGTAGTAGAAATCTCCCCAGGGTTGAGGGAGAAGCTAAGGGACAAAAGGAAACTCTTCATCGAATGGCACGCGTGTAGTATTCGAGAGTATATTGCCCTCACCAGGTGCTATAAATGCCAGTCATTTGGCCATCTCGCCAAGTACTGCAATGCTAACCGAAGGCACCTGCGGCCACTGCGCCAAGTACGGCCGCAGCTACAACGCCTGCCCAAGCAAGTCTCTGCACCCATCCTGCATCAACTGCAAACGTGCGCACAAACCACATGACCACTTCTCGCGCTCGAGAGATTGCCCGGTTTTCAGATACGCCATGGAATCCTGCGCATCTAAAATAGACTATGATTGTTAAACAAAACATACAAGTCGCACAGATCAACGCCCAAAATTCAAGGACAGTACTAGAGCAATTAAGAATGGTCACAGCAGAAATGAAAATAGATGTAGTCGCGATACAAGAACCGTATACCTACCGAAACCACATCGCCGGCCTAGGGGTCTCGACAAGAATAATCAGCGACAAAAAACGTTTCACACAAATAGCTTCACCAGAGAGGATAAAAGCAGCCGTGGCAGTATTTAATCCTATCGTTATAGTCCTAAAAATTGAGCAATTATCGAATACGCACTTCGCATGTGTCGAACTTACAATTGGGAACTCAAAAAGCTACATAGTCTCCACCTGTTTTCAATACAGTGATAAGATAGAACCCTACTTACTGCATCTGGACAGAATTCTCCAACATCTCCGAGGACACAGAGTGATAGTCTTTATGGACTCCAACGCCAAATCGAGTCTCTGGTTCAGTGACAAAGCTGACTCGAAGAGAGAGCTGCTTCAGAACCTTATAGCACAACACGACTTGTTCGTACTCAATCAACAGTCCGACGCCTACACCTTTGATAACAACCACGGTAAATCAAACATCGACGTATCATTAGCCACAGGAGCATGTTATAACTTAGTACGCGGATGGAGAGTTTACCAGGATAGCACCACAAGTGACCACAATTTAATAACTTTCACAATTATTAACGATAATAGAATAACCCCTCAATATAACGTAACAGTAACCAAAAGCCGATACAATTCAAAACGAGCCAATTGGCCCAAATTCGGCAAAGAACTGAATAGAAGCCTTGAGCAACCTCGCAACACAGACGGACCAGTGACCGGAGAACCAGAAATACTGCAACGAGAACTAGAGCAAGCCATAAAACGCGCGTCGGATGCTGCCATACCAAAGAAGACTCGTTTCCAGAGATCTGTCCCATGGTGGAACAAAGAATGGACCAACCTAAGAGCAGAAGTTAGATACACAAGGCGTGTCTACCAACGCACACAAGACGCACTGCGCAGGGAGGAAATGAGAGAAGAGTACCGAAAATGTAGAAACATCTATATTTCAAAAATTCGGAAATCAAAGGCAAGCAGCTGGAAACAATTTGTGACACAGGAAGGCAACAAAAACCCGTGGGGTTTTCATCATATACCGGCTCCAATTAGAAAAAGTTCAAGCTGATCTAGTAATCGAAAGCATCAGGTGCGACAACCACCAAATTACCACCTGGGAAGAAACAGCAGAAGACCTGCTTCAGACACTGATACCGGAAGACGATAAGCACCAGGAGTCCGCGTTGCAGAGGACAGTATGTCAGGAAATCGAAATTCAACCGGACACAGAAGACGCTCCTTTTGCCACTCAAGAAATAGAGAAAGTAATAAGGAATCTCAAGAACAACAAAGCCCCTGGACATGACCTACTGGAAGCAGAGATCATAAAGCATGCATGGCCACACACAAAACCCCAAATGACTGCACTTTTTAATGGTTGCCTCAGGGACGGCGTGTTCCCGCGTGAATGGAAAAGGGGCAACATATGGATACCCCTGAAGTCACAAGGAGAAGACAGAACAGACCCGAAGTCATACAGACCGATATGTTTACTACCAATTCTAAGCAAAGTATTAGAGAAATTAATATCCCACAGACTTACAGATATTTTACACAACCACATCCTCACGTCGCCTATGCAGTTCGGATTCAGGAAGGGAAGGTCCCCAGAACAAGCAATCATAACAGTCCGAAACCTAGTATCAGAGTCCCAACAGAGATACGTCATAGCGCTCCTGCTAGATGTATCAGGTGCCTTTGAAAATGTCTGGTGGCCAAGCATTCTCATAAATCTAAGGCAACGTGAATGCCCACGCAACCTAAACACGCTGATTAGAAGCTACCTGGCGGAAATGACGATCGGAATAAGCACGGCATAAACCGAAGTGGAACAAAATTTGTCCAGAGGTTGCCCATAAGGGTCAATCCTGGGACCAAGCTTTTGGAACTTAGTTTTCGACGACATTGTCAACCAACTAAATAACCGCAGTTACAACACAATAGCCTACGCAGACGACCTTGTCATCCTTGTCTCATGAAACAGCAGGATAGAATTAGAAAGCAAATCAAATGAAGTAATGGAACAAGTTACTCACTGGTGCAACAGACATAAACTACAGCTCTCAAAAACAAAATCCGAAATGTTACTACTGAAGGGATTCTTCGACATCAAGAGGCCTCCGGTAGTTAAAATAGGGACACATCGATGCGAATGAAGCAAACAGCAAAATATTTAGCCATACACTTTGGTCCAAGGTTCAACATCACACCGCATGTGAACTACCTTGTAAACAAGTGCAAAAGTACATTAAACAAGCTCGCCCACATAGCCAAGGCCCGCTGGGGCATAAACTGTAAAGGCATGCTGACATTATACA
Organism: Eucera pruinosa; assembly: GCA_028830335.1. Lineage (NCBI taxonomy): Eukaryota > Metazoa > Arthropoda > Insecta > Hymenoptera > Apidae > Eucera > Eucera pruinosa. The sequence goes on along the minus strand of JAMYCR010000006.1, from coordinate 1,107,026 downwards.
AGGGGATCTTCATACCGACCGCTACGTATGCGGCAGCCGGCTGGAGCGACCGCATGAACTGCAGGCATAAGAAACACATCTTACAAGACCAGAGGCATGCCCTACTTAGAGTAACTAAGGCATACAGGACAATATCAACAGAGGCGCTCGCTGTCATTGCAGCAGCGATTCCAATCGATTTATTACTAGCCGAGCGAAGAGCACTGTACAAATTGAACAACAACGAATCGTTTAAGTACGAACAGCTACAATACGCACAATCTAATACTGGACTAGACCAAAAAACGCTCAAGAAGATGAAGCAAGACATCAAACAGCAGACAATCACAATATGGCAAACACGGTGGTCACAATCCGCGAAGGGCAGAATAACATACAAACATTTCCAGACGTGAAAACAAGGTTATCATCCATTTGGGTCCACCCAACCTACTACACAACGCAGATACTGTCAGGACACGGACAGATAATGGTAAGACTGAATGCCCTAAAAATATCTCCAACGGACAACTGTACGTGCGGCCAGTAGGATACTGTAGAGCACATCCTGTTCGAATGCGAATGCAACAACGAAGCACGAGAACTTCTTATACAGAATCTCAACAGAGAAGGCACAAACTGTCCGTGCAAAATGACGGACCTTACCACAAAAAGCAACTATAAACACACAAATGAATTCGTCACAGCAACATTCCGGACACGTGAGCAAGTACAGCAGTTGCCGTACCAGGAACCGGAACCATCGCAAACTGAGCTAACGCCGAACAGAGACAGGTATCAGTTAAGGCGCAGAAGAATCGTGCTCGATAACGCTGCCGTCACGGTAATCTCTCCGTAACGTGTCGGCACGAACGGCGGAAGTAGCCTACGCTGCGGAAGCCAAACACTCAAGCATAACAGTGCGTGAGGCCGCATGAGACCGAACTTCGCGCTGGTGACCCCGCCTCCCCGTGGCCCCCGCTGGTAACGTTTCGCCGGAAATTACGAGGCGATCCCACGGAATTTCCGGCTAAACGGCTAAGTGGGTCTCTTCCGACAAGGGACGGTCTACTCTCCTGATGATGTCTAAACGTGAAGGAGGGGTTTTTCCAAGCACCGCCGCATAAAACACCTACATGCGTGATTCTTTACAGTGGCTCCTTTTCGCTCCCAAAACCTGCCATCAATAGGCGCAAGCCTCGGCCTCGCAAGCCTGCCTCCATTGTTGGGCACGAACGGCAACGATACACACTATGTCTTCCTCTGTGGGCGGCCGGCTTTCTCAGCCGTCCTCTCCCGGTTTCAGAGGCGTCCAAGTGTTACCCCTGTCCTCTCCTAAGCTGCAGCGAATGTAAGAGCGAACCGCTCCAAAACCTCGTTACTTATACCAATCCGTTGCTAGCCTTGTCAATAACGCCGTTGCTACGCCGAGCCCGAAAACGCTCCGACTCGAGGTCGCGGTTTTCAAACGTTCTCGACGCTTCTCGGCCTTTCCTCCGCGTTGCCACGGGTCATCGCTCCCGGCGCGTAGACAACCACTTATGATTATTTTTTTCATAGAAAAGTCGGGTAGTTGGCTGGAGAACACGTGGATTGCTATTACGAGTATTTGAGTTTTGAATATTGTTTACGCTGATATCCTCGCCTTGAGAGTCATCTGAGCCTATAATCTGAGTTCTCTGCCTCTTACTAGGTCGTATACGGTCATCGCCAGACTCCGAGGAGCTACTTAGAAAATCGAATTCGCTGCTAGTGTGCTAGTGTATTTCCTCCTCTAAATTATCCTCAACTTCCGAAAATGAGTTGTCAGATTCCTCTCCGTATTCGTCTTCCGTTTCTGCATTAATCCATTGCCTTATCTGCTCCTCTTGTCTCCTCAAATCCATCTAAAAATAAGAAATATAGGATATGAGAATAATAAAAATATATATAACAAAAACGAAAAAAAAGACGATCATCGTATCAAAAGTACACATTATGTCGCCAGTCTTCAATTATTTCAGTAGAAATGTATTCAAATACACATAATTTATCCTGAATATGAAAAAAACCTTCCGTTATCAACCTATACAACAATAAAAATAAAAAGACATGTAATATACATTCTTTTGCAACAAAGTCACGTAGCAACTAAACTTTCGTCGAGCGTACAACGGGATGGCCGTAAGTCAATTCCTAATTGACGTGTGAACACAATCACATACTGCACTGTTAGTGACGCGATCACTGAATTACCGCGTCCTTGAATAGTAGTACGTGCCGCCTAATCTTCGCTCGAAGGACCAACCGTGAAACTGTTTTCCGGGAACTAAAGGTATTCGCCAGCCTGAGTGCTGGAAATTCTATGTTGTGTTCACTGTCCTGATCGACACTGAACGTCTTAGTGTTCAGGGTCCTAAACGACGCCTGAAGCTCTTGCTATACTGACTGTTACTTTCTGAGTGGCGTTAAGAGAGTGTCGTTGGCGATCTTCGATGTTGATAGCCAACTCTCCTATTTTCTAAATTGTCCGCTGATTGGTTCCTTCTCATTTTTGGCAGTCACCAATCAGCGGACCTGACTAAACGCGGACACTCCTCTTTGCGCCCTTAGCGCGCTCACTTGGAGAGGGGTGCCGCGGTGCCCGTGTGGGCGAAGACGCTCAACAACGCTGGGGAAATTCTTCTAGGTAGCGGACCTTCGGTCTTTTAACCGTTACACGCACGTGTCCAACTACCCTTCGGAATTTCCCTGTTTATGGCACGGCCACGGCTATTGAGGACTAGAGAAGTGAATTTCTAAAACTCTTGGGTTGTAGACCCAAACCTTCTCTCGCCAGGATATAACTGACTGGAAATTGCATGCTAATAACTACAGAAATCCTAAGCTCAAAAATAGCCTCTTCGGCACGTCCGTGTCATAAACCGTGTTAGCGACGGATGCTAACAGCACTGTTTATTCAAATTATTAAGGTAGAAAAAGAATGACGGGCGGGGAGTGCGGGGAAGTTTGTGAATTTCACATTCGAACGGAGGTGCGTTGTCGCGCGGACGAATGATTAGTTATCTAGGGTTAACGTGTTTTAATTTGTAGTCCGCTCGACAAATGTGTAGTTATAATGTAACGGAGAATTAAGTTTAGTTATCTAGGGTTAAGGATGAGAGCACAGCTGAAAATTAACTATATTGTTTAACTGCCTTCGCCAGGACATACAAATACTACATGCGTATAATAAAATAAATCTTAACTCAAAAGTAGCGTTCCTTCACGGTCGTGTCATAAACCGTACCATAAAGACTAAACAAATGTTAAAAGACAGATGTCATTTGTAGCTGTTAGAATATTAATTGGTGTGTGGGAAAAAGGCACTTTTGTCTTTAGCCATATACTTATTATTTATTAACAATTAAATTTAACCTTAAACATAACTACTCTCCATATCTCTACATCTCACGCGGCTTCTTTATATGGAAGTAGTATCATGCACCTTTTCTTCGGGACCTTCTGTTACCTCAGAGGGCAGCACTTCTTTTCATATATTACATTCAACATAAATGTACCAGTCATACATCCTAACACGCCTCCTTACATTTATGTTGTACTACCCGGTTTTACATTCATTAGGTATCTGAATTTTTCAAACTTTTCTCTACCCAGTGATTTTGTGAATATGTCCGCAATATTGTCATTAGAGTTAATTTTAAGTACATCAATGATACCTCCTTTTATCTGTTCATTTACATAATGATAATGAACCTCAATATGTTTAGAGTTCTTTGTTAAATTTCCATATCTTGCTATATTTACTGCTCCAGAATTATCTTCATAAACTTTTATCGCTTTTGTCAACTTTACATTGAAAGTTCTCACTAATTTTCTTATGAACTTCAACTCACTTACAACCTCCGACAGTGCTACATATTCTGCAAATGTTGACACTTTTGTTACACATTTCTGTTTTCGTGATTTCCAATAAATTTTATTACCAAATAGCCTAATCATATAACCTGACGTTGATTTCCGATCTATAATATCACCTGCCCAATCGGCATCTACATAACAGTCTAACGCTTCACAATTTTCATTTCTTCGGTAATTCCATTTTAAATCCTTCGTAAAATATAAGTATTTCAATATCCCTAAAGCATATTTATAATGTGTCTCATTATAACAATTTTGAAATCTACTCAAATAATTAACGCTGAAACTTATGTCAGGTCGCGTACATGAGCTTATATACAATAAGACACCAATAAAATTCCTATAAAGAATATTTTTTTTCACATATATCAGACTTATCAACTTTTTAATTTATTTCCATGGGTGTACTATTTAGTTTGTCATTTTGTAAATTATATTTTCTAAATAGTGATTCAATATACTTCTTTTGGCTTAGTTCCATTTCATGTTTATCAACATTGTATTTTATATTTATTCCTAAATAGTCTCTTATTTCCCCTAGCTCTCTCATCTTAAACTTATTTGACAACAGATCTTTTACCCGTTTAATTTCTACTTTATTCCTACCGCAAATTAATAAGTCATCCACAAACATTATAACATATATAATATTTTCTTTATCATTTAGTGTATACAAACAATAGTCCAAATTGCTTTTCTTAAAACCTAAAATCTTTAAAAAATATCAAAACACTCATACCAAGCTCGTGGGCACTCTTTTAATCCATACAGAGCTTTTTCTAACTTGCATACTCTATTTGTACCATCTTCATACATTCTTGGCAGATATACATATATTTCGAATTTTACTGTGCTATTAAGAAATGCTGTTTCCACATCTAATTGTTCTATTTCTATACCTGCTTGACAACAGTATGCTATTAACATTTTTAATGTTTGTACTTTTGCTACGGGTGAATATAGTATATGTCTGTTCGCGTTCGATATGGTGTAAGAATATGAGTGAGTGAAATGTTGTGAGACGTTAAACTTTGTTTTCAAAAGATAACTGTGTTTATTACAATATATAGTGGACTGTATAGATAGAGAGAACCGAACGCTGACTATTAAGGGACTGTCCCTTCACAATAATTAATTCGCGCTCGTGATCGGCGGTCGATCCACGAGGAAGTCGTCTTTCTTAGCGCGTGTTCTCTCCCGAGAGTTAAACGGTTCTGCCGTCTGTCTTCTCCGCATTCGCCGTTGTTCTCTCTCCTAGTCCGAGGAGCCACGGTAATCAACCCTCTCCAAAATTGGTAATTTCCAATCACCGATCACTCCCCGGATGTCACCACACCCTCTTGCGCCCTTAGCGCGCCTCCTTAGGAGAGAGTGGGGTGACCCTAGGCTGGCCCAAGGAGCCCATGTTTTGCCTCGGCTCGTCGCGTGCGGAGAGACAAACAGCGGGTGGTGGCCAGGTCCCGACCGATACCCGGACGGAAATTCCGGTCTTCCTGATCCCATCGGCATGGCCTCTAACACGTGCAGGTTTATGACAGGGTAATTTCTGTTGAGGGTATAGGGTGCTGCTACGAACTAATTCAATGGATGGAAATTCTAAAGACAATTTAAATGTTATGACCAAGAGTGAAAGTTGTAGAAACGTACCATCCGGCGAGTGTCGTCCAGATGGCAAAAAAAACTAAATTGAGGAACCCTCAGAAATAGCGGTGGGTTTGACCCTGCCATAAACCTCGCAAAAATATTGTGCTCCTAACTCCTAGTGCAGGGCACTACCAATGTCATCAATCATTTCAGTCTGTTGAAATCCTCTTACGACTAACCTAGCCTTATAACTATCATCAGACTTTTTTGTATAAACCCACTTCACATCTAGAACCATTTTACCTTGCACTTTATCTACTAAATTCCAAGTCTTATTTTCATTTAAACATTTTATTTCTCTATCCAATGCTCGTTTCCAGTTTATGCTTTCACTACTTTCTATAGCCTCTTCAAATGTATTTGGTATTTCTGCACTACAGTAATTAACGTAAATACAGTTATTATATACATGATAGTCGTCATATTCCTTTGGTGGCTTTCTCTCGCACTTTAATCTTCTTAATACCTTTTCATCTTCATTTGTTTCTCCATTATCTTGCTCTTGATTTGTTTCAATTACCGTTTCATCCAAGTTTGAGTCAGAGTCACTATTATCACTTTCTCCTGACCGTTTGTCATCAATATTTTCAGTATTATTTTTGTCATTTCCCTCTAAGCCTATACATTTAATATTTTCTTCAATTATATCCACATGTCTCGCTATAATTATTTTCTTATTTACTAGTACCCTATATCCTACTTCGCTGTAACCTAACAAGATTCCTAAATCTGCCTTATCCCATTTAGACGGTCTTTTTTCTTCAGGTATCCTTACAAACACTTTGCTTCCATATAAACGTAGATGATTTACCTTCGGCTTTCTTTTAAACAACAATTCATAAGGCGTTTTCTCTTCAACAGTATTGGCTAATGTACGATTTTTTAAATATGTATCTGCGGAGACTATTTCTGACCAGTACCTTTTGTCTACATTTGCTTCAGCCAGCAAACATCTTGAAATATTCATAATGGTTCTGTTGAACCTTTCCGCTGTAGCATTTAATTCGTCTACATAAGTTGGACACGTATTAGTAATTATACCTTTTTCTTTTGCAAAATTATACATCTTATTGTTTAGATACTCTTATCCATTATCACACCTTAATATCTTTACTTGCTTGCCAGTTAAATTTTCTCACTCATTTATAAATTCTATAAAACAATCAAACACTTCAGCTTTAGTTTTTATAGGATATACCTTGGCTATTTTGCTATAATCATCAATAAACGATACAAATCCTCTTTCTTCGTTAAACCCTGTTGTTTGAAAATTTCCACACGCATCCGTTTGAACAATTTCCAAAACATCTTTAGCCCTATTCCTGTCATTCTGGAATGGCATATTATGCATTTTATTTTCAATACAGGTCTTGCATCTCATAAAAACTGACTCTAATTTATTTGGTATACCATCTAACAATTGTTTCTTACTTAATGTATTTAAATAGTTTAAGTTTACATGCCCCAAAATTCGGCGCCACCTTTCTTTCTGACACATATTATCGCTACTAGAAATGTTTACTTTTGGCTCGTCCTGTTTGATTTCGCTTTACATTTTCTGTAAATTTCCTTCTTTCCATGCTATCGCTGTAAGGTTGCCACAGCTGTCAAATATCTTTGTCAATTTTTCTTTAGAAAACATAGTATGTGTATCTGTAACTCTTCCATAGCTAATCAAATTAGAATACATGTCTTTTACATAGTATACGTTATTTATCCTAACCTCTACTTTCTTTCCAAATACTTCAAAATAACTTACAACTGTACCAATCTTTGTAGCTTTTACCACACTCTTGTTACCCAAATATACATTTACTGGTTGTTTCAGTTCAATATATGTATTAAAATAATATTCGTTATTAATTATGTGGTCCGTACATCCACTATCTAGTAGCCAATTTATTTCTCTTTTACCTAACCCATTTTCCCTATCATTGCTCGCCACGCTGCATTCCACCATTGTAATCCACGCGCTCGGACCTGGCTTTGTTTACGTCTTGTTGACAGGCATGATGTCCGCCATAATTGCGACGAGTATTACCGCGCCCTCTTCCATAACCTCTTCCGGTATTTCCGCGACCACGTGTTGATGATCCTCTTCTCCACAGCTCGCCGTTTACCGCTTTGCCGCCATGATAGCACTCTTTTTTTATATGGCCTACTTAACGCAGTTGTAGCACACTTGTTCCGTTTTCTTCTTTCTTAGTTCAGTGATAAATGCATTAGATTTTCTTCCAATGTTTTCGTCTTTATTGATTTTCATCTCCGCCATTTGAATTTTATTTTTAACATATTCAACTGTTTGATCCTCTTCTTTCGGCGCATCAATTAAATTTCCAATGTAACTACAACTTTCGGGTAGCGTATTTAACATATAGTTTAACTTCTCTTTTTCGCTCACCTTTGCTCCCGCTCCTTTTACATCGTTCACTGACTTTTCAAATTCACTAAAAAAGGCTGCTGTATCACTATACTTTTTCAGTTTTATTCTTTCCAATTTATTTATGTATTAGTATCTGTAGAGCCGTAGACTCTTTACTATACATCTCATCAAACTTTTTCATAATACCATATGCCGTAGTTTCCTCACACACATACTCTAGTTGTTTGTCCGAGATTGCACTATATATATATATAATTAATAGCCTTCAAATCATTTTCATCCCAATCCGGTTTATCATTCGTTATTTTCTCACGTTTAATTACTTCATCGCATTTTTTATATTTCAAATAAACTGTTATTCTTTTTTTCCACATTGAATAGTTTTCTCCATCAAACACCGGTATCATAATTTCATTCTTCGCCATTTTTTTTCGTGTTCACTTTTCCTTTCCTTAGTTGAACATAACGATTAACCAACAATTTCTTTATTACACTTTACTCTTTAACCACACTCTGCTACCATGTTAGAATATTAATTGGTGTGTAGGAAAAAGGCACTTCTGTCTTTAACCATATACTTATTATTTATTAACAATTAAATTTAACCTTAAACATAACTACTCTCCATATCTCTACATCTCACGCGGCTTCTTTATATAGAAGTAGTACCATGCACCTTTTCTTCGGGCCCTTCTGCTACCTCAGAGGGCAGCACTTCTTTTCATATATTACATTCAACATAAATGTACCACTCATACATCCTAACAGTAGCATTTGAAACAAGTAACTTATTATTGTACTATATTTTCCTTGTTATAACGCATATTTAAGAATTTAAATATTATTGCGACTTTTTATCGTAGGCTAACTTCATTGTAGTTCAACTTCACCGTAATGTAGCCCGCATTATGTTACGCGCGTATGTGTCGCGGCAATTATTTATCTCTCGCTGTTAGGGACGCGATCACTGATTACCGCGTCCTTGTGTATTGCACATTACGTGCCGACTAACACCCGCTCGAAGGACCACCCGAAAACTGATTTCCGGGAACTATTGTAGTCGCCAGCCTGAGTGCTGGTTAATTCCTTGGTTGTGAGTGTCCCGATTAACATTTGCAGCTCTTACTATCCTCACTGTTACCTTGTGAGTGGAGTTGGCGATCTTCGCTGTTGCTCGCCAACTCTCCTATTTTCTAAATTGTCCGCTGATTGGTTCCTTCTTATTTTTGGCAGTCACCAATCAGCGGACCTGACTAAACGCGAACACTCCTCTTTGCGCCCTTAGGGCGCTCACATGGAGAGGGGTGTCGCGGTGCTCGGGTGGGCGAAGACGTTCAACAACGCTGGGGGAAATTCTTCTTGGTAGCGGACTTTCGGTCTTTTAACCGTTACACGCACGTGTCCAACTACCCTCCGGAATTTCCCTGTTTATGGCACGGCCACGGCTATTGAGGACGAGAGAAGTGAATTTCTACAACTCTAGGGTTGTAGACCCAAACCTTCTTCTCTCGCCAGGATATAATTTACTGGAAGTCACATGCTAATAACTACAAAAATCCTAAGCTCAAAAATAGCATCTTCGGCACGTCCGTGTCATAAACCGTGTTAGCGACGGACGCTAACACTTACATATTCGTATTCGCAGCTATTCGCAGCTAATTATTTTTGTAAAAGAAAGCTGAGACTTCACTCTTTAAAACGTGACTAAGGAGACCACCGAGTCTGAACGAGTCAATAATCAAAAAGTGAAATGAAAATTGAATATGTTCAATTAAACATAACTCAAAAAATATCAAACATATGAAAACATCATCTGGTATAATTGAAGTGTATATTAGTTAGACTTAATTCTGCGACCGAAAATTTAATTTGGAAAAACAACTTGATTACAAACAACGAATATAATTTATGATGATTTCAACATCCACCACTTCAGAGCCATGTAGCCGTCTCCACAGTTGAGAAATATTTAAAAAAATATACCAAAACATAGTCCAGATGCCCAACTAACTATGGTAAAAAAAATTTTTCATTCTGGGTATATTTCCCAAGACGGACTTTTTACCGTGTTTGGCATGCTTCTGCCCCACTGTGCGGCGGGCGGTATGCATCACGGCCCGTGTTCTCTACTAACTCACGCTGTGTTGGGGGAGGGGCGCGCTACGAGTCCGTTCGTGTTTGCGGCGACCGCTGCCTCGTGGCGGATTGATTTGAATTGTACCGGTTGAAATTATCGCGGCGTACTCGTGTCGGGCTACTTCTCGGCAAGAACTCGGCGTTCTTCGCGTAGTGGTTTATCGTATCGCCTTTTATCAAGCTCGAATAGTTTATACTGTTCTATCGCTTGATCGAAGACTGCGTTTATCGAATGATTCCGATAGGCACGGACGTCAGAGCGAAGTTTCGGGATTAAACTAATACTGCGTTTCTACATCATTTAAGTGTAAGATAGATAGGATGATTTCCGAGTGGTTAAATCAAAAGACTAAACAGGGCGTTTTGTCTATAATTTACTGTACTCTTAGCCTGAAGAAACTTTCCTTAAGAGGGGGAAGCTCATTGACAAAATACACGTGGCCTGCTACAGCCGCTTGCTTACTTAGATTTTCTAACATTCGGCCATACTGACGTCAAGTCTGTCCTCAGACTTTATAACACAATTATTTTCTAATTATGACTGAAAATAAAGGTTGTTGTCGTAACACAAATACCGTCATATTGTTTACGATCAACTACGGATACCGTCGTATCCCTCATAAGCCCAGGGTGCACCTTACACCCCTCGCTTATGTGACGGTCTGGAGTCACACGTTCGTAGATAATTCGGCTTGCAACGTGAGATTCTTGGGTCTTACAGTTAAGTGATGCACCAACTCGCGATTATAAGAGTAATGCGCGTTTAATTATAATTATTAGGTGATTCGGTTCACGACGTAAGATCCTTCGATCTTACGATCAAGTGGTGCACGAACCAACTCGCGATTATTAATCTGCGTTAATTATAATTGTTAGTATGGCTACCGCGGCGAGAACTTAGCCGTTGAACGAAATTATCCGTAATGTAATTGTCGCTGTAAGATGGAATAACGGAATACAAGCGTTTGCTGTGCGGAACTAAGAACTGTCTTTATTCGGTTCATACGTAGTTTTTATATGTTAGGTTTTGTGGGTGGTAGGGGTTGGTGGACCGTGTGCAAAAGTGACCGTTGAGATGATGTGTCGTGTGAAAGAATTTGGTCGTTGGGATGACGTGGTGACGGGCGTCACACTTGCCACCACCCTGCCTGAGACACTCGTTGTGTCCCTCTGGTTCGGTGTTAACCTTTGTAGGATACCGTTGTATCCATCAATGGTCGTTGCCAAAGATACCTTCGTATCTATGGTCCGCAGTTTTGACACACTTTGTGTCGTGACGCACGTTGCGTCCTTCTCTTTCATGAAGACACCTTTGGTCTTCCTCGTTTGTCAAGTATAGGGACCGTTGCCCTTGCTCGATGGATTTTGCCTAGTCGTCGGGCAAACTATCCTGCCTCTCGTTCTCTCTTTCCCTTTCTTTCGCCTCAAGCCTTATGCCTTGGGCCTTTCTTTTCCTTTCTGTAACATAATCCAATTAATGTGAGGTAGCGTTCTAAATACTTAATTAGCTTCTATCTCTACTTTAAATTACATTAGTAAAAGGATACACAAGGAATACAAAAGGAGTATCACGCGTCGTGATCATCCCCTGGGATTGTAATCCATGGCTTAATTTTGTAGGCTGCAACAACTGTTCGTAGTCATTTCACCCCTTCTCGTAGGTCTTCTACGTCGTAACGATCATTCGGCAGCACCGCTCGAATTCGGAACGGCCCTTTGTACTTTGACAGCAACTTCCGACTACCCTCTGTCGAGAGTTCACTGGTTACTCGTACCAACACCAACTCGTTCTCGGTATACCTGCGAGCTTCTTTTCGCGATCGGTCATACCGCTCTTTCTGTGCCTTCTGTTCCTTGGAAATGTGCCTGCTGATATCTTCTCTTAATGCGATTAGATCCAGTCGGTCCATCTCTTCTTGTATAGTGTTTAATATTTTTCCTTCCGCAATAGTCCTTCTTTCACGCCCGATCAATGCTCTCATTGGCGTTGTGTTTATACTTTTATTGTGCATAGTGTTTATAGCACTTTGCACCTTCTTTACCTGCGTGTCCCAATCACGTGGGTCTTGACCTGCTGCACTTGTTGCCAGAGCGTCAACAATAGTTTTGTTGTATCGCTCGCATTGCCCATTCGATCTTGGTGTAGCTACTGCATTGAGCACATGTTTGATTCCGTATACTTATTAATAAAGCGTCTCATACCGGCAAACCAATAATTTCGCTGAATTCGTTCTAGTATCTTTATTCTAACTTCTATCTTACTTCTATCTGGCACATATTCTTTAAAATAGTGTTTCGTTTCGGGCGACTTCTCGTTGTTGATCAGAAGTGTCCTGATGCGCGCCAATTGGTCGTCCTGAATGTGGGCTGCAGTTAGCCTCCGTAACATCTACATAGGCGATTTCAAGGGTGGTCGGCTGAGGGTTTCGGCTAAGTGCGTCCATATGCGCCATTCTTGTCCCCAGCCGGTACAAAATTTCAAAAGTAAACTCTTGAATTTCTAGCCACCATCGATCTATGCGCGGCAATAAATCTTTCTTCAAGAACGTCGTCCTTAGCGCGTTGCAGTCGGTCACAACTTTAATTTCTATTCCTAGCAAATAGACTCTAAAATGTCATAATGCGAAAATAATGGCCATAGTTTCCAGCTCGTAGGAGTGATAGCACCTTTGATCAGCTGTTGCCTGCTTACTGAAATATGCAACTGCTGCCATATTTCCGTCTTCTTGCTGTTGTAATAGTATCGCTCCAACGCCTATAGAACTCGCATCTGTATGCAATTCAGTGGGTCGTGCTGGATTAAAAATGCACAACACTGGTCGTGTCATTAATTTTCTTTTTACCTAACGGAAAGCATCTTGCTGAGCTTCCTTCCACAGCCATGGTACATTTTTACAAGTTAATCGGGTTAAGGGTTCCACAAGTGTTGCGAAATTCCTAATATATTTCCTAAAATAGCTTGCCAGTCCCAAGAATTGACGTATCTGCTTTACGTTTTCAGGCTGTGGCATTTCTTTAACAGCGTCTATTTTCCGTTGACCTGGCTTTACCCTATGTACACTTATTTCGCGACCCAAGTATTCAATGGTCTCCTTGAAAAAAGAACATTTCTCCAATTTGAGCGTCAAACCATGCTTTCGGAAGGGCTCCAAAATTTTCCGTAATTTGTCAATGCCTTCTTCTACAGTTTTCGATGGTATTATTATGTCGCCCATATAAGGAAACGCGATCGTCCTTTTCAATAGTCCAAGGACTTTGTGCATCAACCGTTGAAAAACAGCTGGCACGTTCGCTAAACCAAAGGGCATCCTTAAGAATTCGTAGTGTCCCTCCAGTGTAATAAATGCTGTCTTTGCTATGGAATTCTCCGCGACCGGAACTTGATAATAACCTGACGCTAAATCCAGACCTGTGAAATATCGATTTCCTTCAAGCTTATCTATCTGGTCGTCGATGAGCGACAAAGGATATTTGTCCTTTATGGTTATTGCGTTTCATTTACGGTAGTCCACGCACATTCTAAAATCCCCAGTTTTCTTCTTTACGAGCGTGATTGGACTCGCATACGGTGAATGGAATTCCCTCATTATTCCATTGTTCGACAAATCTGCAATTATTTCGCGAACAACTTTTTTTTCTGATTCCGCGAGACGGTAAGGGCGATACGCGATCGGTTCTTCCCTGAGACACTTGATCTCCATTGCCGTCGCATTCGTTTTCCCGACATCTCGCATCGATGACGATATGCAATCGCGAAACTCATCAATCAACGCGACGCATAATTTTCGCTCCTTCCTCCCGATGTTTCCCAAGCTCGGATTAGGACTTGTTTCGATGATGTAAACATCCATTGCAGAAATTATTCGAGGTTTCTTACAATTTTTTAAATCGTTCAATGTTAGCTGATTTCCGCGTTTCAGTATTACGACATGGTCTTGCTAAAGAAAGTCTCTTCTAAGTATTACGTTATGAGCCATATATTCTTCCGGGATAATAAACGAATCTACGTCCGCGACTACGTTTTGGATCTTTACCGTAATCGGTGCGATTTGGCTAATTACTACTGATCGGCCAGCAAATCCTCTAAATATTGTATCTTCTACAGATTTCGTCTTAATAAACAATTTCTTAATTATTATGGACGAATACTACAGTACATGCACTCCCAGTATTCACTAAGCTTTCTCTATGTCCGTTAATACGAATATAAATTTGATAAATATTAGTGGTATTTTTAATACTCTGTAACATATTTACCTCTTTTTGCGGACAATCCTCTCGTTTATGACCTAGCTTCTTGTAAAGGTTGCATTCCGTTTTTGGCTTCCTGCACTCTGTTGGTAAGTGGCCCATTTTCCCACAGTTGAAGCAAGTATTTGTCCGTTTACCTTTTGCTTGTTCTGTGGTTTTCGCTGCAGGTAGACGAACCATCCGCTCGATTTTCGTCTTCTCCTGCTTACCAGGCATATTACCCATGGTACTCATGGAAGCATACCGATCATTTGGGTCCGTGTGTTGTGACGACCTTATGATTCTCTCGATAGTTTCGTCTGGAATTCCAAATATTACCATATCGACGAACTTTTCGTCCGCTAAATTGATGTCCAATCGTCGAATCAAATTTAGTTTTTGGAAGTAGTAGTCTCCCAACGGTTGCCCCGGTTTCGCTTCGTACAAATCTGCTTCCCGAAGCAACCGCGAGAACGGCATTGTCCGTCGGAACTGTGCGACCAGGAAAACTTTCGTCTCTGCCCAAGTGGTTGCAATCCGCATACGCGTGTCGTACCATTGGCGGGCACGACCTCGCAGTCTCGTCGCGAATAATCGCATCATTCATAGATCGTCCCACGAAAATCGGGCCGCGAGCTCGTCAACATGTCGAACCCAATTTTCGATGGATAAGTCCTCCTTCGCTGGGTCGTAAATAGGTATTAGTTGCTCATCACCCGGACGTGCATAGCTCGACGATTTCGCACGCGACATAGAGCTTTGTGTGCTGCCTTCCGCTGTTCGTTGCGCGCAATCAGCAAGATTATCGTCCTGTGGATTACCCGATTGTGTTTGCGCATTTCGCCTTTGCGGGGTACGCGAGTGCACACGTGAACCGCGCCTTCCCGAGCGCGACCTCGAGTCCCGTTGCCGCGCCGTATGCGATCATGCACGCGATCGTCGCACAAAACTCCTCCACCATGCTCTCGAGTTTGTCGAGTTGTGACTCCATAGCACTGGATCTACACTCGTCACCATTACGACTGCACGATGCGCTATTCATATTTTAATTATTTATCGCAGCTCACTTAAATACTACACTTAATGTCACTATGTCTTATCACTAACTATTAACTATATTATTATACTATAGTATTACCATTGTCTGGTAATACCACTCGATTGTCTGTACGCGGCACTCAGCACTTACAATGTCTCTGCACGATATACACAAGTATATTCAACAAAAATGTACGCTGCTAATAGCGCGACTCGGTTTATCTCACTTCTGATTTGTAAGGTAGATAGGATGATTTCCGAGTGGTTAAATCAAAAGACTAAACAGGGCGTTTTAAAACTCGATTTACTCTATTGACTGTTCGCTGCGACAGCTCGTACAAGAGTGGGTCTCCTTTGGACCATTCGTTAGTTCTGAGGACCCCCTCGCCAGCATGGGTTGTCTATAATTTACGGTACTCTTAGCCTGAAGAAACTTCCCTTAAGAGAGGGAAGCTCATTGACAAAATACACGTGGCCTGCTACAGCCGCTTGCTTCCTTAAATTTTCACTAACACAAGTATCGCGGTCCGATGGTCTTTTACTCTAATGATATAGTCTTCTACCGCGGTGTAGGCGCATCCGCGTAATTTATTGATGATTAGTTTCGCGAGGGTTTTCTCCTCGTGTGGAGGGAGTATGTCGCGGGCTCTTTTGCATGGACGGCTAAATGTTAGAGCGGAAATATTATTTCCGTCGAATACGGGTACTGAGTCTACCGCTTCTTTGATTGTATAATTCAAAGGTTCGATTGATTCGCGTATGGGGAATTTATTCTCGGAGATTGTCGGTGTATCGCGCCCTTTCAATAAGTGCAATTCGCGGCGTATGCTAGCTAATTCCAGGGTCATATCGCTGTCCTGTCGCTGTGAAGTCGACGTGATGTTTCCGAGCGCGGCTCGTTCTTTTTCTAAATCGCGCTTCATAGCGTTTAATGTGTTAGCTTCGTGTTTTAATTTCTTCCCTTTTTCGCGTAATTGATTTTGTATAAGTATTAGGTTGGATTCCACGGACTCGGTTTGCGCTCCGGAGCTGTTTTTCGATCGCGTATCCATTTTTCTTTGCGCAGGTATTTCTATCTATCCCACCGCTGCCACCAACTTTTCACGTCCCGAATTTGGTAATTGGATAATACCACGTATTATTCTACCCCGAGACTAGTTTCGAGAGACTTTTAATGCCACGCGGTGCTTCCGTCCGCGTCTTCACTGGGAACCTGCAACGTGTACGCGATTTTACAGCTATGACTTACGAACTACGAACGGTGGTTTCTTGTCGAGAGCATTGGAGGAGCTGGTTAATTCTGTTTCGGTATGCGAGCGGGGTAACAACCACCCTTACGAAGTTGTGAGAGGTTGCGTTCAATGTTTCTCAGCCCTTGTCACTCTGGTGATTTCGTATAACCAACCAGCGGTTTGACCAGCTAGTACGGTTCGGAAAACTCTGTCATGTCTCAACCAGCGGGTCGTCCAGTCTAGTACGATTTATTCCAGAGTACCGTTGTGTATTTCGAAATTAAGCAAAACGTCGAACGCTATCGATGCAAGTTGAATTTAGAACTAATTTTCGAGTCGAAACTAGAAACGAGAGGTGATTGGAAATGAATGAGATGTGTGGAATGGTATAATAAGAAATAGATATATTCTATATTTTTACACTACTACTGTAATACAAGATTGAGACAACGTAGGGAATAGAAAAGCAGGAGATAGAAGAACGCGAGGACACTAGACCATCGGCGGCCAGGTCGGAACGAACTGAACTAAAGTCAGCTAAAACTGTGACTACAACTGCAACTGAAAACTCAACTGCCCTGCTGCTGCGCTTCCGGTCGCTTTTAGCTCCTCGCCGCGGACCCTGTATGCGACCGCTGTCGTCATCGGTGCGGCAAGCACACACATGAATCAGTGCGAGTGTGTGAGTCATGCGCCGTACGCGGAGTCTATTCGAGTCGTCTCTCTCTCGCCTATGTTCTACTCTAAGACGCTGAATACAGATGGCGAAGAAAGGGAACCTAGGTGGATATGCTTAATGCTATGAGTATAGAGTATATAGATGTACAACTCGGTTATGTATGGCTTAAACCTATGGTTATGAATAGAGGCGTACTATAGTTACAAATCTTAAACCTATGGCTATGAATATACGTAGAAATACGACTAAGTGAGTACATATGCCTTAAGCCTAACCTAAGTCTATACGTCAGAGTGACGTAACAGCAGTTCGCAACCGCCAGATTAACCAAGGATGAGACGAAATTCAGCATTACTATCGCTAATCTCGGGAAGAAGTACGTTAAATAAGTGGAAGACAGTATCATCGATCCGCTCGCTAGCGGACAATACGAACATTTAAAAAGAGAGGAGATCCGTCAACGCTCGATGACTTTATATTAACGCTGTGAAAAACACGGTTGCCCGCAACGCGTTTTGACGACATTCTCCGTGAAAGACGCAATAGCGCTAACGGCGATGACGGACCAAGTCCACGAGATTCGGCCTGAGAACGGACGTGTAGTGGCAGTGTCGTGAGACAACGAACTGAGCAAATTACGCGAAGAAATAAAACGATTGAAACTAGAGATTAGTACCATCGCGAGTGGCCGACGACGATTCTCTTCTCGATCTCGTGATCGCAAAGGGTCTCGAAACAAGTCAAACAACCGCGATTCGTCTTCGAGCAGTCATTCAGAAGAGGATTTGGATATATGGAAGTACCATACACGCTTCAGATACCGACCCACGAAATGCCAATCACCGTGTAAAGGACGATTTATATCATCCGGCTGGGCACGAAACGTTGACGACAAGAACCAACACAGGCAAACATTGTACTATGTGACTCAGATACGAGTATTTATATATCACGTCGCGGACACGTTCCGGTACGTTACGTTTTGAGTGGATAATGAACGGGTGGGTCTGTTTATATTATTTGTTTGAGATTGAAACGTTCACAGCACGATTCGGCGCAGGCAGATTTTGTTGAGGATGTTAGTTGATATACATACTTTTATCATTTTATATAGGAGAATGATAAAGAATGGTATATGTTGCTTTATTTTATTATATTCACTGCACGTAGAATTCAATGTTAGATTTTCTCATGTATAACACTTTAGGGTTTATTTAGTATTTTAGACAAAATAGCTTACAGTGGCAATGATTGGGTAGGAGTCAGTAGTTAAGTCATTTACCCTATATTTATACATCGCGTATCTAAGTTGTTAGGAGCAAGTATTATAGGGATCTCAGGAGTAGGAACTCTACCGGCAAGCTAAAAGGCGCGAGGGGCAAGGGGAATCGATCGCCCGCTCTACGTAGCCCTTTCCACTTGAATGAATTCTTCGTCACTATTGGCGAATTCGATTACGCCTTTTGCCCATCGCGCAACAAAGAAGACGAACAAGAAGGCCCCAGTCGGTGGAGGTGGCCCCGCCCGTGCTGGTGGTCGCCTCCGTCTGGAGAGCTCGGTGAGTGCCCCGGTCCGAAGCTTAGCTTCGGGCGGGCGCTGATGGCTGAATCGGACAAGGGCCGTGGTGTTTGTTACTGCTGCTACTGCTGCTGCTGTTTTCCTTTTCATTTTGCTGGTTGGATTGCTCCTTAATGCCGGCTCGGCTCGGTGTTCCGGTTTTTATAGTCGCGTTGTCCGGATCAGTGTTGGGGTTGGGCTTTAGGTCATGCACATACGCGTGGCACGTCTTCCCGCGTTCTCCTCGTAATAGCACTGTGGTAGGTCCGAGGCAGCGCTCTACGGTGTGCGGGCCGTCATATTTATGCGCCAGTGTAGCGGCGAAGTTCCGCGCGCGCATGACGGGGGTATACGCGCTGCCAGACCAGCTCCCCCACTCCTGGTCGCCAGGATCAGCGCCGGCGGTTGTAGTACTTTCGCAGCTGCTCGTGCGCATTGGCGAGCGCGCAGCGTGCCAGCGTAATCGTAATTTTTAACACAAGAAGAAGGTTCTGCTGTTTGTCGGTATGTGAATAGAAGAAATATTACACCTCGGTATGATGCTTATACTCATTTGTTGTTCAAAGTTTCCAAAAATTAAACATTACAAATGCGTATAAAAAATATTATTTCATTAAAATGAATATAATGAATTTATAGTTACATCAAATTTACATTAACTTACTGGTGCGTCGCGAAGGATACGATCGCGCGTCTCCTGTAGTAAATTAATATCGCTAAGAGAATTCACTGGAATATATTCTCAAACTTGATATACAGTCAGTCACGAAAGTCTTCGTACACCTCCTGAAATGATCGTTTTGAAGAAAATAAACAACAATTTCGTATAATATTATGTTTATTTATTAATATGTACAATATTATTAATTAACCGATATAAAAATTGTTTTTTTAAGAATATTTTGTACAATGAGGAAAAAGCGAAATATATATATTACAAAAGTGTTCGTACACTAAGATATGAAGTTGGTACATCTAGTAAATCTAGTAAATTTTTGTTTCATTAATATTTTATCGGTCCTCCTTTTGCGTCTAAAACTGATTTTAGTCTTCTTGGTATAGAATGGACTAATTTAGCTGTAAAATCAGACGGAATTTTTTTCCATTCCTCTTCCAAAGCAGTTTTAAGGCTTTGTTTATCTATTATCTTATGTTTCCTAGTTTTGCGTTCTAAATAAACCCATACATGCTCTATAGCATTCAAATCTGGTGATTGAGGTGGTGAAAAAAGTTGTTTTGGGACGTTGTACAGTATCCATTCCCGAATAATATGAGCTGTATGCTTAAGATCTTGGTCTTGTTGGAAAATCCAGTTGTTTCCCAGTCCTAATTTTGCCGCATCATTTTTCATGTGGCTTTTAAGTACATCTAAATATACCCATCGATCCATAGTAGCATCTAGGAATACTAGACTCCTTACTCCTGATGCTGCCATTGAGCCCCAAACCATGATGGATCCGCCACCACGTTTTACAGTTGGTACCATGTTTTTCAAATCAAACGCTGTGCCACTTTTTCTCCATATTTTGCCTCTTCCATCCGTTCCAAAAATATTGTACTTACTTTCGTCAGTGGATAAGACTCTTTCCCAAAATTGTATATTCACGTGTTCATCTTTTTTTTGCGGATTCAATTCTGTTAGAACGGTTGATGTCACTGACTAAGGATTTCCTCCATGGCACACGACCACGATGTCCAGATTTTCTTAAAATTCTTCGAATATTTTCAGGGTGTACTGTTTTTCCCACATTATTTTCTACTTCTGCGGCTATTTTTGGAGCACTTACTTTTGGATCTTGCCGAATAAGTTGCAGTACAGATCGTACATCTCTATTACTTAGGATCTTAGGACGACTATTACGTGTTTTATTTTCACATTTACCAGATATTTTGACATTTTTTTATTATGTACTGAATAGTAGAATGTTTTCTGGCCACAACGTTAGCAATTTCACGTAGAGATTTCTTCTCCTTATACAATTTAACAATTAATTTACGCATTTCAACGCTTGTTTCTCTCCTAGTAGCACTCGTCGCTAAATGATTGTTAGACATCTTTAAATTGAATCACGAGGTTGTGACGGGATTTATATTCCGTCGCAAAAATAAAATAATATAAGGTTATGTTGTTTTTTACGTAATACGCGGCCGCGATGATACATACGGATGCCTGGAGAGCCGAGTATGGCGGGGGTCGTAAATCCCCGCTTCGATTTCAATCGACACCGTTGTCTGCGTATGTGCCTACGACCTTTTCAGGAGACAGGGAATATAAGGGTGGATTGACTACGAATTTGTGGTGATGACTTAAATATTTAATAAATATGGTTTAGTGTTGTGTGTCACGTATGCAATGTCGGAGGTGTTTTTAATTCTCGAGGGAGGATACTGTTTTCCGGTTTTGTCTATGTGAGGAGAGGATACTGTTTTTCCTGTCAACTGTTTTTTCAGCCGTGGATTCGGCGAGGAAATCTCGGAGGGATGGTCCTCTTTCTGGTGGCTTCGACTGGGAGACCAATCAGGGATATTTATTAATGTACAATCACTCGATTGGTCCCCCAGTCTGACGAGTTGTCGTCGTAGGTGGTGGTGTATTTTGCAATTTGAAATACCTTCTGCCTTACCGACCAGCGACTTCTTGGACCCCCTGCTAAGGGTCGCGGTGAAATTAGAGAAACCCGTGCCTGCATTGCACGTGCGACACAGGCAGCGAGTTATGCCCTTTTTTCCATCTATAGTGATGGATGGTCAATAAATACATAAATCTTATAGTTTCGACGGAACGGATGTGGTGATCTAGCTGGTGAACTGTTGCTTCATAAATTCCGAATTTGAAATGGTCGGCTAGTTTAAAATGTAGTGATGGTCACGTTTCGGTAGTTTACGTAATTCTGTTCCGTGCGGAACATACGTATTGGGACGTAAGCGCTTACCGAATAATTATTTTATTTGAAATGGAATAATTATGAAATATATATACATATAATGTGTCTTATATCAGAAGTTGGGATTGTTGGAATAATTCAACTAAATTTGTTTCTCGGTAAATAAGAGAAACGACAATTAAGGTCAATTATTCGTCTCTCTCTCACAACTCTGCTTTAACAACTATTTTGGTTATAACTATTAATTAGTTAATTCTATGTAATCTTTTCTTGTCTTAGCACATGTTCTCTCTTACAATTTCTATCTATCTTTTTCTTATAATTCTCTACGTGGCTGTTGATTAATTTATTACTCGGCGAGACATCTAGCAGGTCGTCATCGCAGCGCGCGCAGAATATACTAAGCGCGCTAATTTTAAAGAGAGTATATTCTCTTTACATACATATATTCGCAATCACTTTAACGCTATCCGCGGATTAGGTTTAGGATCGGAATAATAACATGACACAGACTTGAGATTGACACTGAACTGCTTTATTCGATTGCAAGGGATTTTCATATGTTTGACAGGGTGGGGTTTTCTCGGCGCGGTCTTTGTTAGGTGATGTGAGTCATCCTCATAAGGTTATGGCAACGTAAACAAAACACTATCGGGGAACCCCAGCTATTATGTTTCAAAAATTTACTAGATTTACTTGATCTGCTACCTTCATATTTTCACTTCACCAAGAATTACATGGGAATGAGTTTCAAAACCGTGTAAAGTTTTGTGAATGGGGTCTGCAGAAATTACAGAGTGATGATTCGTTTTTGACTAAAGTTTTGTTTACGGGCGAAGCCACATTTACAAACTGTGGCCAATTCAATCGTCATAATATGCATTATTGGTCAATAGAAAATCCACGGTGGCTGCGAGAAGTGGACAAACAAAGACCTTGGTCTGTAAACGTTTGGTGCGGACTTCTTAACAGTGAAATAATTGGTCCTTATTTTATCGATGGCACATTAAACACTTCGAGATATAAATATATTTTAACTCAAAATCAGAAGAGAAGAGCTTGTGCCGCGATAAACCCAACTGTAATTCAACATGCCGTATTATCCGTCGAGCAACGCCTCAGAGCATTCATCAATGTTCAAGGTCACCATTTTGAACACTTGTATTAGTCGGGTATTACTGTTAGACAAATAAATCAATGGTGCTTGACCTCAAGGTAAATTATTTTCCTCAAAGTAAATTGTTTTCCATCACAATTGGGTTAACCCAGACCACGAATAACATCCCAATAGGTCTTTGTATTCGCCTTCAAATACTCTATCAGAATGTAAGTAAAAAAACCTACCGTTCCATTTAAAAAAACAGAGATGACCTTCATATCTCCTTGACGCCTCCGCCTATAAAAAACTAGTAACATCGGATGATCAGCCCCTCGATACCAAATAATTTTGGCCTGATGCATTTTTTCCTATCACGAATAGCAGCCAAGTTATTCAGGTGGCCGGTTTTAAGTGCCTCAGCCTGTATATCTACTGCTCTGGCACCGGACTGGCGCACGCGCTATAAGGGTCACGTGTTCTGCAACATTAGTGCTGTGTACTAAATAAACGATATAAAAATGTATATAATTGTTCCTCGGACTGCCGATAGATGTGAAAACCAGACTAATGTTAATAATTTTAATTTAAAAATTATGAAATTTTAATTTTTGATACAAGTAATTTGAAAATTAAAAAAACACTGTTATTTCATAGTTATAAGTTTTCACTTCTGTTGACAGTCCCCATGACTGTTTCCATTTTTTTTTAAAATGACCTTTTTAGGGGGTGTACGAAGACTTTCGTAACTGATTTTATGTAATTGTAAAGATATATTTTCCTCTTTCAATGTGGCACACTCAAGTGCGCGACCTGATCACTCGTGGCAATCTTTTTTTTTCTAAACTACCCGAATCGCGTCACGCACCGCGAGTCGATTTGTTGACTAACAATCAGAGCCTGTTTTGTTTTCTGCAGCACAAAAGCAAGGGTTTTGCCTGTGTCCGACTCTCTCAAGGCACTCTAAAGAACTGACTGGCACACTGCCGGCCGTAATTACGCGAGTGCGATATTTCTTTTCTAGCCAACTGGCGGCGCTGTCTATTACATCATTGTGTCTCTTTTCAATTGAGACACCTTTCCCTCTCTCTATGCTCTCGCGTCCGACGCGGTTTCACCGATCTTTCTCGATTTTTAAGGGGAAACAGTTTTTTCGGTTTACTGTTTGCCTCCGTGCAAACAGGTAGTAAAAAGCTATGGTCGAAGTCGCTATTTTTACCGTTGTTATTTGGCACGTGGCGGACTCGTTTAACCTGGAGTTTAACATTTTACGTATACTCCAAAATAACACTTGAATTTCGCGATCGTGGAAAGCCAACGAAAACGCGAGTTCTTCAAACACACTTCAATAATGGTGTTCGATCTTCTTCTTCAGCTGCTTCCTCATGTATGTTGTATGGTATGCAAGCTACATCTTGATTTCGGTCATAAGTTACCATTTCCCGTGTATGGTTGCTGTGTTCTGAATGAACGTCGGAGTTGAAGTTGCAGGTTACGAAGTACCGCATCCTCCATGTGATTTGCGCGATTATCACAAATCAGTGTCACGGTGATGGGTTTCTGGTGTATGTATATCCATTGGTTGTTCTTGATATATTTCCAGGTCTCCATTTCCGCCTTCATGGTCCTGGTCTTGCAATCTTCTGGTATTCGATGAAGTTGTGAAAACAAGAGTTGTGTTTCACATGTGAGTTCATCGGTCCTTTTGTTAACATGTATTCCGTTGCAGATGAAGTGTTGATCCAAGTATTCAATACAATTTGCTAGATCCTTAAGGAAAGTGGAGTAGGTTTTTGACTTGGACAACAGTAGGGAGGGTTGTCTAGGTTCAACATAGGAAAAGTAACTGCTGGTGTTGTTTTGCATTGACAACGGAATTAATTCAATATTTTTGTTTAGGCGGTTTTCATTTAATGTTAGGGAGATTACGGAATTATTAAAATTTCTTCTCGTGTTCGAAATCACTTGAATCTGAGATCTTAAAAGCGCTTGAATTTGTCTGTTACCACTAAGTAAAGCATTTATGCTATCGGTATAATATTGGGCGTCGTTGGCGTCGGGGGTGCCGAACAACTAATTAAGAGCGTATGAAACAACATTACTTAGTTTCCGACATCTTCGTTATTGCAATTTTAATCCTGATATATGATGCATGGTATCATCTTTAACAGTCATATCAGAGAGATGGTCTTTTATTAGTTTCAGTGTTTGTTCACAATGAAAATTCGTAGAACTATGTTCCAGCATTGCTTCCTTAGACGTTAAGCTACAGAGATTTTTTGACTGATGGAAATAGAGCTTGGCCTTTTCAAAAGCTTGGTTTAAATGTGTACAGTTTACATAACTTAGGAGGGTTAGTGTAGCGCTACCGATGTTTGCTTCACCTAAATTATTGTAAAATATTCCGCTCGATTGATTATAAGGAGTATTGGTATATGTACAGGATGCAGTGTAAGATGAGGATAGAACAGGGATAAAAGTGTTAGTAAGCCCTATCTGAAACGAAGTGTTTCATAAGATTAGTGTGCTACAATTTTTTTGTGTACCTATTTGAATCTCTACTGTTCTATTCGGAAATATTTTTGTTATTCTATATGGGCGCTTGAAATTTGGGCATAATTTTGTCGACAAATTGGTTTTTGCCTGTTTATTATAAATATATACAAGATTGTTAGGTTTGAATATTTTGGGGTTGATTCTTTTATCATAGTTCTCCTTGCTTTTATTCTTAGCACCGATTATATTTTCTCGTGCAATCTTGAATGATGTATTTAATTTGTTTCGCAAGGATTTAATATAGTCATCATAGGTATAACGAAATGCTGGTTCTCGAGTGATAGATGATGACACATATGCCTTAAAACCGAATAGTAATTCGTATGGCGTGGAATTTGTTGTTTTATGGATTGGGCTATTGTAACTAAACATGGCAAAGGGCAAATATTTATCCCAGTCCGTTTGATCCGGTTTTACGAAATGTTTTAGATAGTCCTTCAAAGTTATGTGCGAGCGTTCAAATGCCCCATTTGTTTGAGGATGGTAGAGTGATGACGATAGGTGTTTTGTTTTGAATAATTTTGTTAGGTCTTTAATTAATTGGGACGTGAAATCGACACCTTGGTCCGATAATATGGATTTAGGAATACCACAATTTGTGATAGTCTCTGTTAAAATTCTTGCAATTGTAAGGGCTTCGTGGTTAGGGATAGCCTTCGCGAAACTAAATTTCATCAAGTCATCTTGCATTGTTAAGATGAATTTATTGCTTGATTCGCTTAAGGGTAATGGCCCTACTACATATATCTAAAGCTAGTCCCTCGAAGAGTCGTCCTGCCGTGGTAGTGATTTCCATAGGTTGTTTTGTTGGTTTGAAATTAGTTTTATTTATTTGGCATCATGGACAAGCTGCTATATAATCTCTAATATCACTTTTCATTGAGTCCCAGTAATATCTATCCTTAATTTTAGAGTACGTCTTGTTAAATCCGTAGTGCCCTGCTAATTTGCTGTCATGGTTTTCTTTTAATATTTCTTCTATTTGCTGTTTGGTCTGAGATTCAACCCTATTATCGTCGTATATTGTGATTTTATTTTTGTGGAATACAAATTTTAGCAAGTTAAACAAACGCGTTGAATTTATTTTATGCTTCTTATCCGGGGGGACAAAAATGAAATCTTTGTATTTTATATGACTCTGAGGGAAGACGTGAGGGTAAAAATCAACGGCACTAATCTTACGATTCACGTTCTTTTTATTTCGTGCGTGCGTTCGGTTCGACCGTTACGAACCGTCTCTCCGAACACTCTCGTGGTCGTCTTTTCGAGTCGCTTTCGTGAGGGGGCTACCTTCCTTTGTTTTTGGGCGTTGGAAGGGATGGTGACTCGCTACGGAAAAATACCGATGGTGTACGTGCCTTTCCGATAGCGAAAACCTTACCCCGCCACACGTGGTGTGAGGTTTGTTCCTTACCATCGGGTTTCCGCTTAGCGTGTCACCACATCTCCTAGCGTTAATTAAACATTCAGAAATGGTTTTAGATTCGAACTTATTAAAATATGCACGCGCAGGAAATAGTATGTAAAATGTTTGATTTTTGTTTTCTAATCTACAAACACCGTTCGTTGCGGGAGTTATTTGATCTAAATTGAATTTATTCGAGATATACTTTGAATATTGATTTTTATTGTCTAAGTCTTGGGACCAAAATAGTAAAATAGGGATTTTTAATTTCATTAATGGTGAATTAAATTTTTCGAACGATACTATCTCTTGATTTGTCCCTTCAAATTCTAGAAAATCTTCGTACGATCTAACCTTTTTAATTGTTACGTTAACTTGACCCGGTGGTTGTGCTGGAAGTCTGGATAGTCCGTTTGCGTTCGTGTTAATCGTACTGGGTTTGTACTTAATTTGGTATTGATATTCTTCGATCCTTAGTCGCCATCTAACTAAACGCGAGGACGGATTTTGACAATTGAACAGCTATTGTAGTGACTGATGATCAGTAAATATCGTAAATTCTCGACCATATAAATAGGGTCTGAAATGTTCAATTGAATTGATTGTGGCTAAAAGTTCTTTTTCAATCGTGGAATAATTTTCTTCTGTTGTGTTGAGAGTTCGAGAAAAATATGCAATAAGCAAATCCGCATTGTTTTTAATTTGTGAAAGTACTTCACCAATGCCTACATTAGAAGCGTCAGTTGTCAAGATAAATGATTGCGAAGAACGACAATGGTAGAAATTGGCCAATTTTGGACTTCGTAGGCAACGAAAGTTTTTTGCAGGATATGTTTCTGCAGGTCTTAAAGAATCGGGAATGCATAATTATTTATCCAGGTAGTGATGGGAAAGTTATAAAAAATAAGAGTAAACTTGAAAATGTCATTAGTAAAATGCCGTTATTGAGTCGTCGTTATCGTCTTCTGATGATGATTCATTTTTATAATAATCATTTCTGATATCAGCCAGTGAGTCAATCATGGATTAGTGTTAAATATATCCAAATATTTAATTGTTGTTATATAAATTATTGCCACTTAATAACAATATCCACAAACTCTTATCATTGAAATTGGCAGTGACCCTCCGAACCCAACATTAATTAAAACTCAAATATGTTCACGCCATCCAAACATAGTAAAATATTTTGTATATGTACTACTTGACAAAAGAAAAAACGAACTGGACGCTATTATGGGACATACGTGCAGCTGTAAAGTTGGAGAGTGGGTTGTTGGTTGTTGTTCTCATGTAACAACAATTTTATGGTATTTTGCATATGCTCGACACCAATCTCCGGTAAAGTTACCAGCTGATTTCCTAAAAGATTATTTTGAAGATGGATCATCATCAGAAGAAGATAACGACGATTAAACAGGTGAGTTTTATTAACAAAACTTTCGAGGTTACTCTTATTTTTTATAACTTTCCCATCACTTCCCGGACAAATAATTATGCATTCAAGATTCTTTAAGACCTGAAAAAAAACTTGCGTTGCCTACGAGGTCCAAAATTGGCCAATTTCTACCATTGTCCTTTGGATATTGAAGTATTGGCTTATTTATAAGTTTTTCTTTTAAAGAAGTGAAAGCTTGTTCCTGTTCGTCTGTCCAAACGAAGGCAGCATCCTTTTTTAGCAAACTCGTTAACGTTTTCGCGATCGTAGAAAAGATCTTAATAAATTTCCGATAGTAACCGACTAGACCTAAAAACATCTTAATTTCCTTCTTATTTTTGGGTTTCATAGTACGTTGAATGCAATCTACCTTTTTAGGGGTTGGCTCTATACCTCTATCTGTTATTACGTGTCCTAAATATTCACACGATCTTTTTAAAAACTCGCACTTGTCCGGTTGTAACTTTAAGTTGTTTTCGCGTAGTCTCAGAAATATGTTTATTAATTTTCGGTTGTGATCATCTAACGTAGATCCAAATACGACAACATCGTCCAAATAAACGAAGCATTGTTTATTAGTTAACCTAGTTAGAACATTATTCATAATTCTTTGAAAGGAGGAAGGCGCGTTTTTGAGCCCAAAAGGCATACGTGTGAATTCGTAGTAACTATTGGGCGTACTAAATGCTGTTTTAGGAGAATTAAGAGGATTCATAGGAATCTGGTGGAAACCACTTGCAAGATCCACAGTGGAAAAATATTGTGTGCGACCTAACTGATCTAAGATGTCTTCCATGTTTGGCAGGGGATACGCATCTCATATTGTCTTTTCGTTGAGTTTTCTGTAATCGATAACAATTCGCCACTTACGTTGTCCGGATGCGTCTAATTATTTTTGGAACAACCCAAAGGGGGCTAGATCAAGGGCTTGTCGAGGGTTTTATGATATTTTGGTTAAGCATTTTCTCAATTTGCTTATCAATCTCGGCCTTGTGTATTTGTGGACATCTGTAAGTTTTTGTGTTGATCGAGATTTCATCTTTAGTAGGGATGTCGTGAGTACCCGCTGTAGTTCCGCTTAATGAGTCGGTGGGCAAATGAAAGATATCATTGAAGACTGTGCAAATTTGAGATAACGCGCATCGTTCTTCCTCGTTCAAGTGTTCAAGACGAAGGTTCTTGTTTAGCGTGGTTAATCTTTCCCTAATTTGATTATTCGGCCGATCCGAGGCCAGGTTATATACATGTGTGATTCATTCGGAAGAGGGTCGATAGACAACTTAGGTACCGAAATGGTTTGAACCTTGTTAGAAATATTTACAATTGTAATGAAAGAGTCATTCTTGTTCTTGATTTTAACAATCACATTTGGAATTAATAATGTGTCGTCGAAGTTTAGCTGTTGCGACCAAACTATTCCTTCTTTAAGTTTATATGGGTTTAGTATGTTGATAGGCACAACTGTTTCTGTTCGTGCGTTTATTCTAATGGTGTTAGCGTATCGTTGCGGTGTGTTTCGCATCAGAGGAATTTGAAAGGGAATGGAGTTTAATGAGATGGTATAAGTTGAATAATCTATTTTAGCTTCTTGTGATCGGAGAACATCATCTCCGAGGAGTCCATCAAATGGAATATTAGTATAAATATCTAAAATTTGGAATTTCGCGATAATTGTCTTGGAATGGATTTCGAGTTCGACTTCGGTCTCACCACGCGTAGCGATTGGTCCATTTGGGGATACTCCATTTAGTATTGCTGGAGTATTGTTATTGAAGTTGGAAGTAGTGATGCTGTTTGTCTTAATCAAGGAAACTGAGGCTCCCGTGTCGATTAATAATTTTAAGACCTTATCGTCAGTACTAGCATTTTTGGAGCGGAAAAGTATATAAGTCAAATCGTTTGAGGCTAATAGAGATTCGGAAATTGTTACATTCTGAAGCTGTTGAATTCTACTGTCGCTAGATCTACTGAAATTGGAGGATTGGGGAGCTCGGAAAGTTGTTGAAAGTTCTGCTGATGAAAGTGTACTTGTCTGATTTGTCTATTTGAATTATCGTGGAAGGGTCTTTGTTGTTGGTTTAGTCGATTGGCGTTATTGTACTGAACTTTTCTACATTCCTCTATGATGTGGCCCAAATTTTTACAATAGTGACATTGTTTAATTTCTTGCGCTTGAGCTTGTCAATTTATTGAGGTAGTAGGAGTTCGAGCAAAATTGATAGCTCTAAAATTATTATGATTGCGTACAGGAGAATTAAATTTATTTCTATAGCAGTTGCTAGTAATATGATTTGTGCGACCACAAATTCCGCATGTTTTAATGCTTACTTTATAATTCGAACGCAAAGTCTTTCCTACGGCAATAGCAGCAGTAAAAGCATTGTTAATATTTGTAAATTCTTTGTACTTTAACATCTGAGAAATCGCGGGGTCCGTATGATAAACAAATCGATTTAAGGTAATATCATTGATCACGGGTAATCGTCCGCTTAACGTTTCCTGATTTCTTTCGGTAATGTGAATCGCGCCTAATACTTTAGCATTTAAATTTTTCAACCTCTGATAGAACTGGGATACATTTTCATGAGATTCTTGTTCCATATAACTCAATTCCTCTAATAATTGATCGAGTGATTTTCGATCTTGATACAGCGTAATTAATAATTCAGAAATATCCTCCCACATAGTCAAATTACAATGGATGTCTATTTGTTCGCGAGCTTTTCCCGTTATTCTAATTTTTACGAATTATTGTCTTATTAAGCTTCTAATGGCGGCACAAGGCCCCAAAGCTTTGCTGTTCCGAGGCTTTAGCCTATACCAGCGATGGAAGGGTGCGTATCACCACTTTCAAGGGTCACGTCCGTAGATGTTATGGACGGCGGGCTTGGGAAAACCCCTCCTTCACCGCTGAAGGATCATCAGAAGGGTAAACTGTCCCTTTCGGGAAGCGAACCTTTTAGCCGCTACACCTGTGTAACCAGCAAGCCAGTTACACATGTGCACCGTAGCCCAGCGGGGACCACGTGGAGGTAAGGTTGCCAGTACAAGACTCAGTCTCTAGCGGGCATACGTGTCGCCACGTATGAGTTTGGCGTCAGAAGCTTTCGCCGCTGGGCCGTCCATTTTGAGCACCAGTACGCTAATGCGCACTGTCCCGCGATGCCGCAATGGGGTTTGCCACATAAGAGCCATTTGGTCAACGACGCCGACTCGTGGCAATGCTGTCTTAGCAGACGCAGCGGTGGATCTTAGTTTCTCTTCCGAAGAAGGTACTTGTGGCGGGAACCACGAAGAGGTGTCCACTTGCTAACTAGATCTACATAAGGGCTGATCTCGGATACTAGTACCGGCAAGCCGGCCCGACACCTCAAACGATCGCCATTTAAGAGAGTCATAGTTACTCCCGCCTAATTTTTACGAATAGTAATAATGGCGTTCTTTGACAAGGCTGGGGTAATTCGAACACGGCATCTACTTGTTTTATGAAACTTTGTAGTTTATATCTGTCGCCATCAAAAGATTCCGGTAACAGTTTTATTAGAAATTCTAGTGAAAGTTGCGGAATTTGTTCCACGGAAACTGAGACAGTATATGCATTTTGTGCCATAATGAATGTAGATATATGTAATTGGGGGAAAAAGTATAGGAAGATCTAGTCAAATTATAAAGTAATACTGGAAAATCACAACGGTAGACTTCTTGAGGGAATTTCTTCTAATGATACGGTGATCCGATTAACAACTAAGGTTGTCGTTCGCGACTCGTGCTGGAGTTTCTTCAACCAGAAGTTCGACGATATTGATGAACGTCAGATCAACCCACTTCTGACACCAGTTTTTATGTTGAAATCCGAGTGGAAATAAGTTGTGTCGGTTTAAATATTATAATAACTTTATATTTCCTATTACTGGATAGCAACTGGAAGTCCGTGGTGCTTATTACAGTGTTCAATTTCAGATTACCTCTTGAGGAGTGCGCCGGATGTATTTATATATCTGGGTTTTGGGGGGAAATCCGACTTTCGTCCCCAGTGACTAAACCGATGTTTTGAATCTTAGAGGTAAACTATTGACTAAGTCCTCGAAAAATAATCACTTATCATTAGAGATAAAGTATGACGTTTATTTGTCATCCAACAGAATCTTCCTCGGTAGGTGGATGGTACTATAGCTTACACCGATTAATATGAAAGCTAAAATGAATAGGCCCGCTGCATTATCTACGTCTTACTATCTAACACGCAGTGCTCGTTGTACGCGCCACTTTGTCCGTCGCCGCACTAAGTATTAACTCTTACAACGTATAATTTCTTGCAATATATAATACTTTAATACACAATATTTGCTGGTGTTCTGAAGTTGATATATACATCTGTCTGATGACTGTTTTTACATTGGTCGGGATGAGTCTATTTATTCGGATAAGCAGAGGGTGTGTTTGGAAGGCGTGTTTCTGGCTTGAAAATTCATTGGTCGAGATGTAGTTTAGTATGGAGGGTTGCGTGTCTGGTTCAATAAGTATCACCGTGTATTCGTTTTTCAAAGTATGCTTTATTAAATATATTTACGCGGGAGTGGCGGACTAGAAATGTGCCGTTCGGTGTCCAGGAGAAGACAGATTTTCCTCGCGTTTGTTCGAAAGAACGCTATTTTTTTCCATCACCTATTCCTTGCGCCCTTAGCGCGTTTCTTTGGGAAGGCGGTGCGCTTTGGCGGGAGAGTTTTCCTTGCCGACCGGAGTTTGACAACGTAGCGGAATTTCTTCCGGGCCCACGTCACTCGTCGTCACCCGCCGTGGGTCACTTGGCTTTGCCTAGCAGCCCTTCGGAAACTCATAGTTTATGACATTTGCAATTTGCTATTGAGGCCATCTGTAAATCGTCGAAGGAGAAAAATATACCTGGTTAAACATACGAAAACGGCTTTCTAAAAAATAGCTTTGCCGGTTTGCTTGTCATAAACCATGCTAGCCGTTTGCACGCCAACGTTATTTTTATTGTGCGAGCTAGCGTCTACAGTAGCATTCTGTGACTTGGAGGAAATGAAGGAGGTGTCAATGAACCTCGGAGTAGGGGTAACAGTCTGCGGATGAGGGTGGTGGGTTGATGGGTAGCATAGGCAATAAAGTCATGAAGTCGATAGATTTATGGGACATGCTGTTTCGAAAGTGAAAGTTAAAGGCGTCTATTGAAATGTTTTTAAACTGATGCTACATCTGTTGACTTCATGAGATTACTGCTGCTACGTGTCTAGATGTATTGTAGAGATTTGTGATGGTCACTAGGGAAGCGGCTGAGTGCAAGACGTTTCACTAGTATATGTTTTCGGTATCGAACACTCGTAACTCATTGTTTGCACCCACAAAATTAGTACCGTTGTCGGAGTGAATGCTGATGCAGTGTCCTCTTCGAGCGATGAATCTCTGAAGGGCAGCAATTAAGGCTTCTGTTGTGAGATCCCTCACTAACTCCAGATGAACGGCCTTCACGACAAGGTAAACGAATACGGCGACGTACACCTTGATGCGGGTCCGATTTTTATGTCGTTGTTCTTTGATATAAAACGGTCCGCAATAATCTACCCCAACATTTTAAAATGGACGCGACTCTGTAACTCACGCTGTGGGTAGATCGTTCATTATATATTCTGTCGTCGGTGGATTAGCACGACAATAATGTACACACTCTTTTATGGTCGCCCAGACTTGGCTTCGACCGTCACACAGTGGGGTAGAAGCATGCCAAACGCGGTAATAAGTCCATCTTGGGAAATATACCCAGAATGAAAAAATTTTTTTACCATAGTTAGTTGGGCATCTGGACTATGTTTTTGGTATAATTTTTTTTAATATTTCTCAACTGTGGAGACGGTTACATGGCTCTGAAGTGGTGGATGTTGAAATCATCAAAAATTATAATCGTTGCTTGTAATCGCGTTGTTTTTCCAAATTAAATTTTGGGTGGCAGAATTAAGTCTAACTAATATACACTTCAATTATACCAAATGATGTTTTCATATGTTTGATATTTTTTGAGTTATGTTTAATTGAACATATTCAATTTTCATTTCACTTTTTGATTATTGACTCGGTGAGACTCGGTGGTCTCCTTAGTCACGTTTGAAAGAGTGAAGTCTCAGCTTTCTCTTACAAAAAGAATTAGCTGCGAATAGCTGCGAATGCGAATATGCGACAGATAAATAGTTACCGCGGCACATGCGCGCGTAACATAATGCGGGCTACATTACGGTGAAGTTGGACTACAATGAAGTTAGGCTACGATAAAACGTCGCAATAATATTTAAATTCTTAAATATGCGTTATAACAAGGAAAATATAGTACATTAATAAGTTTCTTGATTCAAATGCTACAAATGATATCTGTCTTTTACATTTGTTTAGTCTTTATGATACGGTTTATGACACGACCGTGAAGGAACGCTACTTTTGAGCTAAGATTTATTTTATTACACGCATGTATTATTTGTATGTGCTGGCGAAGGCAGTTAAACAATATAGTTAATTTTCAGCTGTGCTCTCATCCTTAATAGCATAAGAGCGTGTCATAAAATCAGCAGCTTACACAGGTACAATTTCTACGTCCTGACGAAAGTAATTGAACTATTTAGCGATTTTTCATTAGTACAGAGGCATGCCATAAACAAGAAGTTTTATACGGGTACATCTGTCTATAACGGTACAAGGCTTACCATACCAGGATTTGACCCGCGGGGGTGATCGAGAGGGGCGAGGGGGTGAATAAGTTATCCTATTTCTGTATTCAGGTATGTTTAAGGTATACGAGACTTCGAATTTTGCAATTTTTGTCTATTTTCAAGAAATCAAGCTGGACAACACTCAACTTTCATGTAGAAAGTTCAACTTATTCGAATAAATTCAGATTGTAACGCAACAATAAAACGAGGAGGCGACAGACCGCCTCGATCACAGTTTGATGAAAATCAGCTGAAGCGCGCCGGGAGCGATGACCCGTGGCAACGCGGAGGAAACGCCGAGAAGCGTCGAGAACGTTTGAGAACCGCAAGCTCGAGTCGGAGCGTTTTCGGGCTCGGCGTAGCAACGTCGTTATTGACAAGGCTAGCAATGGATTGGTATAAGTAACTCAGTTTACATTGAAAAAATAGTTTTGTAGTGTTGAAAATTATAAGCAAGTTTTTATTTTGCATAAATCAATTTGAAGTTGCGGGGTTTAACAATTTTGAAAAGATATTATTACGTTCTTTGATGTTTTAAAATGAGCCCTTCTTAAAGCTGGTGTCTTAAAAATGAATATCTAAAAAAGCTACTGAAAGAACCGTGCAAACCGTTCCAGGTATGCGAGGTGCATGCTTCGCTATGATGGTTATGCACACAGTGTACCTGCGAAAGGAATTCACTGACAATTCTTAGTTAAAGAAGTTATTGATTTGGCGTAGAGTGACCCTGGAGTGTTGTAAAATTTTCGCTTGGCATAGAGATCATCCCCTATCTTTCCTGGAACAGGTCGCTAAGGAAGGAAAAGAAATGCGTAGATGACAATCATTAAACACACTGATTAGCTGTGGAATTGTGTGGAATTTCAGCCAATCAGTGTATACTTTAGTGAAGCAAAGAAATTGCGGACCCGCGAATAAAAATAAGTGATAAACATAAGATTTCGGTCCGAAAATGATTTTTACCGCGTCTGGCATGCTTCTGCCCCACTGTGCGTCACGTTGATTGGCCAATAACACCTCCTAACCGCGTAAAGGGTTGCTTGTGTCCTGGCATACAGGTTGATCCGATATTCATTTTCAATTATGAGCGTTGTGGTTTTGCACTTTGGGAGTATGATGGGATGTCTGCATGAAAATGGCATCGCGGAATTTTTCAATCGACCCCCAGCTCTGAGCATCCCATCCTTGTCGATGAATGGGTTTAATTTTGGTAATTTACTCTTTAATCCGGTGGCTCCCCTTTTGGTGAGGTGTTCTAAGTCTTCTTGAAAGTGTATCCCCGGATCATTTTGGTAACTAAGTTGTGTGCGTATTGCAGTTCCCATGATGTCAGCGATCCTTTTGCAGTGTGATTCGGCTTCCATCGAAGACAGCGAGTGATGATGTGTATTAATTTTAGCCAAGACGAATATCTTTCCAGTATCCGGACGTCAACTGAAGCTGTGGCTAAGCAGATGTGTCTTCAAGCAGCCATCTTGGTCCATTTTGCCAGATGGACGGATGCAGGAATTCCTCTTGCGTCAGACTTCGGGAGATCAGATCTGTGGGGTTGTCTGCAGTCCGAACATGGCGCCAATCCATGTTCTTCGTTCTTGTTTGAATTTTAGAAATCCGATTGGCGAGAAACGTTTTTAGATTGTGAGGCGAACTGTGTACCCATCGAAGAACAATTATGAAATCTGTCCAGAAAACTACTCGATTGATTTCGACGTGTAAAGCTTGTCGAATTGTTTTGATCACTGACGTCAGAAGAAGTGCTCCGCATAATTCGAGTCGCGGGATGGTCACTAAATATCAATTTAGTGTTACCGTTGACTTTGCCGTGAGAAGTTTGACTTGCACACAGCTGAGTGCGTCGATGGAACGGAGATATACACAGGCTCCGTATGCCCGCTCGCTTGCGTCGCAAAACCCGTGCCAGTCGGTTGTTGTCGCATTCTGGGGAACCATCTTGCGTTGGAAAGCGATGTTGTTGAGCAAAGATAATTGTTTGTAGTATTCCTCCCATTCGACGTACATGCTCTATGGTAGGTGTTCATTCCAATCGATTTTTAGGATCCAAATCTTCTGGAGGAGCATCTTAGCGCGGATGATTACCGGTGCGAGGAATTCCAGCGGATCGTAAATTTTCGCGATCTCGAAGCTTAATAGACGCTTAGTAATACGCGAAGAGGACACCGGAGCTCTGACCGAATACAAAATGGTATCGTCCACTGAATTCCAAAACAGACCGAGGGTTTTTACGGTTGACGATTCCTCTATATATAATTTTTGATTAATATATTGCTCAGGCAGCCCTTCCAATAATTCCCTTTTATTGGGTGCCCATTGTCGGACGTTTAAACATGCTGAGTTCAGTTAATTCCTTCCGTAAAGCGAGCGCTCTCTTCTTTGTGTTTGTGCCGGTGAGTGCGTCGTCTACGTAGAAATCGCGTCGTAGTATTCTTGCCGCATTGGGAAAACGGTGTCCCTCGTCTTCGGCTAACTTGCTGAGACAATAAATGGCGAGGTATGGTGCCGCGGGCAATCCGAAGGTAACCGTGTTTAATTGGAAGGTTTTTACCCTTCCGTTGTCGTTACGCCTGAGAATACGCTGAAACTTGCGGTCTTCTGGTCGTACGAGAAACTGCCTATACATCTTCTCAATATGCCCTGTGAGGACGTACTGATGAATTCTGAAAAGAGTGTATAAGAGGTCATCTTGGATTTTCGGTCCCGTGTGGAGAGCATCGTTCAATGACAATCTCGAGCTGGTTTTTGCGGAATCGTCGAACACCACTCTTAATTTGGTGGTCTGTCTGGTGAATTTGAGAACCCCGTGGTGAAGCAGGTAATATCCGTCGGTAGCAGAAGGTTCGATCTCGATTTCGGACATGTGTCCGAGGTTCAGGTATTCCTGCATGACGGCATGGTATTCCTTCTTTAATTTGTGATTACGGTGGAGTTTTTTCTCAAGGGAGAGGAACCGTCTCATGGCCTGCGATCTTGATTCACCCAGTGAAGAGATCTTCTGGTTGAAGAGCAAGGTCACTACATATCATCCAGTATGGTCGCGGATGGTATTTTATTTGAAGTGAGCTTCACATGTTTTATCCGATTCGGAAAAGTGTTGCTTCTGCGGTACCTCTTCTATTTTCCAGGATCGGGTGAGGTCGGTTTGTAGGTTCGTGCTGGAATGATGTGTGATACCTTGTGCCCATGAGGATGCTGGAATACTCCCCCGATGACCCATCCGAGTTGTGTTTTCTAGAGATATAGGTCTGGACCGTTGTGGGGTGTAAGATTGATTTGTCCGACGCTTAAAAATGACAACGTGATTTCGGCGTTTAATAATATGTCGACGGGCGCTGGACGATGAAAGTTTGGATAGGCTAATTTTATATTTTTCGGGATGTTGATCGTTGATCGATTTACTGGTTGCTCCGGAACAAGCGGCGAAATATTTGGAATAACCAAGAACGACAACGTGCTTTCGCAGTTGCTGTTGTTTGATTTAATGGTAGCCACGATTGTCCGTTTTGATGCTGTTGACATGGTATCGAGAACGCCAATAGGGACGAAACACTTCCTTTTGCGCGAGACCGAGTTGATTCGCTAGCTGCTCTGTCATAAGGTTATTAGTCGCGCCTGGGTCTAATAACGCTCTGCATCGCACAGGTTGTTGCTGATTGTTTAATATGTCGATCTGTGCTGTAACTAATAGGGTGTTTTGAATGGTGTTTGTGATGGTATTGTTGATTGGTTTGTGGCCCGATTGAGCTTCCGAGAGTGATTGTTATTTAGACGGCGACGGGTCCAGCCTAGGGCTGCTGTTTGAAGAATTTTCGTGAATCTTGTTTGATGAATTGGCGGTGGGGAAGGTGGCGATGAAATGGTGTTACGATGGTTCTGTTCATGAGAGGTGTTGTGCAGGAGGGTATGGTGCTGTTTTTGACAAATCCGACATACACCTGATCGGCAATGCGATGGGGCGTGTCCTTCCCCGAGGAGGGTAAGTTTCCTGCGTAACGCAAGGAACCGTCGTGTGTAAACGTACAGATTTAATTTTATATCCTGTATCGGATGCAACAGTCGATTGCCTCGAACCGGCTTCTGGCTAATAGAGGTTCTAAGGCTGCAAAAGGGAGGTGCCGTGTGGAGGAGAACCACCGGTCACTAGAATACTAGTCCCGGGAGATAGTTGAAATTCGGAGTCTCACCGCTTCGTCTCATACACGACGTTCGCTATGACGTCGTGAAAAGGCATTAGAATGTCAGTAATATTTTGGGTGCGCTATTACCGTCGATATACGACACAAGGTACCGCTGCCCGAGAGATAGAAGGTTGTGACCTGTCATTCGCTGCCTGCCACACGCGCTCTTAGGCGATAATTGTTGGACTTACAACAGGAGTATGCAAGATCACCGCCATTGCACGTGAAAACGTATCGGACGTTTTAACGATGAGTGCACCGACAACCTTGATACCTACCACGGGGTTGGTCTCCGATTGCTTCTACATCGAGGAACAATCGACAAAAGAATCGGGATAAACCCATCGATCCGATTGCTAATTCGCTCGAATTTAGGTTTCAATAATTGCTCTTGGGTGCGTGCGAGCTGAGGCGACAATTGTGCGACGGAAAGCCGTTTCGACACGTATCGTCTTTTTCTCAGTGTACGTCTTTTATTTTTTCAATATTTTCCTTTATGAGAGGTTTCGAGAGTTGAGTATTAAGCTCTGACTCTCGAAAATGATCAGTTGTTAGGGCTTCAGGAGCGTGTGAGATATGCTCTAGCTACCGCGAAGAACTTTCCAAAAACTGACTTCGACAGCACAAAAGACAGGGCTCTTGCTGTGTCCGACTCTCTCAAGGAACTCTGGAGATCTGACTGGTTACTGCCGGCCGTAATTACGCGAGTACGATAATTACTTTCTAGCCGGCTGGCGGCGCTGTATATTTCATCATCGTGTCTCTTTTCAACTGAGACACCTTTCCCTCTCTCTATGCTCTCGAGTCCGACGCGTTTCACCTATCTTTCTCGATTTTTAAGGCGAAACAGTTTTTTTCCGTTTACTGTTTGCCTCCGTGCAAACAGGTAGCGAAGAACTATGGTCGAAGTCGCTATTTTTACCGTTGTTATTTGGCATGTGGAGGACTCTTTTAACCTCGAGTTTATCATTTCACGTATATTCCAAAATAACACTCAGATTTCGCGATCGTGGAAATCCAACGAAAACGCGAGATCTTCAAACAGTTTATTTTGGCAAAAGTGTTTGAATAAGTTTGAAAGAATCTATAAAGAAGAATATTGAATGCTTTTTTTCTTGTAGACTTACAGTTAATCATCAAAAGAGAGTGCCATTAACACCACGGAAAACCCATCACTAGTACCCAACCGTAATGAACCGTGGTATTGTTAACAATTTTTCACATCTTGCAGGCATTTTTGGTTTGCGATGTTCTTCGATGCTGGCAATAAAGCAGCGTACTATCCTGTTCATTTCCAAATCTTGGTCAAAGTATGTTCATTTGTGTAACGTGTTCTGTGCAATTATATCGCGAGAAAAAGAAGATTGCGATGGAAACTGCTTTGGTTGAAACAGGACCATCTGGACTATCATGTCCGGAGGTAAGAAATGCTGACATTTCAAGTAGTACTTCATGTAATACTTCAATTAACTCTGTCGATGTGGTGACTTCCGGAAATATATTAATGTCATCAACAAAAATAGACCGTGTCCATAGTATCGTAAAATCAAGTTTGGTAAGTGAGCAAAGTAACTCAAGAAGTATTGCAAAAAATGATATTGAAATAATTACAAAATTAAAAGACAAATTTGAGGTAGTATCAGACAATAGTGAAAAAATCCGTATTCTTACTATTTTACATGAAACATATAAAGAGTTCGCACAACATATCACATGGCTAGACAAGCAATGCGACTACAAAGCGAGGCGTCGCGTCAGCGCGCGGTCCGTCTACCTGAATTGGGGCGCACCGTTGTCTTTAACCAATTACTTCGACGTTATTACATAGCCGTATCAAAGTAGATGAAATCTTATTTTATAGAGAAAAATGCAAGGAATACGATAGTATTTTGTTTTGATTTTTAAAATCGTGACCTTCAACCTCAATTCGCAACATGAAAGTTTGTTTATAATTTGCAGTATTGAAAACAAACTTCTTCAACTTAAAAATGTGTGGAGGAACAGTTATTTAAATGACGACTCTGATAGATTCGTTCCTCTACACTTATATATTTATCGTATCGTGAGAGTTCGCGTACGGATCAGTTTTGCGTTAGTATCTTGTGGGAGCTCGCGATCGACTGTCCCTGGACTCTAGTCGAGCATCCTCGAAAAATCAATTAGAAAAAGATAGAAGATGTGAAGGACAGGGAGAAAATCGAAAAGGAGAGGAAAGTTTGGAAAATTCTGTCAGCGGAAGAGTGTCATGGAAAGAGAGAGTGAAGAGCTTCACCAGAGCGTAAGAGCGGACATTAAGCAGGCTCAGGCGAGACCCTGGAAGATGCGTGAAAACTAAGAGAAAGTGCAGAGATAGAAATTTGGCTCATACGGGTCTGGCTCATACGGGTCAAATGTACACTTGGCTAGCCCCGACCCGTGCGAAGCAAGAGAAAAGGAAGTAGGAAAGAATAGCATGAGATTGAAAAAAGACGAGAGAAAACTTTCTAAAAATGCAGTGACGTATCTGGTGCTATGACCGCCACATTACCCCCTACCAGTAATTAGAACAATTACGAAAAATTAATAAATGCATAATAACGCAAAATGCAATAGTAAGATATGTCCGTACGCGATTAAAATACATGGACATAAGTAAAACAGAGATACATGATAATGAGTGTACAGAAAACTAAACACACAATAGTATATAAGATTTACACAATGCAATACTGATATCCGGAAACCAGAGAAAAAAAATCGTGATACATCAAAATGATACATAGAACACATACATACTATCAAGTAATTTGAAATCTCTCGGGGAAGTGTACACGTCTGCCCGAAAGTGTGACATGCGGTTGTACATCAGGTGTATCGACGGGAATATTTGTTTGATTCTGCATAACAGTAAAGTAAGGTTATTATTATTATCTTATATATTATCTTCCGCCAGAATATATGCGGGTTTTAACCTCTCAATGGACACGGTCATTTCTCTGCCCTTAATATCCAGTACAAACGTTTTGTCACCTCGGCGCACTACGGCATATGGGCCCTCATAAGCAGGCTGTAAAATGGTTTTTGCTGAATCAGTTCGGATAAAAACGTGCGTTGAAGTACTAAGATATTTAAAATTGAATATATGTTTAACGGAATGATGTGATGTTTCCGTCGGACGCAATTTCAAGAAATGGTTGAGTAATCTACTAATAAAATCAGAAACATCCTCTGCCTTCATCTAAATGCGACGACAAGAATTCGCCTGGTAGTCTTAGCGGTTCGCTATATACTAATTCAGCTGAAGTTGTGCTGAGATCTTCCTTCCAGGCAGAACCAATACCAAGTAAAACTATCGGAAGCATTTCAGTCCATTTAGTCGCCTCATGACACTTTAGGGCAGCTTTGAGCTGTCGATGGAAACGCTCTATTATTCCATTAGCTGCAGGGTTATACACCGTAGTGCAGAGGTGTTTAGATCCGATCAAATTGTTAAGGGCAGAAAACAGTCTGGATTCAAATTGCCTTCCCTGATCGGTAGTAATCGGTAAAGGTGCACCAAACCGCGCTACCCAACCGTCATAAAAGGTTCGAGCCACGGTTTGGGCTTCCTGGTCGATCATGGGAGAGGCTTCCGGTCACCGAGTGTACCTGTCTACACAATTTAAGCAGTATCTGTATCCTTCGGACACCGACAAAATTATGATATCCAGATGGATATGCTCAAAGGGTGTAGCCGGATAAGATGGTCAAAAGTGCCCCCAAACCAAATTAAATTTCTGATACATCAATAGGTAGAGGACATGAAAAAACCCCTCTGTGCAAAGTTTCAACTCCCTATCCCCACTATTGGGGTAGTTATAGGGTGTGTTGTGATTACAGTTTTTGCTTGATTTCTGTTGTACTCGTCCATCAAAAATTCTGAAAAAATTTGAAAATATTCCAACTACTGGAATATATATCTGTGAAGGTTTTCAGAATTTTTTATTTCAAAACCGAATTTTGGAAAATGAAAAAAGTTTTGAAATATTGATTTCCTATAGAAGTCCTAAAATGACTACGTATATATTTTTACAGTTTTAGCACCTCCTTATTGTAGTTAACATAGAATTTTTTCAGATATTTCCTAGAGGGGGCACGCAGTCAAAAAAATAAAAAAACGATAATTTTTAATATTACAGGCAGTGTCAGTCTTTTGACTGGGTTGATATTATTGTAGTTTTACTAGTCTGTTATGATAGTTAATTTAAATTTTTTTAGATTTTTTGGAAAGGTACTTCGTATCGAAAAAAATTGAGATGCGGTAATTTTTAATATTACTGGCAGTGTCAGTCTTTTGACTGGGCTGATATTATTGTAGTTTTACCAGTCCTTTATGATTGTTGATTTAAAATTTTTCTTAGATTTTTTGGAAAGGTAATTCGTATCGCAAAAAATTGAGATGCGGTAATTTTTAATATTACTGGCAGTGTCAGTCTTTTGACTGGGCTGATATTGTTGTAGTTTTACCAGTCTTTTGTGATTGTTAATTTAAAATTTTTTTAGATTTTTTGGAAAGGTACTTCGTATCGAAAAAAATTGAGACGCGGTAATTTTTAATATTACTGGTGTACGACCGCGCCTGTCTCGGATTATTCTTAACTTGGACGCGAACGAGTGCGTTGAATTTACACTATTCAACCACTGATCTGACTGTTTATTGAATTGAAGATTCGAATGTGTATGTTTCACAATCACTACTAGACTCGTGAAGCTAACGATCTGTATGTCTGTTTTGTATGAACGTTTAAATTCTCTTGCTTGTTTTAGTGTTACTTGTTTGCAGTATTGACAATGTCTCCTTTCGCTTGCGCTCGGACTATCCGAGCTGGCCTCGGTTTTCTCAGGGTGCACGCTAATTGGTTGTTGTCACCAAATTTCAATTTCCAATCAACGATACCCTGAGTGCCGCGACCACCCTTCCCTGTGCCCTTAGCACGCCTTCTCCTGGTAAGGGTGGGGAGATACCTGATTTCACGCGAGGTTTCGGTTTTTCCGGTAACGGTATTCCTCCAGGTTAGAAACTTTGACCACTTGCGCGTCGCACATTTCTCTAAATTACCCTTCAGAAATCCGAGTTTATAGCACGTCCTTGGCTATTGAGTATGGAAGAAACTAAAAATTCTAAAGAGTAAGCTGTTTACAACCCCCCAATCTCTTAATTCCAACTCCAAAAAATAGCCTTTGTTTGCGCTCGTGCTATAAGCTTTACCGACGAAGACCTCACGCGCCCTATTGTGTTCCGGACGGAACAACTGGAAGTGCCAGTCTTTTGACTGGGCTGATATTATTGTAGTTTTACCAGTCCTTTATGATTGTTAATTTAACATTTTTTTACACTTTTTGGAAAGGTACTTTGTATTGAAAAAAAAATTGAGAAGCGGTAATTTTTACTTTTTCGATGCACGTATAAGTACCACGTCCATATCGCACATACAATTAATTTCCTAGATGAATATTATATCAAATTGTAAATAATATGCATGTACATTACTTTCTAGAGAAAAATTACTACCTGAATACTGTTCCAGTCTTCGTCGCTGTCTTCGTTTATAACAGGGGGTACTTCCTTACTAGTCAAAATCTTGGACAGGATTTCTGCCGGCCTTA
The DNA here is from genome assembly GCA_028830335.1 of Eucera pruinosa. Classification (NCBI taxonomy): domain Eukaryota; kingdom Metazoa; phylum Arthropoda; class Insecta; order Hymenoptera; family Apidae; genus Eucera; species Eucera pruinosa. Next base: position 1,062,334 of record JAMYCR010000006.1, on the reverse strand, counting down.
CAATTTGCGTGAGATATCGAGTGTGCGATAAGTAATATATTATCGCAGCTATATGAGAGCAACATCCAATTGTGCGGTTGCTATTTGCACATTCGCAGGAATATCGTTTGATTCCGGCATAGCCTATTGCATTAGCTGTATACTCAATATGACACTTATAAGTCTTTCTGTTGATGTGTCGCGACTGCACTTGCAGATACGGACGTGGTACTTATACGGGTATGGACAAAGTCAATAATACCGATATTCAATTTTTTTCAATACGGAGTACCTTTCCAAAAAATCTAAAAAAATTTTAAATTAACTATCATAACAGACTAGTAAAACTACAATAATATCAACCCAGTCAAAAGACTGACACTGCCTGTAATATTAAAAATTATCGTTTTTTTATTTTTTTGACTGCGTGCCCCCTCTAGGAAATATCTGAAATAATTCTATGTTAACTACAATAAGAAGGTGCTAAAACTGTAAAAATATGAACGTAGTCATTTTAGGACTTCTATAGGAAATAAACATTTCAAAACTTTTTTTATTTTCCAAAATTCGGTTTTGAAATAAAAAATTCTGAAAACCTTCACAGATATGTATTCCAGTAGTTGAAATATTTTCAAATTTTTTCAGAATTTTTGATGGAAGAGTACAACAGAAATCAAGCAGAAACTGTAATCACAACACACCCTATAACTACCCCAATGGTGGGGATAGGGAGTTGAAACTTTGCACAGAGGGGTTTTTTCATGTCCTCTACCTATTGATGTATCAGAAATTTAATTTGGTTTGGGGGCACTTTTGACCATCTTATCCGTCTACACCCTTTGACGGAGGGTCTAGCAATAGTGGCTAGCGGTGCCTTTACATGACGAGAAACCTTTGATTTCTAACACTGCATACAATTACGTATCCACGCACGGACGTCATTTTTAATCGACGGTCATACATAAGCCTGTGTTATGCATTTGACCGTCGCGTTAATTCCGGGATGCGATAAACCGTGTAACCTATTAAAAATATTATGCCGGAAAGGAAAGGTAACGAATGGTCTTACAGTTTTGGTCGAAATATTGCAAAAAATATCGGTAGACGTGCCAGGCAATAAGACCTTGCGCAATTGCAATCCCGATTCGCTATTCAACGTCTGTTGTACGTCCTCATCCAGAGCAGCTCAGTGCGGCAGCTCAGATTTCATGATGCTGCTTACTCGACTCTTCACTTAAGCCGAGTCGAGCTGATTTTGGAGAATCGGAGAATGGGTTGCGATGCTAATCCAATGAAGCGAGTGTCTTTATTTAAACGGTAACACTATCTATAACTAGACTACACTGTCACTTGGTTATTTCGACGGCAACGATAATACAATAACTCTCAACTAACTCGTTGGTATTCAGTGGTCTTCCTACTCGTTGTGTTTAGTTTTATGATTTTTCTTAAACTCCTGGTCTGTTTGGTATTTTCCTTCCACGTTGCCTCGAACCCTCACTCTTCTTCCCTTTTTCCTAAGGGTGGTGGAATCACTTTCTTCACCTCTGATAGGCGGCTGAATGTCAACCAATCAGGGAATTGTTTGAACTCAAATTTGTTGACACTCACAATTAATTGACCACCCACCAGAGGATCAGAGAGATGGACACGTTACCCAGAGGCGTCGCAGGTAACTGACTGTGGCGGATCTCCTGTACCCACCACTAGAGGGACATGCGAAATAGGACCTTCTCGAAAGCACTCGCTCCAACTACCTCGTCCATATATATATATATCGCCTGTAACCTTCCTTCCAATATCCCAACGTTTAAGGCAAGGCCTGCTAGGTAGCCTTACCGATGAGTCTACTAGCAGGCCGAGGACGAAACGCAACACCCTTCCTTTTTTCCATCCTATCCCCTCTCAATAGCGCCACAGTGACAATGGGGCATTGACCTTAGAATACGAGAGCAGGATTGCCTTTGCTAGACTGTTTTTGCAAGCTTCACATGCCTGACGCGCCTGCGATGTCCGGGTTAGCAGAGCCTTATCCTTGAAATTATCGACCAGCACGTCGTTCAAGGGGGCTTGGGAATAAGTGGCTTTGGGAATAAAACGGCGATAAAAGTTTATCATGCCTAAAAATAGATGCAGATCTTTTGCAGTTTTCGGTAATGCAAAGGACTTAATAACCTCTACCTTCTCAGGCAGAGGTTGTGTGCCTTCTCTCACTTTCGTTAACGCAGTAACCCAGAAATTTTACTTCCTTTCCAAACGTGCATTGACTCGGATTAACTACAATACCATAATTTTTTAAGCGGTTAAATAGGAGCTCCAAATAACGGAGGGGCTCGGCTTGAGACTCTGAGACGACTAAAATGTCATCTACAGGGTGTCTCAGTAACTTTGTTACAAGGTAGTATCTCTGTTACCGTTAGTGATACTCATAAATGCTTCGGGAACAATTTACGTTGTTCGAAACGGCACATATAATGGTGGCAATAATTTTTTACTGAAGGTCATTTTTGTCGACATTTCAAGGTCATCGGTATTTTTTAAATGGGATTGTATACTTCTATAATTATATCGTAATAGCTGAAGTTAAGACAAATACAATGACCTATAACATCATGACCTTCACGAGACTTGAGTACGAAAAATTAAACAAATTTTGGGAATAACGCAAATAATGAGATAACTATCACAGAGAGATTATTAACGAAAAATTTATTGAAATAAATATTCAAAATGATTTCCATCAATCCATCAACTTCCAAGCATTTGTTAATGCGATTTTGGGAAGAGCTACGCACGTCTGCGAGCATTTGAGGCGTTACAGCAGCACAAGCTTGTCGAATCCTTTCTTTCATTTCATCACATGTTGTAGGTCTTGTCGCAAAAACTTTCTCCTTAATAAAGCCCTATAAAAAGAAATCACGATGCGTAATATCAGGAGAACGTTGCGGCTAATGGCTCAAACTTCCCCTTCCTATCCATTTGTTTGGATATAAAGTATCTAGTGTGTCACGAGAAGAACGTGCATAATGTGGTGGAGCACTCTCTTGTTGAAACCTCATAATTTGACGCAAAGAAAGCGGAACATCTTCTAATAAGGTTTGTAATGTATTAAATAAAAAATTTGTGTAGATATTTCCATTGAGTGTTGTGTCGGAATAATGTGGTCCAATTACTTGGTCACCTACAATACCACACCACACATTCAGCGACCGACGATGCTGAAACTCTACAGTCTGCATTCACCTAGGATTTACTGGAGACCAGTAATGCACGTTGTGACGATTCACAGTTCCAGTATTGTGAAATGTGGCTTCGTCCGAGAGAAGGATTTTTGAGAGGAATGTATCACCGTGAGATAATTTCCCTTGCATCCAATTACATAAAGCTACCCTCTGATTAAAATCATTTGGAGTCATTCCTTGATGTAGTGACATGCGATATGGGTGCATCCTATTATTTCGCAAAATCCGGGAAATTGAAGTACTACTGATACCACTATGCCTTTCTAATTCTCTAGTAGACACGTAGGGATTTACAGAAATTGCTGCCAATGTGTGAACTGTACTGCCACTATCCGTTGCACGACGTATTCTTTCTTGCTTTGACTTCTTAAAACAGTTGTGTCGTCGAAGACGCTCCTCCATACGTTTAAACGCCATGTGTTATTTCGGTGAACTTTCTGCGTACCTGGCTGCATGCAACTCAACAGCATGTCTGTAGTTTCGTTTACATTCACCTAACACGAGTAATATGTCTATACAGTGATTCTCTGTAATCATCTTTACTTAAACGTTTCTCGAAGTGAATTTGTGAAATATCAAAAATTAACTAATGGTAACTTTGTAAGCAGGGCCACACTATTGCCACATTATTTAAAATCGCATGACTTCAGTTGACAACCGTAGCGTGAGAGAAAGAGATCACATCAATAGTTTGGGTTGCCATTACCTTCTCTCACTCTACGATAGTCAACTAAAATAATGCGATTTCACGTGACATGAAAACAATTGACAATCGTAAAGGGAGAAAAACAAATAGCAAAAGTAATTTATGCTGTTATCTCTTTCTTTCACTCTGCGGTTCTCAACTAAAACAATGTAACTTCACGTGATGTGACAGCAGTATGTCACCTTTGCACACCTGCGTTGCTCTGTGACTCCCATAATTCGGTATCATAAGCACATTTCTTGATACCAAATGCAAGCAAATTTATGTTTATTTCACGTTCACCTTGTCACGTTTTTTAGGTGACGCTTTGAACAGAGACACGTGTTGTTTGACAAGATAATGCTCCATCACATAATAATGCTCGTCCTACTCGAAATGCACTGAATACTCCCGCCAAAATCATATTAACAAATGTTTAGAAGTTAGTGGATATCATTTTGAACATATATTACAGTTATTTTTGCGATACTAATTTCACTTCGATAGTTTCATTATTCGCAGTATTCGCAAAATTTTTTTATTTTCTTGTACTTAAGGTCACGTAAAAGTCATGGTATTATAGGTCATTGGATTTGTCTTAACCTTAACTGGTAAGATATAATAATGAAAGTATATAATCTCATTTAAGAAAACACCGATGATTTTGATATCTCGAAAAATATGGCCTTCAGAAAAAAATTATTTCCACTATTATATGTATCGTTTCGAACCACGTAAATTGTTCCCGAAGCATTTCTCAATATTATTAACGGTAAAAGAGATATCGCATTGTAACATAGTTATTGAGACACCCTGTATATATGCATAACAAAAATCAAATTCGCGTGAAATTTCGTCGACGAAGCACTGGAATGTCTGTGCGGCATTACGTAACCCAAACGACATTTACGGAAATTCAAAAAGTCCAAAGGGTATCGAAATGGCTGTCTTTTCTATGTCTTCCGGAGCGACCGGAATTTGATTGTAGGCTCGAACGAGGTCTATCGTGGAAAATATCTTTGTTCGTGTAGTTGTTGCGCGAAATCTTCTATGTGATGCACGAGATATCGGTCAGGAATCGACCGTGCGTTTAATGTCCAATAGTTGCCGTAGGATCTCTAAGCTTCGTCGTCCTTCTTCTGCTCCATATAAAGAGGTGATGACCTGTAACTCTTCGATGGCCGAACGGTCCCCATCTTCATCATCACCTCGAATTTCTTCTTAAAGGCCCTGAGTCGGTCTGGGGCAAGCCGCCGCGGTTTGCTGGGGATGGGTGGTTCAGGGGTAGTTTTAATGTAATGCACCGTTTGGTACTTGGTCTCGTTCGGTACTCCACTAGGCCGTGTGAATTCGGACATCCGAGCCAGGAGTTGGTGATATATGGAAGCCCCTATTACCGTCTTCACCAACGGTGCGTCCACGACCACCTTTTTCCTGCGGACGATTAATGACGTCATCCGATCGATGAGGCGACTGTTACGGATATGTACCAAAAGGTGGAAATGATCAAGAAAATCCATCCCGATAATGGACCTCGGTACATTCGCAACCACAAAACGCCAAGTAAACTCGCGTCGGAGACCGAGATGTAAAGTTAACATCACCGTACCGTATGTACGTATAACGATTTCGTTTGCCGCCGTCAACTGGTAATTGGACCTTTCTCGCGGTTCGCGCAGCATTGGGCGCGGAGAGACGCAAAGATGGACCTCAATGTTCACTAAAAAAGGACCTTGGAGGTGTTGTCCATAACAAACAGACGGCGGGACGTTTGGTTGTGATCCTTGGTCGTCATCAACGACTTCCTTAGTCGTTTCACTGAGCCGGATTCCAATTTCACGGTGGAATGCACCTGTGGGCATTAGGATCGTGCCGCCAATGGTACCAGCATTTTCCTTGGTAGTCGGATTGGACCTGATACTCGTATCATCCCCATGCCTCGTGGTCTCCTGAACGGGATGACGCACGTCCGCGATGTCGAGAATTTGATCCGCGAAGGTGAGTCCACCTGCGCCGAGAAAGTGGTCCATCATTGTATAGCGATTCCCGTATTGCTGAAACTTCCTGTCTCAACGAGAGTGCCAGTTGCGCTATTTTTACATTTAGCCGCGCTTCCAGATTGTGATCAGGCGAGGTTGGTTGATGGTATGCGGACGGGCTCGGAATTGTGGTCTCTACTATATGGACGCGCGATGTTATCGTCTCCGCAATGGCATCCGCTAACCCTGACACCTTGTGCAGATCGGTGTCGCGCTGCCTCGAGAGGATCACCTGCATATTGGCAGGTAGCCGGCCTGACCATAAGGTCCGTAATACGGTGTCCGAATTCGACCTTCAACGTTTTATAAGGCTTCGACGCCGAGGGATTCATGATTACTATGATTACATCCCTCACCTCGGCGGCGTATCGCGCATTCAATGCACCGAGGACGTAACCAAATTTGGTGGTCTTGGACATCACCCCCGATGCCTCAAAACTTCTTTCGACCATTGAGAACCACGTTTCCGGATCATTCTGGACAAAACTTGGGTATCCTTACCGCGACTCGATCCACCGTCATTGGTACATTGGGTGGGTGCGCTTGAGTTACCGCCATTGTTCTCCATATTGCAGTCCTTTCTTTCTATTACTCTTCTTCTTCTTCTTTTAAGAAAACGAAACCGAAGTCCACCGCACTTATGAACTTCGTCTATTATAAATCGGTTCGTTAAAAATAAAGTCTTAACCGTTGTATACTTATATTTAACCACTAACTTACTGCACGCGCACATTAGTAATGTCTAAAATTTACTTATTTAAAAAAAGCTCTGAACGTGTAGTTCGCGCGAACCAATCACGTCGGGGTCACCAATGTGGAGGGAGGGTTATTTAAATGACGACTCTGATAGATTCGTTCCTCTACACTTATATATTTATCGTATCGTGAGAGTTCGCGTACGGATCAGTTTTGCGTTAGTATTTTGTGGGAGCTCGCGATCGACTGTCCTTGGACTCTAGTCGAACATCCTCGGAAAATCCTTAGGAAAAGATAGAAGATGTGAAGGACAGGGTGAACAACGAGAAGGAGAGGAAAGTTTCGAAAGTTCTGACAGCGGAAGAGAGTCATGGAAAGGGAGAATGAAGAGGTTCGCCATAGCCTAAGAGCAGACATTAAGCAGGCTCAGGCGAGGCCCTGGAAGATGCGTGATAAATAAGGGAAAGTTCAGAGACAGAAATTTGGCTCATACTGGTCTGGCCGCCAAATGTGCACTTGGACAGGCCCGACCCGTGCGGAGCAAGAGAAAAGGAAGTAGGAAAGAATAGCATGAGATTGAGAAAAGACGACAGAAAACATTCTGGGAAATGCAATGGCGTATGTGGTGCTATGGCCGCCACAAAAGAATTATCTGAATTGATTGTATCATTACGATTAAAACAAAAAAATGAAGTTGGTATCTTTAATAGTGTCGGACATAAAAATGCTTTTGTAAAGGTACTTTTCGTAAAAATCGCTGAAATTTGCAAACTTCGGTGGCCTACAATTTTTACACAATTTCATTATTGGCAAAATGATGACTTAAACCCCCATAATTTCGGATAGACTACAATATATTTCAATTTGAACAGAATCCCAGACATCGAGTGAAAAAATGATCCATTTGGCGTGGAATGGCCCAGCTAATGTTGGTAAGTACTTATCATGGGAATTCGATGATGTACCTTCTGTTTGAATACTAGTGTTGGTAGGCTTCACATTGTGAATGAACTTCAAATGCTTACCAATGGCATCAGTTGATCCACCAACAAACGATAGTTCAATATGTATTAGATTCTTCATCACATAAATTACAAAGTGCTTTATCGCCATCGCGACTTGCATATTCTTAAACCCAGCTATTGTGTTTGGACATTTTAATAATAAATAAAACATTATGTACAAATGTACCATTTGTGTTCTGCATTTGTTGCAAAAGCCACTCACAAAATTGTACACGGTTTTCAACGTCTCGCCCATGTAACTCTTGATGCACTGATAAGTGATACGGGTGAAGCAGTTTAGAACGCAAAGTACGTATTACACTACTTTGACTAATATCTGCATTACGTGCTATTTGACACGAGTAGTTCTCACTATTATTGATCATTGCGAAAGTAACACCTTTCTCATGGATGACTTTACACTCACTACGCTTATTGTTACTTGGTTGGCGATACATATGTAACATCTAGGACTTTTCATCAGGCCCTCCCCGCCTGCGTTAGCGTGGTGTGTTACGCCGACGAAACGCTCGTGCTGGTGGCGGCGGAAGACTTCGGAAGGACCCTGCGGCTCGCTGAATGCTGTGTGGCAAGCGTCATTGAGCGTATAGAAAAGCTGTGGCTGTCGGTGGCCTCCCACAAAACCGACGCTATGTGGCTTTATGACCCGGCCCGGCGGGGGTTGTCGCCGCGGTTTTGGCATCGCATAGGGAACGAGCGAGTCGAGGTAGGTCAACGGGTGAAATATCTGCGGCTGATCGTCAACACCCACTGGCAATACGAAGCGCACTTCGAGCTCGTGGCACCTCGGGCGGAGGGGGTTGCTTATGCGCTCAGTCGCATTCTCCCAAATCTCGGGGGCCCCGAGGAGAGAGTTCGACGACTCTACGCGTGTGTCCTGCGACCAATCGTAATGTATGGTGCTCCGATTTGAGCGCGTGTTCTAATTAAAAGTCGGCGCTATCGGATGCTGCGGCGGCGGCTGGAGAGGTGAGTTGCGATCCGGATCGCGAGAAGATATCGCACGATATCGTACGAGTCGGTGATGGTTCTGGCCGGGCTTCTACCTATAGAGCTTCTCGCCGAGGAGTCCGTTGTGGTGTACAGACGCACGGATTTCCTTTCGGCAGACTAGAGTCGACCAGTCGGAACGGGACGACAATGTTCGAGTCACGAGACGCCAGGCTCGCCGGCGCGCGTGGCAGAATGGCGCGCTCGTCTGGAAGCAGCGAATAGCGCCACGCGGCGCGCCGTTGGAGCTTTCTGCCGAGCCTCGAAAAGTGGCAAGGTAGATCATGGGGAAGGTTCAAATATAGGTTGACACAGATGCTTACCGGACACGGGTGCTTCGGGAAATATCTTAGCCTAATAGGGATAGAGCTAACGCCCGTTCGCTATCACTGCGGGGAGGAGATAGATACGGCGCAGCATACTCTCGCAGAGTGACTTGCATCAGGGGCGGAAATCTTCAATCACTGTCCCCGGGAGGCAGCCTCGACAGAAATGTTTTAGAGACTACGAAATGGGGTATCGGATGCATTCTTAGGAGTTTTCGGTGCTCCCAATTTTCGGGGGGGGGGGGGGGGGGGTCATCGTTGGGGTTTTAGTTGGTACAAATCCGACGGTCCCCCGGGCTACTCCAGCACACGGGCCCGTACCCTGAGGGCGAGTCGTCCGGTCTACCCTCCTCCTTACGCCAAAGAAAAGCTTTCACACCACGTTTTAACCATCTATCTCGATCTGGGGGGGCAGTGATGGGCAAGAAATGAAATATCAGTTTTTACCATATTTGTCCTACTTAACGGCAACCAAAAATTCTGATAAAAATCTGACATATTAAAAATATAGTGGTATATGTTAGAGAATTTTCCGGAATTTTTTACTGCAGAGTTTAGGTGTACAAAATGAAAAACCCTAAAAAAATCTGAAAAATGTAGATTTCGTAGTGAAGTTGTAAAAGTACTACTTTTATATTTTTACGATAGCAACATGTTATTATAACTATTGTCCCCAAGATCTTTCAGATTTTTTGGAATTATGCGCTGTAGTTAAAAAAATTAAAAATCTATTTTGTCGAGGTATTTCGCGCGAAAAGCAATCCTTACTTTAAATTCTTGTTTTTCATGCAGTGAGTACCGTACGTGATTTTTAATAGTTCTGCATCTGAAAGAATAATATATTGATAACAAAAATAATAGATTCAGTCAACTGACACTATTTCACGAAAGTATAACTTAAAATAGGAAGTACTATTCCAGTGAATAGATTGCAGTCTTTCGTTAGCCACCGAAGGGAACGAACGCGAAAATTTTACCTCCGTGCCCAAATGCAATAAAACAGCCGAAGTGACCTGCGAGTACAAACGAAAGTGTGCGACGTACAGTGGCACAGTGAGGTGACGGACAAGACAATTCCATTTCGTGTTAGTGAAACAAATTCCCAAATAAGGACACGCTTGAAAACTCAAATCGACATCCACTAAAAATAAAAAAAAAAATAAAATAGAGTGCGAAGTCAAAATAAATCCGGGGGAGCCATCCCCCGAAACATCAAGCAGGGATGTGATGAACACATCTAAGGGCCCAGAACCCACACTACCCACCAGCATCAGCGCAGAGCAAAAATAAGGCTACCAAATGAGCCTAAATAAAGATAAAATCGACACGCTATCATACAACAATTTAAACATAATAAAAGATATAGAAAAAATAAATCCTAATACGGCACGATCGTTAAAACAAATCATGAAAAATAAACAAACCAAACGATTTAACCCGTTGCCAAATTTACCAAAAAAAGAGCAGGCTTCACAAATTCAAAAAACTGACACAGAAGAAAACGCCCAACCAGCCAACCAAATGCTCCTAACTGAGGGAGTAGCCGCTCAATGTGATGCTATAAAAAAAGGAGGTAAACCTTCCTATAGCGACCTGGTGCTGACCATCGAAAAGTTGGAAAGCACCGTCAAACTGTTAGCCCATCAGCTAGATCGCCTTCTGGTTTATTTACGTGTTTGCAACCGCCACGAAGGCTCTGCAGACACGGTACCCATGGGCGCGGGATTGGGATACGCCCAATCAGCGCGTACCCGGCGAATTTGCTCGCAAGGTACTACCAATTGACTAAGGAGTGCAAATTCCACCGTCATCCTTGGTACGGGTCGGGACCTTTCTAATATCCCTACCGGCTCTGCAGGCCGGCGCCCGAGCGGGAAGTACGCCGCTCACCCGTCGAGGTTCAAGCCATCTACCCTGCGACATAGGGCCTACCACTGCCCCCGCGAATCCAACCCTATGGTCGCCGACGGAGGGGGATGAAAAATCCACCCTCCGTGGGCTTGTGTCAACCCCCGCGGTACCAGTGAATAAAGCCATACTGGTCATGCTTGTCGTGGGATTTACCCACTTCCCGAATAAGGTTCTTGTAAACTTCGGCCTGGGTTGGGCCGACTCGGATGCGTGGGGTCGTCACTCCCCAAAAGTCACCGGGTTTGCATGGCCCAGTTTCCCTACCTGCGCAAAGGCTGCGGACGCTCTGCCGCCACTATCATTCTCCGGCGCTTTTCAAACACACACTTCGCATACACACACAGACACTCATAACATTCACGCATTCCCAACGCATCACTCACGTCCAATGCTCCATTTTCACTCACTTTCACACCCCTTGCACTCATATCCCGATATTCGTCATATAACGTACACTCACTCAATACATGTACCCAGTCGTCAAATTCACTACCGCAAATACAAGTCGCACTTTCTGCCATTCCACGTTTAAATAAGAACCCATTCATACACCCATGACCCGTAAGAATAAAATTGAAATGCATACTCAGATTGAATCTCAAATACATTCCTGAAAATCTCACATCCTTTATAAATTTATACGTCACACGCCCGTTCTCACACGCATCCCATCTCATTTGCCATTGCTCATACACTCTCTCATCTAGCAGTTTCAAGCATTCATCAACACCTCGCATACCAATTTCTTCATCATCCATGTATGCATTCACACCCACACTCCCATTCTTCTTCATTCTATATGTCAGACACCTCCTTTCACACTCTAGGTCCCACGGAAGTACGCCATAAATAACTTGCATGGACTCCGTGGAGACCGTCCTACATACATTCAAACAAGCATACATCGCTACTCTCTGACACGCATTCAACAGTTTACGTCCATGCTGAAATTTCACTATCTCTCCCCATGCACTCGCTCCATATATTCCACACGCAAGCCATAATCCCTTGTATATTACACGCAAACACTTTCCCTCAAGTCCCCATTCTCTACGGAGTACCATCCTTAAGCATCCAACTGGGTTTAATATCCTCTTACGTGTTTCTGCCAGGTGTGGTTTGAAGGATAACCATTCTCCCACACACACACCCAAATATTTCAACATCTTTACATACTTCACTCTCTCACCATTCATTCTTACACTCACTTCTCTCCTGTCAGACAGAGCACCCTTCAGAAGCATGCATACAGTCTTCTCATTCACATCCACACACACACTACGTCCCCAGTCACCAACACATGTCAAGCACTCAGCAGCCTTTCTCTCGATCTTACTCCTACTTCCACCTTCAATCATTATCAGCACATCATCAGCATACGCTATCGTCATACATTCATAACATTCCAAATCACGCAGTAGCACATCCAACATGAGGTTTCACACCACAGGTCCACATACTGAACCCTGCGGGCATCCCCTCTCAACCACACGCCATACAACGTCATTTTTACCTATCATGCACGCTTTCCTTTCGCTAAAATAACTCTCCCACAATCGCACTCCGCCACACTCATACCGGCGCAGCTGTTCCGCGACCGGTCCCCAGGAGAGGTTGTCAAATGCTCCCCGGAAATCTACGAACACTCCCAGCACATACTTCCCTCTACATTCGTTCACACACTCTTTCAACTTAAACCATGCATCCTCAGTCGACTTCCCTTTCCGGAAGCCGTACTGCCACTCGCTCAATCTTCCATTCGTCTTTCGCTCCAGTCGATTCACCATGATTCGTTCCAATGTCTTTCCTAGAGTGGGGTGCAGACAGATCGGTCTGTAAGATGATATTTCAGACCGAACCCTGTCCGGGGACTTTAGCAGCACAACAACGCCAGCCGTTTTCCATTCACGCGGAAAATAGGACTCATTCATACACTGGTCATACATCATTTTAACATATATTGGAATCGCACTCCATACTCTCTTCATCATCTCACTCGTTATACCATCCATTCTAGGTGCTCTGCCTGATTTGTTCGCACGCACAGCATATTCGACTTCATTCCATTCAATCTCATCGGCGGGGGTATTCTCATTTATACTTTGGTCATTCACACTCTCATTTACGCCTCCCGTAGGGGGAAAGAAGGAGGCCATTAAGACATTCACACTATCGCGCCACGTTCGCACATCACTCCTACCATCACTCACACTGCAGAAGGCCACTGACCTTGCTTGCCGCATACACACCCTGTAAACATCACTCCATGGGTCAGAGTTCCCTCTGACCCTCACAAACTCTCTCCAGTTACGCTCTTTCACACTCTTTATTGCATTCTTGTATTCACTCATACGCCGCTGCAGAATCACTCTATATTCAGTCACTCGCTCACTGTGACGTCTCCGTTCTCTCTGGTACCTCCGCCTATCCCTCCTAACTTTCCGTCTCAATTTGCTCAGCTCATCATTCCACCAGCATACCCTCCGCTTGGTCTCTCACTTCACTCTTCTCAGACACATATCATTTGCGTCCGATACCCATTTCGTTAGTACTTTTACCTTCTCATCCACACTCATATGTCCAAAAGTGTCCATACCGCACTCTTCTGCACTCATGCACAGCATCCTTACATATTCATTCCAATCCACATCCCTGGCAGACCACCTTCTCCTCAGATTTACACTCTCACTCTCAACAGGCACTCCGTACTTCACACACACTAAAATAGAATTATGATCACTCACGCTCCAGTCACACGTCACTTGCCACGAGCACTCATACCTACCATTCATACCATACGCTAGAGTGACACCAATGTCACTCTCACCATTTACACAACTGAAGGTATACCATTCACTCGGCTCATTTAAAACACACAATCCAGACTGTATTAGATATTCCTGAAGAAGTTCTCCGCTCATCTTGCGTTCCCGTCCTCTCCTGTCACCTTTGCTAAACCACATATCACTCACCGCGTTCGCATCCATTCCAAATATTACAGGCACTCCGGTCACGAATCGCCTTACACTATCCATGTACTCCAAGTATGGCTCAATACTAGAACCATACTGGCAGTACATGGACACAACATACATTTGTCCAAACACGCCGTTCAAGCACACACACACGCCACATTCATTCGTACACTCATCCACCATCATCGCATCTATACATGCATCATTCACGACAACCACAGCCTTTTTAACACCAGCACATACAAATACGCTCATGTGGGTTGGCAGGCCTTTCACACTACCATATGCAACATACGGCTCCTGGAGAAGCGCCACACTCAGATTTTCTCTACACACAGTCACTCCGAGCTCGCACATCACTCTATACGCACGCTGGCAGTTCAGTTACACAATTTTCAGGCATGCTTCCTCACTCATTGCAGATTCGTTCTCTCATTCGTTCAGCGAATCTAACATATTCAGGACATTCATTCGACATAATGCTATGGTCACTCTTCAAACCTCTCACTCTGCAGTTATTGCACACAACACTCACACGCTTGCAGTCTTTCACAACATGACCAGTATTACCACATTTTCTACACACTCTCTCTGTTCCCTTGCATTCTTTCATCATATGCCCATACCCCAAGTACCCAAAACATCTCATCACACTCTCAAATTCACGCACCTTGTATCAGGACCACTTTACAAACACACGCCCCTGCTGCAGCTCTCGCTCCTTCCCTTTCATACTCATTTCGATAATCACATTACCTTCTTTCGCACCCTTCTTGTTGGTCCTGCTAACCATTCGCACTCGCTCTCTAAACTCAGTCATACTAACACACTCTTTAAAATTTTTCTCATATAGCTCTTTCATAAATTCATCACTCGACATCTCACATGGCACATCATACACTATAAGATTGGGGCCAACCTTCCTCGGCAGTTCCACTTTCAATCCTATCTCTATAAATTTTGGACATTCACGAATCACGCATCTCTCCCTCTCACTCATAGTTTCAATAGCCAGACCATTCCCTCTCGTCTTTCTCACCGCCTTAACTCTTACATTCAGTATACCACTCACTTCTTTCAAATCTTTTTCTTTTATACCGTCGCTCGTCACACTCGCATCATCATTCGCTGGTTTTACAACCACAGCATATCATCTCACATTTATACTGCGCTTCTCCTTCGGAGCCGCTGCCGCAGCCACGGGACGCACATTCGTTCTTACAGGCGCAGGCATACACTCATTCGTACGAGCAGCCGCACATTCACGCCCTTCCAATCGCCCAACCAATCTCTCGTTTTTCGCAAGTAGTCTCACCACACATCCCTCATACTCAGACATTATATTCATGATTACCTCACTGGCGCGCTTCGCTAATTTGCATGAATCAGCCAGGAGATACTTACGTAGTCTTTCACCAATCATTCGCACATTCGTCAGCTCATCACATTCATCCGTCACTCCAAAGTCATTCATTCTTCTTTTCTTCCCACCCTCATCCATACCAGGCACACTATTCTCACTCGCAACACTTAAAACACTGGCAACACTACATACTGGGTTACTCCTCTTTCGATCAGAAACATTGACACTCGCCGAATCCCCAGACGGTTGCGCGTCCATCGCCTCGGGCTCTGGCGCCCCCCGCAACGGTCCGCGACGCGATCGCCTCCCTTCTATTACCTCAGAGGTGTTTCCCCCCGCTACCCCCTTTTTATTTGTATTCTATTTGAAATTCATATTTGTTCCTACGACAATGGCGGATACTCTACGTCCACCCGGGCAGAGCCCCCTATGCCCGGGTAAGGCTTTTTCCAATGGGAGGGCGCCAGTTATCCTAAGGACGGCCGCTCGCCGGCTGGTGCTCCCACCAGCCACCTCCCCGTGCGTCCGGTGACGGGGCGGTACCCCGGGGCCACGTATCCCAGCCCCGGGGATTAAGGGATTTTTTATAGAGGTTGTCATCCTCGCGGTCCGGCCGGTGAAGGCAAGACCCCCGGTCCTGCGAAACATGACCACAGGCTTACGGTATGAGCGTGACTCGGGTACCTCGGGGTCGTTAAGCCCGTACTACGACTGTAAAACACAGTGTAGCTCCTGAGGGGCCCATCAGCTAGGGAGGGAAAGTGCCAAGCAAACGCCAGCCTCAGGTAGAACGGAAGGTTGGTACCCCCAGCATCGTCCACACCAACAAATATGAGGCGCTGGCAATGAAAGTGGAGGAAATGGAAGCGCCCGGAAAGGCCCAGGCGAACACACCGGATCAGCGGCCCACCCAACCAGACAAAAAGAAACATAAGCACGACCGCCAGCCCTCCCATAGCTCCAGCCCTCAGCATTTTCCAGCTCTGCCAGGACCCAGCGGCCAGATGACAGGTAGCAAATCATGCCCCAGCCCCGCACCCCCGAAAAACACACCGCCCCAAGCGGAGGTATCGAACGCGAAAGCGTCCAAAATCCCTCCCATTAATATAACCAGTAGTTCACCCAAAACTACAATAGATATACTAAAAAAGCCAATATCTCTCAAAATTTCCATGTCAAAAAAATAAGCGAGAACGAACACTTATTATACCTCCGCACGCTAGAGGAGTTTAAGAAAACCTGCGAACTATTAAAAACCAACAAGGTGAACTACTTTACCTTCACATCAAAAAACGAGAAACTAATTAATTACTTGCTAAAAAACATAGACAGCGAGTTCGAGTGCGAAGAAATCCTAGAAGAGTTAAATAAAACACATACTCCAGGAGTCATTCATCTCGGTATCCCGTTTTCAGACCCCATGCTCAATCAACGAGAATAGGAAGCTCCCGATATTCCTGGTAAAGCTAACGCTGGAGAGCAAAACCGAGAAACTCAACAACATAAAAACCCTACTTCATACAGCTATATCCTGGGAAAGGCTAATTAAAAAAACGCAAGCGCAATGTAGGAGATGCCAGAGGTTCGGCCACGCAGCCATAAACTGTAACCTTGATTACAGATGCGTCAAATGCAGCATCAGCCACGAGCCGGGCAACTGCGCCCTATCCCCCCTTTCGGACGCAAACCGTGAGGAGGGAGAAAAGCCCTATTGCGTCCACTGCAAGACTTCGGGCATCCCGCGTCCTACAGAGGCTGCCCGAAGTTAAAAGAAATCCGCCAAAAAATACAACTAAAAAAAGATCAGCTGCTGGCGGAAAAAACAAAGAAAATAAAAAGTTACAGTAATTTAATAACTTCTGGCATCTCCTACAAAGACATGCTCACTAACAAGACTAAACATCAAATAACCTAACCCACCACCACCCAACTACCCCAACCTCCCAGTATCACAGACAACGAAGAGCACACATCTGCAAATATGCTCGACGAAATAAAAAACACAATAGTCAACACGATCAACTCCAAACTAAGCCAATTCTCTACACAAATACAGGACAATACTAACAAAATTTTAACTATACTAGATTTCTTAGACCTAAATTTTGAAAATGAATAATACATCGCGACCCGACAAAATAAGTATAGACAACATAAAAATAGTATCTCTAAACGTCAATTCCATTATCACAAACGAGCGCAGAGCCACATTACAAAACTTCATAGATAAAAAGAAACCCAGACATCATGCTCCTCTGCGAAACTAAATTGAACCCCAACCACCAATTATATTTTAAAAACCATGAGATGATCAGGACGGACCACTCAAATTCTAAACAGGGTGGGGGAACAGCCATCCTTATCTGTAAAGACATCAAACGCAGCAAAATCAACACAACACAAGACAACACATTAGAATACACAATAATACAAACAAACTACACAAGAACAGAAAATTCTTCTTTATTGCCGCATATGCCTCCAGCACGGGTAATAGAGAATTCGTACCGGCCCTGGAGAAAATCTTCCAAAAACTACAACTAGAGAAGCTGGATCACTACTACTTATTAGCAGGTGATCTAAATGCTAAGCACACATCCTGGGGAAACAACACAAATAACAATAGAGGCACCACACTTCACAGATGGATTATAGACAACCAACTACAATACAGAACAGACATAAAAAGCACAAACACCGCCTCCTACCCCAAAGGGAATTCCTTCATAGACGTAGCCGTCGCAGACAATAGAATTCAGTATACAAACCTAATTAACAATAAAATCAACAGCCTCAACTACGACAGCGACCACAGAGCACTGATTATGACTATAAAACTAGACGACACGCCACTCATAGACTTCGACAGAAACGACCGAACCGGCAAACACAACTTTAACAAGGCTAATTGGTTTAAGTTTAGGAAACACCTAATGAACATCACACACATAGACATACCTAACACCCGGAATCTAGACACAAACGAAATAGACACATACATCAACACCATCAACCACAACATAAACACAGCAATAGAGCACACAATACCAAAATACAACCAAGCCACAAACTCAACAGAAAAGTTTATAAACACAGAAGTAAAACACCTAAGAAAACAAAAAAGCAAAATACTTACACTATTAAACAACTATACTAGACACAAAACAAACACTGCACTGGTCACACACCTAAAAAAACTATTGAAAAACACGAGATACCTCATAAAACTAGAATTTCAAAAATCTGTAAACAGTTACTGGCGAAAAAAATAAACAACATATCACTAAAAAACTCCAAAGAGTTGTTTGCAAAAATAAACAGCCTATTCAGACCAAACAAACACACAAATTGTCTCCCTAGCTATCCCAACACATTCAAATCTTCTCCAAAAGGCCGACATAGACACATCAACACTAAACAAAGACAACAAAGGAAACTACATCATAGACAACCAAACAGACAAACTATACATTTTAGGAGCACACTTCCAAACAGTACACTCACAGAACACCCACATGGGCAAACAACACCTAAACAACATAATAAACACAAAAATTAACACATTCAAACAAGAATTAGAAATACACCTAAAAAACAAAAACACCGTGTGCACATTCTCACACCTAAACACCGCAGACCGACCCAACGAAAAACTAATATCCCCAAACTACTTCACACACATTCACAAACTCGCAGCCATATTCAAAAAGCTCAACAACAAAAAATCATCAGGTTTCGACAACATACCCAACATAGCACTCAAAAACCTTCCAACGCAATACATAAGCTTCTACACCATCCTATTCAACAACTGCCTAAACACATACCACTTCCCACAAACATGGAAAACAGCCAAAGTAATTACACTCAAAAAAAAAGACAAGGACACTAGCATCCCAGCAAACTACAGACCAATCAGCCTTCTGCCGAACATCAGCAAGATATTTGAATCCATCATCAATACGGCCATAAACACACACTGCACAACATACAATATAATCCCAGACCACAAGTTCGGCTTCAGACACAAACACTCAACAACACACGCAATCACCAAGCAACTCTCGGATGTGTGTTGGGAAAGAAATGCGGATAAATGCGTTGGGGCATGCCTCATAGATATGGAAAAGGCCTTCGACACAGTATGGGTCGAAGTACTTTTCTATAAACTAATAAAGAAGAATTTTCCTACACACCTGATCAAAACACTTTGGAACATGTTACACAACAAACAATTTTACGTAAACGAAAACAACGCAAACTCCACAAAACACTTCACGATAGAAAACGGATTACAACAAGGAACTGTAAATTCCCCCATGCTGTTTAGTATCTACATAAGCGACATACTAAAACTTTTTGACATAAATAACAATAGCCATAAAAAAGCAATAGCATTTGCAGACGACCTCATATTATACAAGCAACAACAAACCATCAATTATAAACACCGACCTACAGAAAACATATAACCAAATCCACGATTATTGCGCCACGTGGAAATTTAAAATAAACAAGAACAAAAGCGAAACAATCTTATTTAGACCGTATGTCTCAAAAAACTCCAAAGCAAACGCGGATGTGATAAAACATAGTAAAAAATTCTACCTATCCACCATAACCACTAGAAACAATGTAAAGGGAATAATACCTAACAGAAATAACGTAAAATACTTAGGTGTAAATATAAATTTCAAGTTAAACTTTAAGGACCACATAAACAATCAGGTCACGAAAGCAAGAAGCGCCTTCCTGGCAAACAAAAAACTATTCTACTCCAAAGATTTGTCAGCAGAGGTAAAACTCCTCTGCTACAAACTCCTCATAAGGCCCATTCTAACATATGGCTGTCATACATGGTTCAACATAAGTTCCACGGTTATGGAAAAGTTGAGACTCCTGGAAAGGAAATGCATAAGGGCATGCCGTAACAGATACAGATCACACGAATCAAATTATACAAAATACATCAGCAATCACAAATTATATAACATGGCAAAACTAACACGAATAGACATCTTCATTCTCACACTAATAAGAAACCACTGGGCAAACATCCACAAAACACCAACAAATACACTAATCTCTCACTCAGCATACCCACAACAGCTGTACTTTGAAAAAACAAGAGCCACAGGATATGTACCACCAGAAGCATTCACATACTTAGACACAATAGGCATCATACAAAACAAAGAATTCACCCCACTGATTTACCATATCAACAGAAAAACCAACGACACGAAACTGACATACAACCCAGACATATACCCCAACGACAATAACATCAAATATTATTACAAACTCACATCACACGACACCAAGAACAAATGCTGGACAATATTGAGATGGTGTGATTGTATATATGTACCGTATGTACATACGTGTGTATAAATATTAAACATTATAAATATATTTAATATTAATTTTTTCGTATAAACATAACATTCTATAAAGCATGCTGCCAGATTAACTGGCCATTTGTTGATCCGGCTGAGGTGTCGTCCCGCAGGGGCCGGATAACCGCGAGTCTGCTGTATATGTATGTATATTGTTCTTCAGAATGTAGAAATATTAAAAATCACGTAACGCAGTCACTGCATAAAGAACATAAAAATTTAAAGTCAAGATTGCTTTTTCGCGAGAAATATCTCAAAATATTGGTTTTTGATTTTTATGACTACGGTTAACTTTACCAAAAAAAATAAAAAAATTGGGGTAATAGCTAATATGTTGTTAGCGTAAAAATATAAAAGTGGTACTTTTACAGCTTCACAATGAAAACTACAGTTTTCAAATTAGTCTAGAGTTATTCATATGTCACACCGCAGTTTTGCAGGAAAAAAATCCGAAAACATTCTCCAGTATATATTCCCATACATATTACTTTTCAAAATGTAAAAAAAATGATGTTACAACTACACTGAACTCCGCCTATGTGTGTGTCGTGGACGCGTTGCGTTGCGTTGCGTCTAAAAGGCATCACTGCTTGTTTTGCTTTTCTATAAATATATCGCGGTGTCGATTGCCGGGCGGAAAACAAACGCGCAACAATCTGTTGTAGGCGAAAAGTGTCGACGACGCACGTACAGGCAAGGTTGAATGTGGTGGTACATGAAGATATCCCTATGCTCGCAGTCAAATGTCATTTGTTCGTGATGATTAAGCGCCCCTCGTGCATAACAGCTGAACTAAAGTTGATACGTATTTTGCTCTGTTTTATCGTCAATATGGCGAAGTCATCCGAGAAAGTATGCCTTTACGCGAAACAACTTTTCGTCCTTATATGAGAAGCTTTTGAGTCGAACGATAGCTCATTCGAAAGGAAAAGCTTCAGCGCGGGTCGGTCAGGTATTCATTTCATGCAGATCATTCTCTCCGTATCAAAAAAATATTTAGATACGACGACTATCAAGCCGACGATTTTTGCTCCGCTTTAGAACGCTCGTATTACTACATTTCAACATAATTTGATCACAAAACTACCTGACAGAACCGCGCTGAACCCTCCCCTTTCGAATGAGCCATATTTCGACACCAAATTCTCCATTATAAGGACGAAAAGTTGTTTCGCGCAAACCCATATTTTTGACCCATTTTGTCGGTAAAGTCAACTCACTGCCATGCCTGGGACTACCCCCTTAAGGCGGTAGCCCCCAATGGTGGCCAGGCATGTCAGAGAGTTGACTTTACCGACAAAATGGGCCAAAAATATGGGTTTGCCTGATACAACTTTTCGTCCTTATATGAGAGAATTTTGGCTCGAAATAGGGCTCATTCGAAAGAGAAGGCTTCAACGCAACGTGGTCAGGTAGTCTTGTGGTCAAATCATGTTGATATGTAATAATATGAGCGTTGTAAAGCGGAGCAAAAAAGGACAGCTCGACAGCCGTCGAATCTAAGCATTTTTTGATACGGTGAGAATCATCTGCATGAAATGAATACCTGACCACGTTGCGTTGAAGTCTCCCCTTTCGAATGAGCTATCGTGCGATTCAAAAGCTTCTCATATAAGGACGAAAAGTTGTATCGCGTAAAGGCATGCGTTTTCGGATGAATTCGCCATATTGACGATAGAACAGAGCAAAATACGTATCAAGTTCAGTTCATCTGTTATGCACGAGGGGCGCCTAATCATAACGACCAAATGAGAATTGGCTGGGACTGGAGGAGTAGTTCGATGTACCACTACATTCAACTCTGCCGATATGTGTGTCGCCGACGCTTTACTTCTGTAAAAGATTACCGCACGTTTTGCTGTGCGCCCGGCAAGCGGCACCGCGATTTGTTTACGGAAAAGCAAAAAAAGCAGCGATACCTTTTAGACGCAACGCAACGCAGCGCGTCCACGACACACGCATAGGCAGAATTCAATGTAGACGTACCGTCATTTTTTTTACATTTTGAAAAGTAATATGTATGGTAACATGTTGGAGAATGTTTTCTGATTTTTTTACCGCTAAACTTAGGTATAACATATGGAAAACTCTACACTAATATGAAAAATGCAGATTTCGTTGTGAAGCTGTAAAAGTACTATTTTTATATTTTTATGGTAACAACATATTATTATAGCTATTATCCTCAATTTTTTTACATTTTTTGGAAAAGTGAACTGTAGTTATAAAAATCAAAAACCAATCTTTTTGAAATATTCGCGCGAAAAAGCAATCTTCACTTTACATATTTATATGATCTTTATGTAGTGCTGCGTTACGTGATTATTAATATTTCTATATTCGGAAGAACAGTATATAGAGCCGACTCCCGATTATCCGGCCCCTGCAGGACCAAACGTCGGCCGGATAAACAAATGGCCAGTTAATCTGGCAGCATGTTTTATACATTGTTATGTTTATACCAAAAAATTAATATCTAATATATTTATAATGTTTAATATTTATACACACGTATGTACATACGGTACATATATACGATCACACCATCTCAATACAATATAATGCTCGATAATATGTATGTAATATTTGTTTAATGTCATTTTTCTCAAAAAAGTTGGTAATCCTTTCTGTTTCTTTTATTTCGTTTTGTTGGTGAATGTGATGTCATGCCACTTTCTCAAAAATGATATATCTGTTGCTGATGAATCTTCTTCCTGTTCAACATACTTCGTCGCACTTACAAGTGCAATCTTTCCTTTTGCGTGACTCACCTTCTCATCTCTATCTATATTCTAAGAAGTGCGGAATACTGTACTGAGAGATTTAGTACGAATGGAAAGGAAATTAATATGAGGTTGCGTATTTAAACAATTACAAATACATGTGGCAATAATTACGCAAGAAAGTGAATAATTACAGAATATTTCATATCATCAGAAATGTGGCCGCATAAAACGGAGGCCGGTTCAAATGGGGCTGGATAATCGGGAGTCTAGTGTAAATAGAAGTTGTAAATTCAGTTAACTGAAACTATTTCATATATTTATATTTTGAAGTTGGAAAGATAATTTTAATGATTGGATTGGCAGAATGACTACGAGTTGAGACTGTAAACCCATACTTAACATTTTCGTCATAAGTTCGTTATTCATTTATTCGTAACTATACAATATGCCAATAAGTGGCAATAATTTCAAAATATGTTAAAGAAATTTTAAGAATATTTTACTCTGAAATATACGCACAGGTAATTTCGGAGCACGTTTTATGCGATTGTCTCTCTAGCCACGGATTCTTCTACTTACGAGTATTACCTAGCATTTTCTAGATCCCTTAAATGTATGAAATGAGACCACGCACGTGTACTTCAATCCAACCATATTTATTAACGATAAGTACTATTGAAATAGATTTCTTTTATTTATTAGGTGTCAGCGAAGCTAAATGATTCTATAACACTGTGCAACAAATTTTAACTTTTTTTTAGGCCTCTAATAATGAATAGACAATTCTCGTAGATTTTTGTGTGCTGAATACGAATCCGCAAACCGCTTTCCTCCTACACGTACAGTTTTTGAGAAATTTGATTTTGAAAAAAAATGCAAATTTTCAACTTTGAAATGATTTTGTGGTTAAGCGATAAGAGTTTTTCGGTTTCAATCAACGCAGAATTATTCTAGGAACTCTCCCAAATAAAATGATATAAGTTATTGTTACATCCAAGACATGTAAATATGTTTAAACAATGATAAAAGTGAAAATGACACCCGAAACGCAGCAATTTTCGCGGATATTCTTCAATTTATTTTCAAAACTAATGCTGTAGGAGGGAATCCAATCACACCACGCGATAGAGCAGACATTTTTCCTACGGAAACGGCCAAAGAATACTGTTGGCCCGCTTTTGTTTCGAATACAGAATCAAAATAGTTTGGCAAAACGCGTGAGACCGGCAGTGATACTCATCGCCGGCCAGCGCCTCTCCTGTCGCTCAACGTAACAGAACCGACAAATGCGTGCGCCGCTCTCATTTAGATACAGTATTGTACTTATTATTTATGTATTATTACTTTTTTTATCTATGACCTATTTGTTGACAAAAATACGAATTTTAAAGTATATATACCTAAAAGTGCTTTCTTCTTGCCTGACGTTTATATGACCCTTTTGCCTCCCTTTTTAACTGCCAACAGTAATCTGCTAACATTGCAGCACTATCTTTTCCATAATAGCGGTTTTCTATCACAGATATATCTTGATGAAATCGTTCGCCATGTTCGTCACTTACGTCACCAAGGTTTTCAGGGAAGAAGTCGAAATGCGAATGTAGGAAATGCATTTTGAGGGACATATTGCATCCCAATTTTTCGCAGGCTTTAATTAATTTTCCTACTATTTGGGCGTAATCCGGTGATCGATGTGTCCCAAGAAAATGTGTGCACACTTCTTTAAATGCATTCCATACTTCTGTTTCTTCATGTACCATTTTACAATCGAATTGTGTATCCTGCATTAGTTTCGTATTTGCGGTCCTATGAAGATACCTTCTTTTATCTTTGCCTCCGATAAATCTGGAAATTTTGTCTTTAAATACTGAAATGCGGCTCCGTTTTTGTCCATGGCTTTTACAAAATTTTTCATAATTCCTAATTTGATGTGTAATGGCGGTAAATATATATTGTTTTGATCAACTAAATTAGGATATTTTATGTTTTTTTCTCCTGGATTGAAATTTCTTCTCATTGGCCATTTCTTAACTTTGTAATGGTCTGACCTTGCCCGACTGTCCCATTCGCACATAAAACAACAATATTTTGTATAGCCGCTTTGAAGTCCCATTAATAAACCTATGACTTTTAAATCACCACATATGTGCCAATTGTATTCTTTATAATTTATATTATTTAATAACATTTTAAAAATTTCGTACGTTTCCCTCATTCTTATACCGTATGCAATTGGTACAGAAGGATAAGTGTTGCCATTGTGCAATAAAACTGCTTTTAGACTTTTTTTAGAGGAATCTATAAAAAGTCTCCATTCTGCAGCTGTATGTTTAAAACCTAATTTTTTCAATAAGGTATCAGCATCAGGGCAATAGCACAAATTTTGTTGCGAAAGAAAATATGGTTTAAATATTTCACATCTTTTACGGTAATGCGTAACATGTGTATTTGGTGCAAGAAGATTCCATTGTTGCAATCTAGAAGCCAATAATTCGGCGCCTGTTTTTGGTAAATTTAAATCACGTACCAAGTCATTTAAATCAGCTTGATTGATGAAATGAACGTGACCCTTTGACGAAGATGTTTCATCGGTTTCTTCAGATGTGTTTTCGTTGGAATTCGAAGCAATAATGGAAATCAACGTGTCTGAAACACGTGAAGCTGCTTGATCATCTGTAGGTACCGGGCGTATAGCCGAAGAGACACTCGGTTACGAAATTCCTTTTTTTGTTTTGTTAGTGTGTCCACTCGTATTTGTCAAACAATAATAGCAATCTGTTGCATGATCTATTGGCTCCCTTCAAATCATTGGTACATCAAACGGTATTGTTTTCTTTCCAGTTTTTCTCCACTTCCTCAAGTTTTTAGTGCATTTATTGCAGACCACGTGAGGTGCCCATTCCTTATCTTGATCTCCAAGTTTACAGTTGAAGTATTTTTCATACGCTTCTTTAATCGGTTCCGTAATCTTTTTTTGTAAGTTTTTTAAAATTATTTCACCACATATATAGCAGAACTTATCTGGACTATTTACACATACACGGGACATTGTCACTTACACTAAATGCACTATATTAAAACTGTTTATAAATAAAGAAAATATTATTAAATTTAAATTGCCGCTAAATATAACTAAAACTCTTATCAATAAAATGCACACACGCTAAACCATAAGTGAAATATATATAGGAATTGTTTATACACGAAATTTACAAGTCTTGGATGATTTTAGAAATTTACTTTGGCACACTACTGCTTGACTGCTTAAACGAAACTGAAGAAAATCGCAGGAAATTGTACAGAATCTGGCCATACTATATTTTTTAAGGGTGGGCTGCTTTGGTTTCAAAAGGTTTACAGGATTGTCAAGAAACACTCGAAAGCAGAAGAGTGCGCACCATATGTATCCCTGCATTTACCGTTGTCAGCTCTTGACCCTATCATAAATCCTTCGACAGTTACACGTAAAACATTGGACTTTTGTGTTTGATTCTTATTGAGAATATATTTATGGGAAATGCACATGCTGGTCGTGCTAGGTGTACACAGTCTGTTATTTTTTAATGTACTGAAGATAGCTAAAGTGTTTGACGCTGCTACATAAACTAGAAATTATATTAGCGAAGACAGATCATTCTTATACTGTTTTCGAAAATACGGAAATCCTGTTTATTTTAAATTAACAGACGTTTTCATAAATGGAATGATGTATCAATATATCTGTGTCTTAGTATACGAAGTGTCAATGTGAGAATTTATGCAGTTGAAATATTATGTATCTATAGGTATATCTGTGATAGAAAACCGCTATTATGGATAAGATAGTGCTGCAATGTTAGCAGATTACTGTTGGCAGTTAAAAAGGGAGGCAAAAGGGTCACATAAACGTCAGGCAAGAAGAAAGCACTTTTAGGTATATATACTTTAAAATTCGTATTTTTGTCAACAAATAGTTCATAGATAAAAAAAGTAATAATACATAAATAATAAGTACAATGCTGTATCTAAATGAGAGCGGCGCACGCGTTTGGCGGTTCTGTTACGTTGAGCGACAGGAGAGGCGCTGGCCGGCGACGAGGATCACTGCCGGTCTCACGCGTTTTGCCAAACTATTTTGATTCTGTATTCGAAACAAAAGCGGGCCAACAGTATTCTTTGGTCGTTTCCGTAGGAAAAATGTCTGCTCTATCGCGTGGAGTGATTGGATTCCCTCCTACAGCTTTAGTTTTGAAAATAAATTGAAGAATATCCGCGAAAATTGCTGCGTTTCGGGTGTCATTTTCACTTTGATCATTGTTTAAACATATTTACATGTCTTGGATGTAACAATAACTTATATCATTTTATTTGGGAGAGTTCCTAGAATAATTCTGCGTTGATTGAAACCGAAAAACTCTTATCGTTTAACCACAAAATCATTTCAAAGTTGAAAATTTGCATTTTTTTTCAAAATCAAATTTCTCAAAAACTGTACGTGTAGGAGGAAAACGGTTTGCGGATTCGTATTCAGCGCACAAAAATCTACGAGAATTGTCTATTCATTATTAGAGGCCCAAATTCGTGTTGCACAGTGTAATTAACAAATCGTATCAATAGTAAATCTATTGATGGAAACTGATTTGTCATGTAGTTATTAATCAAAAAAAAATATGGTAAAAGAGAGATTAATTTGTGTGCGGAGCGAACTCACGACCAAAATGATTAGTATGGGATTCACAGTCAGACCCCACAACCACTCTGCCAATCCATTCATTGAAATCGTTCTTTCTATTTCAAGATACACTTCTGGTAAATAGTGTGAGTTGACTGATTCTATTATTTTTGTTATCTATATATTATTCTTTCAGATGTAGAACTATTAAAAATCACGTACGGTACTCACTGCATGAAAAACAAAAATTTACAGTAAGAATTGTTTTTCCGCGCGAAATACCTCGACAAAATTGATTTTTAATTTTTTTAACTACATCGCACAATTCCAAAAAATTTGAAAGATATTCGGGACAAAAGTTATAATAATACGTTCTTATCGTAAAAATATAAAAGTAGTTCTCTTGCAACTTCACTACGGAATCTGCATTTTTCAGATTTGTTTAAGGATTTTCATTTTGTACACCTAAACTCTGCAATAAGAAAATCCGGAAAAATTCTCTAATATATATCACTACATTTCCAATGTTTCACATTTTTCTTAGAATATTTGCTTGCCATTACGTAAGACAAATATGGCAAAAACTGATATTTCATTTCGTCCCCATTACTACCCCCTAAATCGAGATAGAGGATTGAAACTTGGTGTGAAAGCTTTTCTTTGGCTAAGTTACCAAATGGTACATCAAAAGTCTAACTTGGTTCAAGGGCACTTTTGACCCCCTTATCCGGCTATACCTTTTACTTGTGTGAGGCGCGAACTTGCGACAAAAATATTTCGTGCCGATTTCATAGTCGGAACGCAAACCGGTCTCATGCTATCGTTGCGATGAATTGTCTCAGCGGCAATGCGGCAACGCTGTCTCCGATTCTTGGCAACGCTGCTGCCTTGAGACGATTTCCCCCTTGCCCCGCAGTCGCACAATAAACAGTGGCGTATTACTTTACGCATTCGTGAAAAAAATCGAAAGTGGCTCCGCCTCGTATTCGTCAGGCAGCCGCATGCTTGTAGGTAATGATCACCCTGTAACGAAATCTACCATGCCTACGTAATCTGTGACGTCACCCGAGGGGACCACCTTAAGCGTCATGTGAAGAACGGACGTTTGAGATAGGCTGCCGTCACCGGCTCACCAGGACTAGTTATTCCTAGTAGACGTGATTCTCCCCGCTCACGGAGTCATCGTTTTGGAGGTTTACGACCTCTACTAGCGGAGACCCGTTCGAGACGACCGACTGTTTAGGCATTCGCAGCCAGGAGTAAGTTACGCTCAAATCGGCGCGTTTGCTACCGACCGTTCTCTACTGAAGAACGTCGATAATACAGTCAACACCTCTACCTGCATTCTGCAGAGTGATTCTGTTCCCCGCCCCTTACAATCTTCGTTGCATGGCGTGTGAGAACAGGACTCGCGTTAGAACGCTCACGGTGACGTACTTTTTTTTATAGCTGCACCGTCGTTCTTTTATTTTAGGCACAGACGAGGTACAGGATAGACCTATCATCTTATGGGACTCCGTGTCACCAGCTCTGAAATACCGACCTCGAAAATAATTCGAGTGTTTCATACGCCCTCTGCGTTTTAATGCGGTGAGTGTAAGAAATACCTGTGGAAATGTCGCTGACGACGATAAAGTCAACAGACTCAAGTACATCGTTCTCTATCGCGTCACGAAGAAATCTGTTTGACCACTATAGACGGTGTCCCATTTAAATAAATCTATTTAAAAATTATGTAAACCACGAATCATGCCAAAAATTGTTTCAGACAAATGTCGAATAGTTTTTAAAGAGTACACAATGTAATAACAGTGATTTTTTCCAAGTAGATGCGAACAAAAAGAAATTGTGCAGATTATATGCACACTCTGTGCGTATAAAACAAATATAACTATGATTTATCTTCTTACATTTTGTAATACTTCACGGTAATGTTATCAATGCATAGATAAAATTTTTCTAGTAAAAGATAAGCAAAAATCCGAGCTCACTTAATTAATTTTAATTTCTTTGCACGGCTGGAGTGTATTTTTATAATGTAGCTATCAACTTACAAAATTAATTACGTTACTGTAATGTTATAATTATATGCTCGGAACCATTATTGCAGAGGAAAGCTCAAACTTCTGATAAATTTCTAGAAGTTTGTAATAAAAAATATAAAACCATGAAATTAAAATATAAAGAGTTTCAAATGTAATTCTTATAGCTCTTATTTATTATGCTTGTAAGGCCATTGTGTTAGAAACATAAAAATATCACTTGAAAATTTGTTTAAGACTCATCTACCAGAATATATTATCTAAGTTATGTTTCAATGCAAGGCTTGTTCTTCCACATCTAGGAAAAAGTAAGCAGAAATGTAATTAATCCTCGAAGTACTTACGCAGTTTTGAAAAACGCGGTTTTTTGTGATCTTTGTAGTCACCGCGACTGGGAAGAGCCACAAAAATTACAATATACTTTCGTGAAATATGAATAACATATGTACACAATATATAATAAATTCACTACAAATTTTTATGTGTTTATAGGAACTTTAAATGTTTGAAAGAATGAAGAATACGCGTAACATGCAAAAATATATAAAATATTCAAAGCGCAGTACATTTCATAATATTTAAAAGATGAAGGAAATTCTATTTAGGCTACACCTGGGTATATATTTATGTTAGGATTGCCTATTAGATTTTTATGAAATTGAAATATGTCGTAAAATTCAACATTTTGAGAAATTTTTCCCGATTTGTGCCTATGATCGGCATTAAAGGATAGATCCTCGAGTTCTGGGAATTTTTGAATAACATTATTATTTTCGTAACATACATATGTTCGTAAATATATAAAATGCAACACATATTTAACATTTCTAAACAACGGTATGCGGCTCCACAGTGAGGTAGGCGATATATCATATTAATCGGAAGCTTATGTATGACGAAGTAGTAGTGGTTCTAACTTAGAAGTTTAGAAATATTAGCAAAAATATATTAGTACAATTGCACTGTATTCCACCTATACGTACAATAGCAATGACAACACCACAAATAATGCAGTCGCATTGTGCCAGAAACGGAGTGCCGCTTGACGACGAGATGAAAAATAAGCAAACCAAATCCGCCGGCGAGCGAAGCGGCTAACGCGTCGGATGTCTGTATACGCATTGTGTACCTATACATACATATATATACATATTGAAACAGCATGCAATGTAGTTGTACCAATATGTTTTTGTTAATATCTTGGAACCTTTGCAACAACCCTGTTACTACCATTGTAATTGGTATTTATTTAGAAAAGAGGGGTCTCACCGATTTCGATGATTTTTTAATGTGTTGTAGAGATCAACATTTTAAACAACTTTTTCCTATACATATAACCGTCGCTCGGGCTTAGTTTCCGAAATTTTTTTCGTGGAATGATCGGTACAATTGCATTGAATTCTTTCTATAAGTACGCGTCCGTGGCAGCGTATCCGTAAACATTTGGTCGGTGATTGTCCACTGTTTCTTTAAACGCATCGAGGCAGCTCGCAACGGACGCGTAGAATGGGAGTGCTTCCGAACTCGATTCGAGTAGCCGACCGTCTCACGGCGGCTGGAATAATAATCCAGCCCGAACCTTACTCAAATCGAACTCTTCTATCTAGTAACTAATTTAAGGAAGTTTAGGTTCGGGGCGAAGAATTCATTCTGGCCGCCGTGAGGCGGCCGGCCACACATTCATTTTTGTTTTAGTGATCTTTATTGATATTATACGAAGTTGTAAACATTTCAGTTATTATTTCGAACAAATTTTGTACATTGTATAATATTCGTCGCTGGCCGCTATGCTGTTATGTATAGAAACGTTAGACACTTGCCAATCAAACGCTTACGCATACGCTCCCACGGACGCGTACTTATAGACAAAATTTGATGTAGTAGTACCAATCTCCTTTGAGTAAATTTCGGAAACGAAGGCCGAGCGGCGGTTATATATATAGGAAAAAGTTGCTCAAAATGTTGATTTTTATAACATACTCGAAAATCATCGAAATCGGTTTAAAAAAGGGGGCTTTTCTAAATAATTACCTTGTAATTGTTCACGCATATCTTTCGATTAATATCATCCCCACCCCCTCCTCTTTGTTCCAATAACTAAACTTTTACCCAGTTTATAACTATGTATGTACATATGTAATATAAATTTGTAGTAAGAGTGAGAAGGGAAGTCTCAAAATTACGCGAGCCTTCATTAACGCGATACATAAATGTTCCGAACCCCCGCGTATTTCGAGGGGCAACTGTACATTGTATGTTGTGTTGTTCAACTTCTGGTTCGCAACTTAGTGATTATACATGATCCATGAGTGATGTGGATGCCCGATACATACACATACAATGTTATCTCGCCAAGACTCCAGCTGGGCCTAAGTCCGCTGAGGACACGAAACTCAAATCTCGTCTGATGTCTGCCGCCGGAAAGAACAACGAGCGGAAGACAAAGTGAGAATGAGAAGCCGAGCATTCGAAGAAGTTTAAATGCTCGCTGTGCTAATGCAATGCAAACTTAAAAGTTTTGCATTTTTTTATCTTTCTTTAAAGTAATTTATTTATCATATTATTGCAATTTTTTTATTAAAATGAAACCAAACACCATATAATTTGTACCACTTTTACTTAACATTTATGAAATAAGTACACTGTATTATAGTTTCTAACAAATTGCAGAAATTGATTGTTTCTAGCAAAATACATATTTTAATAACATTATGGCATTTGTTGGGGCGCGCGGTGAGCGTTTTCCAGCACGCGAATAGCTGATTCCACTCCGAGTGGAGTGGGTCGGATGAAAGTGAATCAGAGGTCCGTAGTGATGAGAAAAGAGGGACTTAAGTGATTTTACTCTGCGAGTTGACTTTACTGATGGTCGGTACCGAACCAACTGCTATTAGATCATCGGTCGTTTTCCTGGCGTGCGGGCAAGCACGAAAGAGGGGCTCGCTAATGAGCGATTGGGCGAAATCGATCACGCGATCGAGCTCGCGTGCGCGACAAGAACAAAATACGATGCGCAATGATGTCCTGGAACCGTAGCGCGGATCGAGGAAAAGGATCAGGGCTGATGCATTCCCTAACGGAGCCTGACCCTTTCGCAGGCCCTCTTGCGCAGGGCCGACGCCTAAACAGCATTGAATATGATATACTTACGTAAAGTATACAATTTATAAGTTTTTCAAAGGCAGCTGATATGTGCAATACATAGACTAGGCACTTCACTTCCTGTAGCTTTCTTTTGCTCTATACAATACATCTATTCCAGTGATTTACTTCTCTTCCATTTCCTACTTCTCTTAACTCCTGTATTAATACAATACTTTCACATTTTCGTAGGTAAATATAATCCGAACTATGTCGTCTTTGGTCTCATTTTAACAAGAAAAGTTTGGCGAATATGTTGAAAGAAAATTTATTAAGAAAAAAATAATAATAAAAGTTTTTTAGTCTACATTAACGTGTTCATACATTGTATGGGGTTTTAAACCGCTCGGCTCTGATCAAAGGCGAGCCGAACTCGCTTCACTGATCGCGAATTGTGGTTCCAAGCGAGGCAGTCCTCACGGCCTCCTCTGCTGTAGGCTAGAATACGAGAAAGGCAACGCTGTCATTAGTCCTACAACGACTGGTCGGACTGATGATTTTTGTTTGCGGTGTTGTGACAGCGTATGTTTCGCCTTTGATATAGCGACGGACATGGAGCCCCCCCCCCCCCCTCCACCCATCATAGGGGATTGGACTGAAATCTACGCATTTATCCACGGGTTCGCTTGAGTTCTTGGCGAGAAAATATTGTAAGAACTGTACAGTATATGCATATATACATATTGAATTATACACACACATATTAAACAAACTTTCCATGCTGAAAACAAGCTCTCTTTGGAATTCCGATACGAACCTGTTAAGTTGCATAAAAGCATACACTCTAAAAAAATCGCCATAGTGCTTGGTTTAAAGCTCAGCATACTACTTGTGAAGAAGAATCGACGGTACATTGTTGCAGTCTAGGTCATTCACATTTGATATTAGATCACAGAGTCCGAAACGTAGCTGTGATCAATAGTAACCGTTAATCTATCATGAAAGATTAATGGTAAAAAAGATTGTTACAGAAAAACATAAATTTCAATTCCCATACGTTTCATCTTCGCTTTACGAAAATGATATTAAGGGATTATTTCATATACATATAACTTGTACTAGTTTTACTGGTATACAGTTTTGAAAGAACTCAAAAGTTTAACTCGAAAATTATTTGTTTGTAATAGTTACTCATTTATTAGAAGTAAAAATTTCGAAACCATTCTTCGGGATACGATTTTTGGCTCTGATTCATTTGAGTTGAGCTTCGGTAGCTTATATTTGGGCTATGTAAATGTTTATTTGCAGCTCGTTCACACAATACGGTTTTTGACCAACTCGGTTATTTTACCAAATCAAGATTAACCGAAAACAGTGTCCACACATTTCTCCATCTCCACAGAAAATTTAATTTTCATGCATATATACTTCATAAATTGGTTGCCATGCTGATTCGTTCTCAGTTTTACCTTTAGATGAATGCAACGTCTACGTATTACTTTTAAATTACGTTCTTTAATGTGACTAGCTAGACGATACGTGACAAAAGTAACCATAAAAAATAACCGATTTAATACGTTTATCGTACATATATACAAAATATAAATAGTATTTCGAGAGGTGATAAAAATTTGATTCAGCAAATAAATGATTTGCATGACGGCAATAGTTTGTACATACTTCAGTGAATCGGTTAATTCGGTAATCTAACTGACGAAATGAAACCGCATCGTATTGCCGAACTATTGGGGTCCATGTATACGACGGCCGAGTATACACGATAGTTTATCGCCACTCTGTATATTTAAAAGGCTATTGACTATCGCTCGATTTAATTGTCCTTTTCGTCTTTTCAATGGCTCTGTGGTCTTTTCTGATGTTGAATTGGTAACATCGCACGTGACACGGAAATGGTAAGGGGTCTCGAGACCCCCGAACCGTGTGACAGAAAAGAGCATTGGATGATAAGTCTATACTGTACCTCGTCTGTGTTTTAGGCCACCGAACCACCAGGGTAACCGGTGGCCAAGACCACCGCAATAGCGGGAAGTTTTTTTTCCTTTTGGTTTTTTTCTTCTAAAATATATATATATATATATATATATATATATATATTGAGTTATTTTGTTTTTTTTTATTTTTATAAATGAAAGGCCGACGAGAAACCGTCGGCCAAATAATCAAAACTCTCTCACGATTATTTAATCCCTCTCCCTCATTATCCGAACCTACGTTCGGAGCAGCGGAGTTCTTTAACACCCTGTCTATTTAACAATGGTAAAAACAAATTATCATCCCCATTTTTTTTAGTTTTTCTGAACAAGTGCACCGTAGTTCACCAGATCAAAAATTATCTTTTTCCATGTGTTTCGCGCGAGGACGCAATTTTCACTTTATATTTCTTTGTTCTTTATGCTGTTACGACTGTCGTTGCCGTGGCGTGGGTAACGCACAGGCGTGGTATCAGGGTAAAGGCTTAGATAAGGATGAGATAGGAATTCGGACGAACCGGTGTCTATTTCACCACCGGGAGCCAAAGGATAGGTGAAACGTGGATGACCCGGTGTCTGTTTCACCACCGGGTGCCACGTTGGAAGTTTTCGTGGATGAGCCGACGTCTGTTTCACCGTCGGGTGCCACTAAGAAATTGCGTGGATGATCCGGCGTCTGTTTCACCACCGGGTGCCACTAGGTAAAGGGTTTTGGAACTGTCGTCGATATACCTCGAGCAGTAAAGGTATATCTGTGCGGAATACCGAAGGTTGCGTTACAGTAACTATTGAGATGGGTTTTTGTACTAAAGTGAACTGATAGAATTTTACTAACGATATATTTTATATGAATATACTTAGTTACACTATTCTTAGATTATTCTGACGGCGAGAGTAACTATCTCGGCATTAACGCAGCACGAGCGCGGGGGCAGTCTTAGACGATCCGACTCGAAAACTCGCGTATTCGTTCAAATGTGCTCGAAGGGGACTTCAACCCGATCTTGCTCAGAGTTTCGGCGTGGCGTCGTACTAAGCTTCTACTGAACCGATGAGCCGTAGTTTCTGGCCCTTCATATACCCAAACATCTGTTGGATTTCGGAGAACGGACTGTGGGGGTATCTCTGACTAGCCGCGTTCTTAGAAGTAATTATCGCTTATCGCGCGGCGGAGCCCTACGCGGAGCTGTACGCTGCCCGTTTCGGTGCGACGAAGGGTCCATACGTAACAATGCAGTGAGTACCGTACGTGATTTTTAATATTTCTACATTCGGAAGAACAGTATATAAATAGAAAGTGTTGTAGATTCACGAGGGAAGATATCGAACTTAAAAATACCAAAAATTATGACACGCGTTACGCAAGTTGTGTAGATCCGCACTAATACAATATTTTTCGTTGGTGCTAATTTCCATTGTAAGGGGGTGAAATCAACCCTCAAAGTTCCATGATTTTTTGAGTTTTGTCAATATAGCTTTGTAATGGTAAAAAATAGAACATAACTTTACCGGTTTAAATTGTTCAACCTTTTATCCTCTACAACCCTATTGCAATAAAAGTTATCCTCATCGTGCAATTTGTTTTAAATGAACAAATTTTTCGTTTTGTTGCATAACGGTAAATGATAGAAATGATTATTATATTCCAAAACGTTTTCATTTTGGACGATCGAACGAAATATAAAATAGAACAATTTTTTTGTTTGCGTATTTCTTAAAAACAATTAATTACCATTGTACGCATATGGCTGTGTTTTTATTCGATTCTTCGTTCTATTTGTATTTCTCACGATGGAGTAGGTATTTTCTATAATATTTCAAGGTCGAATATATATTCCAAACTTAAAAAGTGATTTAAAAAAATTTGTTGCACGTGATGAAACATTTTGCATGAACGTCTGTTTTCGAGTAATTATTCGGAACTAACACGACCACTCTTTTCCACATTTGCGTTTCTGTTTGAATTGGGGAGACTTGATGGGTTAAAGGGCATAGCCGGATAAGGGGGTCAAAGGTGCCCTTAAACCAAATTAGACTTGTGATGCACCATTCGATAGGGTATCCAAAAAAACCCCTTCACACAAAGTTTCAACCCTCTAGCTCGATCTGGGGGGTGGTAATGTCGAAAAAACGAAATATCAGTTTTTGGCATATTTCTTCCACTTAGTGGCGAGTAAAAATTCTAAAAAAAATCTGGCATATTAAGTATATTGTGCCACATGTTCGAGAATTTTTTCGTATTTTTTTGATGTAAAGCTTGGGTATGAAAGATGAAAAACCCCCAAAAAATCAGAAAAATGCAGATTTCATAGTGAACTAGGAAGAGCACCACTTTTATATTTTGACCGTAACAACATTATAATATAACTATTATCCTCAAAAAGTTTCATATTTTTTTGAAATCAGCAACATACTCGGAAAAATGAAAAACCGATTCTGTTGACGTATTTTGCACGAAAAACTAGTTTTTACATTGAATATTTGTATCCTCTTTATTCAGTATGTATATTAAATGTTTCTAAATATTTCTGCATTCGTCCAAATGGTGTACAATGGAAAGAAATTGAATTAATTCAATTAATTGATTTTTTACCGTGTCGGAGATCATGTGGAACAGGTAAAAAATTTCCAACAAGTTCGGTGGCGGAGTGGGCTAGGGCGCAGTTTTAGTTGTGGAAACGCTGCGTACTTTTTTGGTGTCACTTCAAATCTCGCCTATGATAATTTTTTTTTTATTACACTAACGATTTTTTTTATCCTAACTGTATAATATATGTAAATAGTATGTATCGTAAAACATTTTACAAACATCTCAACAATATTTTAACTCTAAATATATATATAAATAATTAAATAATAATTGCGAGCCACTTTTAATTCCATTGTTTATCTAACCTCGCATTCTCTGAGTTAAACTTAGGTAAGCTTTAAAAATCTCTGTAACAACGATAAGTGAAGGGAAAGAAATTCTTCCTCATTCAAAGATTTATTTTTTGCATTTCTTATCACCTTTTCAATACACAAGACTTACTAGCAGGCAATGCGTCGAAAGAATATAAGTATTTGCCATCGTATGTTATTAATAATGTTATGAAGGTGATGTTTATGACGCGGATAATTGGAACCATTTAAGAAATAATGGACGAAGACAACAATGTCCTTTGTTTGAAGGATACAAACAATATTGTTCCATATGAAGTCAGATCGCGCTACATTAATAGCAAATCTTACCGGTGCTTTATTCATTATAAATCAAATTCAATTGGATTTTCGGCAATAGAACGCTACTGTTGTGAATGTGCAAATAGTAATCGTACCATAGGATGCTGCTTACACGTAGCAACAATAATTTATTACTTATCGCACGCACGGTACCTATCCACAATTGTCAGACCTACTGAAATATTATGTAAAATATTTAACAAAGGAAATATAATACCAGTGATTAATGACAATAATGACGAAGACTGAAGATACTACATGCGGTTCTTGTTCCAAACTGCGAAAAAATAGAGATAATTATCTTTAATACAAAACCGATTATATACAAGCAGAAAAGGATAAGCAATTTATTAACCAACAGAACATGCGAAAACAGAAATGGTGAAAAGAAGAAGTGCTTAGGATGTATCGTCTTTGCTGCAAATCACACACATTTAGTAAAGATAAGTATCTTTAATACAAAATTGATAAATGTAGCAATTGAAAGTGCCTCACAATTGTTACTTAATTATTTATATGTATGTTTTGAGTTAAAATATTGTTGAGATGTTTGTAAAATGTTTTACGATACATACTATTTACATATATTATACAGTTAGGATAAAAAAAATCGTTAATGTAATAAAAAAAAAATTATCTTAGGCGAGATTCGAACTGGCACCAAAAAAGTACGCAGCGGTTCCACAACTAAAACTGCGCCGTAGACCACTGCGCCACCGAACTTGTTGGAAATTCTTTACCTGTTCCACATGATCTCTGACACGGTAAAAAATCAATTAATTGAATTAATTCAATTTCTTTCCATTGTACACCATTTGGACGATTGCAGAAATGTTTAGAAACATTTAATATACATACTGAATAAAGAGGATACAAGTATTCAATGTAAAAACTAGTTTTTCGTGCAAAATACGTCGACAGAATCGGTTTTTCATTTTTCCGAGTATGTTGCTGATTTCAAAAAAATATGAAACTTTTTGAGGATAATAGTTATGTTATAATGTTGTTACGGTCAAAATATAAAGGTGGTGCTCTTCCTAGTTCACTATGAAATCTGCATTTTTCTGATTTTTTGGGGGTTTTTCATCATTCGTACCCAAGCTTTACATAAAAAAAGTACGAAAAAATTCTCGAACATGTGGCACAATATACTTAATATGCCAGATTTTTTTTAGAATTTTTACTCGCCACTAAGTGGAAGAAATATGCCAAAAACTGATATTTCGTTTTTTCGCCATTACTACCCCCCAGATCGAGCTAGAGGGTTGAAACTTTGTGTGAAGGGGTTTTTTGGATACTCTATCGAATGGTGCATTACAAGTCTAATTTGGTTTAAGGGCACTTTTGACCCCCTTATCCGGCTATGCCCTTTATCGATAGCTTTCTTCAAAATCGGTGCCATCTTGTCAAATGTTAGCATTGCCTCTAAATTTTCTTTTTTCCATTTTAATACACATTTCTTCTATAAGAATTTATTGGCTTAAATGCGGCCACATCAGCAGGTTGTATTAATCTAGTGGAGTTAGGATAGAGACCGATTAGGACAATCCCTAATTCTATGCACAAATTGCTAATATTCATGGATGTGTGACTGCTATGCTCATCGACAAACAATATCACGTGCAAAGTAGTTTTTCTTTTATCAAGTAAGGATGAAATATATTCTTTAGATAATCATAAAACACGTCTGTATTCATCCAGCCGGTTTCAGATACTCGGATGAACCAATCACTAGCAGGTATTGAAATTGTAACTGAAGATGGTAACCTTTTGTATGGATAAACAAGAGTTGGTGGGGTTATAATTCCATTTGCACCAAATGTGAATAGTGCAGTTAGATTCAATTTACTATCCCCTTTTTCAATTTCGTAAATATTACGTCCTTCACGAGGTCCCATTACATATATCAATTTAGGGCATACCATAAAGTATGTTCATCGGCATTAAGAATACGCGATGTATCTTCTGGGATATTTCAATAGTTTTCCTCTGCTAAATAATTGTATATTTGTTTGAACCAATTGCGTATATCATTTTTGATGACACATGAGCTAACACTCGTCACAGCTTCTGGAAATTTTTCAGAAAGGGTGGGATTTCGTCTTAAAAAGATTTTATACCAGCCATCCCCTGGCATATTATTACGGAAAGGATTTTTAATATCAGATTGATCTAGGAATTCTTGAATGCTAGTCTGTAAATTTTCTTTCCTTCTGGGAAATCCTCGCCTACTGCACTGAATAATCCAATCTATCAATTCATTTTCTTCACTCTGACTCAGCACTGGTGGTTGCCCTCGCGATGTTTCAACAAAGGGTATAGCCAGATAGGGGGATCAAAAGTGCCCTTGGACCAAATTAGACTTATCATGCACCACTCGATAGATTATCGAAAGAAAACCCTTCGCTCCAAGTTTCAATCCTCTATTTCGACCTGGATGTAGTAATGTCGAAAAAACTAAATATCAGTTTTTGGCATATTTGTCCCACGTAGTGGC
Organism: Eucera pruinosa; assembly: GCA_028830335.1. Lineage (NCBI taxonomy): Eukaryota > Metazoa > Arthropoda > Insecta > Hymenoptera > Apidae > Eucera > Eucera pruinosa. The sequence goes on along the minus strand of JAMYCR010000006.1, from coordinate 1,021,494 downwards.
AAGAAAACAATCTAAAAAAATCTGGCATATTACGGATATGGTACCACATGTTGGAGAATTTTTTCGTATTTTTTGGATGGAAAAAATCTGAAAAATGCAGATTTCATAGTGAAGTTGCAAGAGGACCACTTTTATATTTTGACCGTAACACTATTATGACATAGCTATAATCTTCAATAAGTTATATTTCTTTGAAATCAGCAACATACTTGGAAAAATTAAAAACCGATTGTGTCGACGTATTTCGTACGAAAAAGTAGCTTTTACTTTAAATATTTGTATCCTTTTTATTCAGTATGTATATTAAATGTTTCTAAACATTTCTGCATTCATTCAAATGGTGTACAATGGAAAGAAATTGAATTAATTCGTTTAATTAATTTTTTACCGTAGGCTAGATCATGTGGAACAGGGAAAGAATTTTCAACGCCGTCGGTGGCGGAGTGGTCTAGAGCACATTCGTACCTCAGCCTTTGAAGGGAATGGACGTGCACTTTTACCGCCGTACCCTTGTTGCTGCTACCTGAGTGAGTGTCAAATTAGTGAAAGCGAGTGCAAAGCGAGCTGTGGCTAGTGTCGCGAAAAAAATCACGTCAGTGAAATCCTTCCTTCCCGGGATAAACTACAATATTCTTAAATTCAAACAAACAAAATCGATTGTGAGAGTGCCATTAAATAGGGGGAACCACCCCATGCAAATGATACAAACCTTGTGAACAGCGTGTTCAATGGCCTGTATTCCGATTCAGTGACAAAAAAATCCACGCACACATTACTCAACCTTATGAACCCCCCAATGGAAATAGCCGACCAAACAGCTTACAACAACGTAAGCTTACTAAAAGAAATGGAGAAGCTTAACCCAGGAACAGCCAGATCACTGATACAAATCATGAAGTCTAAGCAGACAAAACGTTTTAATCCCATACCCAACCTGCCAAGAAAAGACGCATCGACAATCAGCCAAAAAACAAGCTCAGAAGAACCGCAACATGTATACAAACCAAAAAGTGAGGACGCAGAAGAAAAATGGAGCAAGAGGAAAATCCAAACAAGCCATCAGACAACGACCTCCTGGCCACTATAGAAAAATTAGAAGCCACGACAAAAAATCTCAGCCAGCAGCTGGAAATGCAGAAATCTATGAAGCCCGCAACCCCAATCAAAGGCAGCGTTCCAACACGAGAACTTTTTTTGAAAGGTGCATCCTGTTGAAAAAAATTGTGAAAATTTATTCTTTACTTCTCTCATGCTCGTATAAGTACCACGTTCGTATGACTGATAAAGTTAATTTCTCACATGGATAATATATCAAATTCCCAATATTGTGAATGTACATTACTTTCTAGGGAGGAGTTATTACCTCAATTTGTGTTTAACAAGGAAAATGTGAGACCTGAACTTCACTGATTTTAATGACATTTAGTAGGTTTATATAAGTGTGATTTTTGGAAAAATCATTATACTGGTATATTCGAGTAATAGATCATTTCGTAGCAGTATGATGATAGTGTAGAGGTAAGTGTCAGAAGTTAATAATGATTTTATCCCGGGTTCCAATTCACTAATACGTGAAATTGTATTTTCACTTTTGTTTTTATTAATCATATTATATTATATTATATTACTTTTTAACGCCCGATTAGAAAGATTTAATGATTTTGATCATTTTTATTTTTTTCCTTAATTTATTTTTTTTTAACTACTAATACTAATTAAAAAAAAATACACAAAGAAAAAATAATAAAAATTATTGGCCATCAGTGGTGACAGAGTTTAAGTTGCAGGGAATTAAATAAAACATCTTTATCTTATGAATACTAAATTAAATATATATATATATTGAACTAAAAGAGGTAATAATATACGAGCACGTGTTTGTCTTGCGAGGACATTTTACGAACAGAACAAAACACGGTCGCAACGCTAATGGAAGAAACAAAAAGAAAGTGCGCACTCTCGCGACCGATTTGGGAACACATATTAGATTCTCTTCTTACATCCCCTCTATCGATATGTGTTCTGAAATAACTAAAGTTGAACATTATTCCTTACATAGGTTTAACAATTTAACGCAACGCTCATGTTTCGCTCGGCTTAACGCTTTAGTAAAAATATCGGCTACCATAGAGTCCGTGTTTAAATAATGTATGACTATCTCGTTATTTTCTACTAATTCCCGCGTAAAATGGAATCTAATATCAATATGCTTACTCCTTTTGTGGAAAACGGCGTTTTTTGACAGTTCGATGGCACTTTGATTGTCGCAATAGACAACAATCGGATCACTTACAAATTCATTAAAGACCATGTGATTTAGCAGTCTTTTAATATAGATAGTTTCTCGCGACGCTTCAGCAAGGGCGACGTACTGAGCCTCCATAGTGGATAGAGCGACTGACGACTGCTTAACACTTTTCCAACTTATGGGGCCTCCTGATAAAACGAGTAGGTTTCCAGTACACGACCTCCGGTCGTCCACATCTCCTGCCCAGTCCGAATCCGAGTGGACTTTCAATTTTTCGCCGTCCTTTACGTACGTAATACTGTACTTCGATGTTGCTTTGAGATAACGAAGTACGCGTTTCGCGAGAATCCACTGCAATTTTCCCGGGGTGACGCAGAAACGACTTAACGTAGCAGCTGCGAAGGCGATATCTGGACGCGTGGCGTTTGCAAGGTAAATTAGCGCTCCAATTAATTCCCGGTACGGTCTGCGTTGCATTTCCTGCATTTCTTCAGGCGTCTGAGGACACATCTCCTTTGTAATCTTTGTATTGGATTCAATCGGTGTTGCAATACTTTTGGCTTTTTGCATACCGAATCTTTCGATTATTTCTTCAATATAACGCTCTTGCGACAGTCGAATTTTTCCAGTTTTTCCTTCTCGTTTTATGTTGATTCCTAATACATTGTGCACTGGCCCCAAGTCTTTCATTTCAAACGAGGATTTTAGCTTATACTTGACCGCTTCAAGTTTTTCCATTTTTCTTGATGCTAAAATCAAATCATCCACATGAATAATAAGGATCACGCGGTCTTCTTCAGCTCCATATACATATACGCATGGATCGGCAGTTGTGTGTCTGCCTCCGCTACTTAAAATATAACTGTCTAGTTTTTTGTACCACTGGCGTTCTGACTGTTTCAAGCCATATAGGGGTTTTAATAACTTGCATACTTTTCCTTCGTCTCCTTGGCGGACGAACATTTCTGGCTGCTCCATATATACTTCTTCGATTAATTCACCCTGTATGTAAGCTGCAACGACATCCATTTGATGTATATACATTTCCTCCTGCACAGATGCAGCTAGTAATGTGCGAATAGTTTCATATCTGGCAACCGGAGCGAATACTTCATTATAGTCTATACCAAATTTTTGCGTGTGTCCACGCGCAACCAGTCTTGCCTTGTATTTTTGAATTTCCCCTTCTGGAGTAATTTTTCGTTTAACAACTCACCTGCTCGTCAAAACTCTTTTATGCATTGGCCTAGATACTAGCTCCCATTTTTTGTTTTTCAGCAAATTTTCATACTCGACTTCCATAGCTTCTAGTCACATGTATTAGGTCGAAATCTTCGACGTTGTTTTGTTGATATACCTTCCTGGGTCTTCCTCGTCGGCCCGTTCTTTCAATCTTTGGGCGACCCCGTCCATATTTTTCCACATTGATTTGTGTTTTATGTGTCTTCAACTATCTCATCGTCATTCGGTGGTTGATTTAAATCTGTGTCTTCATCATCCTCTTCCTGTGATTCCTGACTCTCGTTGTCTCGTTCCTCGATGATTGAATCAGAGAAAACAAAAGAATCTTTTTGCGGCATTTTATCTTGTGTGAGTGATTCAAAGAACTTAATATCTCGAGCTTTAATTACCTTTTTCGTACCTCGTTTCCACAGACGATATGCCTTGGATTCTTTTGAGTAGCCTATTAGTACATATTCATCGCCCTTTGGCTGAAACTTTCCTCTATTTGGTCCCTTATATAGCGCAATTGCCTTACTTCCAATAATTCGTAGAAATCCGACGTACGGTTTCCGCCGTGTCCATGCCTCGTATGGGGTTATTCCATCGAGTGCCTTGGTTGCGCTCCTGTTTCTTAAATATGTCGCTGTATTAATCGCTTCGGCCCATAGAGAGTTCGGTAAAATCGCTTGTGTCATCAGACACCTCGCCATTTCGACTAGTGTACGGTTAGCGCGTTCCGCGATGCCGTTTTGTTGCGGCGTGTACTCGATACTTAACTGATGAATGATTCCCTCTTCTTTAAGAAAGTTTTTGAACCCACTTGAAAGATACTCTTTCGCGTTATCCGTACGGATTTTTTTGATTTTTCGACCCGTTTGTCTTTCAACTTTTGTTTTAAAATCTTTGAAAGCCTGGAATATATCTGACCGCTTTCGAAGGATTGCTGTATGTGTATATCGTGAATAGTCATCGATGAACGTTGCAAAATATCTCGCGCCTCCGAGCGATTCACTATGCATAGGCCCGCAAATATCTGAATGAATTAAATCGAGAGGGTTTTTTTCGCGGCTTTCAGATTTTTTAAATGGTAGTACATGGATCTTACACTTAGCGTATATTTCACAATTTAATTTACTAAACCCTGTTGAAAAATTCATACCATCGACCATGTTACTGACTTTCATTTTTTTGAGATCATTAAAGTTAATATGTCCGTACCTTGCATGCCACCTTATTTGATTTTCATTATTATTATTATCGCCCGTTTGCATCGCGCGTTCGTTTTTTTCGTCTACAATATATAACTGATCATGTTTTGTGGCTGTCAAAACTTTTACATTATTTTTATTTCTTATAGTCGCGTGATCTTTTTCGAACGTTACCGTATAACCGCGGTCTGTGGCACGTGAGATTGACAGAAGATTATTACGTAAACCTGCTACATACAATGCATTTTCTAATTTAACAGGTTTCGCCGAAAATCTATTTGTTTTCGCATTCAAATTTACGTTACCTATACCGGTTGATTCTAAATAATGATCAGCGGCCGTGTACACCTTGAATTGTTTGTTATTGTTTACATTTTCAAATTTACTTCGTTCGTTACACATATGCCTCGTCGCGCCGCTATCAAGACACCATACCCTTGATTTTTTAGCCGCTTCTGTGTTGCACGCAATAGCAGTCATCGCTTCGCTTAATTGATAAGAATTTTCGCGTTTTACCCGCGGCTTTGATCTACACTCAATGTTTCTATGTCCATGTCTTCCGCAATTGAAGCAATTACCATTGAACTTTCGCGGTTTCGTTTTATTGTCATTCGCATGCACTCGCGTATGTCTATTTCGATCGAAGTTGTCTGCTATATACAACGCATCACTTTTCTTTTCATTCTCACCTGACTTCACATCGCGCTCGTTCTGCCTAGCTTCCTCTTCCTTTAGCTTCGCTTTGAGATTATCAATCGTCGGTATATCGTCTCGCGATTCAATCGCGATACTAAAATTTTCGAACTCACTCGGTAATGAAATTAGCACCATTACTGCCAATAATTCATCCGAAATTTCAATGCCTGCTTCCTTGACTTGATCGGCTTTTTCAAAAAAATCGTTTAAGTATTGTGTGATAGTCGTACCTGATTTTCTTTTCATTCGTACGAGTTCTTTACAGAGAGTCGCTTTTCTTACTGGTCCGTGAGATTCAAAGATGATTTTTAATTTGTCCCATGCTTCCCGTGACGTATTTGCCTTTTTAATGTGAAGAAGCTGGCTGTGTGTAACGCTCAAATTTATTAATGCCAGAGCCTTTCCATCCCTTCTCATCCATTCCTGAGGATTTTGCTCGGGTTTTACTTCACTACCATCGACGTATTGCCACAAATCGTTATATGTTAATACACTTCTCATCTGTATTTTCCACAAATCGTAATTGGTCTCCGTCAATTTCTCTATGTTCGAGAACATGCTCGGGGCGGCCATGTTCGTACATGTTTTTATACAGTAAACACTTTAATTTTCTTTTAATATTAATTTAAGGGATCTGGGCCCATAACCTGACAGAGTTTAAGTTGCAGGGAATTAAATAAAACATCTTTATCTTATGAATACTAAATTAAATATATATATATTGAACTAAAAGAGGTAATAATATACGAGCACGTGTTTGTCTTGCGAGGACATTTTACGAACAGAACAAAACACGGTCGCAACGCTAATGGAAGAAACAAAACGAAAGTGCGCACTCTCGCGACCGATTTGGGAACACATATTAGATTCTCTTCTTACATGTGGCTATAATTCTGGTTACGATTATTGTACGTATGAAACCTGCTAAATATTATTAATATCGGTGAAAATCAGGTCTCACATTTTCCTTGTTAAACACAAATTAAGGTAATAACTCCTCCCTAGAAAGTAATGTACATTCACAATATTTAGAATTTGATATAATATCTATGGAAGAAATTAACTTTATCAGTCATACGAACGTGGTACTTATACGAGCATGAGAGAAGTAAAGAATAAACTTTCACAATTTTTTTCAATATGATGCACCTATCAAAGAAATTAGAAAAAATGTTCATTTAACAATCATAATGAGCTGATGAAACTATGATAAATATTAAAGTAGTCAATTAGCTGACACCGTCAGTAATATTAGAAAATATCGGTTTTTTATTTTTTTACTGCGTGCCCCCCCCCCCCCCAGGAAAAATCTGAAAAAATGAAATGTTAAGAACCATAAAGGGGTGCTAAAACTGTAAAAACATAAACGTAGTCATTTTAGGACTTCTATAGGAAAACAGCATTTTAAAACTTTTTTTATTTTTTAAAATTTTGTTTTGTAACATACAATTCTGAAAAAATTCACAAATATGTATTCCGATAACTAACATATTCCCAATTTTTTCAGAATTTTCTATTGAAGAGAATAAGAGAAATGAATCAAAAACTGTACATCACAATACACCCTATAACTACCCTAAACATGGGGATAGGGAGCTGAAAATTTGCGAAGAGTGTTTCTTCTGTGCCCTCTATGGACTGATATATCACAAACTTAATTTGGTTTAGAGGCACTTTTGACCATCTTATCTGGCTACACCCTTTCTACACAAGCTCACACCCCATGACACCAAACTCAACTACAACAAAAAGACAGACAAATACTGGTGGCTCGAGTAGGCGTACAAACTGAGTCGTAGCACTAATATAAAACTGCAAAACTGTAAACCTACATATAACTCCATAGCGTCCTACTGTTCAAAAATTAAAATTCTACTCCCTCACACTCCCCCCTCCCCCTTATATTCAGGTTAAGTATAGTTTTTAAGCCTTTCTATACTCATTAAATCTACCAATATAAGTATATCTATATATACCCATGTAAATAAAACAAAACCCTCCTACCGATACGTGTATATAAATAAGAATACTATACAACATTATTTAGGCTACGCGCACTCTCCCGTAGAGTCATTAGCCTATAAGATTTTTCTGTTAACCTAGTTTTTCCTTGAGGTCCTATATGTACGTCTAAGGAAACTGGTATCTCAATATGTATATTTTATGGCAAATAAACGTATGTTACAAAAAAAGTGGTCTAGAGCTCAGTCTTAGTTGTGGAACCACTGCGTATTTTTTTGGTGTGAGTTCGAATCTCGTCTAGAATAATTTTTTTTTTATTACATTAACGATTTCTTTTTACCCTAACTGTATAATATATATAAATAGTATGCATCGTAAAACATTTGACAAACATCTCAACAATATTTTAACTCCAAATGTACATATAAATAATTAAAGAATAATTGCAAGCCACTTTTAATTCCATTGTTTACCTAACCTCGTATTCTCTGATTTAAACTTAGGTAAGCTTTAAAAATCTTTGTAACAACGATAAATGAAGGGAAAGAAATTCTTCTTCACTCAAAGTTTTATTTTTTGCATTTCGTATCACCTTTTCAATACACAAGACCTACTAAGAATAGACAATGCATCGAAAGAATATAAGTATTTACCATCGTATATTATTAATAATGTTATGAAGGTGAAGTTTATGACGCGGATAATTGGAACCATTTTTGGGAAAATCCCATCCAACGGTTTCTACAATTGTCAGGAAAATATTTTAAGGATTGGGCCCAGGTACTATATAACCGCTTTTGGTGTCCCGAGATTTACTGTAAACAACGATTGCCCTTATAAACTTGTGTATACGATATGGCAATGGACAGTGGACCTGTTAGCTTAATCCGTTTTCAGGACTTTGCTAATATAAACCTTTCTGCACCTACCATATGTCATGATGGGTAAATGTTACCGATTTAAAAAGCGTATTTCATACTAAACACATTGTAATCGGTAATAATACGACCTTCTTGGGTTATTTTTATATTTAGGCAGGACAACAAGCCTTAGACACTTACACACTTAAAAGGCTATTTACAAGAACGCTAAATATTCAATACATTAATTGTAATGAAGTACTATTTTCTATATGGTTAAGACTTATGCATATATAATACAACTGCTTAAGGGGGTAGTCCCAACACGTGACGTCACAGATTTCGTAGGCATGGTAGATTTCGTTATAGAAAGATCATTACCTACAAGCATGTAGCTGCCTGAGGCGGAGCCACTTTCGATTTTTTTCACGAATGCGTAAAGTAATTCACAGCTGGTTATTGTGTGACAGCGGCGCAAGGGGTGAAATCGTCTCAAGGCAGCAACGTTGCCAAGAATCGGAGACAGCGTTGCCGCATTGCCGCTGAGACAATTCATCGTAACGATAGCATGAGACCGGTTGGTGGTCCGACTATGAAATCCGTACGAAATATTTTTGTCGCAAGTTCGCGCCCCGCTCAAGTTAAAAGGTACAGCCGGATAAAGGGGTCAAAAGTGCCCTTGAACCAAGTTAGACTTTTGATGTACCATTTGATAACTTAGCCAAAGAAAAGCTTTCACACCAAATTTCAATCCTCTATCTCGATTGAGGGGGTAGTAATGGGGACGAAATGAAATATCAGTTTTTGTCATGTTTGTCCTACTTAATGGCAAGCAAAAATTCTGAGAAAAATCTGAAATATTGGAAATGTAGTGATATATGTTTAAAGAATTTCTCCAGATTTTCTTATCGCAGACTTTAGGTGTACAAAATGAAAAACCCTAAAAAAATCTGAAAAATGCAGATTTCGTAGTGAAGTTGCTAGAGAACTACTTTTATATTTTTACGATAACAACGTATTATTATAACTTTTGTCCCCAATATCTTTCAGATTATTTGGAATTGTGCGATGTAGTTAAAAAAATTAAAAATCAATTTTGTCGAGGTATTTCCCGCGAAAAAGCAATTCTTACTGTAAATTTTTGTTTTTCATGCAGTGAGTACCGTACGTGATTTTTAATAGTTCTACATCAGGAAGAATAACATATAGATAACAAAAATAATAGATTGAGTCAATTAACACTATTTACCACCAGTATATCTTGAAATAGGAAGAACAATTTCAGTGAATAGATTGGCAGAGTGGTTATGGGGTCTGACTGTAAATCCCATACTAATTATTTTGGTCGTGAGTTCGCTCCGCGCACAAATTAATCTCTCTTTTACCACATTTTTCTTTTGATTCATAACTGCATGACAAATCAGTTTCCACCAATAGATTTACTATTGATATGATTTGTTAATTATAGAATCGTTTAGCTTCGCTGACACCTAATAAATAAAAGAAATCTATTTCAATATTACTTATCGTTAATAAATATGGTTGGATTGAAGTACAGGTGCGTGGTGTCATTTGATACATTTAAAGGATCTAGAAAATGCTAAGTAATACTCGTAAGTAGAAGAATCCGTGGCTAGAGAGACAATCGCATAAAACGTACTCCGAAATTATCTGTGCGTATATTTCAGAGTAAAATATTCTTAAAATTTCTTTAACATATTTTGAAATTATTGCCACTTATTGGCATATTGTATAGTTACGAATAAATGAATAACGAACTTATGACCAAAATGTTAAGTATGGGTTTACAGTCTGAACCCGTAGTAACTCTGCCAATCCAATCATTAAAATTATCTTTCCAACTTTAAAATATAAATATGTGAAATAGTTTCAGTTAACTGAATTTACAACTTCTATTTACAATAGACTCCCGATTATCCAGCCCCATTTGAACCGGCCTCCGTTTCATCCGACCACATTTTTGTTGATATGAAATATTTTGTAATTATTCACTTTCTTGCGTAATTATTGTCACATGTATTTGTAATTGTTTAAATACGCAACCTCATATTAATTTTTTTTCCATTCGTACTAAATCTCTGAGTACAGTATTCCGCACTTCTTAAAATATAGATAGAGATGAGAAAGTGAGTCAGCAAAAGGAAAGATTGCACTTGTAAGTGCGACGGAGTATCTTGAACAGGAAGAAGATTCATCAGCAACTGACATATCATTTTTGAGAAAGTGGCGTGACATCACATTAACGAAAGAAACGAAATAAAAGAAACAGAAAAGATTACCAAGTTTTTTGTGAAAGATGAAATTAAACAAATACTACATACATATTACGTAGCATTATATTATATTGAGATGGTGCGATTGTATATATGTACCGTATGTTCATACGTGTGTATAAATATTAAACATTATCAATATACTTAATATTAATTTTTTGGAATAAACATAACAATCTATAAAGCATGCTGCCAGATTAACTGGCCATTTGTTTATCCGGCCGAGATCTCGCCCCGCAGGGGCCGGAGAGTCGAGAGTCTGCTGTATATGTGTATATTGTTCTTCCGAATGTAGAAATATTAAAAATCACGTAATGCTGTCACTGCATAAAGAACATATATAAATTTAAAGTGAAGATTGCTTTTTTGCTTGAAAAATATCAAAAAGATTGGTTTTTGATTTTTATAACTACGGTTCACTTTTCCAATAAATCTAAAAAATTGGGGGTAATAGTTATAATAATATATTGTTACCATAAAAATATAACAGTAGTACTTTTACAGCTTCACTACGAAATCTGCATTTTTCAGATTACTCTAGATATTTTCATATGTTACACCTAAGTTTTGCAGGAAAAAAATCCGAAAATATTCTCCAGTATATGTTCCCATACATATTACTTTTCAAAATGTAAAAGGAAACGATGATACAGCTACATTGAACTCCGCCTATGCGAGTGTCATGGACGCGTTGCGTTGAGTTGCGTCTAAAAGGCATCGCTGCTTGATTTGCTTTTCTATAAATATATCGCGGTGTCGCTTGCCGGGCGTAAAACAAACGCGCAACAATCTGTTGTAGGCAGAAAGCGTCGACGACGCACGTACAGGCGAGGTTGAATGTAGTGGTACATGGAGCTACTCCTATACTCGCAGCCAACTGTCATTTTGTCTGGATGACTAGGCGCCCCTCGTGCATAACAGCTGAACTAAACTTGATACGTATTTTGCTCTGTTTTATCGTCAATATGGCGACGTCATCCGAGAAAGCATGCCTTTACGCGAAACAACTTTTCGTCGTTATATGAGAAGCTTTTGATTCGAACGATAGTTCATTCGAAAGAAAAAGCTTCAGCGCGTGTCGGTCAGGTATTCATTTCATGCAGATCATTCTCTCCGTACCAAAAAAATGCTTAGATACGACGACTATCAAGCCGTCGATTTTTGCTCCACATTACAACGCTTATAATACTACATATCAACATAATTTGATCACAAGTCTACCTGACCGAACCGCGCTGAACCCTCCCCTTTCGAATGAGACATATTTCGACACCAAATTCTCCTTTATAAGGACGAAAAGTTGTTTCGCGCAAACCCATATTTTTGGCCCATTTTGTCGGTAAAGTCAACTCTCTGCCATGCCTGGAACTACCGCCTTAATAATTTAAGAGTTTAAATATATACTACCGCTTCTAAAAATTCGAAATAAGAAATTGCTCTCCCTTATGACAACCATATTCGTGTAATAGTAAATCCTATATAACCCTAATATAACCCTTTTTCATAAAGCAGTTGGTTTATATTATTATAAAATTATGGTAGTTGGAAGGGTGAGCAAATATTAATATATAAGTGATAGTACACAGATGTCGCTCATTTGTCAATCGTTTTCCTTGATTCGTTTTATTACTTATGTCGAACCAAAGTTTTATTTAAGCTATCCATAGTGAATAATTAAGTAGTTTTCCAGGAGTAATTATATTTCTTAATACATTAGTGGCATATACAAATGTATTGAAAGTTATTTCGATCAAGATATCAAATTCATAAAAGTAGAGCGTTGAAGTAATATTTTCTGTATTTCATTGTTTTTGAATTGCTATTAGTGTACCTTCTACGAGGTGAAAAACACAAATCTTACTATTCTATTCACAAAACTCTATTACTTTATTATTCGTATTTCGGTCGTAATGCGACCCCTTCAGGTAATAAAAGAGTCAGTAATTACCTGTCGAATATCCAGGGTACGCGAAAGATAGTTAAAATGCTGAACTCGCCACTTTTGGAATCAGCCAATAAAGAGAAGGCAACATTCTGTTAACCATAGGAATTTGTTTTTCAAGTTTTTACTGTACCCCATCCCGAATCGTAAAAGTTCTCCCTTGAAGGAAACATACGAAAACGTAATCAATCTTGGACGAAACTCTGAACAGTGTAAGAGCTAATCCGCTAGTATTATTGTAAGCTAGTCATACAATAATACTGTATCAATACCTTATTACTCGCTTTCTCTTCATACGTTTTTAAACATTTTTCGTGTTTTTAAACTGTCAAGTGGTAGAGTGCAATGTGTTCATAGGATAGCCGCGTGTGCCAGTTGTATCAAATGCAATATTTGAATTCGTAATTTATCTGGTCGAAAAAGGAAAATAAGCACAAAAGTTGATTGTACAAGGTTTTCGAAACTTTTACAACAAGTGGTATCTATTGGTGATGTGATCTGTAACAAATGCCGCATTGCTGCATATAGAAGTAGCGATAGAGAACAGATGCACGAGGAAAATCCTACAGTGTCAACTACTGTTCCCTTCAATTTTCAACAAACTGAGGAACCTTCACCTGCAACGCTACTCGTCGCAGAATCCACAATGGAATCTTCATCCGCTGCAGCATCTCCAACTGTAATTTTACCTCCTGTTGTAGCATGTTTAATTGCATCTTCGTCTAGTACCGCAGCCTTTGGTAGTGCATCTTCAGTTAGAACATCTTGGATCACAACCGATCTGGTAACAACAGCAGCCGAATTATCTGGAAGTGAAACATCTTCACTTCAAGAATCTTCTTCTGAAATGAATTCTTCATCTTCCGTAGTACAAGGTCCGTCATTTGAATTGAGTGTAAACACTCCTCACGAATTCACCTATGTTGAAATGGCATTTTCGAGGGTTGTGTCTACTCACGGATATTGTTTTATCTGCGGATCGAGGAAAGGCATTATTAATGTACCACCCGAAACTAGAAAGCAGGTATTCATCATGCGCAAAATATATGTTCCTAAAGGAAATCGATGCTGCCCTGGTCATTTGTTGAAAAAGCGTTTGTTTCAAGATATTGTATTTAATTTATGTGTACATTCCAATACCAGCTTAATTGACACTAATGAATTAAGAAATTATTTCGAATATCTTGCTATTAATAGTGATTCTAGTATTAAAGGTAAAGTCGGAGATTTTACATTGTCAGAAGAACGAATAAACGCATCTACGAGATTAAATTGGGAAAATCTAATTCATCTTCGGGAAATGATGACGTTTATGAGGAAACCTGAACAACGTGATGTCACCGAAGCAATTGTTGCGTTCTTATTCAAATTACGTACTGGTAATTCGAATAATCTAATAGCAGCAATTCTTCGATTAGATCGCGAGCAACAGGTTTCGAATTTTTGTAAATCAGTTTTAAACTCCTTTGCAAAAGATATTCTGCCTTTTCATTTCGGGTTGGCAGCTGTTTCTCGGGAACACTTAGTACATAATGGGTGTTCCACTATAGCTCAACGTCTATATAATTTAACAGACCAGCTATCGTTGATTTTCGATGGAACATATATTTGGCACGGTAAAAGATCGAATAATAAATACCAGCGGAAATCATATTCGGGTCTAAAAAATGTACCACTTTGTAAGTCTTTTACTCCATGCACCACAAATGGTTTCATCATTGACATACTTGGACCTTTTTTTGTAACACAAAACGATGCACAAATAATGCAAATCGTGATGCATGATTCAAGTGGTATACGAACTCTGATGAAATCAGGAAACATATGTATTGTTGGCAGAGGCTTTCGGGACGTAAAATCCCATTTAGAAAAATCTGGGTACAAAGTGCTAGTGCCTGCATTAAGAGGAAAGCGCAGTCAACTGACAACGACAGAGTCCAATACTTCTCGTCAAGTAACGAAAGTTCGTTGGGTCGTCGAAGCAATTTGCGGCATCATAGAACAGAAGTATCGACTCCTTCACCATCAAATGGATAATAAGTTACTTCCTACAGTTCAATTATATTGTGAAATTGCTTGTTTTTGAGTAATACATTTGGAAAGCGTCTAAATTCAGGTGACGGAATCCACGATGAAATAGTAAATCGAATGGTTAGCCAAAATATGGCAGAAAATAGTTTAGCAATAGAAGTCAAGTCACAACGTTGGAGTAGACGCAAAATTCCTTTTAAAAATGTATTAGCTACAGACCTACTCGATTTTCCGGAGATGACTGAAAAAGACTTAAAAATTCTCCTCACTGCTTCCTACCAATTATCTCAAACAATTTCTTATTTGGTAGAAATAATGGACGAAGGCAACAATATTAATGTCCTTTGTTTGAAGGATGCAAACAATATTGTTCGATTCGAAGTTAGATCGCGTCACATTAGTAGCAAATCTTACCGGTGCTCTATTCATTATAAATCAAATTCAATTGGATTTTCGGCAATAGAACGCCACTGTTGTGAATGTGCAAATGGTAATCGTACCATAGGATGCTGTTTGAAGTGATAGGTTTCTATCTGCGTATTCACGCGAAATGATAACCACAGATGTCGGTGGGTATATCTTTTATTTGTTGTCTTTCGCGAGTCGAGTCGTAGGCGACGGTTTTCTCAAGACTGACTTACTCGTCATTTCGGTCGCCCGTCTGTTTTTTGCTTTTGCCCTGATTGGTCACCTACATATTTCGGTGTTTGCCAATCAGGGCTCTTTTCTCTTTTTTCACCGTCTCTTCCTTGCGCCCTTAGCGCGTTTCATTAGGAAGGACAAGGTAAATAGGTGGGGGTGTCTTGTCGCTTCGTAGATTTGACAGCGCAGCAGAATTTCCTTCAGGGACCGTTATTCTATCTCGCTCGGTCGCGGGCCGCCGGGCCTTGCGCCGTGTCCCTTCTGGAAATCCCTGGTTTATGACGCCCGCAATTCGCTATTTAGGCAGTTCTAGAAAGTTTACTGGAGAACACATGCGCCGAAAGAAACTAAAAGGTTTCCTCAAAAATAGCTTTCCAGGTGCGCAAGTCATAAACGATGCTAGCCGTTTGCACGCCAAATGTTGCTTTCATTTGTACGGCCAGCCGCTACATGTTCATACGTATCAGTAATAATTTATTACTTATCGCACGCACGGTACCTATCCACAATTGTCAGACCTGCCGAAATATGGTATTATATAAAATATTTTACAAAGAAAATGTAATACCAGTCATTAGTGAAGATAGCGACGACGACTGAAGATACTACATGCGGTTCTTGTTCCAAACTACGAAAAAATAAAGATGAGTATCTTTAATACAAAACCGATTATACACAAGCAGAACAAGATAAGCAATTTATTAATCAACAAGAAAATGCGGAAATAGAAATGGCGAAAAGAAAAAGTTCTTAGGATATATCGTCTTTGCTGCAAATCACCTGCATTTATTAAAGATAAGTATCATTAATACAAAATTGATAAATGTGTGTGTGTGTGTGTGTGTGTGTGTGTGTAGCAATTGAGAGTGCCTCACAATTATTATTTAATTGCACTGTCCTACAAATTTAAACTTTTTTTCTGTTTTTTCTGTTTAATTTTCAATACCCATTGATTGATCCTTATAGAGCCCCATTTCCCAAATACGAATCCGGAAGCGGAATTGTTCTTATACCTTCAGTTTTAGAAAGACACGGATTTTTTGTAAAAACACGCAATTTTGGGTAAAATTTAGGTGATACGAGAAAACGGAAAAGTCTAAGAAGTTTTTTTTAGTCTTAAAAGATAAAGGGAAGTTTACTCAATATGTCGGTACCAATAGTTATAGTATTTTGTAGTTTTGCACAGTTGTAAACGACCGTCAAAGTTTAAAAAAGTGTCGGTGTGCGTAGTTTCTACGCGATATTTTAATATTATTACGAAAAGTTCTTTGTCTGGCCCGCAAACTCTATACAGTGTCGGATTCTGTGGACTTTTCTGAAGAAGAAATCAGTAGGTGTGTCGTAACGGTTTTCAATTCGGACAAGCACAGAAAACATGCGTCTGCAGCGCGTGTGCGACGATTTGCCGCCATGCAGCCACTGCTCGCCCATATCGGCTCGGCAGTGCCGTAGCTAGGCATAATCGATACAATACCAATAGTACCTCAGGCGCCTAGTTTTCATATATATTATGTATGTCATGCTTAATTTGTTCATGTATGCGGAAATACTTGGCACAGAATTACAAAAAAAATTCTAAGGAGTTGCATTTTTAAGCAATTTTGATATTCGTTGCACGGGTGTACATAGATTTTCATATGGAGCTGCACACAAATGAACACATCTTTTTGTTAAAATTGTATTTTTACAACAGAAAATAAATAGCAAACATAGGAGGTGACCGTAATGCTTGTAGATTGCTAAACATCCATATATGAAAAACAATAAATATGCAACGTACAAACATTAAGGTACATGATGTAACTTCATTATAATTATTGCATTTTTTCTACAGTTTAACTGTAAATTTAAGAAAATGTAACCAAACAATTTCCAAAAATCTTTTATAAAATTTTGGTTAGCAAAAAATTATTAAAAAAATAATAAAAAATACGTGTAATTATAATGGATATTAAAAATACTAGATATATAATTGGTTTGTTACCATGTAAGAGTATAAGAAAAAATTAAACAATAAAACAACAAAAACCAAGCATTAAATACATAAGGTAGATATCCTATGTACGATTTTTCTGGCGTCGTTTATGCGTAGCTACGGCACTGCCGAACCGAGATAAGCGAGCTATGGCTGCTTGGCGGCAAAACGACGCACACGCATTGCCGACGCATGTTTTCTGTGCATGGCCGAATTGAAAACCATTACGACATTTCTACTAAAGTGATTTCTTCTTCAGAAAAGTTTACAGAATCCGAGACTGTATAGAATTTGCGGGCCAGACAAAGAACTTTTCGTAAAAATGTTAAAATATCGCGTAGAAACTACGCACACCGACACTTTTTTAAACTTTGACGGTCATTTACAACTATGCAAAACCACAAAATATTATAACTATTGGTACCGACATATTGAGTAAACTTCCCTTTATCTTTTAAGACTAAAAAAAACTTCTTAGAGTTTTCCGATTTCTCGTAACATCTTAATTTTACCCAAAATCGCGTGTTTTTACAAAACCCCGTGTTTTTCGAAAACTGAGGGTATAGGAGCAATTCCGCTTCCGGATTCGTGGTTGGGAAGCAAAGCTCTATAATAATCATCTAGTGGCCATTACAAAACAAAAATCTTGTTGGACAGTGTTATTTATATGTATATTTGGAATTAAAATATTATTGAGATGTTTGTAAAATGTTTTTGGATGCATACTATTTATATATATTATACATTCAGGATAAAAAGAAATCGTTAATGTAATAAGAAAAAATTATTCTAGGCGAGATTCGAATTCACACCAAAAAAGTACGCAGTGGTTCCGCAACTAAGATTGCTCTAGATCACTTTCTTTTTGTAACATACGTTTATTGCTATAAAATATACGATAACGATTAATAAAAAAATTCCTTAAACGTATAAATAGGATTGTATTGCTAGAGTTACAGTGAAACTGATAGACTATAGACTGTTCGGGAAAGTACACGTAGTCGTCGGTATATTTTTACAATTGTTCTATAGGTGCTTATTGCTACGTGTGGTTTATTTATTTACATAATATATACATATATATAATGCTATAATAGAATTAGGTGAGAGTATAGAAACGACTTAAAAACTATACTATAATATGATTTTAGGGGGGTGGGGCATATGTGGAAGAGATTTTTCTTCCTCATGGGCTGCTCTGGTGCTATCTACGGTTATGGAAGTAGGATAATGACTACATTGTAATTTATGTGTGTAGGTGACTGTAGCGTCCCGACACCGTAATCCGTCGTTTCGAATTTCCAGGGGTTGTAAATCCCAGTTACACTCTCGTGCCGATGTTGAAACGCCGACTCGAGGCAGGGTGAGTCTTATTGAGACGAAATTAAAGTGCAACTCGTTTTCACCTTATGGAGTTTTATATACTAGTCACTAAACTACAAATTAATACTATCGTGTTGCCGATGGTGTTGGTGACCGCGTTCTATCACTGGTTTCTCTCGGCGCGTTTACAGGTTCTGTTAAGCGTGTTTTTTGAAGGTGTCGTCTAGGCGAGTTTTTACAGAATGTCCTTCGAGGGGTGAAGGTTGTGTGTTTTATACGAGTGGTTGTCTAAAACTGAGCGTGGTGGTGGTCAGCGTTAGAAGGAGAAGGAAGGTGTTGAGTAAACATCGATTCCTGCTATGCCATCCCTCGGCTGGTTCCATAAAGTTGTAACATAATTTAGGGGATTCGCTGGGTATTGATACTTGGGACCAAACATGCCGCCCCCCTTGAATTATCTATAGTTCAACAATAATATAATGTGATGTGATTTTGGTAGTGTGTGAATGTTAATGTCATGAATGTATTTAGTAAGAATTCTTATGTTGCGTGGCAGACGTTATGTGCTTATGAACATGTGTTTTAGTCTATACTTAATACTAAACTTATCGCTGCTGTTTTAGATAAATTACGTAAATTACCAATGCATTGGTGGTACGTTGTCTTCCCTCAAGATAACCAGCGTACCGATTGGTATATCTGGGGGTTTTGTTGCGTGCCATTTCGACGGCCTAATTTGCTCCGGCAAATAATCTTTAAGCCATCGGTTCCAGAAGTGCCTTCGTATTTGCTGGACGTGCTGCCACGTTGATAGTTTACCGACTGGAATAGCTGAATAATCATAATCTGGCATACTCGTTAAATTTTCGCCGATAAGGAAATGACCAGGTGTTAATGATTGGAGGTTGTTAGGATCAAGTGATAAAGGGGTGATAGGACGTGAGTTTAGAATTGCTTCTATCTGAGTTGTTAACGTTAGCAGAGCTTCGTATGAGAGCAATGTCTCACCTATAACCCGTGTCAGGTGGTGGTTTGTGCGTCGAACGGCAGCCTCCCATAGACCACTGAAATGTGATGATCTTACTGAGATTGTGTGCCAATTTATTCCGTCGTTAGATAATGCTGCAGCGAGTGTGTTGTTCATCTGCTGCGTTTTCAGGAAAGCGTACAACTCCCTTAATTCCTGTTTTGCCCCAATGAAATTTGTCCCATTATCTGAATAAATATCGCTCAGTAGACCTCGTCGCGCGAAAAATCGACGAAGAGCTGCTAAGACGGCATCGATTGTTAGGTCACTCACTAACTCAATGTGTACTGCCTTTGTCGAGAAACAGACGAAGATAGCTATATATGTATATCTTAATTTTATTTCTATTTCGTTGAACCCTTTCCTTTATTAACAAAGGGTCGCAAAAATCTACGCCGACTTGATTAAAAGGTTTAGAAGGTACTACCCGACTGAGTGGTAAATCGTCTATTTTATATTCAATAATCGGTGGCTTGGCTCGAAAACACATAACGCATTTGTGTATGAGATTTCGTATAAAACGTTTTCCGTTTGGGATCCAATATTTTTGTCGTATCGCGTTGAAGGTAGTAGCTAAGACTCCCGCGTGAAAATGTTTTAATTGTTGTTTCATGATAATTAAATTTGTAACGTGATGTTGTCTAGGTAGTAAAATTGGATGGCGCGTATTATATGGGATGTTTGCCCGCGATAATCGTCCGCCGACCCTTAATATTCCGTTTGTGCCAATAAATGGATTTAAGGGGCCGATACTTCCGTTCAAATGACCTGAATCATTTAGTGCGTGAAATTCTTGAGGATAACCTTCCTGCTGTACAATTCGAACAATATACAGCTCTACCCTGTGAATTTCTGAGGCCGACAAAATTCCTTTGTTGGCTTCTTTGTGCGAGTTATTAAATCAAAAACGTAAAACATAGGCAATAACGCGTTTAAGTTTAACATAGGATGAGTACCTTTCAAAGCCATTCCAATTTACAACGCGTGATGGTAGTGCGATGGAAGGTCGTACCTCAGGTACCTCAATTGGTTCTAACCGGAGAGTTGGCCAGTGATCCTCATTCTTTGTTAACCAGAACGGTCCGTGAAACCAAAACGTATTGTTCATTAGTTCCGTTGAAAATAAACCGCGAGATATTAAATCAGCAGGGTTATCTGCTGACGATGCATGACGCTATTCGCTATTACTGGTAATATTTTTAATTTCGCTTACGCGATGTGCAACAAAGGTCTTGAGTGTATAGGGTGGTGTTCTTATCCAGTGCAATGCAGTGGTTAAGTCAGACCAGAAGATAATGCGATGAAATGAAACGGATATAGAAGCATGCGCCATATGCCTGCTCACTGGCGTCACAAAAACCGTGTAACTGCAACGATACATGAGCTTTACATGTTCTTTGTCTGGGAAAAGTGATGTTACGTATCAAATTTAATTCCCAACAAAATGTAATCCAAAACGTATGTATGTCTGTTGGTACAGATTCGTCCCAACTTAATTGTAGTTCCCAAAGTTGCTGCCTCAAAATTTTCGCGCGTACAATGATAGGTCCGAGTCGACCTAACGGATCAAACTATGAATCGTTTACCGATAAGATTGATCTTTGTGTTATGCATGTGCTGTTTTCAATCTCTTTAACGTCGTATATTATTGTTTCGTATTTCGCGTTCCAACCTAGACCGAGAGTCTTTATAGCGCTGTCCAGGTCAAGTCGTAAATGTGTGGCGTTCGTTCTGTCGTCTAAAGTATCAATCAATGTAGGGTCGTCTGTTGCCCACTGCCCCAACTTGAAATTTCCCTTGTCGCACAATGTAATGAGTTCATTCCTAATTACAATTACCTCTTCTCGCGTGCTCACGCCCGTCAATAGATCATCGACATAGAAATCTTCTCGCAACACTCTCTCCCCGTGCGGAAAGTTTTTTCCTTCGTCGAGACTGAGTTGCAATAAGGTACGGGCGGCTAAGAAGGGAGCCGCGGAGGTACAGTATGTCACCGTGTTTAAAGGGTAGGTTTTTATGGGTTCGCGATAGGATTTTCGCCATAAGATTTGGTGATATTTTCGATCATCAAGATGTACTAATATTTCACGATACATCTTCTCTATGTCTGCGGTCAATACATAGCTATGGAATCTAAATCTAAGCAGAAGCGGGTACAAGTTGTCGTGTATGGTTGTCTTAAATGTTTTTTGGTATTTTTAATTCCCCTTTCGAGATTACGCGCGATGGTACTACATCGGCGATTTGTGGAAGAATTAAGAATGTAACGTTGGCCTGAAATTGATTTATACGCGATTGAATTTTCGTTTTGATTGCGTGCTTTATTGTCGTCATGCTTTTATTGATACCGATTACGGGAGTGTTAAATTTCTGACGCGGTAGACCTAATCTGTACGCGGCATGCTTGGTTAGAAACGGGACTGTGATCGGGGATCTAACAATACCCGGCACGGTTGTAGTTGACCCTCATTTTTCGGTATTTGAATTATGGCGGTAGACATGTTTCCGACGTTCGCACTTCGGGCCGACACGTTTACCTGACTGGAGGCCTGACCGTCGTTACTCCTTTCCTTGTATAACAAAGTATGGTGTTGCCCTTTGAATTGTTTGCATGCACCGCCGAATGCAATGACCTGCGCTCTTAACCACGTCCAGCCGTTGATTGATGGCAAAGTTTTTTAATTTCGGGCAACTTGTCGTGTAATGTTGTTCGTTACACAGGTTGCGTGAAATTTCAAAGGAACCATGCACAAAATTGGGGGTTTGCGGTGGTCTTGAGGGCTCGTATTGTTTATATTCCGGACGCGTATGTAATGTGACTATGTTCTTGTTTGAAGTTTCGCGATTATTCTCTCGAAGCTTTCTCCTGATATGCGAAAATTCGAGAAGTTCCTCCATAGTAAGTAGAACGGTTACTTGGCCTTGTTCCTTCCACTTTAGGCGCATCCCTTCGTCGAGTTTAGAGACTAGAGCGTAAATTGAAAAGACTTCTAAGAAAGGTATATTCAATGCTTGTAACGCCCAGTAGTGTTTCGTTGTGTTACCCACCAACTCGCCTTATGATGCGACATTGGATCTGAAATGTTTTTTGTAATTGGATTCTGGGGATCTGTATGCGCCTAAACAGGCTCTGAGGCATTTGCTCTCGAATTTCCTTAGTTTTTCCATGGTGTTCGCACTGATGTTAAACCATACGGGCGTGGCATAAGTAAGGATGGGTCGAATCAGGAGTTTACACATTAGCAGTTTTACTGATTTCCTTAAGTCTTTAGAGCCAAATAGTCTCTTTGTTACTAGAAAAGTTTTTTGGGCCTTATCGATTTGAATGTTTACGTGTTCATCGAAAGGGTATAGCCGATTAAGGGGATCAAATGTGCCCTTCAGCCGATTTTGATCGTGTATGGGTCATTCAATAGGTCATGAAAAATAAACAGCTCACCTAGATTTTCAACCCCAAATCTCACTCAGGGGGGTAGTTACGGGGAAAATTCGATTTTTCAGTTTTTGGCCCGATTTCCCATATACTAATAGAAAAAATTCTGAAAAAAATCTAATGCATTGCTAATAATGTGGTACATGTTATAGAATGTTTTCAGATTTTTTTCTTTTTTTCTGAAAATAATGGTTTCGCACTTGGCCGGGTTAATTTTTAGATTCCCTATCCTATGGTGTTTGTTTCTTTTCTCGACTAGGGATTGGAGTTCTTGCCTGACCTTGTCTGTGGATTTTCCGGCTACGTATATGATTTCGTCGTCGGCGAATGCGATTGAGTATGTGCTGTTCCCCGATGTTTAAAAGGCAGGCTGTTACTATTTCATTGTTGTTAAGGTGTTTGTGAATGTCTGTGGTTAGTTTCCCGATTACGTGTAGTATAGAATGCCTAAATTTTAAACCGAATTGCTTATCGGGGATGGTATTGTTTTTTTTGCAAACCTTCTCTATTGCTTCTTTTATCAGTATTTCGTAAATCTTGCTTATGTTGTGTGCAAGGTTTATAGGTCGGTAGTTTTCCGGTGCACTGCTCGCTTTGTCCTTTTTCAGTATGGGTATGACTTTGGTGTTCTTCCATGCTGTTGGGAAGTAACTATTGTTGAGTGAGTTGTTGAATAAGATTGTGTAAGCTTTGATGATTTTTGGCGGAAGATGTTTTATCACTACAGCTGGTATGTTGTCGGGGCCTGTGGATGTCTTATTGGGAAGTTTCCTGCAAATCGCTTGGACCGTGGTTGAGTTACAAAATAGCGCAATTCCCTCCTCTATGTCCGGGTCTCGGGGGTTGCCGGCCGGGTTTTCGTTTGAGAACTCCTTGGGACGGTTATTGTTGTCGGTTGTTCTGAACTCTTCTGCCTTATGGTCGACGATTTCCTTCAGGCGCGTGCCTTCGTTCAGATGCCTTGGTCTGTTCACTTCTTCGAAGTGGGCACCCAGGATGTCCAATTTGGTTTTTGCGTTGTATACTCTGTGTGTTCCATCCGTCGCCTGCACCAACCAGCCGGTAGCTTCCGTTCTTTCTGCTAAAACTAATTGTTGTCTAGTGAGTGTCAAATTTCCAGTTTTGATCCCTTCACTTTTCCGAAACATCGCATTGATTCTCGGAAAGATCTGTTCTGTTTTGGACGGGTTTATCTCCTTGGCTTTTTGGGCCCAGTATTTGTTTACCGCTATGGAGAATTCCTTGGTGATGAGGTATTTGATTTTTCGGATGGTTTCTTTGAGGTGTCGTAGTTGCTCTCGGTTGAATTCGTGTCCGCGTTGGAGTAGTAGCGTGAGGAGGAGGGACTTGTCTTTCCTTAGCGCGGTTATTTTGCTATTGACGTATTTACCTGTACTGTCGGTGGAGGTGCGTTTGGGAATAGTTGTTTCCATTGTGCCTTTAATGTGTTTTTCGAGGTCTAGCAATCAAGCGTCGATTTCAGAGTTGTCTATGTTTCTGTGTTCTGGTATGTTCTTGAGATAGTTCCGCTCGGCCACTCTCGCAAATCTGTCCCAGTTGGTGAGTTTGTAAAGATAGTTCGCGTTGTAGGGTTTGGTTGCAAATGCGTTGTCTCTCAGGCTTCGTAGGCTAACTGTGAAGGAGATAGCGTTGTGGTCACTGTCCGCCGGATTTACGCGTGCCTTCCCGTCGGTGAGGTCCGGTGTCTCCAATCGCGCGTCGATCATCCCCATGTCCAGATAGGATCCCGCGCGTGGATAAGTGGGTTCGCATAGGTGTATAAATTTCATCTTGAATCTGGTTGCTTCGTTCTTCCATGTTGCGAGGCGTTTACCTCTCTGGTTGTGCCTGTCGTCGCCCCAGCTGCTGTGTCTGGCGTTTATATCTCCGGCCATGATGAAATACACGTCCGGTTTGTCAAACTTTAGTGAGGTGCAAAGGTTGTTTGTTGAGTTCTTCTATGAATTCTGTCCTGTTGTTATTGGTGGCGTATAAGCTTATTATGTATAGTTCGGATTGCTGTGACATGGAGATTTTCGTAATGGTGAATTCTAATGTGTTGTTGCTTCTGGGACTGGGTGCTGTGACTTCGTCCGCAGGGATGTCTTCGCTGATCAGGATGGCTGTGCCACACCTGAATGATGCGTTGGGCCTGTCGTTGCGTATTAATCTATAGCCTTTGAAGGTCATGTGATGTTTGTGGTTTAGTTTAGTTTCTGAAATGAGCATCACATGAGGTTTGTGGCGTTTGAGGAACAGGGCGAGTTCCGCTTGTCTGCAATTTGCGACTATGGAGTTGACGTTAAGTGCAATGATTTTGAGTTGGTCGGTTGCATGTTGGGTTGCCCGCTGGCGTACCGGGTGGGGTGGGCTATTGTCTTCTGTTAGGGCTGTGGCTGGTGTGTTAATCATCACGATGTTCGAAAATTGTGAATAGGTGATCGATTCGGTTGGTGTTTTCCTGAACTGCTCGCGCTAGATTTGTCAGTTGCAATGTAAGTGACTGGATAATGCTGGTCTTGCAGCTTTCTATCGATTGTTCGATTATTTCCCTGATATTAGTTGTAGATTCAACCACTGGTTCGGGTTTTTGTTGTGTGAGGCTGGTGTTCCTCGTCGTTCTCTTTTCTGCGGGTTCCGATGCTGCGTTCGAGGGGGTGCTGTCGGAACTTCCGCCGCCGTGTGGTTGGATTGCATTCGCGAGGAACAATGCGTCAGTTCTTGCTCTCATGTTGTTGAGTTTGATATCCGTGGGTGTTCTTGCTTGTGGGTCGAGCTTTCCTCCCTGTGGGCTGTTTCCTTTTTCGCTGGTTTGAGGGGTTTGCCATTTCTGCCCACCTCTGTCCAAGTTTCCGGGTCGGCTGTTTCGATCGCTGGGTTATCACACACTGCTGTTGCGGTGGTGCTGATCTCCTCGGTGTATTTTTTTGACTCGTTTTGTACTGTTGGTTCGTCCGCCATTCTTTTCCTTGCAGTTGCGGGGAGCCTGTTCGTATTTAATCGCTAGGGCTTAGGCCCTGGCGAACATGGCGTCGATGCTGTTCGCGTTGGCTCTCTTATTGCCATTTACAAATTGCATAATTTCTTTGGTGAGCGCGGGGCCTTTTCTCTTGGGCCTTGCTGGGGTCACATTGTAGCCATTGGGGTTGGTGTCGCTGCTGTGCGCCATATCGGGCGGCTAGCACTCGTGCCGGCTAAAGGGTCGGTAATGTCGCACTCGTAGTGTCTTTTTTTTTTCGTTCCGCTGTAGGGGGGGGGGGGGGCGCTGCGCCCTTCGCGTGGGTGTGCTCACTTAACCTCACTTTTGTTGTCGCGTTTAATATTATCAGAGCACTAGAGTTCCCCGCATACAGTGGGTTGTGATTTAACACTCACTGGTTTTAGGGGGTGGGCGCCACCTGTCGACACATATAAACGATAGTGTATCGGACGCTGGGGCCAGCAAAATCACAACATTTCCTCGGCACTGCACTGTACACGTCTAGTCTGATGCTCTATCCAGTCTCATGCTCTACCGACTGTGTCTGATGCTCTCGCGGTTCCACAACCCCGCCTCTTACCACCTTCCCCACCGTCACTCCTGGTATTCTGTTCAATTTTATGGTATATAGCGCTTATCATTTTTTAATTTATCTGATTAGCTTACTTATTTTTATTTATGTACCATTCTTATGAATGAGGAAATACTAAAGAACACTTAATCTGCTCACTGCATACAAGAAATATTAAAATGTCAATTATAAGCTGCTATTTCGCACGATAATCTCTGCGAAACACGGTTATTGATTCTTTTAACTATGGCGCAGCTAAGCAAAAAATCTGAAAAAATTGAGGATAATAGTTATGATAGTATGTTGTTACCATAATTTTATAAAAATAGTCGGTCTTTGCATTAATGCGAAATCTGCACTTTTTGTTATTTTTTTGGGTTTTGTAATTTTCCCGCCTCTGATTTAAACGGAAAAAATCTGAAAAAATTCTATAACATGTACCACATTATTAGCAATGCATCAGATTTTTTTCCAGAATTTTTTCTATCAGTATATGGGAAAAACGGGCCAAAAACTGAAAAATTGACTTTTCCTCGTAACTACCCCCCTGAGTGAGATTTGAGGTTGAAAATTTAGGTGAGCTGTTTATTTTTGATAACCCATCGAATGATCTATGCACCATCAAAATCGGCTCAAGGGCACATGTGACCCCCTTCATCGGCTATACCCTTTGGTCGAAAATCTATATTAACTCCCAGATAACGGACTAGTGGTTTGTGTGTGATTTTTGTGTTAGTGTTATTCTTTTCGGTAATGAAAAAGTTTTTTTAATTAATCCCAACGTCTCGTTCTATTTTGTGTCTGTTGTTGATGTTTGACCTCAACAGAGTTGTTTCACATTTTTTTGGGTTTATTTTTAATTTCCAGTTTGCTAGATAGTTTTCGATTTTGTAGAGTAGATTTTACAGTTCGGATTTGATAATTTTCGGTTTTTTCTGTTTAACATAGATAAGCAAATCATCGGCGAAGGCTATGGCAAATTTGTTGTGACCATTATTTAAGTTGAACATTGTTAGTATATCACTTAAATAAATGTTAAATAGCACGGGTGAGTTAACTGTACCTTGTTGTTGCCCGGTTGCAATGTGGAACTATTTCGATGATTTCATTTGTCCTTCTGATAGACACAACGTTTTATCATGAGTCATGCCCCATATCATTTTGATTAGATGCTTCTGGATGTTCTTTTTCTGGAGTTTAAAAAATAGTGCATCCAACCAGACAGTGTCGAATGCTTTTTCTAAATCTATTAGGATGGCCCCTACGTATTCGCCAGCATTTCTGGCCCAACAAATGTCAAATGTAAATTTGCTGACTGCATGTATTGTGCTATGCTGGAATTTGAAGCCGAATTGCGTTTCTCGGATAATGTTTTGGGTGCTTCATATGTGGGTAATCGCGTCATTTATTGTTTTTTCAAAAAGCGTACTGATATGTGGGAGCAAGCTGATTGGCCTATAGCTGGTCGGGTCGCTACCGTTTCCCCCCTTTTTTTAGAGCAATTAATTTTGCTGTCTTCCAGGCTGGTGGAAAATACACGAGATTGAGACAGTTGTTGAATATTATTGTATAATATTTTATGTAGAGTTGTGGGAGGTGTTTGAGTGCCATCTTTGGGATTTCATCGAAGCTGGAGGATTTTATGTTATTTAGTTTCTTGAATGATATTTTTTAGTTTATGGAAACTGGTACAATAGTTCGGGGGGATTAGACGTGCGATTAGACGGTGAGAAGTTACAGACTGTTGTGTTGTTGGTTCTGTCTTGTTGGATTTCAAGTCTGAGCTCGTTTGCTTGTTTTTTGATGATATTTGTTAACTGGTCGTTGCCCAGATTATTGTTTTGTAAATGAAATAACTCGAAATATGTTCCTAATACATTTAGTTTCTCGATCGGGTTTGAGATCTGGATATTATTATTGTCGTCTATATGGTAGTTCAACGGGTTTACATTGGCTTGTTGCAGTAGTGTTATATTATTGGTCGGGATTTCGAGGGTGTCTATGGAATTACAAGTTTTGTTTTTAAAGATGCTATTGATGGCTGGAAATAGTTTTTTGGGATTTTTTGTGGATATATTCGAGATTTTATTCTTCCAGTATGAGTTGACTGAATTGCAGAATGCTTTTTGAATTTCGGTACGTGTTTCTTTCAATGATTCTTTTAGAATTTTTAGTATTATGTAATTGTGGGGCGTGTAGTGTTGTATTTTTGATAGGCGATTTATATGTTTGAGAAGTTTGCTTTTTTTCTTCCGTAGTTTAGTAATGTCCTGTGTAATCTTATTTGTCTGTTGAATTGAAGTTTGTGCATATTCGAGGGGTTGCGTGATCTATTGCTTCGGTTATGTGTATATTAAGTTGGTCTATGAAGGAATCGATTTCGGTGCTTAATAGATTCCGGTAGTTTGGTATTTTCACGATGCCGTTTTTATGTAAGAATTTTCTAAATTTTCTCCAATTTTTTTTTATTTTAGGTCGCATCTGCTTACCTAGCCATTAGCGACCGCGTTAGTTACATTGCAGTCATGAAATACATTTTAACACTATTATATGATATTCTGTATATGTGTACATCAGCGTTTCGTAGTTTGATACATCGATATTAATCGTACTACTTGTGTTTTCATTGATCTTCATTATTTGTGCGAGAAGACTTGTGTAATGTACTTTTCGGTCACGAAAATATTCGGACACCACTATACTTTTGACTATTATATTCCGTACTTCAGAAATGTAAACAATGAGAACAAAAAGAGGTTTCACGTATGTTACTATGCAGTGTGTAGTTTACAAAAATATAAGAAATATTTGTTTACGGTACGTGATTATTTAACTAATAAAAGAAAAACGGAAAGTACGCTCATTTTCATGTCACAGAAATATTCGGACACTCGCTATACTTCTCGAGTTTCCAGGTTTCAGGAACTGACTGAAACAATGTTTGTAAACATATCATTCATATTATGTATAAAGTATGTTATAAATCGAATATTTGTCAGTCTTGTTCAAAATTTGTGCGAAATGGGTCGGAAAAGTAAAAATACATCGTTTGATATGCGACAATTAATAATTTTTCATCATGAAAAAGGGAAATCGATTCGTAAAATTGCTGATTTATTAAATATTAGTAAGAGCACGATATAGGATATTGTTCGACGGTAGAAGAACGAAGATAGAATTGAATCTATCCCTCAAAGCGGACGCAAACCGATCCTAGATATTCGCGATAAACGTTCCATAATTAGGAGAATCAAATGTGATTCTCGGATAAGTGCTCCAAAGTTAGCAGCTGAATTAAATGAACACCGTGGAATATCAGTGCATCCGGAGAACATAAGAAGAGTGTTAAGATCAGAGGGCTATAATGGAAGAATAGCTCGAAAGAAGCCGTATATTAATGCGGCGAACAGGATGAAGAGACTGAAATTTGCAAAGGACTACATTGCAAAGGACAGTGAGTGGTGGGAGGACGTAATTTTCGCGGATGAGTCCAAATATAATATTTATGGAAGCGACGGAAGAATTAGGGTATGGCGGAAGTCGAAAGAAGAACTGAATCCGAGGCATTTGCAGCCGACTATGAAACACGGTGGTGGGTCTGTGATGGTGTGGGGCTGTATTTTGGCCCATGGAGTAGGCGAATTAGTTTTCATCGACGATATCCTTGATAAAAATAGATATCTACAGATTTTGCAAAATAATTTAAAGAAAAGTGCTGATAATATGGGACTCCAAAATGACATAAAGTTTTATCAAGATAATGACCCAAAGCACAAATCGCGAATTGTGTAAGAATTCTTATTATACACTTGCAAGAATATCCTCCATCCACCACCGCAATCGCCAGACTTGAATCCCATTGAAAATTTATGGGACGAATTAGATCGCCGAATTCGGACAACTCCCATAAATACAAAAGAAGAGCTAAAAAGGCGTCTGCAAGAAGAATGGCTACGTATTGGGCAAGATTATTTAAAAAAAAAAATTGTAACATGCCAATGCGATTACGCCACGTCATAAAACATATGGGATATCCAACAAAATACTAGTTAATAAAAACAAGATTTATATATCGTGATATAAACTTAATTTTGATAGTGTCCGAATATTTTCGTGACATGAAAATGAGCGTACTTTCCGTTTTTCTTTTATTATTTATGTAATCACGTGTCGTAAACAAATATTTCTTACGTTTTTGTAATCTACACACTGCATAGTAACATACGTGAAACCTGCTTTTGTTTTCATTGTTTACATTTCTGAAGTACGGAACATTAATAGTCAAAACTATAGTGGTGTCCGAATATTTTCGTGACCGACTGTATATACAACTGATGTGTATGTGACTTTGGGTGTGTCTGCTGTCGATTATTTATCTGGTCTTAGCTATCTATTTCAGATTCTAATATAATTTACTATATTTTATTGATTAATTCGGTATCTCTTAGTAGGGAGAATATTCCTTTTACATATTTATTATCGTTTAGGCATTGTTTTAGTGTTCCTGGTAGTTTTTTTTCTTTCTCTAATTGGGTTCGTTGTTATGCCGTCTTGAAGTTTCAATTTATCGTTGTTTGGGGTTTTCCTATTTTTTTAATTATTCTAAAGAATTGATTCTTAATGCTTCTATGACTGGGAAGGGGATATAAGCTTCTCATCATTTTTGAAAGGTCTTTTGGGTTATCCGTATAGTCATAGGCGATTTCCGCTGGTAGTGCGTTCATTACTTGATCAATGAAGTTTTTGAATTGGGGATAAGATATTGGGTAATTATCTTGGTCGGTTATCATTTGAGTTTTTATCGGAGCGGGCAACTAATCTATATTTTTTTTATTGTCGACTGAGTGGATGTTTTCGGATTTTTTACATTTTTTCCATGTGGAGTTATGTCTTTAATGTTTCTTTCTCGATTGGATTCTGGAAGGAAGAGGGAGTCCACACTATCTTCAGAGTCAGACAGATCCATAGCATAATTTGCAGTCGATTCGGTCGAGGTTGAAAGGGGTCTCTTGTTTCTTGTTTCAAGATCTGTTACATGGGAGTAGGAAGGGTCGTCCAGGTCCTGTGATAGGAATTCAGCAGGAATATTAGTTAATACTCTGATAGTACATTTGTTTCTTATACCAGTGATTGTAGTCGTATTCGGTGCTTCTAAGGTTTTTGGTACGGAAGTATTCGTATTGGTGGTTGTGGTAGTGTTAAGTGGACATAATTTAGCGAGGTGTCCTTCCTTTTTACTTATAAAGCAGGCGGGAGAGTCCGATGATATAAATACCCAGTAGTTTGTTCCCTCAAAATCAATTTGGATATTTTCTGGTAATTTATTAAAATCTTCGGGATGGACGAATACTTGACGACGGAAGCTTAATATATGAGTGAACCCGGGATCATTTATACCGGCTTTGATGTACGATAAATTTGATTCAAGTCTGATGTGTAGGTCATTGAAAATTTCTTCTAGTTTCTCGTGGGGGATAACTGGGCACACATTTGATAAGATTAATCGTTTGGCTCTAGAGATCAATGGCCTTACTATAAGTTTGGTATTTCCTATAAATATAGATTTATCGGCTAATTCAGCAGCAATATCTTTGGTAGACAAGTATATACAAATTCTATTATTAGAAACTCTTGATATAAATCTTATATTAATGGGATTAGTCAATTTTGCTATTTCTATAACATATCCGCTTATTGGATGTCCTTCAAGAGCATCTATAATTATCGCCTGATCCTTCTTGGGGAAACTTTTATTTTTCTTGGACTTAGCATAGCTCATTTCTTGTCCCTTTGGAGGGATGTTGTTCCCTAACAGTTGCATGTCGTTGGATACCAGGTTGTCAAGTACTCTGTAGTCAGTAGAATTTTGTGGAGGGGCTTGCAGTTTGGTAAGCTCAGGGGAAAATTTCCTGAATATTCACTAGACACTGTTAAACTCCGATTTCTATTATATAGTGGTCGATAAAAGGTTCTAGAGATAGAGTACACAGTATACGTAGGATACACAGAATATACACGTAGAACTTGCTCCGGACTGTTTATCAACGCGACCGTGCTCATCGACAGTTCGAAGCGAACTGTTACTCCAATTTGTTTGACTGAAATTATATTTTATTATGGTTGAGGCTTCATCTATGGTTAGCTGGTCCTTTGAGTTCGTGGAGATTAGAAATTTGGTTGCTCTGCGATTACTGTAGTATTCCAAAATGTCGAGAAGGTTGCGGCCAGGTAGGTTATGGAAATTGATACGGCAGTCCGCTAAACAGATGTCAATGAATGTTCCGTTTCTAGGAAAGGAGGGAACTGCAGTGCTTAATAATGTTATTCTGTACTGGATGGAATTTTCGACCACCCACTTTTGGAGCGAGGTGCCACGAAAGTTGTTAGTAACATTATCCCAGTCACTATGTCTGGCGTTCAAATACCCAGCTAGCAGATAAAGGTGTTTAGGGTTTTGGAGTTGTAGGGAATTGAAGAAGTTTCTCAGTTCTGTGGTAAAACCCCTACATCCACACCCTGTGGCGTATGCGGATATTATGTACAGTTTTTCGTTATTTTCGAGATTCAATTCTATGGTTGCGTTCTCGAAATGTGTATTACTTATGGTACTGTCTGATTGGATGAATTTATACTCGATATTTTTTCTTATTATTGCATAATGGCCTGTTCTTCTGGCTTGTTTTGCATTCGGTCTATCAACTCGTACCATGTTATAATTTTTTAGATTGATTTTGTGGTTCTGGTTGAATTTGGTTTCAGACAATAACATTATGTCCGGTTTGTGTTTATTTAGGCAATCTACGACAGTAGCCCTCCTCTCGTTAGTGACAATAGAGTTTACATTTAATTGTATAATGTTGAGGTTTTCTGGTGTAAGTTTTTTGCGTGATTTTTTATTGTGTGTTGCGTTAGCCATTATTTAGTTGCAAAAATCAAAATCTAAAGCCTCGGTTATTATATTTATTTTATAGGAATTTTGTTCCACGCATTTAGGGATGCGCGTTAATTGTTGGTTTAATGTATTTATAATTAGGTTTTTTATTTCGTTTATTAACGACGACTGTAGTGTAGGATCGGGTGTTTCTGTGTGTTTGGGCGGTGTTATGTTTTCATTATTGGCTGTTTGATTTGTTCGCGATACTATGTTACTGAATGTAATGTGTAGTTTAGTGTATTTGCTTAGTGATTTTTCGCTCGCGATCTACTCTTAATTGGTTCTTTTTTTCGGTGACATCCCCTATACGACGCTGGGTGTCCAAAGCATTTGCAATTGATACAGTATGGTTGTGTTTTTCCGTGTTCTGGGTCGCTAATTGCGTTCGAGAGTGTGCATTCTCCCGGATTGTGCTGAATGATACATTTTACACACCTGTACTCTAAGTTGCAATTTGATGCCATGTGACCAATGCGTTGACATTGTTTGCATTGTAGCCGGTCTTTCCTAATTATTTTCTCCCAGGTTACTAGGGAGTGTAATATGATTTTAACTTGCTTTAGATTTTCAATATTGCTATCCGGAGATAATTGGACCAAATAGATGGGTAATGTTCTACCTTCTTTTGTTACCCTTCTTGTTATACATTTTCTAACTGTTTTGAATGTCATGTTTTCGATATTTTCGTTTACAAGCGCGTTTAGAACGGTTTCTGGTTCAAAATCGCCTTCCAAGTTTTTAATAATATTGATTTGTGCTTATCTTGTTTTGCGGTGTAAGTGAAAAATTCAATGTTTTTAGTCTTTAAGCTATTGCAGAATCACTTCTATAGTTTTTGGAAAATGGGATCCTTTGAAACACAAAATGAATATCTTTGTGGATGTGTATAAAGTGTACCTATAAAATGAAGACGACCACGACATGAAAGTAGATGTATGAAAAGTTGCAGTAACGTATATTGTTTACCAAACGTTAGTGACTCTACTATTCTTGTATGTAAAAAGTATTTTTTATAAACTTTTGGTGTGAGGGACGTATGAATAGAGCTATAAAAAAGCATGCAGAAGGTAAATCTGCTGGAAATGACGATAGAAGTAAAGCACCAAATCCGCTTAAACTCGGCGAAGGGGGTATTAAAAATGTTTGTGATCATATACAAAGGTTTCCTGCTAATGTATCACATTACACACGTGAACACAATCCAAACCAACTATATCTAAATGAAAATCTCAATATTCAGAAAATGTATATGTTGTATAAAAAAAAATGCTATCAATTAAGCATACTACCAGTAAAGAGCACATGTATCGTCATATATTTAATACGCGTTTTAATCTCCATTTTAAAACACCACGGAAAGATACATGCAAGAGATGCGATGAATATAAAATTAAATTAGATGCAGGAAGTAGTGATCAAGAATCTATTAAAAAACTTGAAGATGAACATGAGTTACATTTACGCAAAGCTGAAGTAGTACGTAATTCTATGAAAGAGGATGTGGAAAATGCAAAATGTTCAAATAATATTTATGTATGTAGTATCGATTTACAGAAAGCATTAACATTTCCAATATTAACAGTTTCTGATGCGTATTATAAGAGAAATATGTATTGGTATAATATCGGTATTCACGACTTACGTGAAAATAAAGGATACTTTTATGTTTGGGATGAAACATTAGCATCCAGAGGATCGCAAGAAATAGCATCATGGTTAATTAAACATATTAAGTTGGAGAGGTCGTGGCGAATATATCCGACGCTTAAATACGAACAACGATTTATTGATAGCAACGAGAACTTTTGGTATAATATAACGTTATAATGGCGTCTAGACAGAACGACGCTGCACGCGTAAGAGTCTTCACAAGAGCAGTGTGGGCAACCACCGAAAAATTGGGTTACGCTGGTCAGTGCTGCCCTCCTTCCATCTAGATTCCAAACCGCGGATCGCGATCGATTATCGATCTTCTATATTTCCCCTCGATACGTGATTCGGTGTTTCCTGTTGTCATCCCCAAGGATTGCAGACATTTCCATTGCTTCGGTCCCGAAAGTGCCTTCGTGAGAACGTCCGCTGCCATGGCCCACAGTGGGTTGAAACGCGAAAACGCGGACAAAACCTATTTTTCTGACCTACAAAAAATAAAAATTTTGTTATTAAATTTTTGGTAAATAAGCGAGGTATCATATCCAGTGTTTCATTTTTCAAAATTTCATTCCTGTACCCCGTAATTAAGCAGCGAACTACAGATAAAATTGCTAAATTCACCTTTTACTTAATTCTTTAAAAAATCGGCTGTTATGGCGGGTTATAACTCAATATGTGTATATCTTAAGATTCTGTGCGTATGCTCCATTAAAGGGGCGTTTCAAGACGAACAAATAAGTACCTACTTGGTTTCTTTTCGTTATATAGAGTAGCTATAGGATCTAATTAAGTAAAGTGTATTTTTCCTTTTCTTTTTTCAGTTAAGTAGAGTTATAAATCAATCGCCGTCGATTTCCGTGTTCAATTAATATCCACATTAGAGCTGGATATATGTAGAATAAGATAAACAAAATTTTAATTGCAGCTAGCTGCAGCTCCTTATAATAAACTACGAAACGACGACGCAGCAGCATACGCATGATACCTTCGTATGGCACATGTTACGTCAATGACCGATAATTTCAAGTGTAGGACTGATTCCGTTATCGACGTTGTTTAAAATCAGATCTCATTATTGGTCTGGGTTAATTTATGTTAAAAAGGTCGACTGAGTTCGCTCAAATAAGAATGTTTAGTCTACACTCAAATGCTCGTCACAAGAAAAATGCGTTTCGTTTTCACAGCTCTTCACGATGCACGTATCGATTTGGATCAAGCAGTCCGACGAATTATTCGGATGGAAGGCTTACGCCCTTACAAAATTCAGCGAGTTCAAGCTCTGTATCCACATGATCGTTACGGTCGAAGAAATTTTTACCCCTGGATCTTAAGCAAATTGCAACGTGAGCCACATTTTTTAAAACGTGTGCTGTTCACGGATGAATGTAGTTTTTCCAGCAGCAATATTTTGTTTTCAGAACGCTAGAATTTGGGCATATAGAAATCTGCATGCAATAATACAGCGATATAATCAGGGACGCTTCGCACTTAATGTTTGGGCTGGAATAATGGGGAATGAAATAATTGGACCCATCTATGAAGGAAATGTTTTGTGACTGAGGTGCACGATGAATAACTTTTCAACTCGCGATGGTTTTTTTTAAAGTGTTTTATTCGTAACGATAAGACCGCCTTGAGGTTTGCTCGAATACTTCTCTCAGGCGTTCTTGCGTCCGTCTTATAAACCTCACCAGGTGACCTACTCGAAATTTCTGGAAGGTTAATTTTAAAATATTATCGTTAAACTGTTCTTCGTTCGGTCGAGCACCCGACGAGGTTGTTGCCCTGATGACGTCGTCAATCCACGATAGATAAGGACAACCTCATCAGGGCATTGACCGTGTTTACAATTCGCGTAAACTTTGTGCGCTGTGCGTTTCGGTAGAGTACAACACAAATAACCTGTATTGCTTACCGCAATAGCGTCATCGTTACTTTTCATTTGATTTAATCATCTATTTACCTTCACGATTGACAAGCGTGACATATTTTCGGTTATTACGAACCAAGCTCTTGCGTAAACTACGCGAAATCATACCACACCGTATACGTCGTTCTATATATTTTATGCATGACGGTGCTTCGGCTCATTACTCTTTATCAGACCGCCGTTTTTTAAGTGAAATGTTTGGATTGGACGGCGGCCTGCTCCTCGTGTGGCCTCCGAGGTCACCAGATTTCACCCCATTGGATTTTTTCTTTTGGGGAACTGTAAAGATATAGTCTACCGTTCCGGCAAACAATTCAGAACCATTGAACAACTAAAAAGTCGAATAGAACGAGCATTCAATCACCTACGAGATGTTCCGAATATTGGTGAAAAAATCCAAAAGAATATAGAAGTTCGATTGCGAGAATGTCTAAATCGCAAAGGCGGTCATATAGAGGCAGGTGCACAAGCACGTCTTTCTTCACATATAATACGGCAGGATGGTGCTGTCTTGTGGACCTGTGGAAGAAATGTTCGACGAAGAAATTAAGTAAGTGCAATAGCAGAGCCTATTCCATTGCAAAATGTAAATATATTACATATATGGCGAGTTTAAGAATAATTGGATATATGTAGTCATTTTCCAGGAGAACGAGTCATTTCCGACCCATGGTTTCTTTGAGAAATTTTATCCTCTCTATGAGTAGATTACGATACAACAATAAACAATTTTGACCTTGAGAAAACCGGCCAAGGACAATTTTGCACGTTATTTTTCAAACAGATCTTCACCGATCCAAAGGTGCAGAATCTAGCTGTGATAGTCTTTACACATAATTTTGGTACACCCTGTACATTGAGCTGCTGCTACACTCGGGCTAACTCTCATTTGGTCTTTACGATTAGGTGTCTCCTCGTGGAGAGCAACTGAACTAAACTTCACATGTATTTTGCTTTGTTTGATCGTCAATATGGCGAAATTATACAGGAAAGCATGATTTTTCGGGGCGCCACTTTTCGTCCGTACATGAGAAAGTTTTGCATCGAACGATACCTCATTTAAAAGGGGAAGTTTTAACGCGGCGTACACTGGTGCTTATTTCATTCAGAACATTCCCTTTGTATATGAAAAATGCTTAGATGCGGCGGCTGTCAAGCTGTAAATTTTTACTCCTCATTACAACGCTCATATTACTGAATATCAAGATAATCGAATCAAACGACGACCAGAGCGCTCTGCATTGAAGCTTCTAAATCATTTTTCTGTAACTCATTTTTCTTTATCTCTGCATCTCCTGTGTCTTAATCATTTTCAACATCTATTCTTTCTACATCTTCTTTCTCTTCATTTTTTTGGTTTGTATGTTGAATTTTCTCTGATGCTTCAGGGATAATTATTGTCTCGGGCTTTTCAGTTCCTTGTAATCAGGTTGAGTTTTTCCAAAAACCACATCC
Source organism: Eucera pruinosa (assembly GCA_028830335.1). Classification (NCBI taxonomy): domain Eukaryota; kingdom Metazoa; phylum Arthropoda; class Insecta; order Hymenoptera; family Apidae; genus Eucera; species Eucera pruinosa. Next base: position 983,106 of record JAMYCR010000006.1, on the reverse strand, counting down.
CTAGACATGATTATCTTTCTCTTCTTTTCATTCCAAAAACGATATTTCGGTATTTCACTTCCAAACAGGAAATCTCGTGCTTTGTCTAGTAAAGTTCTGTTCAACCGCTTTGCCTTGCCATTCAGCTGCGGAGTACATGCGGTTCAGTAGTCCAGAACAATTCTCTTTACCTTGCACCAGTTTTTGAATTCTCCACTAGTGTATTCACCTCCGTTATCACACCTTAGTCGATGAACTTTCAGGCTCCATTTTGCTTCTGCTGCGGAAACATATTCTTGCAATTATTATATTGCCTCACCTTTTGATCCCAGCGTGTATACTGTAACATAATTTGTGTCATTATTAAGTATAGTTAAGAAATATTTCTTTTTGTTCCACGATCCGGATTCACTGGTCCACAGATGTCGGGGTGTATTAACTCCAGAGGTCTTCTACCTTGTGTCCTTGCATCCTCAAATGGTGTTCGTATTTGTTTGGCTTCTGCACAAATTCTACAAGTATCCATCTTTGTATTCAGCTCCTGTTCTGTTAACACTGTCATGACGGGATGGCAGCAAATGCTGCCATAGAGAGCACTCCAGCAGTAAAATTATTGCCGCGAGCCATGATTGGTCAGAGTCGAAAAAAGAGATAGACTGTGGCAGAGTAAAGAATAGAGACACTGCTAGGATCGGATCACGAGAAATCGGAATGAGTTGCAATGACGCTTACACCCCAAGATTTGAAATATTCTCAAAAAATATATATTTTCAATTAATTATACACAGAAGGTATTTAAATTATGTAAATAAAACAAATGAGTACTCGATAATGCATGTATCAATACAAATTAAAAAAAGTAGTAAATGAATACGATGTTAATAAAGAATATTATTCCATAAATAATATTATAAATTACACATACAACAAGGAATGTTTAAAATGGACATATACAAAAAATAATAAAAGTGTATATATATATATTTATATGTATAAATATATATATATATATACATAAAAATATGAAAATAAAAAATATACAATAAGTATCATACATACGTATACGTAAAAAATTATAACAATAAAAATATACAATAAATCTTGTATATATGTATACACAAAAAGATATGAAATTAAAAATACACAATAAATATTATATACATGTATACATAAAAAATATAATAATATAAATATACAATAAATATTGTATATATGTATACATAAAAAAATATGAAAATAAAAATATACAATAAAAATTATATACATGTATACATAAAAAATATACAATAAATATTATAAGTATGTAATGAAATAAAAGAATAAATAAAAAACAAAATAAACTATTAATGTACGTCAACAAAGACCACTTTGGTGATGAAATTTGAGAAAACAGTGTAAGACACATAGTGCCGGTTTATCCGGACACTTCGGGCAGTGAAATGTACTCATTCTGCGGACACCATTCATGTGGCATCTTTTACATCTCCGCAGCTTTCGTCGCATTTGCCCCTCCGGCTTATCATCCAGTCTTGGAAAATGCCGGACATCGAGGGATCCGCGTATCTCGGTTGGAGACGAGCTGGGGGATGCATGGTGGCCATAAACATGGTTAATGATGGCCAAACGGCAGTCAAGCTGGTCGAGTTGACGAACACCGTCGCTTCGATGGTACAAGATGTAAGTATTCAAGAGCATTAGCTCAGAAATATGAAACTTTAGCTTCTTGTACCATCGAAGCGATCTTCGTGGTAGAGTTTAATAAGATAAATACTGGTCAATGCGGTCGACTCCCCCCCCCCCCCATATATTTATTATACCCTACCACTGCTTCCGGTTTTGTTACGTTAACTCGACGCCTAGATATGTTCTCCAAATCCCCTGAAAATGGTCACATTAATACCGTTTTGTGACCACCATTGGACTAATTCACCCTTTTGTAAGAATTTATACTTCGTACGACTACGGACAAGACGGCGTGCAACGGGCACTGCGCGTTACATTGTAAGGCGTAGGTAATGCGGCGGGCCTATTCGTCCCCCCTCTCTCCTCCGAAACCAAACCGGTCAACGCCGTTTCGGAAAGGACCGATCAGTATTGCGTGAGCCGTCGGACTGAAATAAAGAAAGAAAAAACCTTAGCGGTGCTGCGTATCCGATTGTTTGTTATTCATCCATCACTGACATCCATTACACTTTTTTAGTTTAATAGTCGATATGTCACGGGCATTATTTTTGCGCGATGCGCGAAGCGTCCCGGTGACATATGTCTGCTTATCAAGAAGCTCCGAAGCCAGATCCACACTATTATAGAAATTGTCTATAAAAATTGATCGACCGTCCCCCAATAGACCAGACATCAATTTAAGAACTACTTTTGTAACGTATCCTGGACCAGAAACTTCTTTATCCGCAGCGCCCGTATAAATTAAAAAGCGATGAAGTAGTCCATCGGGCTCCGCCAGCATATACAGCTTTATGCCGTACCCATGACGTTTGCTTGGTATATACTGACGGAACCTGAGTTGCTCTTTCCATAACCATGGTTTCATCGATGCATACATTTTTGCCCGCAACATATACCTCTTCTATAGAACGGTGAAAAAAATTATTTAGTGGCCGCACGTTAAATAATACATCCTCTGGCTGGGGACCACCGACTACCGGATTTTTCGAAAGGTGAAATGCTTGTTGTATTTGGTGCCATCTATCCGTGCTCATTGTTGCCGGAAATATAGGCAAACTATATAATAGTGACTGATTCCAGTAGTCGGAGATCCTACTTAATTTATGTATCCCCATTAGGAAGAGAAGCCCCATGAATTTTTTAAACTCTTCTACCGACGTATTCGTTCAGTGTCTCATTTGGGATTCTGTACTACGTCTTTGCAGATGAGATAACTCTTCGGCAAAGGCATTTGTCTCCTGCACGAGCAACTGCAAGAACTCGTTAGTGAATAAGAGGTTGAAGAAATCATGGGGTTCCTTCCCAGTGGGGATTTTTTCAAAACCACTGCGGCCAGAGAACAGAAAATATTGGCAGAAGGGTGGAGGGCCAGTGCACCAAGCAACGAAGATGTATCAAGATACTCACCTGTAGTGTCCGTAGAGCCATGTCCTACACCTTGTTCCCCCAGGCCCAACTCCTCATCGTTGGTGTCATCTTCCAATGATGCAGACTGCAGCAACCGCGTTACTGCACTATGGTCCACATCAGATAAGAGATGCATGTCTGTGCTTAGTTGCATAAGTAAACAAAATGAAAAATGCACAAATGTTAACAATGATAAGTAGCAGACATAAATTCAAGTAAATATTAACTTTAACTTACCAGTTAAGGCGGTACGCCGTTCTTGTAAAATCGTCGTCGCAGTTTGCATCATTTGCCCAGTTGGAGTTTCTAAATAGAATAAAAAATGTATAAACATTAATAAAAATAAGGGGTTGCGTATACAGACGTATGAACATGATTACATAAAAAGTTGATCTTACGTATAAGAAAAAATCTCGGGGAGGACGGGCCCGCCGCTGACTACGCTTGCCCTGTTGGGGATTCTAAACAAAATAGAAAACGTATAAACGTTAATAAAAATAGGGTGGTGCACACACAGACGTATCAACACGATTAAATAAAAAGTTGATCTTACCAATACGGAAAAGCCTCGGGGAGGAGGGGCTCGCCGCTAACTGCGCTTGCCGTTTTGGGGTTTCTAAACAGAATAAAAAATGTAAGAACGTTGATAAAAATAAGAGGGTACGTACACAAGCACACATATGCGAATAAATGTAAAGTTTAACTTACCATTTCGATCTCGACTAGGGCCTGCTTTTTCCATTTCTGTTATAATTTCCATACGTAGTACCTGTGATTCGTTTAAGAATAACAATTAGTTTTCTTTAAATCACCGAAAAAAGGCAACGAAAACGCGTAATTATTCAAATACACATGCATATAAAACTGTAATATTGAAAAAACACTATGTAAGGGTCGGAAGGATCGGAAATTGTCAGGAATGGTTTTGTTCAAATAAATTCACACTGACGTGGTATTAGGTGATATGGTTTTAATAATGCGACTGATCTCTTCCGGTGATCGAACGTAAACTGAACTGCCAACGAAAACGCTTTCCATTTTATGTGATTTGATAGTCTTTGATTTTACCACCGAAAGAGTGCCGTGTTTTTGTCGGCCCCCGACACAAGGGTACGTCGCGCCGCGAATTTCAAGGATCGCCTGCTACAACTAACTGTTATACTGAAAAATAAAGCAAAAAGAGTTACTTACTGCGAAATTTTTGTTAGCGCACAAACCTTTCTTATATAGATTATTTCAAAACGACACTTTCTGGAAGACTGAGGCCGCTCGGATGGGTTCGTGAAAATTTCAGTTTTTCCATGAGGGTATGGGGGTGGGGTGTGATGGGCACTTGAAGGCAGTAAACACTGTGGAAATAATAGACAAAGAATCGAAGGGGTCTGGCCGCTAAACGTACACGGCAATAACCAGGCTCGGTAAAAACCTTCGAATAAGTAATGTCGTAGGAAGAAAATGTAAAAAAGTAAAAGTTAATGCAAATGCATAAGCACGACAACTGCGTCAACAGATTTGAAAAAGGATCATTCGTTTAAATCATATATAAACACTTGGAGCGCATGCGTCTGCCTAATTACTTTTTTTAATACAAAACGTAAGAATTCAAATTGGATATTAACAACTTCATGTCAGGGTCGAATGTTATTTTTGATATAACGCAAAATCTCTATTACCTTCAGTTTTTGAAAAATGATGTATTGTGTGAAAAATGGTAGTGCTAGGAAGTTTTGCTTGGTCTTAAAATATACAGGAGATTTTTCTCATTAAAGCAATATATACAGCTGGAAGTTTGAGCCGTTTTAAATAATTCTAAATAGTCGGAAAGATAAATAAAGACTCGGGACATGTATTTTCTATACACTATTTTTACATTTCTAAGAAAAGCTTGTGGCGGCTCTCTTGCACCTGCCACTAGAGGCACATACGAAGTAGGACTTTCTCGAAAGCACTCGCTCCAACTACCTCGTCCATATATATATACCGCCTTCAACATTCCTTCCAATATCCAAGTGTCTAAGGCAGGGCCTGCTAGGAAGCCTTACTGATGAGTCCACTAGCAGGCCCAGGCCGAAACGCAACACCCTTCCTTTTTCCCATTCTTCTTCCTCTCCACAGCTCCGCAAACTCTTAATTTAGTATCAATTTGCTGTAAAGAGTTGCATTCTGTAGACATTTCTGAAGAAGAAATCATCCACACATAGTATGAAACAGCTTTCAATGCGAACAGCTCCAGAAACTAAAAATCGACAGTATATGTACGATGTTCTACCGTGACAGGACTGTAGCTACACGTAATAGACAAGCAATAAGATCGGCCAGTAGGATATCGATTTTCTACATATTATGTTTAGCTTCTTTTTATTATTTCATCACATTTCATGGTTTTATATATTCTTGGCTACTAGTCACCGAATTGTAAAGAACTTTTTAATCAATTTCGACTATTGACGATTGAAACGGAAACTTTGAACGGAACATTTCCATCAAGGTATTTCTGAAATGGAACAGCGATATAAGGAAACGTAACCAACCTCAATGCTACTAAGCTTTTATGAACGACACCAACGATATTATAAGCAAACCTCAAAAAAAACAGTAACTCTCCATTTCATGTATTCCATTTCAAGAATATATAAAACCATGGAATATGACTAAATTATAAAAAAAACTAAACGTTATATACAAAAATAGATGTCCTACTGGCCGATCTTATTGCTTGTCTAATATGCGTAGCTACGGTCCTGCCAGGCCGCGCTGAGCGTAAAATGGACGCTTGACGGCAGATCATTGTACACATGCTGTCGATTTCTATTTTGTTGAGTTGTTCAAATTAACTGTTGTATGGACACTATGTGAGGATGGTTTTTTCTTCAGAAATGTCTACAGAATCCAAGCCTTTACAGCAAGTTGATACTAGATCAAGAGCTTTTCTTAGAAATGTAAAAATATTGTATAGAAAGTACATGTCCCGAGTTTTTTTTAAATCTTGACGACTATTTAGAACGGCTCCAAATTTCAGCTGTATATATTGCTTTAATGAGAAAAATTTCCTGTATCTTTTCAGACCAAGCAGAACTTCCTAGCATTTACATTTTTCACACATTACATAATTTTTCCCGTAAATAAACCGTTTTTATGTAAATACGCGTTTTTTAAAAACTGAGGGTGATAGAACAATTCTGTTTTGGAATCGTGTTTTGGACGTGGAGCTCTACTAGAAGTTCATAGTAGATATTGCGGAATACATTTTCTGTTGGATAGTATAATGTTTTAAAAAGCAAGTCAAAAGTATTATGTGTCATAAATAATTCTACAGATGGAACACCTACGATAATTTATTGCTATATTTCTTATTCACAATATGATAACGCTCGACCAGACAAACTCAACGATGTGCAACATTGAGTTATTCCATTTTATAAGTGGTGGTAAACACGCGAGATCTTCTTTGTATTAGTACAAGGGTCAAGTGAGGTTGAGGTAAATGAAAGCAGCGGGTATGTGTCGATCTGACTCTAACATTCTGAACGAGTTTACTATTTTCAATAAAACAGAATATTAGTATGATTCTCACAAATATTAGTTTCGTAATTGTACGTAATTGCAACTTATTGTTGCACATCGTTGAACTTCTCTAGTCAAACCTCATTATATTGTGAATAGAAAGTATAGCAATCAATTGAAAAGAATTAATTTCAGCTGGACATTATTTTCGGTTTGTAGAAAAATTATTTATGACACATAGTTTTTCTTATGTATTTCTTAATATATTGTTAATATCAAATTGAAATCCTTCATTGTAATATTATGAAAACAAATAACGTGGAAAACGCGATTGCCCCGTATGTATTACAAAGATATCGAGAAAACGTAAGCAGTCAAAGGATTCGTATATTATTTAAACAAATCACTTATTAAGTATCTTTATGCAATTGACATGTTTACACATTTGTATTCATTTTTCCTCTCATATATTTCCTTCTGACGAGACTTCGGTATCGAAATGTTTCCAAGGTTTTGGTCGGGTCTGTTTATTGTCTTGTACATTTGGTCACCATACCCCTACGATTCTTTGTCTATTTTGTCCGCTGTGTTTAGTGTCTCCAATTGCCTGTCACATTCTACCCACACACCCTCACGCAAAAACTGAAATTTTCACGATTTCGTTCCGTCAGTATATACTAAATAAACGTTATATCGCACAAATTTAGATATGCTGACAGGACCTGATAGTTTAATTCATCGCTTTCTAATATATGCAGATACTGCTGACAGAGAGGTTTGTGGACCAGGACATGCTAAAAAAGTTGTCCTTAAATTGATGTCCGGTTTTTAGGGGGAAAATTTTAAGGGAAGGTCGATCAATTTATATGGATAATGACTATGTCTATGTGGACTTAGCCTCAGAACTTCTGGATCAGAAAACATTTGTCACTGGGATCCTTCGCTCATCGCTAAAAAGTAATCCTAATTAGCATTTCTATAACAAATCGATCACGTTTTGACCACGATATCAGAGATTTTGTTCAAATTGAAATATGTTATAGTATATGCGAATTTAGGAAGGGGTTTGAATTATGATTGTGCCGGTAACGAAATTATTTATATAATACAAGCCCTCAAAATGTAGAAACTTCGACAATTTTTACGAAAGATTCCTCTACAAAAGTTTTTTTTTAACTATTAAAGGTACAAACATTGATTTTTTAAATTTGAATCGTTAAATTTGTTACGACTGTCGTTGTCGTGGCGTGGGTAACGCACAGGCGTGGTATCAGGGTAAAGGCTTAGATCGGGATGAGATAGGAATTCGGACGAACCGGTGTCTATTTCACCACCGGGAGCCGAAGGATAGGTGAAACGTGGATGAGTCGGTGTCTGTTTCACCACCGAGTGCCACGCTGGTAAGTTTTCGTGGATGAGCCGACGTCTGTTTCACCGTCGGGTGCCACTAGGAATTGCGTGGATGAGCCGGCGTCTGTTTCACCACCGGGTGCCACTAGGTAAAGGGTTTTGGGAAATTGTCGTCGTCGATACACCTCGAGCGGTAAAGGTATATCGTGTGCGGAATACCGAAGGTTGCGTTACTGTTACTACTGAGATGGGTTTATTAAGAGAGTGAACTGATAGACTCTAACAATGAGTGTGTATTATAAGAATATATATATTAATACAAAGTTATACAGTTGCTTTCGAGCCTATGACGGCGAGAGTAATCTTGTCAGTGTTTACGCAGCGCGATCGCGGGGCGGTAACTTAGTCGTTTCGACTCTGAAACTCACGCAATCCTTCGAATGTGCTGGAAGGGGATTTCAGCCCGTTCTTGCCCAGAGTTTCGTCGTGTCGTCGTGCTAAGTTCCTACTGAACCGATAAGCCTTTGTTTCTGGGGTCTTTATATATCCAAAAATCTGTTGAATTTCGGAGAACGGACTGTGAGGGTATCTCTGATTAGCCGCGTTCTTAGAAGTAATTATCGCTTATCGCGCGGCGGAGCCCTACGCGGAGCTGTACGCTGCCCGTTTCGATGCGACGGAGGGTCCATTTTTTTTGAATATTACAAATTATAGAGAAATTGTTTTTTCCGAATTGGGTTCAAGGTCGTATTTTAAAAAATCCGAAAAAAATAGTACCGTATTGCTTAAAGCTTTTTCTGTAAGACACACCCTTCTCTGCTACGATGCGACTTCTAATACGTCACAGCAATTTGTTAAAGACAACGGTCTGCCCCAGTTCAAGTAAACAGACCGCACAGTTGGCTATGAGCGCGTCTGTGCGATGCGATCAGTCGCATTTTATTATATACCTTCATTATTATTTCTTTTGTATAAATATTTTAAAAACTTATTGTTTGTATAGTGTTTATAATCTCATTTATTCAGTGTATGTTCTTTACTTACATTATATTTATTGATTATTTATTTCTCTTCATATCGGTATATATTGAGTATAGTACCTTTTTCATTTTGTACTGATATGTGCGGTATCGCTTACTTATTGTTTTATCCACATAATTTAAATACCTTCTGTGTATAACTAATTGAGAATATATACTTGTTTGAGGATATTTCAAATCTTGGGGTGCAAGCGTCATTGGAACACATTTCGATTTCTCATGACCCAGCACTATATATTTTATGCTATGGATATTAGTAGATGGGGGATAAAACTTATGCGTTGAATAGATGGCGCTGAAAACACATGTCGTGAGAGTGTTAAGTTCATACCCATTGCCCTCTTTGACAGTTCTTTTATCATTTCATAACTTAAATGTCCTATTTTTCTATGCCATTCAGCAAGTTTTTCCTTCACGTCCTACAAGTGAGCTTCAGGTCATTTAGTCGATTCTGGACTCTTTATGCAGTATAATCCACATGTATATCTCTGTCCTGTAAGAATTTCTTTTCCATCTTTACATATTTTAACCTCACTTTTCACGAACATAACCTCGCCATCCTTTTGGGTACTTGAGGCCACTGAGAGAAGATTCTGTCATAAGGGGGTAGTCCCAACACGTGACGTCACAGATTTCGTAGGCATGGTAGATTTCGTTACAGTAAGATCATTTCCTAGAAGCATGTGGCTGCCTGACGAATACGAGGCGGAGCCACTATCGTTTTCCTTCACGAAAGCGTAGGGTAATTCACAGCTGTTTATTGTGCGTCAACGGGGCAAGGGGAGAAATTGTCTAGAGGCAGCAGCGTTGCCAAGAATCAGAGACAAGGTTGCCGCATTGCCGCCGTCACAATTCAACGCAACGATAACACGAGAGTGCTTTGTGGTCCGACTGAAATCCGTATGAAATATTTTGGTCGCCAGTTCGCGCCCCGCACAAGTTAAAAGGTACAGCCGGATAAGGGGGTCAAAACTGCCGTTGAACCAAAATAGACTTTTGATGTACCATTTGACAACTTAGCCGAAGAAAAGCTTTCACACCAAGTTTCAACCCTCCACCTCGATCTGGGGGGTAGTAATGGGGAAGAAATGAAATATCAGTTTTTGCCATATTTGTCCCATTTAATGGAAAGCACAAATTCTGAGAAAAATCTGACATATTAGAAATATGGTGATATATGTTAGAGAATTTTTCCGGATTTTTTTAGTGCAAAGTTTAGGTGTACAAAATGGAAACCCCTAAAAGAATTTGAAAAATGCAGATTTCGTAGTGTAGTTGTAAGAACACTACTTTTATATTTTTACGATAACAACATATTATTGTATCTATTGTCCTCAATATCTTTCAGATTTTTTGGAATTGTGGACTGTAGTTAAAAAAATTAAAAATCAATTTTGTCGAGGTATTTCGCGCGAAAATGCAATCCTTACTTTAAATTCTTATGTTTTTCATGCAGTGAATACAGTACGTGATTTTTAATAGTTCTACATCTGGAAGAATAATATATAGATGACAAAAATAGTAGATTCAGTCAACTGACACTATTTCACCACACTATACCTTAAAATAGAAAAAACGATTTCACTGAATACGTTGGTAAAGTGGTTGTAGGTTCTGCTTGTGAATTGTATACTGCTTATTTTGGTCGTGAGTTCGCGCCGCGTACAAATTAATCTTTCTGTCCTATATATTTTTTTAATTCATAACTACATGACAATTCAGTTTACTTCGATAGATTTACTATTCACATGATTAGTTCATTATAAAATCATTTAGCTTCTTTGACACGTAATAAATAAAAGAAATCTATTTCAATAGTACTGTTCCGTCCTTAAGACGGTTTTTTCTGTCCATTAGCAGCATTTGTATTTGGAAAACTAATAGGATTATCCCATCCTTGGAAATTGGATTAACTTATTTCGATAAGCTCCAATTGCTTCTTTCCAAACATAAGGACAATACACGCTGTCGACGACACGAACTGTAAGTACCTCATTCAGCTCTTGTTCCGTGTCTGTCGAAATACAGCTGTAAAGTCATTTCCTTACCTTTCTGGACAATGAGGCATCGTACACCTCAATTCCAGCTTACCTGCCCAACATCGGGCCCTCGCATCCCCTTCTCCACGGACTTCGCGAGCATCTCCTCTGGTTGCTCCTTCACTCGTGGGGGGCTGGTTCCAATTTCTGACCAGCCAATCACGGAAATCCGGCAAATTTCCCTTTCCAAATTCCTTCCGCCAATCATCTTGCACCTTAGTTTTCCAAATGACATAAATATAGAGTTTCGCGCATTCTCAAAAGTATTCCTGAAAAAGTATTCCTGAGTATAGATTATTCTTGAGTACTCTGTATTCTTGAGCCATTTTCAAATAAACTCCTACAAATCGATTCGACCCAACAATCTGGCCATCGAGATTGCGGAGCACTCGTCTTACTATACATTTTAACCGATCAAGCGAAATCATCCATCGGCAACAATATTGTAAATCAACAGTTCAATAAATTGTTATATATATGAAAATACAATCAGGTTTTCATTCCTTTAAGTAGGAGTAAACCGCGTCACCGAGTTATTGTCGCGAAAAGTGTAGCGGATTTACGACTCCGCGAAACCTAATGGTTACAGTATCCCTTGACGCCACAAGTACTTACCGTTAATAAATATGGTTGGATTGAAGTAAAAGTGTGTGGTGTCATTTCATACATTTATTTGATCTAGCAAATACTAAGTAATACTCATAAGTAGAAGAATCCGTGGCTAGAGAGATAATCACGTAAAATGTGCTCCAAAATTATTTCTTCGTATACTTCAGAGTAAAATATTCTAAAAATTACTTTAACATGTTTTGAAATTATTGCCACTTATTGGCATATTGTATAGTTACGAATAAATGAATAACGAACTTATGACGAAAATGTTAAGTATGGGTTTACAGTCTGAACCCGTAGTCACTTTGCCAATCCAATTATTAAAATTATTTTTCAAACTTCAAAATATAAATATATGAAATAGTTTCAATTAACTGAATAACTGAATTTACAACTTCTATTTACAATAGATTCCCGATTATCCAGCCCCATTTGAACCGGCCTCCGTTTTATCCGGCCACATTTTTGTTGATATGAAATATTCTGTAATTATTCACTTTCTTGCATAATTATTGTCACATGTATTTGTAATTGTTTAAATACGCAACCTCATATTAATTTTTTTCCCATTCGTACTAAATCTCTGACTACAGTATTCTGCACTTCTTAAAATATAAGAAGATTCATCAGCAATTGACATATAATTTTTGAGAAAGTGGCGTGCCATCACATTAACGAACGAAACGAAATAAAAGAAACAGAAAAGATTTCCAACTTTTTGTGAAAAATGACATTAAACAAATATCACATACATATTATGTAGCATTATATTATATTAAGATGGTATGATTGTATATATGTACCGTATGTACATACGTGTGTATAAATATTAAACATTACAAATATATTTAATATTAATTTTTTGGTATAAACATAACAATATATAAAACATGCTGCCAGATTAACTGGTCATTTGTTTATCCGGCCGAGGTCTTGTCCTGCAGGGGCCGGATAATCGAGAGTCCGCTCTATATACAGTTCTTCCGAATATAGAAATATTACAAATCACGTAATGCAGTCACTGCATAAAGAACATATAAAAATGTAAAGTGAAGATTGCTTTTTCGCGCGAAATATTTCAAAAAGATTGGTTTCTGATTTTTATAACTACGGTTTACTTTTCCACAAAATCTAAAAAAAATTGGGGATAATAGCTATAATAATATGTTGTTACCATAAAAATATAAATGTAGTACTTTTACAACTTCACAACGAAATCTGCGTTTTTCAGATTAGTGTAGAGTTTTTCTTATGTTATACCTAAGTTTTGCAGTAAAAAAATCCGAAAACATTCTCCAACATGTTACCATACATATTACTTTTCAAAATGTAAAAAAATGACTACATTGAAGTCTGCCTATGCGTGTGTCGTGGACGCGCTGCGCTGCGTTACGTCTAAAAGGCATCGCTGCTTGTTTTGCTTTTCCATAAACATATCGCGGTGCCGCTTGCCGAGCGCTCAGCAAAACGCACGGTAACCTTTTACGGGGGGAAAGCGTCAGCGACACACGTATAGGCAGAGTTGAATGTAGTGGTACATCGGCTACTCCTCCCAGTCCCAGCCAACTTTCATTTGACCTTTATGATTAGGCGCCCCTCATGCATAACAGCTGAACTAAACGTGATACGTATTTTGGTTTGTTTTATCGTCAATATGGCGAAGTCATCCGAGAAAGCATGCCTTTACGCTATACAACTTTTCGTCCTTATATGAGAAGCTTTTGAGTCGAACGGTAGCTCATTCGAAAGGTCAGGTATTCATTTCATGGAGATCATTCTTTCCGTATCAAAAAAATGCTTAGATTCGACGGCTGTCAAGCTGTCACTTTTTGCTCCGCTTTACAACGCTCATATTACTACATATCAATATAATTTGACCACAAGACTACCTGACCACGTTGCGTTGCAGCCTTCTCTCATATAAGGACGAAAAGTTGTATCAGGCAAACCCATATTTTTGGCCCGTTTTGTCGGTAAAGTCAACTCTCTGACATGCCTGGGTCTACCCCCTTAAGTCTGGGACATGTAATACGTTTTGAAGAAAGCAATTGTCAAATTCTGCTTTACCTTTTGCTGTTGCCACCATGGATACATTCCGCTTTGCTGAGCCCACTTCAGTCTCAATTCTTTCCCACTCATCAAGACATTTTAAATGATTCGCCGCATGACTGGTCATTCTTGAGTCGATTATCCATATCCCAGAATCAGATTCTCCTACAAGAAAACTAACCTTTTTGTTCTCTTTTCTTTCATTTCGCCGATTCATGTCACTGAAGTGACAATCCTTTTCCAGATGGTTATTCCTTTTACATATTCTACATTGTGGATACATAGTTCTCGATCCTTTTCTTCTATGTTCACATTCATAAGCGAAATGTCCTTGTTTGTTGCATACAAAACATTTTAGTTCTTTACTCTTTCCCCTTTCAGATCCTGTTTTCATCTGACATACTCGAACCAAATATTTTGTTGAGTTGCACTGGAAACATTTTTTTCTTGTGCTCTAAATGCTACTGTCTTGTTGTTGTTAATTCCTCCCCTTGTTTCCTCTGCAATCAATCTTGCAGTAAGATTGTCGACACCCACGCACTGGCAAATAATCTGGTAAAGTAGTAAAAATCTTTGTTATCAGCATGGTTTCTTCTATTTTGCGTCCCGAAGCCTGTAATCTGAAAACTATATTTTTGAGATGAGCTATATCAGATGCAATATCATAATCAGTTCTGTGTTTATATAAAAAGAATTCTTCCATTAACGAACACTTGTTGTTGCTCAGTATCATTCTCAAATATCTTGCTCAATTTCGTTCACATTTCATAGCCCGATTCACAACTTGAGATATGTACTAACAAATTATCTTTTACCGACAAAACAATTAAATTCTGTACCTTAACATCTTTAATTGCCAGATTTTATCGGTTATTTCCTTTTCAGTTGGTATAGTTATCAAGTGTTCAGACAGACCCTGATATTTTAGCACGAGACTCAACCGAAATTTCCATATCTGCTATCCGTCCACATCTTCTAATCTGTTGATGCTTCCTATTTCTTCTTTATTTTTTTCCATTTCAGACATCTTCTTTTAGCAAATATTTCCTTTTCACAAAACCGCTTTACCTTTTATGTATTGTAACGGTGTACCAAAGTATAGTACGCCAGGGGATCGCCAGAGTAGGGCCCCTGAGGCCCAAACCGTACGTGCACCCCCGCCTCGAGTCTACACCCTACCGCATGCGCACCACGTACCCCCACTCCATCACGCTTGCTAGCCCAACCCCTCAGCAGGGTATAGAATGCCCTCGCAAGCTCAGGTAAAGCCAGAAAAAAGCGGTGGAGAAGAGCAAAAGGAAAGAACCACTGGTTCATCACTTCGGATAAGCTCCCTTGTGCGGACTTAGTAACGGACGATAACCCAACCAGGCTTCGGCGTTGCTCCCTTGCGTGGACATCGCAAACCGCACCGTAGGAAACTACGTTCCGCGAACGTAACCCGCGACACGAACTCTGTAAACCCGCGCCTCGTGGTATAGTAACGGATACTTGGTGGTACCTTGTATTATAAATCCTATATATACTGTTATACTTCAAATCTCACGAGTGATCATTCTCAGTGTCTATCCCGAACCCCCCGCAGCGACCGCTTAGCGCTACAGTATTCTTTTTCACGATTTTCTTTTCCAGCTACAAGCACATGGTTTCCAGCATGGCTCCTGGGCCTATAATCTGTTACGGTATATATATAACCAGGGAAACCACCAGTGCTTGATGTAATAAGCTTTATTAATACTGTTGGGTGTCGTTGAATGGCGATTTGTACGGTCGCCTGACGGACCCAGTGGCTATATCACAGGGTTGTGACGTAGTCTCTTTGAAATGAAGATAGACAGTGATTCTTGATGGTGGTTTTATTCTGTCCTGATTGATATGTACAGAGTTCCTTACGTATGATTATGTGTGTTGTTTAAGTCTAAAAGTAGCGGTTATTTATACTATTCGGCATGGATTGAAGGTGAAGCTAATTGGTGGGAAAGTTGGTGGTGGGAAATGGACGATGGTTAATGGTGCGGGTGTAGTATAGGTTGAGGTTTAAATGGTGCGGTCGGACTCTTCGGGGGTCTTATGCCTGGTTGAGTGTTGGGACTCAACAATTACTATTGATAGAAACTAACAAATTATATATATAGCTGATCATTGAGCAGTCTCAATAAAAGATACAAAATAATTTCTCCTTGGATTAGGTTTTCTATCCTCACTCTCGTACATTCTCGCACCGTCTACCCACACCACATTCTTCCACTCGTTCCTGCTCTCATGCCCCCACCGTTTCAATCGCATACCCTCACATCCTTGCATAATCGATAAATCAGTGTCCTAATTACCTTCCAACAGATACAACTGTGGAAATATCTAAATTATCATTTACTACATTAATATCACTGTTGTTACTTAAAAAATTGTACCTTTTAACATCACAGTTGTCATTTTCTATATCGCGTATAACAGTATTATTTAATTCAACTACAGGTATATCTAACTTATTAATTACTATATCAGACTCAATGGTGTTATCTACAAAATTATAATTTTTGGCATCACAAATGTTATTTCCCATATCACATATTACAGGATGGTCTAATATACTATCTATAGGAATATTCAAATTATTAATTTCAGTATTATTAATTGTCACATCAGCTCTTGTGCTGCTACTTGAATAATTTTTACTATCCGATGTGTTACTATATTTATTACGTATTGCAACATTATTTGATGTAACTATTGGTATTTCCAAATTAGAACATTTGTCTGAGGGTTCTATCTCTTTTACAGGCGTATTGATTTTATACTTCTGTAGTAACATGTGAAGAGCAACAAACTCTTCATACTTCTCATACGCATTTTCAGGACAAAATACTTCTAACTGTTGCAGCAAATTATTTCCCACAACTTCCGCAAAGGATTCAGACGAAATTGTTGTATTTACGTCCTCCACGAGGTCCCATTACATATTTCAATTTAAGGCATACCATAAAGTATGTTTCATCGGCATTAAAAATACACGATGGATCTTCTAGGATATTTAAATAGTTTTCCTCTGCTAAATAATTGTATATTTGTTTGGACCAATTGCGTATATCATTTTCGATGACACATGAGCTAGCACTTGCCATAGCTTCTGGAAATCTTTCAGAATGAGTGGAATTTCGTTTTAAAAAGCTTTTACACCAGCCGTCCCCTGGCATATTATTACGGAAAGGATTTTTAATATGAGATTGATCTAGGAATTCTTTAATGCTAGTCTGCAAATTTTCTTTCCTTCTGGGACATCCTCGCCTACTGCACTGAATAATCCAATATACCAATTCATTTTCTCCACTCTGACCCAGCACTGGTGGTGGGCCTCGCGATGTTTTAACAAATTTGCCACTCATCTTAAACTGTATGATAAATTTTGGTATTGCCAATAATTTAGCAGCTTTATGTGTTGACATCCCATTTTCCACCAGGCGTATAGCATTAACAATTTGTTCTTCTGAATATTTATTTTTATATGTGTCTCCTTTTTTACTTTAGGCGTTTTCTAAATTAAAAAATGAAAGTATAACATAAGAATGCATGTTTGAATTTGACTTACTATTAGAAACATAAATTCCTCTTATGCTTCCCAATTTTACTTAAACACACATATAATTGATTAATTCGTTTTCAGATCAATAAAGAATATAATACAGATAAATAAAACACAAACACTAACAAATATATTACAATGAATCTATTGCAACGAATACAAGGCCAATTATTGCTGTAATGAAACATAACCATAAAACAGTTATTGGCCACCCAGCCAATCACTGTTTTTCAATGCAAATTATGTGACAGTTGTTGACCATCATATTTTTATGTATTTAAAGCAGTAAAAAACATTTTGAATGCAATTGTAACTCCTATTCTTCCCTATATAATTTAGTTTGAAAATTAGAAGAATCGTTAATAGTACGAAATACATTAAAAAGTCTGTGTATTGTAAGTTTCATTGTTACGGGTTTTCGTTTAAATGTTCTGACAATGACACGAGTCACAATGTATCATTTTATTTACCTATAATATTAATTGTGAGTGACAAAATAATAATTGTCTCTAAAGCAAAAAAAGTCCAAGGAATTCGAATATGACCCCAGAAAAAGTTAATCAACAAGTTATTTCTTAATATTCTTTTCTTTTCCAAATGTGGCTAATCACTGGTGGGTGGCCAACAACTGTACCGTTTACCCCTATCTTCTTTTTCCGACTCGCTTCCTGAAACATTTTCTCGTCTCCTTATTGGTACACATAATTACATAGGATTTCTTGATAATGCGTTGGTGTTGGTTTTGATGCGCCGGCATTTGTTCTGTATCTTGTATTCGTAATCAGATAGCTTTAATCTCTGACGAATACTTCGGCCTGAGATCGTTTGTCCTTTCTCATGTGCCTCCGCGATCCTCGAATATCTTAAACTCCCGAGAATTGATTTTTGGAATGATGGAGTTGAATGCGTATGTTGATTAAGTAATTATGTTTTTGATTTAGCAGAATATGTGTTGCACAATCAAAGTGTCTGTATGTATGCTACTGTATGTGTTGTTGCTACGAGAGATGTAGGAGTTCTGATGCTCTTTTCTGAGTACGCAAACATGAAAATTTACTATGGGTGTGACTATTGCTGGTTGGTGGAAACGTAGGGAAGAGGTGTGTAAACGGAAGGAAATTTGTGCAGTGATTAGGTCTGAGGTTTTGGTTCTTGAAGGAATTGGAAAGCCAACATGGTGGTGGGAGGTATGGCAGAGTGGGGAATAGAATGGGAAGGCTTACTGTGGGTTTTTCCATAGGTGTTGGAATTTCCTAATTTTTTAATGGTGCAGCGCCTAACGGTTCGCGACCCTAATAAAGGGTGGTCAACCGGGCCTCGGTTTATAGGCCATGGGAGAAACTTGACCTGATAGTTCCTTTCCTGGGACCTGAAGGGTCTACGAGGCAACAATCTCCATTTCCAAATTCTTGATTTAGATTGTTTGTGGTCTGTTATAGAATTAAGTAGTGTGGAAGTATAGACGATTGGTAGATCTTCTCCTGTGCAGATGGTTATCGTGATTTGCATATCGTGAAATGTGTCCTTTAATTTGTTAATTAAAAATTTCCATGGCATGTCTCCAAAAGTGTTTGTACGATGCATAGAGAAGGATAATAGTCTCATTTCCCTAACTACATCCAGTAATGATTGAAAACTATTGATTATATCAGCCTATTGTATTGCTTGCCTCTGCTTCGTTACGAGATGTGTTACGGAACGTAACATGATAGCAGAAGCAAGCAATACAACAGGTTGATATAATCAATAGTCTTGAATCATTACTAGATGTAGTTAGAGGAATGACAATATTATCCGTCTCTATACATTGTACAGACACTTTTGGAGACATACCATGAAAATATGTCTCTAATTGGTAATGTTTGTGTGGAGCGATGTGGACCAATTCTCTGTCGAATGATATTGAATGATAGTTATTTATTTATTTATATTTAATGTTTAAGGTCATATGGACCCATCAGAATTATTAGTGACCACTTTGGTGAAAAACTTAATAGACTTGTATTTAAATTAAATAATAAAGTTCAATGTCTTTCAGAAAATTTAACACATTTTAGCACGAAATCTTTGAAGCACTTCTGGGAAGGGTAGTAGCTGATATTCTTCCCTTTTGTCTCTGTATTTGTTGCAGCTACTTACAATATGTTGGATAGAATTAGGCCCGCAACATGAGTCACAGAACAGAAGGTTTGTTTTGGTGATAAGATAGGAATGAGACCAATGCGTATATCCTATTCTCACAATCAGTCGTGTCGTTACGACTTGGTCCTTCCTATTCGTGAAAATTGTAGGACTGGCTTCATGTGCCGTGTTACGAATTTGATGAAGTTGAATGGATCTTGAGTTTTTCCATTTGACATTCATTTATTCTTGAATTGCTTTTTAAAGTATCCTTTGGACATCCTTATAGATTACCGATGTGGAGTTGGTTGTAAGAGCTATGGATACAGCTTATTTGGAAGCAGCGTCAGCGTTTTCATTGCTATGAATTCCGGAGTGAGAGGGAATCCAATAAAATAATACATGTATTCCTACATGCTTAAGTGGCATAGTTTTTTCAATGATGTCTTGTATTATTGAGTTGTTTGTATCAAGTTTTTGCAAGGCCTGTAAATCATTCATAGAATCTGTGCAAATCGTTAGAAGGAATTGACACAGGGAACATAATCAAGTTGTTCGTGTCTCTCTCTCTCTCTCTCTCTCTCTCTCTCTCTTAACGTTATTTATTTCTATTAACCTTATATCTTAACTTACAATATGATAATGCAAGACGCACTTCTCTTCGCACATCAATCGATCGGAGGTCTCTCTCTCTCTTTCTCTCACTCCCCGGTATCGCGCCTACCAGCTATAGTACCCCACAGTCCCGTATCAAAAATAATAAATTTATTGTGATTAGATTTTTCAATAGCATTTAAAGATTGAAATATTGCAAAGATTTCACTGTTGAATACTGAAAAAGCGTCAAGCAGTCTGAATAGTAATTCTTTTTCAGAGGTATAGACAGCACATCTGGTTCCTTCTTTCGATTTCGAAGCATCAGTAAGTGTTTGTGTATGCGTCAATATTCTGAAGATAATTCACTATATACAGATTTTAGGGCACTAGGGTTTGCGAGTTTATCCAATCTAAGAAGTTTACCAACTACGATTGGTGTTTCTATTATCCATGGTAGGGATAGGTATTGTCGTCTAGAAGCAATAGACGTAATGTCAATTTGAAGATTTCGAAGATGTGCTTTCAGTCGGAAATTAAGAGGTTTAGGGGTTCTAGGTTTTTTGGTGGGATCATTAATATATTTGTCGGTATCGATTAAATCAAAAATAGAACTTGTAGGCAAGGACAGTTTGGATACGGTATACAATATGATTAGTTGTTTCCTTCTGATCTCTAATGGTGGAATATTAGCTTCACCTAATAAGGTGGGTACAGGACTGGTGCAAAAAGCCCCTGTTGCTAATCTGGCTCCCGCATTATTAATTGGTGCTAAGATTTTCAAGGTGTTTAACTTAGCAGAATCATATATAATTGCACCATATTTTATTTTGAAAGGAATGGCTGCTTGATATGTTTTAGCTAGTATTTGGAATCCAGCACCCGAATTTTTAGATGCAATTCAATTTTTAGATTTTTAAGATGGGTTTTCCAAGAGTGCCTCTCATCGAAAACTAGGCCTAGGATTTTTGGGGTCGAAGGGTAAATTTGATGGTATGAGGATTGAACACTAGTTAAATTCAAGTATATATTTTAACATGAACGATAGAGATATTGCGGTGGAGTTGAGTACAAATTTTGCCGTGTAGTGTGTAAGTGGCGAAGTGTAGAATTGTTGTGTGTCGTTTTGCCTTCTAGTAGGCTCCTTTTAAGGACCTTTTCGCATCTTTAAGCGGCCAATGGGATGTCTTTACGGAAGAGGTGGCGTCTAATTGGTGCGGTGCTAGGTGTATTTTCCGCGGCCCGGCGGCACGTAAGGCCCAAGTGGCCTATCGGTGGTGCGGGTGCGAGAGACGCAAATCTATTCGGTCCTGGGACGGAACATGCCGCTCGCCTTGAACTAATTAGAGTTCAATGAAAATTGATTTGTTGGTTTATCGTAAATTATAATAGTATGTGAATTGTGTTAGTCGCGTTGGATCCTATAATTAGATTATGTACAAATAATACTAAATTATTCGTCTATAACTGACAATGGTTATGTATATATCTCTAATGCTACAAATGTATGTCTATGCAGATGTGTGTACGCGTTACATTTGTGATTGTAATATAAGTCGTTACAATTCCTTATAGCATTTTTAAAGTTCAGTACAAAATACAATAATGAATACATCGAATTCAATAAGATTGTAAGCTTGGAGTTTATATAGAATTGTCCGTATCTGTCGACAAAGAGCAAAGGTGATGGATGCTGCGTTTCGTCGTTCCGGTAGCTGTGCGTAGTGTAACAACTCGGATGATGTCATCATCGCCAGGGAGCGTAGTTATGACTCTGCCCACTTTCCACTGCATCGGTGGCAGAGTGCCGTCTCGGATTAACACTTAATTAATAATTAAATTAAATATTAATAATTAACGAAATTAATAATTAAAATTAAAAAATTATCTTTATTAATGCGCGCCTCGCCGTCGCCGCTTCTCTCCGTGCGAAAAGTATCTCTGTCCGCTCGCTCCTTTTCCCCATCCTTAAAACAGGGCGTTCGTTCCCTCTTTTCTTGGAACAAAACCCCACACTGTCCCAAGCTTGGGGACTGGCTGACGTCACCCTTGCGAGGGGGTGGAAGTGACCGGGTCTCGCACGATCTCGGCGGCAGCCCTCGCTGTGTCACGCGGGCTACGAGTATTGGGACTCTTGTCGTTGATTTATGACAGGGTTGCCAAAGGCGGCCCTGGCCAACGTCATCACCACTTTTCGACAATCCATTATCCCAATACCCTTACCTCTAACTCTTACAATCTCGGCCAGCCCTGACATCTGAGTCCGATCTCGGACTCGCCCATTCGTACCTGCGTGCAATGGTTTGTTACTTAAAATTATAAAGCTAAAATCTAGCGTTTAAATGTAGACCTAAACGGAAACATAGTATATTACATTTTTTGTGAGATTTTAAGAAAACTTATGGCTGACGCCATGGTTGCATGTTTGCCGAGGCCCATGTACCCTGGTAGGGTTTCTGCGTATTTTGGAACCCTGCAATATCAGCTACGACATAACTGTCGTTTCGTAATTGTTTTATGACCTCCTACGGCCCTTTCAACCGTGGGATTAATTTCTGGGAAACCCTCGTGGAATTCTCGAAGTTTTTCAACATTACATAATCCCCGACCTGGTATTCGTGGGGTGATTTATGTCTCTTATCATAATAGATTTTATTATAATCTTGTTGGCGTAAATTTTTCTCCTCGGTTTTACATCTAATCGCCCCTAATTCTACGGGTTCACAATTTACTTCTTCCTGGATTTCGATTCCGAAATTCAAAGATTCCAGTAGCTTTGTTAATTGTATTGTTAAGTGCGTATTCTGCATCCTCTAACACCACATACCAGCGCTTACCTGGGTAGTTATCGATCATTTTCGCAAGTATAGGGCCTAGGACCCCATTTACCCTTTCAACCTGCCAGTTCGCCTGCGGAGATGCAGTGGCAAATTTCGCATGCTTGATATCGTTTTCTATGAGGAAATCGTCGAAATCTTGGGATGTAAATGCACTGCCTCTATCAGAAATGACCATCTTCGGTTTATTATAGTGTGCAAAAGACGTTTTCAAGCATGCGATCGCTTCTTTGGTCGAGGTTCTTGTCGTAGCGTATAAGTTTACATGTTTGATAAATGCGTCTATGACTAAAAATACATATTTTTTAATATTCGTGGTCTGGTCTACTGGACCAAAGTGGTCTATAAGTATCACGGCGAAAAGGACGTTCCCTTTAGGTATATTATTATGTAGGGATCCTTCAATCTTTCCAGTCGAGGGTGAGTGCGAAATGCATTTCAGACAGTTTCTAATGTGCTCGCTAACTTTCTGCTTGAGTTTGGAAAACTTAGTTTTCTCTGTTCCTAAATGTCCCATTTCGTCGTGATACCGATAGATGACATTTTTCTCCATGCTCGAAGGTACATAAAATAATAAGTCGTTTCCGTGTTTTCTGCAAACGATACCGTTCCGCATTTCAAAAAATTTACCTTCTCCTGATTCTAATTTTTTCCGTATTTTGGAGATTTCGGGGTCTCGATATTGCATTAGCGCTAAATCAAATTAGAAGGGATTTCCTTCCAGCACAAGTATATTGGGGAGTCTACTTAACGCATCTGCGTGTGCAATTGGCACACCCGATCTGTGTTCGATTTCATAGTCGAAGCTTTGGAGTTCCAATGCCCACCGCGCGATTGGGGGACACACCTCTTTTTTATTTAACGTCATCTGGAGAGAACTGCAATCCGTTAAAATGTTAAATTTCAGGCCTTGTAAATAAGCTTCAGGTCATTTTTCTGCTGTATAAGAATCGCGCCGAAATCTATTGAGCTCATGTCACAATGGAGCTCGGTTTCGTCTTTCGAGACGTAAATCGCTAGTACCAGAGCTTCTACTAATTTCGTTTTTAACCCGTCAAATGCCTCTAGTTCCTCCTTACCGAACCCAAATTACGTGTCCTTCTCTAATACACTATATAAGGTCTTGGCAACGAGGGCAAATCCTTCAATAAATTTACGGAAGTACGAACATAGCCCTAAAAAAACTTAGTAATATCCTTCCGAACATTACAGAGTAGAATAGTGGTGTGTATCACGCCTAACGGATTTAACGGTGACTTGTTAATCCCTATAAATTGATTCCGCATACTTCCAGGGACCTTGCCAATTTCGCACGGAACAAATGTTTTCTTAATGAGGACGACCGGGCTTCCAGTATCGAATAACATGTACAGGCTTACTTCTAAGTCGCCTATTGCATAGACAACGTCGCTGTGGAATTCGTCTTCTGGCGGGGGTTGGGTCTGCAAACAGGTGACCTGCGGGTTCGCTTTTTTGGGGCAGGCAGGTAGCAAGTGGCCCATTTCCCCGCAGCCAAAGCAGGAACCTTTTCCCCTACTGGGCAGATAACACTCCTGGGATCGATGACCTGTCCTGTTACAGTTGTAGCAGCGTATCCGGGGTCTCGTCTGCTCCGATACGCTGATACTCTCTTATCGGCGTCGACCCCGTTGTCCATGGCCGCCCCGTTGACGTACCTGTTCCTCGGACCGAGATTCAGTCTGATTTTATTGAACGCCTCCAATAATGTCATCGTCGTCGTAAAGTTGCACATACGCACCTCGTTTCGCAGGTTAATCTCGGGGATTCTGTCGATTATGTAATCGACCGTTTCTTCGTCTGTAACCGGTATCCGATTGGCTAGGATTAGCTTATTGTGGACGTACTCGCTGAAATTTTCGTTGGTTGTCCACCTCCTATTTTCAAACTTTCGGTGTGCCTCCAACCTGCTCTACCGCTGGCAGAACATCGACTTCATATGGTTCAGTAACTCGTCCATGTCGATTTCCGAATGTTCCGTCCTGGATTAGAACCAGCTCAATGCCTTTCCCTTGAGCTTCGAGGCGACGGGGACTCTTGATAAATTATCATCCAGGTTGTAAGTTGCAATGTGCAACTTTAATTGCTTCCTCCAATTTTTAAAGCACTACTCGGTGTCATTAAACTGACTTAATAATTCGCCGATGGTTTTAATATTTGCACCAGCTATTCTCGCCGGATCCCGCCTTGAACTCGGGGAGGCTCGTAGCATCTCGTTTTCTCTCTGCAGCAATCGCAACTATCGTTGCATCAATTCCCTTTCTCGACGCATAAGTTCGTACTCCATGAGTAAAAAGCGACCCAACGCCGCTTTTGCCGTTGCACCTCCTTCGGCCACCGTCGTGTCCTTTTCGGCTACCGGATTTTCACTCTTCCTATTGTGCATAGCTTCAGCTTCTCACACTCGATCCGTGATATTTTCGTCGAGTCGCTGGATCAGCTCGGCCTTGTTACCCGTTGTCGGTAATTCGCGCTGGCGCAACATTTCATTCAACTCCGGCACCGAACACTCGCGTTGGCCATTACCGGTCGCTTGCGACATGATTATTGCGAAAGTAACAGTTACTCAAAGGCAATAGTTACACTTGAAAATAACAAAAGTCATAAAGATAGTCACGTAAAAAAATTCACACAGAGAATCAAGTCAAAAGTTCACACAGAAAGCCACAAAGAATATAAAATAAAAAGTCACTCAGAATATATTAAGAATGTCACTTAAAAGAAAAATCACGGAGAGAGTCACACAGAATATAAACGGTGATTTCACAATTTACACATAACTGATTCTTGATCCCATTTCTGGGATTGTAAGGATGGGGCGCAAAATTACTTGGACAGTTCGAGAGAATAAACACTTTATTAATGCGCGCTTCGCCGTCACAGCTTCTCTCCGTACAAAAAGAGTCTCTGCCCGCTCGCTCCTTTTCCCCGTCCTTACGGGGGTAGTCCAAGGCAGAGAGTTGACTTTACCGACAAAATGGACCAAAAATATGGGTTTGCGCAATACAACTTTTCGTCCTTATATAAGAGAATTTTGGATCGAAATACGGCTCATTCGAAACGGAGGGGGGGGGGGGGGCGCAACGTGGTCAGGTAATCTTGTGATCAAATTATGTCGATATGTAGTAATATGAGCCTTGTAAAGCGTAGCAAAAAGTGACAGCTTGACAGCCGTCGAATCTAAGCATTTTTTTCATACGGAGAGAATGATCTGCATGAAATGAATACCTGACCATGTTGCGCTGACGCCTCCTTTTTCGAATGGGCTATCGTTCGACTCAAAAGCTTCTCATAAAAGAACGAAAAGTTGTATCGCATAAAGGCATGATGACTTCGCCATATTGACGATAAAACAGAGCAAAATTCGTATCAAGTTTAGTTCAGCTGTTATGCACGAAGGGCGCCTAATCATAAAGACCAAATGAGAGTTGGCTGCGACTGAAAGAGTAGCTCGATGTACCACTGCATTCCACCTTGCCTGTACGTGCGTCGTCGACGCTTTTCGCCTGCAACAGAATGTTGCGCGTTTGCTTCGTCTCCGGCATGCGACACCGCGATATGTTTATAGAAAAGCAGAACAAGCAGCGATGCCTTTCACACGCAACGCGACGCAACGCAACGCGACCACGACACACGCATAGGCGGAGTTCAATGTAGTTTTATCAGCATTTCTTTTTACATTTTGAAAAGTAATATATATGGTAGCATATGTTGGAGAATATTTTCGGATTTTTTTACTGCAAAACTTAGGTGTAACGTATGAGAAACTCTACACTAATCTGAAAAATGCAGATTTCGTTGTGAAGCTGTACAAGTACTACTTTTATATTTTTATGGTAAGAACATATTATTATAGTTATTACCCCCAACTTTTTTAGATTTATTGGAAAAATGAACTGTAGTTTAAAAAATCAAAAACCAATCTGTTTGAGACATTTCGCGCGAAAAAGCGATCTTCACTTAATCTTTGACTCTACCAAATTATGCTAAAATTAAGGACACCAAGTTAGAATACTAATCCAAGGATAAAAAGGGCAATTTTTGTTAGAACGCTCATAAAGACGAAGATATTCAATGGCTTCATAAAAGTTATTCTTACTATTTGTCAGTTCCGAATTTCTTGGGATAGCTAAACTATGTACAGCATTGAATGTCTGAACAGTTTTTATGATGTGCACCGCAATAATATGGAAACGACGATGACCGATTCATTTACAGCTTGATTAGTTTTGAAATTCTAAGGTTATATGGTATATAATTTAACATTAATATTACGTTATAACACGCCGCCCGCCTTGAACGGCTTCCGTTCAAATTAGCTGTTGATTGTACATTGAATTGGATGATTATAAGTTGTATGCACTATTTTTTTACATTGATATACATAATTGCGATGAATATTGATAAGGATAAATGGATTTACATGGTTTGATTATATAAAGACCAGATTGTTATAGTTCAGTAATAGCTTATGGATAAAGACTAATTCAACATTACTAATTGTATCTAATATCTTAATTTCAATTAAATTATAATGAGTTCTAGTAAATCGTTATAATAACCAAAAGTGTCCTCTTAAGAGATAGGATGTTTCAAACACCTAGTCTTAAAGTTCAACATGTTTATATAATAGGAAATAAGCAATAGTTATGCGATGTTAACCTAAGTGTAACGTAGTGACTATATAATCATGTGTGTTGGGCACTATACTACTTATGCAAGAAGTAATTGCATCAAGTGTGATATAGACAGATTACGTATCTGTGGGTCCATCAATTGGTAATGGGGCAAGTTTTTTCACTCAACGTTTATATACTTCAGTTTGTGTTTTCACTGTTGCTACACACACTATGTTATCTGCTCCAGGGTGGACCGCCACAATGCGACCCATGCTCCATAGCATGGGAGGAAGATTATCCTCCTTTATGATAACCAGTTGACCAATTTTAATCTGTTTTCCATCTCCTTGATGCCACTTGCTTCTGGCGCACAGCTCGTTTAAATATTCTTTGTGCGACGTTTTGCAGAAGTGTTGTTTCACTTGCTGTACTAGTTGCCACGTTGACAGCCTATTGGTTTGTACGTCCTGAAGATCAAGCTCAGGTAAGCTTGGTAAAGAATCTCCTATAAGGAAGTGTGCTAGGGTGAGGGCAATAAGGTCGTTGGGGTCAGAGAATAGGGTAATTAAAGGACGAGAGTTTAAAATCGATTTCATTTCCACGATGCAAGTATTAAATTGTTCATATGTGAACATTGCTTCACCTACTGTACGGTAGAGGTGGCGTTTAAAAGATTTTACGGCTGTCTCCCACAACCGCGGAGTTTTTGAAATGCGGAGATCGCGGTGGGATAAAATGCCAGTTAATTCCCTTGTCTTGAACAAAATTAGATAGTTCGGTATTGTGCTCGTTTGACAACAAAAAATGCTCTAATCCTTAAAATTTCATTTCTAACACCAATGCAATTAGTAGCGTTATCTAAATACATATATATTTTTTGGTTTTCCTCATCGAGCACAAAATCGTTTTATAGCTTCTAGACACGTTTCAGTGGTTAAATCGGTATCAAGCTCTAAGTGGACAGCTCTTGTTGTAAAACAAACAAATACGGCATCATAAGACTGTAACTTAATTTTGTTTCTAAAGGGCATAGCCGGATAAGGGGGTCAAAAGTGCCCTTAAACCAAATTAGACTTGTGATGCACCATTCGATAGGGTATCCAAAAAAACCCTTCACACAAAGTTTCAACCCCCTAGCTCGATGTGGGGGGTAGTAATGGCGAAAAAACGAAATATCAGTTTTTGGCATATTTTTCCCACTTAGTGGCGAGTAAAAAATTCTAAAAAAATCTGGCATATTAAGTATATTGTGCCACATGTTCGAGAATTTTTTCGTATTTTTTTTATGTAAAGCTTGGGTACGAAAGATGAAAAACCCCCAAAAAATCAGAAAAATGCAGATTTCATAGTGAACTAGAAAGAGCACCACTTTTATATTTTGACCGTAACAACATTATAACATAACTATTATCCTCAAAAAGTTTCATATTTTTTTTAAATCAGCAACATACTCGGAAAAATGAAAAACCGATTCTGTCGACGTATTTTGCACGAAAAACTAGTTTTTACATTGAATATTTGTATCCTCTTTATTCAGTATGTATATTAAATGTTTCTAAACATTTCTGCATTCGTCCAAATGGTGTACAATGGAAAGAAATTGAATTAATTCAATTAATTGATTTTTTACCGTGTCCGAGATCATATGGAACAGGTAAAGAATTTCGAACACGTTCGGTGGCGGAGTGGTCTAAGGTGCAGTTTTAGTTGTGGAATCGCTGCGTACTTTTTTGGTGTCAGTTCGAATCTCGCCTAAGATATTTTTTTTTTATTACATTAACGATTTTTTTTATCCTAACTGTATAATATATGTAAATAGTATGTATCGTAAAACATTTTACAAACATCTCAACAATATTTTAACTCTAAATATACATATAAATAATTAAATAATAATTGCGAGCCACTTTTAATTCCATTGTTTATCTAACCTCGTATTCTCTGAGTTAAACTTAGGTAAGCTTTAAAAATCTCTGTAACAACGATAAGTGAAGGGAAAGAAATTCTTCCTCATTCAAAGATTTATTTTTTGCATTTCCTATCACCTTTTCAATACACAAGACTTACTAACAGGCAATGCGTCGAAAGAATATAAGTATTTGCCATCGTATATTATTAATAATGTTATGAAGGTGATGTTTATGACGCGGATAATTGGAACCATTTAAGAAATAATGGACGAAGACAACAATGTCCTTTGTTTGAAGGATACAAACAATATTGTTCCATATGAAGTCAGATCGCGCTACATTAATAGCAAATCTTACCGGTGCTTTATTCATTATAAATCAAATTCAATTGGATTTTCAGCAATAGAACGCTACTGTTGTGAATGTGCAAATAGTAATCGTACCATAGGATGCTGCTTACACGTAGCAACAATAATTTATTACTTATAGCACGCACGGTACCTATCCACAATTGTCAGACCTACTGAAATATTATGTAAAATATTTAACAAAGGAAATATAATACCAGTGATTAGTGACAATAATGACGAAGACTGAAGATACTAGATGCGGTTCTTGTTCCAAACTGCGAAAAAATAAAGATAATTATCTTTAATACGAAACCGATTATATACAAGCAGAAAAGGATAAGCAATTTATTAACCAACAGAACATGCGAAAACAGAAATGGTGAAAAGAAGAAGTGTTTAGGATGTATCGTCTTTGCTGCAAATCACACACATTTAGCAAAGATAAGTATGTTTAATACAAAATTGATAAATGTAGCAATTGAAAGTGCCTCACAATTATTATTTAATTATTTATATGTATATTTAGAGTTAAAATATTGTTGAGATGTTTGTAAAATGTTTTACGATACATACTATTTACATATATTATACAGTTAGGATAAAAAAAAATCGTTAATGCAATAAAAAAAAAATTATCTTAGGCGAGATTCGAACTGACACCAAAAAAGTACGCAGCGGTTCCACAACTAAAACTGCGCCCTAGACCACTCCGCCACCGAATTTGTTCGAAATTCT
This sequence comes from Eucera pruinosa, assembly GCA_028830335.1. Classification (NCBI taxonomy): domain Eukaryota; kingdom Metazoa; phylum Arthropoda; class Insecta; order Hymenoptera; family Apidae; genus Eucera; species Eucera pruinosa. Next base: position 952,679 of record JAMYCR010000006.1, on the reverse strand, counting down.
TTACCTGTTCCACATGATCTCTGACACGGTAAAAAGTCAATTAATTGAATTAATTCAATTTCTTTCCATTGTACACCATTTGGACGAATGCAGAAATGTTTAGAAACATTTAATATACATACTGAATAAAGAGGATACAAATATTCAATGTAAAAACTAGTTTTTCGTGCAAAATACGTCGACAGAATCGGTTTTTCATTTTTCCGAGTATGTTGCTGATTTAAAAAAAATATGAAACTTTTTGAGGATAATAGTTATGTTATAATGTTGTTACGGTCAAAATATAAAAGTGGTGCTCTTCCTAGTTCACTATGAAATCTGCATTTTTCTGATTTTTTGAGGGTTTTTCATCTTTCGTACCCAAGCTTTACATAAAAAAAATACGAAAAAATTCTCGAACATGTGGCACAATATACTTAATATGCCAGATTTTTTTTAGAATTTTTACTCGCCACTAAGTGGGAAAAATATGCCAAAAACTGATATTTCTTTTTTTCGCCATTACTACCCCCCAGATCGAGCTAGAGGGTTGAAACTTTGTGTGAAGGATTTTTTTTGGATACCCTATCGAATGGTGCGTCACAAGTCTAATTTGGTTTAAGGGCAGTTTTGACCCCCTTATCCGGCTGTACCCTTTCTTTCCCTTCAGATAGAAAGGACCACAATAGTCAAGCCCGACGTTATCAAAGGGAAGGCATTGTATTACGCGGTTTTTGGGTAAATCACCCATTGTGTAATTCGGTAGTTTGGGATTCAGTTTGCTGCAGCGTACGCATTTATATATAACGTGTTGTGTTATGTTTTTGCCATTAATTGGCTAATAGTTGTGTCATACCGCGTTTAATGTGACTTGCACTCCTGCATGCCAATTCTTAATGCGTTCGTTACAAATTAACAATTAGTTACGTAGTCATTCTGTGGTAATAATGTAGGATATTTTCGTGAGTATGTTATCTGTACCTTTGTTAGCCCCCCCCCCCCCCCCCCTATTCGTATAATACCGCCAGAATCAAGGAATGAATTTAAGCGTATGCGTTTTTCCTTTGAATTTAACGGAATGCCTCCTATTAAATTTTTTATGTTTCGCGGAAAGTGATTCTGTTGAATGACTCGTATAATTTGAAGCCGCGAATTTTTTAATTCTTCAACGCTGTATTTGCCAGATATTTTAATTTCTACTTTTCTGTTTGAGACCGCGCGATGACAGAATGCTACAAAACGAATTAGTGCACTAATTGAAGGAAGTTGTTCAAACGTGTCGTTTTTTGTATGCTCTTCATTGTTTACCACGTCTCTTGTTTTTTGTTCCGCTAAAATGCCTGGAATCGCGACACTCCTTTCGGTAACCAGTAGCGCTGTTTTAACCCTTTGCTGGGGAATTATTATGTCAGATAATTGCTTAAGTTTCCAATTATCTTCATTTTTAACCATCTATAGGGGTGCATGTAACCAGTGTGCATTTTTTTGGAACTCGGAAGGAGTTTAACCACGAGAAATATAATCGGCGGGATTTTCTTCGGTAGAAATGTGGAACCAATTGTTTATATTCGTTAGTGATTGAATTTCCGATACTCTATTGGGAACAAATGTTTTTAAAATGTGAGGAGAGGCCTTAATCCTATGTAACACTATAGTGGAATCAGATCACATTTTAATTTTACTATACTTTAATCTTAACGATTCCGACACAGTGTTGATTAATTTGGCTAATAACTGTGCCACACATAACTCAAGTCTAGACACAGACACAGTTTTTACTGGCGCGACGCGAGACTTTGCACAGATTAATTGCACCTAACAATTGTTATCCTTGTCAGTTGACCGTAAATATACGCATGCACCGTAAGCTACCTCACTTGTATCACAGAATCCATGTCATTGGATGTCGTTTGCATTGGCTAATACAACTTGTCGCGTTACTTTAAATTGATTAAGTGATGGTTACTCTTTTTTTAACTCTGTCCATTTTGTGTATAATTCCTGAAGTAATGATTCGTCCTAATCTAACCTTGCTTTCCACAGCCCTTGCATGATCAGTTTAGCTAGAGTAATTACTGGTCCTAAGAAACCTTGCGGATCAAACAATTGTGCAATTTGTGATAATATCGTACGTTTTGTTGTATATATTTCAGTAGAAAATGGTGTTATAGAGTACGTTATTGAATCCCCAGATGAATCTCAGTGAATTGCTAACAAATTTCTAGCTTGTGCATTTAAACAAATAGATTGTGATTTATCGCCAGTGTTTGATTCTGCAAGTAATTGTGATTTATTTGAACCCCACTTATGGAGTTCAAACCCCCCAAGTTTCACTATCTCCATCAATTGTCGTTTTAATTCTAATGCTTCTCGAATAGTATTTGCCCCTGATAGCAAATCGTCAACATAAAAATCATTTTTTAGACTTGTTGCAGCTAATAGGAATTTGTTACCTTCATCGTGTGCCAACTGATACAAAGTTCTAGACGCAAGGAAGAGTGCCCATGCTGTGCCTTGAGTGACCATGTTTAACTCAAATACGCGAATTATTTCATTTTCACATTCTCGCCATAAAATTTTGATATGTCGCGTCTGAATTTGCAATTTTAACTTGTCTATACATTTCCTTCAAATCAGCGACAGGTACGACATTGTGTAATCCAAATCGAATTATGATACAAATTAGTTCACTTTGAATTGTAGGTTCGACCATCAATGCATCATTCAATGAAACATCTATTGTACTTTTGGCTGAAGCATCAAGAACTACGCGAACCTTTGTTGCTAAGCTATCCTCCTTTACAACCGCGTGATGAGGTATATAGTAACCTTGTGTAGCATCGCATTGTGTAATGTCACGCATGTGTCCTAAATCGCGATATTCCATTAAGGAATCACTATTTTGATGCTTTAATATTTCATCCTTTGCTAGTTTCCTTTCGAATGAATAGAGCCGTCGTAACGCTCTGTTATAGGATTCGCTGATATTATTCCTTTTATCATTGAATGGTAATCGTACAATATATCACCTGCCGTACTCGCGTTTTGGGTTCTCCACATACAGAGATTAGCATTTTATTTTTTCTACGGAACGATATTTTTTGTACAGGACTTCCCTCTATTTCCGAAAAACGGGTTAACTGATTTTCTAAGGATGTAATTAAATGACATGATTTAACTTGCGAGCTACTTTCAGGTTTACAAACTTCTCCTACGACTATCCAACCCAACAATATTTTTTGTAACATGACGTCCAAAGTAACTGATAGCTTTATTTGGCCGTTGTTTAATAAATTGTAAAATAATGTGGTCCCTATAAAAGCATCGATTTCGGCTGATTTATCGAACTCTGGATCTGGCAACTTAATGTTAGGTGGAATCGAAAGTACTTTACGATGGGCACGTCGCGATGGTAACATGCTTGTGATTTTCGGAAGCGCTACGAATTCTGCTTTTGATTGAAAGTTATTATTTTTTGATTTTATTGTTCTAACTCGATATTTTGCACGCGTTGTGAGTTGACCTAAACCAACAATCGGTAAATTGATCTTTCCTTTATTCAATTGAAGTTTCTGTGCTAATTTATCTTATATGAAATGGCATTGAGAACATTCATCTAACAACACCCTGCATTCATGTTCTTTATTGAGTCTATCCAGAATTTTAAACCGCGCTGTCCCTAATAATACCTCGGAATTGTATGTTACGGCATAACCCTGTTTTACCTGATCAGTAGAACTGGACGAATTCGAATTCCTCTTACTATGTTCTTCTGCCCTCGCTTGATCATGAGATTCAATGAAGTGCAACAACGTATTATGTTTACGGTGACAGGTTTTGTAGCCAGATGCATTGCATTTATTTGTGGGTCGATTATTACGCAAATAATAAATACATAATCGCTTGCTTCTGGCAGCGTTTGATTATTCACGCGGATTTAATTGTAAGAATTTCTCGCATGCATAAATACTATGATTGCTACTGCAAAAATTGCATTCATTTTTATTTTGAGTACCACTAAATGTAAAAGTACCACGCGATGATTCGACAATTTACCTATTTTATTGGCATGTTTTTAGAATTTAATCTGATACTGGTCTCCTATCGTGCTAGCACATGTTTCCGATTCATCTCCTCGCTCTTGTTTATTTAAGAATTTTAATAATTCCGCAAATTTCGGCATTTGCGTGTTTTCTAAGATGTGCGTTCCCACGATCGTCGCGTATTTTTGTCAAGTTTGTGTACCACGATATATATTAAAATTGAGTTCCTCATTTCCACGGGTTCCTTTAGCTCCTTTAGGCCATTGACATGTATTAATGCGGACTCCTTTAACGTTCGTATACTAAACGGAGATTCTTTCGTGATTTCTGGCAGTTCCAGAATCGCTCTTATACGTGTTTGGATGATTTGACGCGGCCTATCACAACGTTATTTAAAGGAAATCCCAAGCAACTTTATAGTTTTCTTCTGAAGCAGTCAGAGGCTCAAGGATTGTGGCTACACTACCGCGCAGAGAATTTTTTAGCAAATAAAACTTCTGTACTGCAGGGATATTAGGGTCGTTATGTACTAATGACTGAAACGTATCATGGAAGCTCTACCACCCTATGGGATTGCTGTTAAACGGACGGATTTCGATTTTTGGCAATAATGTATTGCCGTGATGAATAGTAATATTTGAACCCATGGGGGATCCCGATTGTTGCGTCGTAATACCCGGTTCTGATGTTACCTGATTAGCTTCCATCACGCAAAGCCGTTGGTTTATAATTTTTGCACATTTAAAATACTGATCGTCAAATTGAGACCTTTGTAATTCCTGATGTTACTCAAGCTGCGTTTCTTCGGTAAGTATCTCTATTTCTAACTAAGTTTTCGAATAGGTTTGATAATATTCTTCTAATTTTACTTTACGCGTTTGTATGTCATCGATATCAACGTTAGCGATTGCGTTAAAGTACCCGATTAGCGTTGTTACATTGCCTTTGACAGTTGCACGTGTTCTAATTAAAGAGCTGAGTTTGCAAAGTTAGCCATTTTGTCCTTGATAATTTGCCTTTAAATGCTTCAATTCGAATCGACTGGAAATGTATAGGATAATGAAAGGACAGAGTATAATGATAAACCGGAGATTCTATGAGCTTACTTGACTGTCAATTCCTGAAGTTCCCTCGTTAACCTTTTGACGTGAATAGGACAAACTCTGCTTGTCCGATGATGTCGACCGCTCACAATCCAAACAGTATGTCAACCAAGTTCTGAATATCAACTACTCGGGAGGCTGCTTTCCAAACGGGATGTCCACCAAGAATGCTGAATTTCGACTTGTTCTGGCGGCTACTTTCCAAACGGGATGTCCGTGCGGTGGCCTGGTATGTGACGTGTTTAGAGCGTCGTTGATAATTCTTATTACGCGAGAAAATTGTTCGTTTTTTTCAACACAGATTGCTTTCTGTCAAGTTGAACACTTGTATACATAGTTCTATTAGGCACAATTGCACTGCTTATTATGGTTTACACTCGGTTGTAACATTCACTTGGGTTTGTTTAAGTTCGTTTATACGGTTCCGTATCTGGCTCAAAGGACCATGTTTAGGCGTGAGAAAATTAAAAGTTAAGATTTTTGAAAGAAAGTCTTTCTAGTATGCCCACTTCGCACGTTAACATAGATGACGAGCAAATCGTTGGAATTCGGATAATGGAAGGTATAAATTTACATGGGCACGAGTTAACACCACAAATATAAATATAACTTTATTAAAAAACTGGTGCAGCGATAGGATGGTTATCGAAGAAGGTGTGTACCTAAGGAACTTGAAATCTGTCTGGATCTTTTGACTGTTTCTAAAGTTTGTGAGAATCTGTCTTTTTGGGGAAAAAACCTTCCCTTAAATTACCTCGGTGGAGGTGTAGTAGTGGGGATAACATACGCTGATTAGCTATTTCTCTACTTATGAAATCATGAGAAGTCGGTCTTTCTATACGATTGGTTATATTTTAAAGTAAGGCGTTGGCTAAGTGACCACCTCGAAAACTAACGGTCACTCTCAGGTAACGCGAGTACCCACGAGTGATGTGTACGGGAAATTTCCAATGACTCAGCCGTAGCAGGTAATAACCTTATGAAGCTCCTTGAGTGCATTACTCATGTATTTCATTACGTCTGTACTCGAGTACCCGTATATTACCGTACATACAGTCGGTCACGAAAATATTCGGACACCACTATAATTTTGACTATTATATTCCGTACTTCAGAAATGTAAACAATGAGAACAAGAAGAGGTTTCATGTATGTTACTATGCAGTGTGTAGTTTACAAAAATATAAGAAATATTTGTTTACGGTACGTGATTATTTAACTAATAAAAGAAAAACGGAAAGTACGCTCATTTTCATGTCACAGAAATATTCGGACACTCGCTATACTTCTCGAGTTTCCAGGTTACAGGAACTGACTGAAACAATGTTTGTAAACATATTATTCATACTATGTACAAAGTATGTTATAAATCGAATATTTGTCAGTCTTGTTCAAAATTTGTGCGAAATGGGTCGGAAAAGTAAAAATACATTGTTTGATATGCGACAATTAATAATTTTTCATCATGAAAAAGAGAAATCGATTCGTAAAATTGCTGATTTATTAAATATTACTAAGAGCATGATATAGGATATTGTTCGACGGTATAAGAACAAAGATAGAATTGAATCTATCCCTCAAAGCGGACGCAAACCGATCCTAGATATTCGCGATAAACGTTCCATAATTAGGAGAATCAAATGTGATCCTCGGATAAGTGCTCCAAAGTTAGCAGCTGAATTAAATGAACACCGTGGAATATCAGTGCATCCGGAGAACATAAGAAGAGTGTTAAGATCAGAGGGCTATAATGGAAGAATAGCTCGAAAGAAGCCGTATATTAATGCGGCGAACAGGATGAAGAGACTGAAATTTGCAAAAGACTACATTGCAATGAACAGTGAGTGGTGGGAGGACGTAATTTTCGCGGATGAGTCCAAATATAATATTTATGGAAGCGACAGAAGAATTAGGGTATGGCGGAAGTCGAAAGAACTGAATCCGAGACATTTGCAGTCGACTATGAAACACGGTGGTGGGTCTGTGATGGTGTGGGGCTGTATTTTGGCCCATGGATTAGGCGAATTAGTTTTCATCGACGATATCCTTGATAAAAATAGATATCGACAGATTTTGCAAAATAATTTAAAGAAAAGTGCTGATAATATGGGACTCCAAAATGGGATAAAGTTTTATCAAGATAATGACCCAAAGCACAAATCGCGAATTGTGCAAGAATTCTTATTATACACTTGCAAGAATATCCTCCATCCACCACCGCAATCGCCAGACTTGAATCCCATTGAAAATTTATGGGACGAATTAGATCGCCGAATTCGGACAACTCCCATAAATACAAAAGAAGAGCTAAAAAGGCGTCTGCAAGAAGAATGGCTACGTATTGGGCAAGATTATTTAAAAAAAAAATTTGTAACATGCCAATGCGATTACGCCACGTCATAAAACATATGGGATATCCAACAAAATACTAGTTAATAAAAACAAGATTTATATATCGTGATATAAACTTAATTTTGATAGTGTCCGAATATTTTCGTGACATGAAAATGAGCGTACTTTCCGTTTTTCTTTTATTATTTATGTAATCACGTATCGTAAACAAATATTTCTTACGTTTTTGTAATCTACACACTGCATAGTAACATACGTGAAACCTGTTTTTGTTTTCATTGTTTACATTTCTGAAGTACGGAACATTAATAGTCAAAACTATAGTGTTGTCCGAATATTTTCGTGACCGACTGTATGTATTTTCGTACCCGTGTATCAGCGTATTAAAAAGTACACGGCTTCATATACGGATATATTAACTACATATATACACGTGTATTTTAGGTACACGTGAAGTAAGAACCTCTAATTGAAACGGATAGAAAACACCTTCAACATTCGATACTCTTATCAAATGTAGACTTGCAATATTTTCTTCTCGGTGTTTTTTTTTGTTGTACGAAAAAATGACACAAAATTTAGGCCAGCAATATTATTGGCAATGGGTGAACAATAACACACAAGTCTTTTATATTTTATACTCTGTGACTTTATTATTTTACTGCGCGCAGGGACGTCCTGACTCTTTCAATACTTAATAAGAAGTGAGGAGACGTTCAGACCCCAAAAGCAAATTCTGTATCCACATAAGAAAAGAGAGACTATGCCTGCACCGTGTTTATTACCCTGGTCTTCACGGACAAACAGTCTCAGGCCCTTAGACCTAATGGCGCCAGTACGGTTTTCTTAGGAAGGCAATAGACAGTGTTCCTCATTGTCAGATTTAGTTTTGAAAACAATTATTTACTAATAATCCGACAAATATCGTCCATAGAATGATTGTTACGTTAAAATTTCTATCTACTGGAGATTCCTATCATACACTGATGTATTTTTTCAAAATTTTGACGTTAAAAATTGCAACGATATTTATTTATCTCGATGCATCTTGTTGAGATTTCAGTACTTACAATATTTATTAGCGACTGTCGCTAACATGGTTTATGACGCGGACGTGTACGCAGGGTTATTTTAGAGATTTGGGATTTTTATTTTACAATCCACATGTTTTTAGAGTCCTAAATATTCCCGGCGAGAGAAAGTCATTTATGACGTAGAAGGCACGAGCTTCAGAAAGTCACTTTTCTCGTCTCTTAATAGCCGTGTCCGTGCCATAAACAGGGAAATTCTGAAGGGTGGTTGAACACGTGCGTGTAACAGTAAAGATACTGAGGGAGTTCGTCACCTGGAAGAATTTCCCCATTGTTGCCAAAATGTCTCACCCACGGGAACACCGCGGCATCCCTTTTCAAGCGAGCGCGCTAAGGGCGCAAAGAGGTGTGTCTGTGATTTGGATAGACTCGCTGATTGGTAAGTACCAAAATGAAGAAGGAGCCAATTAGCGAGCAATTAGGACATAGGAACGTTGGCGATCGCCAGCGAAGATCGCCAACGTCGGTCGCTCAAGAGCACGAAAGGAGCAAAGATCAATCGTAAAGGGCAGCAAAGAAGCAACACGAAAGTGTTACAAGTTCAGACTCGGAGCAAGTAGGCTCCCGTCGATTGAAGACCGAGCGTGGCTTCAATCATAGAACGCGTAACAACTACATCTGCAGCGACTGACACACACACACACACTTATCACCACGTAACCAAAACAAACTCACGATCCCAATCCGTCAATATTGGGTGGTCCTTCGAGAAGAACTCTTTTTAGACGGCACAACTCCAGTGCAATAATCGAGGGCATTTCATTCCTTAACAATATTTGTCCGAAGGTACTCACAAACATTCAAATTTCCTACATACTTCAGCTGACACGGTCCATCACGAATTCTTGTTTGCAATAGTCACTGCGTTATCATTATAAAGCTTTTCTTTCCAAAGACAAATCCGAAAGTGAAACTGCTCAATACCCCCAGTTTTAAAAAAATACGGGTTTTCGTGAAAACACCTGATTTTGGGAAAAATGAGGTATTATGTGAAAACTAAACACGCTAAGGGGTTGCTCTTGTAGAAAAGGACAAAGGAGAGTTTTCTGAATGTATACTATACAGAATTATTATTTTTGTTTAGCTCTGAACAACTACAAATGGGTATCAAAGTTTGAAAAAGTGTCAATGTGCGTGATTTCTACGCACTATGTTTTGATTTTTACGAAAGGTTGTTTGTTGAGCACAGAAAAGCAATAGAGGATCGGATTCTGTAGACACTTTTGTAGAGGAAACCATCCCGCTGAAGTATTACATTTATATGTTTCCATACATTTTTTTTATATTTCCGTACTTTCATCCGCGTTGATGTCAATGGTTACAATGCATTTCTGAATTAGGTAATAAATTGTTCACACTGGAAAAGTATTTATTTCTGTTGCCCCGTGTTTCCTTTACCTTAATCTTTAGTGAGTCCAGTGGAGACGGGCAACAAGCGATGAATATTTTAAGAAACATGTAACACCAACGAAATGTTCCTTGATCTTGTTTTATTGTAGACGCAGTTTAGGTCACCATATGTTGAAAACATTGCCGCAAATAAAGGAGACACACTGTTACTTTAGTGCAGATGCAGCTTGATAATATCAGATTCTATTATAAGTATTGGAATTTCGTATTGAACTAAAATAAATGTGCGTATGTTTATTTGTTTGTTTTAGATACTTCAGCATTTACATAAAATGATGCAGAAATATGATACAGTAGGATTATCAGCACCTCAAATTGGTCTTTCCTGGCAAGTGTTTGCTATAGAAATAACGGACCAATGTCTAATGACAACTGACCCATATATACGGAAATTTTTTAAAATGGAAACGTGTCCATTGACATATTTTATTAATCCAACAATGAAAATAACAAATCCTGAAGTGATTATAGGTCATGAAATGTGCGAAAGTATTTCGAATTATTACGCAATAGTACCGAGAGCTACAGAAATTGAGATCAAAGCACTTAGTCGATTTGGACAGCCAATTTGTTGGAAGGCGAAATATTATTTAGGCAGGATTGCTCAGCATGAAATGGATCATTTACAGGTAAGTTGTTTGTGAATAACTCTTTTATTTATTCATTTATTTTCTAAATTACGACTTACATATTAGATTAAGTTACTTTGTTCGACTCACGGAAATGTTACTCTTTGGGGAATATTAAGATTAAGGAATGAGAAATATTATTAATGCTGTGAATATTATAAATTGGGAATCTTAAAGAATACACAGAATTTTGCAGTAATGATTTTTTTACACTCAAAAGTATATAGGTACAATAAATGATAGATTCTAGAAATGATAAGTATGATATTACTGGGAAGAACTTGCAAACGCTTTTTGGTTCTGCTCTCCTGAAATTCATCTTTAAATTAAAAAATTATAACAAATAAAAAACGGTTTAATTTTGAATCTTTAAAAATTAAAGAAATGGTACCTAAATGGTGGGTTGTTTTACTCTTGAGATAAAATAATATGTATTTTACTTTGAAATTCTGTTCCAACCACTTGCCGATATTTTAGGCGTCGCTCCGTTTTGGTAAACGAATACGTATTCTAAATTCACAGTGTTAACCGTTTATCTGTTTACATGGTCTCATACATGTAGTGAATCAATAGTTTAACTGTGAAGCCTATCTTACCCACACGAAACACTCCGTGTGACGGAGAAACGTGACCGCTGATTTTCAAATGTGTGAACAGATAAACGTGTTTATATACATTTATGGGATAAAATAATTGACCACACGCGAGAATAAAATAAAATACAGTATATATATATTCAAAATAAAAAAAGGAACATAAAAATAGATTTTCACAAAACAATTGACCGCAGCTAGCATGTCGAACCACAACGCAATACTCTGTTTTGACTCTGACTGCATCCCGTAGGTCGAAGTTCACTCACGTGCGCTTTTCTCTAGACTCTCTCGTCGTCGGAAATGAAAATGCGTCGAGCTCACACCCTCCGCGACAAGCACACACATACAACACACAGTTCCTTAAAACTAAACAGTCCAACGCTGTTTCTTAGCCTAAACAGATCAGACTGTCAGTCCTTAATGGCGCCGAGATCACGCAACGGAGTGTCGCTTCCGTTTCGACGCGGTCCACTATTCCCGACACCACGGCGTCTTCTATGAACGTTCTGTTTACCGTTTCCACTTGCCCATTTCCTCGAGGTACACCCGTAGTGACTAACACGTGCTGAATATTCTCTTCCTTGCATTGATTTTTAAAACTATGCGAGGTGAACGCAGTTTATCTGTCTGTAATAATTCGCCTCGGATTATGGAATATTGTCTTTTGCTTCTTTAATTTATCCAGGACTTCTGCAGTGTCTGTGGATCGTGTAGAATAAAGCCATACACACTTCGTAAATGCATCGATTATCACGAAAATGTGACGATATTTTTTCTTCGTTGATGTAATTGGACCAAACTGATCGCGGTCTATTCCGTGAATGTTTCAGAAATCGCGACATAGCGAAAAAGGTGGACTGTATTAAAGAACTTCGTCGGATTACAAGTAGCGGTTAAAACTGACTATTATCTACGGTTTGCTAGGTGTGTCTCTCCTAGTCGGTGGTTCTTGTATAAATGTTGTCAAGCTTGCGAGGGTCTCTGAGCTCCCCCGTGGGATTTGCAATTGCTCACTGATTGGTTCTTTCCAATTTTTGGAAAGATCCAATCAGCGGGCCTAGGTAAGAAGAACACACCTTCTTTTACGCCCTCGGCGTCTTTTCTTGAGGAAGAGGTCACGAAATTTTCCGAGGGGGGGGGGGGGGGGGGGGGGAAACGCTAGAATTCGGCGGTGGTGGGCGACACATCTGGTCAACACCACAGATGATTTCCTGACCCTTGTATCGGCAGTGGAAACCGTTGGATGATCCATGGTTCTCGCTGACTGCTCAGGCCGTGAAGGTTTACGACAGGGTAATAGCTATTGAGATGAACGGGAAAATACGCGCAAGAAGCTAAGGACTCTACAAATGCTGTGACGAAGAGTAAGAGTACCATCTGGCGAGTGTCGCCCAGAAGGCAGAAGACTAAATTAAGGAATCCTCAAAAATAGCTGTGCTTCCAAACCCTGTCATAAACCTCGTACCAACCAGTCCGAACATGTATTATAGTAATTGGCATCAGAGGCGGAACTGGCTCCGATGACGCCGGTGTACGTGCAAACTACGCAAGGCTCGTGACTCCGAAAAGATGGAACTGGTCAATAGTCATAAAAAAACTTGAACTATAATTGTATTAGTACTAAAGAACCAATTTATTGGTCAAAGGATATGTTTAAGATATATGCTAGAGTGGTTCGACTTCTTCAAGCTCAAAGGAATAAGCTCAAACTACACATATGTCTAATCCGACTTTGAACTGTCGTCGGATCACTTTCCAGTCATCGCAACTTTAGATACATACGTATTAACACGCTGACCCGGCACTGTAACTAGTTTTTTTCGCCATCTGTCGGCTTCATTAACAAGGTTTTGCTTTCAAGGAAGCTAAAAGAGTAATAACTTTTTGCCATCTCTGTGAGGGTCAGCCAGTACTATGTTAGAAATGTTTTCAAAAATTGCGTAAAAACAAATAAATAATTACGTATTACTAATAAGAGTAACCACTTAATGCATCATAAATTATATTTATAATTACCCTTGCCGTCGAATTTGACATCAAAGTGGGAGCATTTACTTAAAGCTGATAACGCGGGCCGCAACATCAGTCATTGTCAATTTCTTGAAATACTATCTGTTACGTTACATTGTTTTAACTACATGAAAATATTTTAATTTGCGACTTCATTATATCTTGGCCCCTAATATATACGCTGTCGGATGGGACATCCTAAGTGGTAAGTAAATTGGTCGCATTAACGTTGGCTACAGCAAAAACAAATTGCGACAAATTTTGTGCATATTCATACATATAAGAGATATATAAATCTAAATATAAGATTAAAAGAAGCCGATGCTTCTAGTGAAATACTGAACAGTATTTCACCACCTTAATACATACTACATAATACTTAACCAGCTAAATTAGAGGAAAAACAAAATAACCCCCTCTATATACCTAAGTTAGCAGCAACAAAAAGAAATGTAAAGCTCCAAAATGAAGGTTCCGTGAGCAAAAAGAATAACGACTACTAGAAAACTAGACTCGGAGACTAATGACGGAGACTTACTTCATCGTTTAGTCTCTTATACAACGTTTTGAATTACGCGAAATAATTCAAACGTAAAGAGGGAACGAAAATGTTTGCGAATCATACGTTAATAGCGTTCTCTTTATCACCAGTAATCAATCTCTTAGCCGCTACCGAAATTGAAGAATCCAACTGGCCCAGAAACTTTATGCTCGGAGAGACACGGAACTGTCACTTGCACGAACTGCACAAGTGTGTATCTGGTCGTCACACTGGTAGTTTAGTAGGCAAGGTTGTAGGGTCTTGGCAACCGACAGCATTTTTATAATTGTTCTCACCATCGACGTTGAACGACAATGTCCAAGGAGTGATCTCCGATTGTTCCGAAGTTGAATAGCAACTGACGAAGAGTCAAGGTGAACACCCCAATTCGATTATTGCAGTGATTGTGAGACACTGCCATTGCCATTGTGCGAGCCAGTGCGACGATGAAACACGGAAAATCACCGTATAGTTCGATCAGTATCTCGATCGATCGAGTAGAGTAAAAAAATCAGCGTTTCGGGAACTCAAGTAATACATATTGATGTAGTCGAATCGAAAGATCGTTGGTGACAGTCAGTCATGTACTCTTTGCGTACTGTCAGTTACGATTACGCGAATCTGCGAATTCTATCGCCTCTAATACGATTACAAACGCTTTTTACATAGCGGCGACCAACCGCCGTTTTGCATTTACTAGGTGTTGTCATCCGGAAAATCCTAGAAAACAGTCAAAGTCGTTATACTGCGATTATTATGTGACACGTGGAGGTCCCTTCTGAGCCGCACTTTCAGCGGCTCTAATTTTTGTTCGTCCGTGTGACTCACCCCTGCCTTCGCTACGAATGTTTCGGCCAATGATGCCAATACGTGCGACTTTTTTTATAAATCTGTCACAGATGCTGGCCCTCCAACGATTCAGATCCGCATTTTCGTCAGCACGCCCCCCTTGCCCCTGTATCGATCCGGCGACCAACTTACCGCGGATGTATAATACGAACCATTATAGTCACGCTGCGGCGAATATAATGCGGTCTCTTACACGCTGATGAAACAAGACTGAAGAAAAACAATAAAGGGAACCGCCATTAATATCCCCGATGGTAAAACAATAGATCCAGTAAATGACCGATTCGCTTTAGTATGAATAAAATGGTTTCTACACACCACAGTAAATCTATATATAATATAATACACAACCGGTACTACCATTCATAGGCCCGTAAGTCACTCTCCGGGAGGTGGCGGGGGGGGGGGAGGATCTTTCCCCTTAAGGCGATAGTCCCCAATGGCGGCCAGGCATGTCAGAGAGTTGACTTTACACAATTGCCTGACACAAGTTTACTGTGCGCATCCATGTGTCTCCGCACGCTCTGTCTCATCGACTGACTCATTCCTTATCTTATTGTTAAACATAGACCGCCGAAATGACGATCTTTCGGCCTATATTGATTTCCTTCACCCGAACGTCCCGAACGCCACACAACTTTTCGTCCTTATACAAGAGAATTTTGCTTTGAAATACGGCTCATACGAAAAAGCAGGGTTCAACGCAACGTATTCGTGGTCAGGTAGTATTATGATCAAATTATGTTGATATGTAGTAATATGAGCGTTGTAAAGCGGAGCAAAAAGTGACAGCTTGACAGCCGTCGAATCTAAGCATTTTTTTGATACGGGGAGAATGATCTGCATGAAATGAATACCTGACCACGTTGCGTTGAAGTCTCCCCTTTCGAATGAGTTATCGTTCGACTCAAAAGTTTCTCATATAAGGACGAAAAGTTGTATCGCGTAAAGGCATGCTATCTCGGATGACTTCGCCATATTGATGATAAAACAGAGCAAAATACGTATCAAGTTTTGTTCAGCTGTTATGCACAAGGGGCGCCTAATTATAAAGACCAAATAACAGTTGGCTGTGAGTATAGGGGTAACTCCATGTACCACTACATTCAACCTCGCCTGTACGTGCGTTGTAGACGCTTTCCGACTACAACAGATTGTTGCGTTTGTTTTCCGCCCGACAAGCGACACCGCGAAATATTTATCACAAAGCAAAACAAGTAGCGATGCCTTTTAGACGCAACGTAACGCAACGCATCCACGACACACGCATAGGCGGAGTTCAATGTAGTTGTATCATCATTTCTTTTCACATTTTGAGAAGTAGTAAGTATAGTAATATATGTTTGTAGTAATCAATATTTATTTATAATAGTGTAGGAATCAATAACAAAACGATTGTCTGGTCTAAGGTCCAGGGAAAGAGTGAGTCAGTCGTCTGCCTTCTCTTAATGGGGTGATGTTATCACCCCTCGCTGGATCCACGCTTCAGCACGGTCTCCTCTCTTAGGTTGCCCGTCATGTTGGAGAATGTTTTCGGATTTTTTTGCTGCAAAACTTAGGTGTAACATATGAGAAACTCTACACTAATCTGAAAAATGCATATTTCGTTGTGAAGCTGTAAAAGTACTACTTTTATATTTTTATGGTAACAAAATATTATTATAGCTATTATCCCCAATTTTTTTAGATTTTGTGGAAAAGTAAACCGTAGTTATAAAAATCGAAAAACCAATCTTTTTGAGATATTTCACGCAAAAAAGCAATCTTCACTTTACATTTCTATATGTTCTTTATGCAGTGACTGCATTACGAGATTTTGTATATTTCTATATTCGGAAGAACAATGTATAGAGCCGGCTCTCAATTATCCGTCCGCTGCAGAACCAGACCTCGGCCGGATAAACAAATGACCAGTTAATCTTGCAGCATGTTTTATAGATTGTTATGTTTATACCAAAAAATTAATATTAAATATATTTGTAACGTTTAATATTTATACACACGTATGTACATATGGTACATATATACAATCACACCATCTCAATATAATATAATGCTACATAATGTGTATGTAGTATTTGTTTAATGTCATTTTTCATAAAAAAGTTGGTAATTTTTTGTTCCTTTTCTTTCATTTCGTTCGTTAATGTGATCTCACGCTACTTTCTAAAAAATGATATGTCAGTTGCTGATGAATCTTCTTCCTGTTCAGTACACTTCGTCACAGTTACAAGTGCAATATTTCCTTCTGCGTGACTCACTTTCTTATCTCTATCTCTAGAAGTATAACTCTAAGAAGTGCGGAATACTGTACTCAGAGATTTAGTAGGAGTGGAAAAAAAATTAATATGAGGATGCGTATTTAAACAATTACAAATACATGTGACAATAATTATGCAAGAAAATGAATAATTACAGAATATTTCATATCAACAAAAATGTGGCCGGATAAAACGGAAGCTCGTTCAAACGGGGCTGGATAATCGATCGAGAGTCCTATTCTAAATAGAAGTTGTACATTCAGTTGATTGAATCTATTTCACATATTTATATTCTGAAGTTGGAAAAATAATTTTAATGATTGGATTGGCAGAATGACTACGAGTTCAGACTGTAAACCCATACGTAACATTTTCGTCATAAGTTCGTTATTCATTTATTCGTAACTATACAATATGCCAATTAGTGGGAATAATTTCAAAACATGTTAAAGAAATTTTAAGAATATTTTACTCTGAAGTATACGCCGAGATAATTTCGGAGCACGTTTTTGGCGATTATCTCTCTAGCCACGAATTCTTCTACTTACGAATTTACTTAGTATTTCCTAGGTCCAATAAATGTATGAAATGATATCAGGCACATGTACTTCAATCGAACCATATTTATTAACGATAAGTACTATGGAAATAGATTTCTTTTATTTACTAGGTGTCAGAGAAGTTAAATGATTGTATAATTCACAAATCATATGAATAGTAAATCTATGGAAGGAAACTTTCTCTGTCTAGAAGTTAGAAATTTGATTTCAGTGGTTACATTGGCAGAGTGACTATGGTGTGAAACTGAAAAACTCATACTAAACATTTTGGTCATAAGTTCGTGGCTCGCACAAGCGCAATTTTTTTTCTCTTACATTTCTTTTCAATCCTTAACTATACAATATGCAAATAAGTAACAATAATTTAAAAACATGTGAAAGATATTTTAAGAATATTTTACTGTGAAGTATACACACAAATAATTTAGGAGCATATTTTACGGGATCGTTCCTGTAGCCTCGGATTCTTCTATTAATGGGTATTACTTCGCAGTTCCTAGATCAAATAAATATATGGAATGATGCGATGTACTTTTACAGCAAGCCAACTCCATTTACTACTGATAAGTACTATTGAATTAAAGTTTATTTATTTATTAAGTGTCGAAGAATCTAAATAATTCTATAATTAACAAGGTAAATGAACAGTAAAGCTGCAGAAGGGAACAATATTATCATGTAGTCAAGAATTGAAAAAAGGATATTCGAGAAGAAATTTAACTTTTGTGGGGCGTGAACTTGCAACTGAACCATTTCGTATGGACTTGACAGTCGAACCATAAACCGCTGTCGTGCTATCATTGCGATTGAATTGTCACGGCGGCAACGCGGCTACACGGCCATTGATTTTTGGCAACGCTGCTGCATTGAGACGATATCCCCCCTTGCCCAGCTTTCGCACAATTTAGGGGGTAGTCCCCTCGCGTGACTTCACAGATTTCGTAGGCATGGTAGATTTCCTTTTAAGGAAACAAATTATTTGTATTTGTGGATAACAGTAAATTATAGAAATGATTACTATATACTAAAAAGTTTCCATTTTGAGCGATTTAACACAATATAAAATAATATAATTTCTTTGTTTTCGTTTTTGTTAAAAACAATTAATTACTGTTATACGCATCTTGCTATATTTTCGGTCGGTTCTTCATTCTATTTGCATTTTTCACCCCAAAATATGTACTTTCTATTATACTGCATGGACCAATGTATATTCTACACTTAAAAATTTATATAAAAAATTGTATTACAGGTGTACATGGAATATATTGCAAAAACGCTTGTTCTATAGTGATTATCACGATCGCCCTTTCCTACATATCAAATAGTGCTTTATTTCTTAGATATTTATTTAGTTAGTTAATACAAATATTTTCGGAACATACATATACCTGTTGATTATGGGTGAAGATCTTTTTGCCCGTTTGGGAAGGAGAGCCTGATCGTGACGGTTCCGAATAATCACCCGAGGACAGGCGTTGCAAAAAGTTCCATATACACGTACAATAAATTTTTTTAAATATATCTTTCGGAATGGAATATATACTGGACCTTAAAATATGATAGAACATATCTACTTTATGGTGAAAAATACAAACCTAGTGATGAGTCGAACAAAAACGTAGGCATATACGAATAACGGTAATTAATTGTTTTTAACAACGACGTAAACAAAAAAAATGATTTATTTTACATTTCGTTAGATCGTTCAAAATGAATACTTTTCGGTATATAATATAACCATTTCTATCACTTACCGTTATGCAACAAAAACGAAGAATTTGCGCATTTAAAACAAATTGCACTATGAAGATACCTTTCATTGCAGTGGGGTTGTAGAACATAAAAAGCTAATCAATCTATCCCGTTACGGTTTTGTCCTATCCGTTATCATTACGAAATTATAGTCAAAAAGGTAAAAAAAAACAAAAACTTTTTGAGTTTATCTCAGTCCGTGAAAGTGAAAATTAACACCAACAAAAATAGTTTTGTGTTACTGGGGACCTACACCACTTGTTTACCGAGTTTTCGAATTTTTCAGTTTGTTAACTTCCTTCGTGAATCCATAACTTTCTCTGGTTATGTATTTTCCTTCCGAATGTAGAAATATTAAAAATCACGTGCGGTACTCACTGCATAAGGGGCATATAAAAATTTTAAGTAACGATTGCTTTTTCGCGTTAAATACCTTGAAAAAGTTGGTTTTCGATTTTTTGAACCACCATGCAGATTTTCAAAAAATCAAAAAAGGGGGATAATAGCGTGTTATTACGATAATAGTATAAAAGTAGTGCTCTTACAACATTATTACGAAATATGCATTTTTCAGATTTTTATAAGACTTTTCATTTTTTACACCTAAGTTTTGCAGCAAAAAAAATCGAAAACATTCTTCAACATATATTACCATATATCACTTTTCAAAATGTAAAAAAAAATGATTTGATAATTACATTGTACTCTGTCTATAAGTGTGCCGTGGACGCGTTGCGTCTACAACACAGCGCCGTTCGTTTTGCTTTTCTATGCATAAACATATCGCGGTGTCGCTTGCCGGGTTCAAAACAAAACGAGCGGCGAGCTATTGCAGAAGCGAAAAGTGTCGACGACACATATACAGACATGCTTCAGTGCGCAGTTGTACACCAAGCAGCTGCTACACTCGCGCCAACTCTCATTTGGTCTGTACGATTAGGCTCCTCCTCGTGGATAACAGGTGAACTAAACTTGACACGTAGTTTGATCTGTATCATTATGAATATGGCGAAATCATACTGGAAAGCATGCGTTGCAGGGCGCAACTTTAGGTCCTTATGTGAAAAGAATTTGCGTCGAAAGACAGCTCATTCGGAAGGGCGAGGTTTCAACACAGCGCGCACTGGTCCTCATTTCATTGAGAACATTCTCTTTTTATACGAAAATTGCTTAGATTCAGCTGCTGCCATACTGTAAATTTTCGCTGCATATTACAAAGCTTATATTACTGAACATCAACATAATCTGTTCAAACAACGACCAGAACGCGCCGCATTGAAGCTTCCCATTTCGAATGAGCAACATTTTGACCCAAAATTGTCTCATATGAGGACGTAAAGTTGCGCCCCGCAAACCCATATTTTTGGCTCATTTTTCCGGTAACCTCGATACTCTGTTTTACCCTTAAGGGGGTAGATTCGCCGCGTGACTTCTCAGTTTTGGTAAGCATGGTAGATTTCGTTGCAGCACGAAAATTACCTACATGCATGTGGCTGCCCGACGAAGATGAGACGGAGCGACTTTCGTTTTCTTCCACGAATCCGTAAAGTATTTCGCTGCTGTCTATTGTTCGAAAGCGGGGAAAAGGGGGAAATCGTCTCAAGGCAGCAGCGTTACCCTGAATCAACGGCAGTGTTGCCATATTGCCGCCGTGACAATCCATCACATTGATTGCATAAGAGTGGTTTGTGGTCCGACTGTGAAATCCATGCAAAATATCATGGTCGCAACTTCGTGCCCTACACAAGTTAAACTTTTTTCTCCCAGATTTTTTCAGTTCTTAACTGATTGATAATATTGCTTCCTTCTGCAGTTTTACTATTCCCATACCTTGTTAACTACAGAATTATTGAGATTCTGTGACACCCAATGAATAAATAAACGTTAATTTAGTAGTACTGTTGTTGCGGGACGTGAAGGTTCCAGCTTCTGCTGCACGCCCAATTAATTTTGTACAGCTAATTTTTAGGATAAGTGGTTAATACATAAACTATTGATTTATTTTAACTATTCAAAGCATCACACGCGTGTTTAAATGTACGGGTAGGTGTACACGGTGTTGAACTCCAAAGTGCACAAGTATGAAAAAAAATATAATGTATAATGGACACGTATCAACTTGCACGCTCGAGGTCTTCGATACGCGACGGTCCGTTTGTGTCTTCTTAGTTGTTTGTTTTTCTCGTGCCCGATCGCGACACCTCGAAGTCTGAATCAAGTACGCTGATTAGGCTCTTTTGATTTCCAATCGGCGCACCTTTGCAAATATTTGAGAATTGGTCACCGCCCTTTAGCCAGCCCTCTTCCGAGCCAAATATGGGGGGTTCTCGAAGGCCCAGCGATGCAGCGGAAATGTTTTGGTCGATCCTTCGGAAACTCCGAGTTTATGACGTCGTCGGTCTTTAGGACGAATTAAGCGAAATTCTGAAGCTACTGTATGAAAACATTAAAGGACTGAAATAAACTTTACTAACGCGACGATGGAATTACCGGTTATAGAAGAATAAAACTCTGAAACTATTAACTAAAATGAAGCACGGAAATAAACTGTCTGTCACGTCCATGTTGTGACGGAATTTATATTCCGTCGCGAAAGATAAAATAATATAAGGTTATGTCTCGGGCATACGCGCTTACGGAATAGTTATTTTATTTGAAATGGAATAATTCACTAATATGAAATATGTATTCGCAATCACTTTAACGCTATCCGTGGATTAGGTTTAGGATCGGAATAGTAACGTAAACACATGCTTGAGATTGACACTGAACTGAACTGCTTTATTTGAGAGTAAAGGACTTTTATATATTTGACAGGGTGGGCTTCGTATGGTATACGGGACTCTCGGCACGGTCTTCGTTCTGAGGTAATGAGTCTGTGGCGGCTCTCCTGCACCCACCACTAGAGGGACATACGAAATAGGCTTTCTCGAAAGTACTCGCTCCAACTACCTCGTCCATATATATACCGCCTTTAACCTTCCTTCCAGTATCCCAAGTCTAAGGCAGGGCCTGCTAGGTAGCCTTACTGTTGAGTCCACTAGCAGGCCCAGGACGAAACGCAACACCCTTCCTTTTCCTATCCTATCCCCTCTCTACAGCTCCACAATTGGTGACCGCGACAAGGAACACAACAACCAGCAGCCTTCCACGGAGGAACAACGAACCAGCCAGCACAGAGCATACACGTCGTCAACTACCTAGGCCAGCAGAAACTACTACTACGCAGCAATCCGACGGACTTGGATACAGCCCCTCTACATAGCCGGGTCTCGTGACCCCTCTCCTAGGGTGGCCCAGCATTCGAGTACTACGACCACGCCGCCGGTTCCAGCAGATCGCAGCATTTACGTCGGGGTCTACAACGCCGATCACTGGGATGTCTTAGGCGCAGCTCCGAGTCTTTCCTCAACGTGGCCATGCTAGGACAGCAGATGTACACGACTGCTTTCGCGGTTTCTGACGCGCTCGCCTCAATTCATGGCTTCAGAGCAACGCGTACCCGCAGCATCAAAAAGCAGCTATAAAGGCACTTATGTATCATGGCTCCAACATCCACCGTCGCAGACACGGCCTCACGACGCATCAATTTCGAACATCGAAAGGATAATTAAAAAAAAAAAAAAAAAAAAAAAGCTGGAATCAAGATATCGTTCATCACTGGCAGGGGGGGGTGATGTGGCGGCTCTCCTGCACCCACCACTAGAGGGACATACGAAATAGGCTTTCTCGAAAGTACTCGCTCCAACTACCTCGTCCATATATATACCGCCTTTAACCTTCCTTCCAATATCCCAAGTCTAAGGCAGGGCCTGCTAGGTAGCCTTACTGATGAGTCCACTAGCAGGCCCAGGACGAAACGCAACATCCTTCCTTTTCCTATCCTATCCCCTCTCTACAGCTCCACAACTCTGTCAGATTTTTGTCTATGTAGCAAAGGTGACGAGCCACCCTCACACCCCCTTTCTTAGAATTCTTTTTGGTCCTCTAAGACGAACTACTTTTCTTTGGGCTCTAGGTATGTCTTCTAATTCCAGTGGAGTTTCTGTGTCTGAACTAGGTTCTGAGTAACGTTCTATTATAGATGTATCTATGTATGGCGGTGTTGTTTTTGTGGGTTGGGATGGTTGGTTTACTCTAACGGAGTTACAACATATTTTGATTCAAAAATTCTTATGTAATAATTTTGAAAAGGCTGATAGTATGCCAATTCTGTACATGGTGTATAAAGTGATCAATCCTAAAGCATCCCAACCTGCTATTTTGAGTACATGGTATACAATTTCTGTTGCAGCTGAGATGCGTCTTCACGTTTTGATGTCGTTTAGTTGTTGTTAATTCCTCACATTTGGTTTAACGTGAGGTGGGAGGTCAATGGTTTCACTGGTTCCCAAATAAAATAAGCGAGATTGTACAGTTCCTACTCACAAGTAATATATTTTACAAACACTTGGAAACTGTACAAGAGAGTGTATGTTGGTTCGGAAAGTGTAGTTAGATTGTTGGAACTTGTCCGTTCGACTCGAAGGTTAATGTCGTTCTTATAAAATTTGAAGATGCGTATGCGGAGCGAAAAAGTGGAAGAGAAAAGTAGGAGGGAGATTCGAGAGTTGGTGGAACGGAAAATCGTAGACGTTAATCGGCTGAGATAAGACCCGGGTGGAGCTGAGGGTGTGTTCAAAAATGTCTCGTGGAAGGGGCGTAATTAGTAGGCCCTCGTACCTTGGGTTTTTTCTGATCTTTAGGTACGCGCATGACGTCAGTGTTGAAATTATAACGGTTTGCTCGACCGTTTTATAATTTGCAGTTGTGCGACGAGAAACACCGGTTTATGATCAGAGGATTACATCGGCATCGTAGGTGCGAAATCTGTTAATAGTATGTTGTAAAGGAATTCGAGAAAAGGGACACAGGAAAGAAATATAAAAATTGTTCGCCTGTTGAAACTCTGAAGCTAAAGATTATGCCTATTGTGTGATTATTACTGCGACCCAACATACCGGTCCCCTTGAACGGACACGATCAACGCAAAGGTAGCAATGAATATCGCGATCTGACTTAATTGGTAACATGAGAATATATCTGCACGATTGGTTACATAAGATAATATACATTCTATACAATAATACGACTTAACATCCGCACTATTTCATAATACAAGTTAATACACAAACTCGACCATAATATAAGGAGTATAATCGACAACGATAAAAAATGACGAGATATTTTTTTTTTATTTTTCTCGATAATGATTTACAATTTGTTCATGAGAACATTCGGTAAATCGGTATAGCGGGTTGGAATAATAGCTTGAAGGCATTCTCCCTGTGGTCCATGGCTTAAAGTTAAGTGCATTTCTTCGTCTATTTTTGTATGTCCTAGTTGATCAGATCATTGCAATGCTTCCTGCTCAGTCTTCTCGGAATATATGTACGATATAAATTGTTCATTAGCAGGTTTGGATGGTCTTCTATCCTTTTTTATGTCTAGCAGCATGACATGATATCGTATTTGCGACAGATTCTATCTGAAGGTCCTTTCTGAGATCCTCATTCCGAATATACCACGGAGCATTAACTACCGTCCGAAAAATTATTGATTGTAAGGCCTCTATTTTTTGATGTTGCTCATGGCTGCCGTAGCCCATAGTTCAATCCCATAGGTCCACATAGGTTTAATTATGGCCTTGTATATTAGAAGTTTGTTCCTTGGGTTTAGTTTTGAGTTTTTACCTGTTAGATAGGCCATGTTTTTCCTTTCTATCTTAATTAGCTCTACTTTTTTTTGTATGTGGTGTTTCCACGTTATTCTGCTGTCTAGATGCATGCCTAGGTATTTTATAACTGTGACTTGAGGTATAGCTTTGTTGTTCAGAGACACAGCGGGAGATGATTGCTTCTTTAACGTAAAAGTTATATGTTTGGTTTTTCCTCATTCACTTTCATTTTCTATTTTGAGAACCAGGCCTGTAAAGTAAGTAAGAATTGCTGTAGTCCTACCTCTGGAATTTGTAGATTTTGAACCCCAGTGTCGATTCTTTGCGTTAAAGTCACCTCCTACTACATACGGAGATTCGAGCGAGCGAAAGAAGTCAATGAATTGATCCTTGGTTATTTTAAATCTCGGTGGATTATAAACTGCTGCAATAGTAACTGAGCCAGTATATGTTTGAACTATTATTGTTGTTAGTTAGAAGTGGTGGAGGCTGATATTGTTTTGCAAATGATGCTTAATGATGGTTTTTATAACTATAGCTGTGCCTCCATGTCCTTTGCCTTCTGGATGTTGCGTGTCGTAGATTGTATACCCTGGGATTTTAATGCAATGTTTAAGAGTTAAGTGGGTTTCGGAAATCAATACTATATCAATATCGTTTGTGATAAGAAAAACTTTCAGCTCTTGTATGCGTTTAACTGGTCCGTTGGCGTTCCAAACTGCAAGAGTTGTTTATGATTCATTGTGGTTATTCCGGAGCATAAGCTTTGTTAAGAGGTCTAACATGGCGTTGAATTGTTGCATTAATTGTTTTAGCAGATTCATTTGCTCGTTATGCGTGCTTATAAGAATTTCTGTGTTCTTTACTGATTGAGCAAGCAGTTTTTTAATTTCGCACGTATCCAACGTAGTACTGCTTCCAACGTCGTTTGCGAGATCGTTTTGCAGGAGTGAGTTTATTTTTGCTTGTGCACCGCTAGATGCGTGTGCGTATGATTTTGTGGAGACTTGATTATGGTGTTGAGCACTAAGCATTGTGGTGTCAGGACCTGTGTTTGGCTGTGCTTGGAGTGACTTGCGTTTGAGTTGAGGGAAGAGTTTCTGTTGCAGCTGCTTTCTAACAATATAGTCTTTGTAGCTGGCAGGGTGATTGCCTTGACAATTAAAACATTTGACATTATGGGTGAGATCCTTTATTGGGCAATCAATGATAAGGTGATTTTTAGCACACTTTACGCAAGCTGGTGTCTTATTACAATAGTTTTTTTGTATGTCCGAAGGACTGGTATCTGGTGCATTGAGGGATGTCTCTTTTTGGCCTGGGTGGTTCAAAAGTAACGATCGTATTTAATAGCCTCGTGATACTGTAAATTTCTTTGTTATTGCTTTGTGGTTCGAGTTCAATAATAAAAAGAGGGAGTGGCTTTTTGTATCGTATTGTACCATGTTGGTTATAGAGCGGATTTTCTGGTTTACCTGTTCTAGTTGAGTTTTAATATCATTTAAATCAGTTTTTGGATGAATATCTCTGAGGGCTACCTTGTAACTTCTGTCTTTCTTAAATTGGTACGTGTGGTAATTAGCGTTTTTATCTCTTAGGACTTTGACAATATTTCTATAAGCTGACGGCGTATTAATCTGAATTTTGATTTCCTTATTGTGTAATTGTTTTAAGGTGTAATCGTTGCAAACTGTATCTTCAAGAAGTTTTCGTAGCGGTTCTATTATTTGAGCTTCTATAAATATTGGTGGCGTCTTCGATTGCGTATCCTGTGCGATATCTGACGCTTGATTACTGTCAACAGCGAGAATCTCGAACGAGTTTGATAAAGGAATGTCCGTTAACATTGGTGTTTACATTAGGTGAAGAGTTAACACTACTAGCTATATGTTGTTCTGCTCTTGAATGCTGCGAAGTATTACTACCTGTGGGATTATCTTGATCAAACTCCTCTGTCTCCATATCTATTTCAGCTAATGTATCAGCTGTGAACGCTGAAATAAGTTTTTTTACGTAACTCATTACTGATTACGTAACGGTCGCCTTCTTTTGCCAAGCGGAGGGTTGGACAATTTTTTGTTTTAGTTGGTGCCTTTTTAGCTGAGCCTTTAGTGTCAGCCATGTCCTGTCGCGCGATGAATCACCGGCGAAGGCTTGTCTTCCCTTCTTCCTTTGATCTTTCTTTGATTTTAAATTTTTGAATATCTGTCTACGGAACTACACTTTGTATTACTAAGCCACTGATTCAGACACTCGCTTGATTGTAAACACGCGACTGTCTCGAGCGGTTGACTCCGATGAGCTGACGACGAGAGATAGTAGAAAATACTTAATATAATGAAAACGACTATAAAATGATGGAAATACTGTGGACAATATGAAGATATGAACAACAACGAAATATAAAAATAAAAAAAACTAATACAACATAATGCAAACACAGTGGACAATATGATGATATGAACAACAAAGAAATATACAAATAAAAACGCAACTCTTGGCTACTCTAACCGAGAGCAGGGATAAAGTTAATTTAAATTAATCGGTCACCCAACTGGACTTTAACCTTTCAGGTGATCTTCACTAAATTTTGTGACTATGAGTCACTTTGCTCGTTTTCTTGGGACGACGGCACGATAGGAAGAGGACAGAGCTTCTTAATGCAGCGCATATACTCTCCCGTATCGGTTTTGACGTTGGCTACCCTGGAGATGCCGTCTGGACCAGGATGAGTGACGACTATTCGCCCGAGTTTCCACTACATCGCTGGAAGGTTGTCCTCCCGGATGACAACCATAGTACTAGGCTGGATGCAGTGGGGAGAATTCGACTGCCATTTGCTTCGAATTGTTAATTGGTGTAGATGTTCTTTTTGCCATCTACGTCAAAAATGTTGACGCAACTTCTGTGCATGCTGCCAGGTCGATAAACGGTTTGAAGCTGTGTCCGCGAAGTCCATCTGCGGAAAGCTCGTTAGCGGACCACCAACTAGGAAATGGGCAGGAGTCAATAGTAGCAGGTCATTGTGATCGGGAGACATAGGCGAGAGAGGGCGAGAATTAAGTATTGCTTCAATTTCGATAATGCGAGTCTCCAGTTGCTCAAATGTTAACAACGTGTCTCATACAGTGTGAACCAGGTGGTATTTAAATGACTTTATGGCCGCCTCCCACAGGCCGCCGAAATCGGGCAACCGCGGCGGAATAAGGTTCCAACTAATCCTTTTTCCCGTTAAAAATTCCTAAACAATTTTATTGTGATCGGTCGATTCAAATGCCTTGTAAAGTGCAATAAGCTCCTTGCTCGCCCCGACAAAATTCGTCACATTAGCGGAGTGAATTGTTTTTTCAAGCACGAAATCAAGGCTTCGGTGGCCAAATCGCTGAACAATTCGAGATGCACTGCCTTGGTGCTCATACAAACAAAAATGGCGACGTAAACCTTAAGTTTGTTGCGATTGCGAAATCGTTTTTCTTTAATATACAGTGGACCGCAATAATCGACACCGACATTAAGAAAGGGTCGAGAACTAGACACGCGGTTTTGTGGAAGATCCCCCATTATGTAATCTACACCTCGTGGTTTCGCGTAAAAACATCGAAAACATTTGTGAATGATCATTCTGGTAACATTTCGGCCGTTGAGTGGCAGAAGAATTCGCGAACGGAGTACAAGGTTGCTTCGGTTCCCGCGTGTTTGAGCCTTTCGTGTTCCTCGCGAATGATAGGACGAGTTATATGGTGATCGGAAGGTAGCAAAATTTGATGCCTTTTTTCTTCTGACAATTCCGAATGAGTTAGTCTGCCGCCCACTCAAAGGATTCTCTGTCTGTCCGCGAACGTTTTTAACGGGGTCAGCCAACTTTTATTATCAACTCGCCTATCGACATTTAGCGAATGAATTTCTTTTGCGAAGGCGATGGACTGAGTGATTAAGAGGATACTTCGAGTAGCAGCCACGAGTTCTATCGCGGTGATAGGACCAATATGTCTTTGCGATTCATTTTTTAGGTTATGGGCGAAACGCAGAACATAAGCAATTACGCGTTTGAGAGTTCTTAATGAACTGTAATTCTTTATAACGTCCTCGCCAAAAGGATGTGGCTTTTATAGAAACAGGAGAAGCGACGATTTTGTTGAAGCAAAACGTCTTCGTGGGAGAGTCAATGAGGACCATTTTTCCAGATCCTTGTATCGAGAAATTCTTGAGGCATTAGGCTTCTCGATATTAAGTCTGTAGGATTGTCTTGCGTGGGCACATGTCGCCACTCACAAGGTTTAGTGCGATTTGCGTCTAAAGGAGTAGAATGCATTGTAAAATGGCATTGAACTCTCTTCTTGAAGAGAAACTCTTTATATCCCCAGCTACAATCCAGCCGAGTTGGGTTTTGTGCAAAACGGCGTCAGGGAGATTTTTTAATGAAAGTTTAACACATAGAAGCTTATAAAACAATTTAACGCCAATAAGCACCTTGATTTCCGACGGCTCGTAAAATTTAGGGTCCGACAAAACTATGTTTTTCGGAATATAGAGACTTGTTTGATTGATCGCGATTGAAGGCATAGTTTGAGTAATTTGATTTAAACCGAGAAATTCGACAGACTTGGAATATTTGTTAAATCGCGACCTTAATGTTGCCGATACCGAGTGCTTTATCTCTGTTAAAAATATCTTCAACAACAGAGACCGAGATCCACCGATTGTCTGGATAATTTTAACAACGAAGCTACATTCTCGGTTACAAAATGTGCCTGTAATCCGGCATCCAGAAACGCTCGACATGTTTTCGATTTTCCGTGAGCGTTAACTATGTATATCTACGAGAACGGTGGCTAGCAACCCTTCTGACGAAACTCGGGTGTGCAAAGGGTATAGCCGATTAAGGGGGTCAAATGTGCCCTTCAGCCGATTTTGATCGTGCATGGATCATTCGATAGGTTATCAAAAATAAACAGCTCACCTAACTTTTTAACCCCAAATCTCACTCAGGGGGGTAGTTACGGGGAAAATTCGATTTTTCAGTTTTTGGCCAGTTTTTCCCATATACTAAAAGCAAAAATTCTGAAAAAAATCTGATATATTGCTAATAATGTGGTACATGTTATGGAATTTTTTCAGATTGTTTCCTTTTAAATCAGAGGCGTGAAAATTACAAAACGCAAAAAAATGACAAAAAGTGCAGATTTCGCATTAATGCAAAGACCCACTACTTTTATAAAATTATGGTAACAACATACTATCATAACTATTATCCTCATTTTTTTTCAGATTTTTTGCTCAGCTGCGCCATAGTAAAAAAAATCAATAACCGTGTTTCGCAGGGATTATCGTGCGAAATAACCGCTTATAATTGACATTTTAATATTTCTTGTATACAGTGAGCAGATTAAGTGGTCTTTAGTATTTCCTCATTTATACGAATGGTACATAAATAAAAATAAGTAAGTTAATCAGATAAATTAAAAAAATGTCAAGTCTATATACCATAAAATTGAACAGAACACCATGAGTGACGGTGGCAAGGTGGTAAGAGGCAGTCGCGCCGGCGGTGTCGACACAGTACGCACACATAACCTGTACCGACCAAGAAGCGCAAGTAATTATATATAAATACGCTAAGACGGCATAAAATTAAATCGGAAGAGTAGTTTTTTATCTATCGCGAAAGCGAATAAAACTGGAGGTGATAAAGGAAGAACCTACAGTCGAAAATGAAAGCCAAGAAACGACGAAGTCAGCAGAGAACGTGACCTTAACCTGCAACGCAAGCACGTGGCAGGAGAAAAAAGTAAGAAAATTCAAAAAATTCCTCGAAACGCCAGTAAAGCCGAGAAACGCAGTAAGGATTCCAGGCATTTTGGAAGAACCAACAGCGATTAAAAAAAAACTGAACACGAGAATGAAGAAAAATAGAATCGACAAGCACGCGCAGTCGAAATTTGCAATAGCACCACAAATGGCAACGAATCAAGAGTTAATAACCAAACTCCAGAGGGAAAATATGGAACTAAAAGAACAACTCGAAAATTTAACGAGAATAATAGAAAACATTAGGAGAGAAGAAAGCAAAACACCAGAACCACCACAAATGATGCAAACGTGCAGCAACAACATGCAAATGGATATGGCAGCGGAGGAAGATCAAAGAGAACTGCAGGAGGACTTTATACAAGTCCTCAGAAAGAAGAACGAGCAGAGAAGAACAAAAAACAACAGCAGTCCGACCAAACTACAAGGGCCAACGACTGTGTCCCAACCATTACCGACAGCCACAGCAGGGAAACAGGACCCTCCGCAGTCCAAAATACAACCACGGCAAGTAAGCCCCACTAACCGAATATTATCTAAACCGCCCCCTATTAACATATTATATCAAGACCCAAAAGAAACGGTACAATTAATTAGTAGTAGTAAGACACAATGTAAATTCCACAAAAAAGGACTGAGTAAAATAAAACATGTGCTGCAGCTCAGCAATGTAGAAGATTTCCAGAAAGCTAAGGAATCATTAACAGAAGCAAAGGCTAGGTTTTATTCTTATACCCCCAAAGGGTTAAAAAACCATTATTACTTGCTCAAGGGGCTTCCTGAGTCCTTCACCGAGCAGGAAATCATGCAAGAGCTGCAGAACATGGCAAAAGACCACATGCAAATCATAAAAATAAGTAGATTTAAGATAGCGAGATCTATAAAGGAAAGACGTACCTTACCTATATACATGGTACAAATCACAGCAGACAGTGACATCAAAAGTTTGAATGAGATCAGGTATGTCAGCCACCATATAATAAGATGGGAAAAATTAAAAAAGAAAGGTGATGCGCAATGCAGGAGGTGCCAAAGGTATGGACATGCTGCGGTTAACTGCAATCTAACCTATAGGTGTGTAAAATGCAAGGAGTCGCACAACCCGGGTGAGTGTAAAGTAAGTAAAGATACTGCAGAACATGCAAACACTAAACCCTTTTGCATAAATTGCAGCACAGAGGGTCACCCTGCTTCTTACAGAGGGTGCCCTAAATTCAAAGAATACAAGTTAAATCTGCACTTACAGAACAACATGCAAAAAACTAACGCACCAACAATAATTACTAACCCAGCTTTCGTAAAACCAGGCTTGTCATACGCAAGTACTACAAAGGGAAGAGGAAACGGCACGCGCCCAAGCAATGAACCAGTCAAGAACGACAACGCCATAGCAAACACGCAAAACACACAACTGGAGCAATGGCAGGTACATAACTTTCAAATAAGAACCGACAGAATAGAAAAAACTATTGAAACCTTCACTGCCAAACTGGAAGCAATGAGCACACAAATAAACCAGCTAACAGACATACTATTTAAATGGACTTCGCACACAATAGCATAAATACAGGGAGACGTAAATTAAAGCTAATTTCTGCAAACGTAAACTCACTGATCAGTAACAGTAAACGAATAGCACTCACACTTTTACTGGAGAAAAAGACTTCGGACATTGTGATGCTCAGTGAAACAAAATTAAATGAGAGACACACAATATACTTCAAAGATTATAAAACGATAAGGAACGACAGACCAAAAGCAAAGAATGGAGGAGGAACGGCAATATTAATAAAAAGCAGCATCAAACACGAAGTAATCCACATTAAAACAAAAACAGAATTAGTGGAGACAACAGCGATAAAACTGGACACAACAGATAACAACAAACTCATAGTAATAGCAGTGTACGCAAGGAAAGGACCCAACACCAAATTCAGGGAGGAATTGGAAAAGATAACCGAAGACCTGAAATTATTGGCACCATCAAATTATTATATAATAGCAGGAGACTTCAACGCAAAGCACAAAGCGTGGTCTAACAGAATCAACGACGAACGTGGAAAAGCCTTGAAAGATTGGATAGATAGAAACGATGTAAAACTCCGAATGAGCCTGCTACATACGGACGTACCATCCTTCCCACGCAACGGATCCTTCATTGACCTAATTTTAGCGGACGCAAGAATAAAATTCCTAGGTGCAAAGGAAAATAAATTGAAGACAGTACAAATAGCAAGTGACCATGAAGCAATCGCAACTGAAATACAAATTCCTAGACAAGACATCATCATGTCTCGCAATGAAGAAGTAAGGCCATACAATTTTGCGAAAGCAAACTGGACGAAATTCCAAAAGATAGTACAAGCATACAAACCAATCATAGATACCGATAGAAATCTCATGAAAGAACAAATAGACGAGCACATACGCAATATCAAATACAAAATAACAGACGCAATGGAACAGGCAATTCCCAAACCTAAGCCGCAAAACTCAGTAGACAAATATATAAATAGGAGAATCCGGCAACTGATGCAAAAGGAAAAGGAAGTAGTATCCGCTTGCAGAAAGATCCAGAGAGCAGGGATAATAGGACCGCACACCAGACACGGACTAAAAATCCTGGAAAATAGGATAAAAGCACTGAAATGCAAAATCAGACTAGAGACTCAGAAAGCAACCAACGAGTACTGGTACTCAAGGATAAAAGAAATAAGCCCAAACCAATCCGATAGGATGTTTAAAGAAGTAAACAACCTATTCAGAAAAAAACATACTCCCCAGCTCGCAACACTCAAAATAGCCGCAAACAATACAGAGATATTAAACCGTGCAAATATAGACATAGCTACACTCAACAAGGACGATTCAGGTAATTTCAATGCAGACGACGTAACAAACAAACTGGATATCCTGGGCACCCAATATGCAATTGTAAATGAAGCAAACGCTAATCTCAATAGCCCGGCATTCCGCGATATAATCGAAAAGAAGTACCAACAAATAAATGCAGACATGGCAACCAATACCCCAGAAACTATCTACAATTTTTCCACAACGAACAGCGCACTGTCACCAACATCAACAGAAACGGCACCGGACTACTTCACGAACTTCGCTCAGGTCAAAGGAAAATTCAAACATCTAAACAATAAAAAATCGGAAGGAAATAATAAGATACCCACCATTGCCTTAAAAAACCTACCGGACAATATAATAGGGAACATTACAATCCTATTCAACAATTTGTTAAATTACGCATACTTTCCTGATTACTGGAAAGAAGCAAGAGTATTGCCGATACTCAAAAAAGGAAAAGACAGCACAAATCCAAATAACTACCGGCCCATTAGCCTACTATCTAACATTGGACAAATATTCGAAAGAATAATTAACGATCAAATCTTGACAGTTTGTAAAGCCAATAATATAATCCCGGAAAACCAATTCAGTTTCCGAAAACACCATTCAACAATTCATGCAATTAACAAACTATCCTCGGACGTAAATTGGGCACTAAATGGAGGAGCTTGCGTGGGCGCGTGTCTGGTCGACCTAGAGAAAGCCTTCGACACAGTTTGGCTGAACGGATTAATAGTTAAATTACATAAAAAGCAGTTCCCATTAATTCTTATAAAACTAATACACAGCATGATCTACGGAAGAAGTTTCAAAACCTCCATAGGTGATGCACTATCCTCACAAACATTTGATATAAAAGACGGACTGCAACAAGGAACAATAAACTCCCCCGTATTATTTTCCATCTACACAAGCGACACTCTAAACTTATTTGGTCCAGACAACACAGGCTGCTCTCTGATAGCGTTTGCAGACGACCTGATTGTATGTAAAGCAGAAAAATCCCCCAAAAAACTACAAACAGCGTTACAAAAGGCAGTAGATAAGATATTTGCGTATTATAAAGCCTGGAAATTGAAAGTAAACACAAGTAAGTGCGAATCGATACTCTTTAGACCCTCTTACAAGAAAGCAAGACCAATCATCGCCAAGCAGTACAAAAATTTTACCCTAATAGGCGGCGCGGAAACCAACACAAAAATAGAACACAAAAAAGCTGTAAGATACCTAGGAGTATCAATAGACGAGAGATTCTTAATAAATAACCACATCGAGTTGCAGTTGCAGAAGGCAAAAATGGCATTCCTAGCGAATGCAAAGCTGTTTTACGCGAAGAATTTAAATAAAAAAATCAAGCTAATATGCTATCAGCTGTTAATCAGACCCATCCTCTTATATGGCTGCGTAATCTGGTTCAATATCGGGGCATCAATAATGGAGCAGTTACGGGTTTTTGAAAGACGATGCCTGAGGGCATGTCTGAATTTATACAGAACATCCAGTTCAAATTATCAAAAATATGTAAGTAATGCCAAGCTATATGATAAAGCAGGTATAAATAGGATTGACAATTTCCTCATAAAAATCACCAGAAACTATTACGCTACTACAGCCAAAATAACGAGCAACAGCATGATCTTTCCAATTACCTACCCAGACGAAAATTACATACAGAAGACGCTTATTTCAGGATACATACCACCAGAAGCCTTCATACATCTCGACAGAAATGGCTATATACAAAATGAAGAAGCTGTCCCGGTATTATATCACATCCCGCGGCACAGAAAAAACAAAACAATCACACTCCCAATAACATCGATACAGGATGGAGCATATAAACGACTCCTCAAATACAATACAACAATCCCCCAAAGAGACCGGGACGAACACAAACATACAGATAAAAAATACTGGTGGCTGAAGAAAAATTCAAACTAACCGTACTAAAATATAGTTAAGAATCGGAAGTTAAAAAAAAAAAAAAAAAAAATAGTATATTTTTATATGTCACTGCTAGACGTAAGGTTTTAGAATGTAAGAGTAAATCTACCTCTAACACCTACCACCTATCATCTTTTGTAAATATGTCTCTTCTTCTTAAAATTTCGTTTTATTTTTTGTTATTTTTATTATTTTTATTAATTTATTCATATTTTATAGTATATAGTTTATAGTTTATAGTATATAGTTTATAGTTTTTAAGAAACACTGCGATGCTAGCTCCCTTTTTAGTGGCTATTTTTAGGGAGCATTATAGCAAAAAATAAGTGACCTTAAACTTGCCAAAGCAACACTACTAACTTTTAGAGTAAAAATAACGAGCGATAATCCTTGCAATGTCTATCGTGATGCTATCAGGAAATATATAGACTGAACGAAGCGTATTTTATAAGTCTTTAGAAATAAGATAATTAAGAATACTTTTTGTTTATTTTTAAGTTCATACCACTGTAATACTATCCTTATAGCCATAAATAAACAATTTAAAGCTAAAGCTAAAGGTGGTAAGAGGCGGGGTTGTGGAACCGCTAGGATACTCTTTTGTCACAAGTTCAAATCCCGCTCGACTTCACTTTTCCTTTACAATTTTTTTCCCTCTTTTTCTCAATTATAACTACATACGAATCAAGAATATTTATACAAAAAATGTTTAAATCATTTTAATATTATTTTAACTTAAAATAACAAAAAACAATTTTTATTTCATTAGCCACTTATCATCTTAATTATGGTATTTCTCATCATCTTCTATATGTAATGAACACATAATTTGATTTTATATTGTTTTCAAAATTCAAATACAAGTTCAATATTAAATCTTTTACCTTTTAAACGTTGTGTCGTTTGCACATAAGTTGGTGTCTTAAATGTTTCTTATTGTTTCTTCGCTTCCGCTTTCATGTATCCTGTAAAGTGTTAAAGTACCGTGATTGACCTCACGGTGCGGCGAATTTCTTATCATGTTATTAATAAACGAATTGGAGCTCACTCTTCTATTTGACGCTAATCTTGATTGTTAACAGAAAACATTGCATGTTCTCACTAGGTACCGCATATTAAAAATGGAAAATTCATAAAATAATAGTTTTAAAACTGAAAAAGATTTTTTCCCTTCAGGAATACTACTTACCATTGTTCAAATACCATAATTAAGATGATAAGTGGCTAATGAAATAAAAATTGTTTTTTGTTATTTTAAGTTAAAATAATATTAAAATGATTTAAACATTTTTTGTATAAATATTCTTGATTCGTATGTAGTTCTAATTGAGAAAAAGAGGGAAAAAAATTGTAAAGGAAAAGTGAAGTCGAGTGGGATTTGAACTTGTGACAAAAGAGTATCCTAGCGGTTCCACAACCTCGCCTCTTACCACCTTGCCACCGTCACTCATGGTGTTCTGTTCAATTTTATGGTATATAGACTTGACATTTTTTTAATTTATCTGATTAAGGCGGTAGTCCCCAATGGCGGCCGGGCATGTCAGAGAGTTGACTTTACCGACAAAATGAGCCAAAAATATGGGTTTGCGGGGTTCGACTTTTCGTCCTCATATAACAGAATTTTGGGTCGAAATACGGCTCATTCGAAAGAGGAAGCTTCAATGCAGTGCGCTCTGGTCGTCATTTGATCCGATTATGTTGATGCTCAATAATATGAGCGTGGAAATGTGGAGCAAATATTTACAGCTTGACAGCCGCCGAATCTAAGCAATTTTCGTATACAAAGAGAATGTTCTCAATGAAATGAGGACCAGAGCGCACTGCGTTGAAGCCTCCCCTTTCAAATGAGCTATCGTTCGACGCAAAATCTTCTTATATAAGAACGAAAAGTCGAACCCCGCAAAAGCATGCTTTCCCGTGTGATTTCGCCATATTGATGATGATACAGAGCAAAAACGTGTAAACTTTAGTTCGGCTGTTCTCCGCGAGGAGGCACCTAATCGGAAAGACCCAATGAGAGTTGGCGCGAGTGTAGCAGCAGCTCGCTGTACTACTACACATTGGAGCCTGTCTACATGTGTGTCGTCACGCTTTTCGCCACTGCAATAGCTTGCACCTCGTTTTGTTTTGAGCCCGGCAAGCGGCACCGCGATATGTTTATGCACAGAAAAACGAAACGAACGGCGCTGTCTTGTAGACGCAACGCGTTCCCCGCACACTTATAGACAGAGTACAATGTAGTTGTACAATCATTTTTTTTACATTTTGAAATGTGATATATGATAATATATGTTGACGAATGTTTTCGAATTTTTTTGCTGCAAAACTTAGGTGTAAAAAATGAAAAGTCTTATAAAAATTTGAAAAATGCATATTTCGTAATAAGTTGTAAGAGCACTACTTTTAAACTTTTATCGTAATAACACACTATTATCCCCAATTTTTTTTTGATTTTCTGAAAAAGTGCACCGTGGTTCAAAAAATCAAAAACCAACTTTTTCAAGGTGTTTAACGCGAAAAAAGGACAGTTACTTCAAATTTTTATATGCCCGTTATGCAGTGAGTAGCGCACGTGATTTTTAATATTTCTACATTCGGAAGGAAAATACATAAACAGAAAAAGATGCAGCTACACGAAGGAAGTTACCAAACTCAAAAATTCTGAAACTCGGTAAACAAATAGTGTAGGTCCCCAGTAACACAAAGCTATTTTTCGTAAATGTTAATTTTCACTTTTAGGGAGTGAAATCAACCCCCAAAGTTTTAGTTTTTTTTTTATATTTTTGACTATAATTGTGTAATGATAACGGATAGGACAAAACTTTAAAAGGGTATATAGTTCAGTTTTTTATGCTCTACAACCCCACTGCGATAAAAGGTATGCTCATAGTGCAATATGTTTTAAATACTCAAATTCTCCGTTTTTATTGCATAACGGTAAATGATAGAAATGGTTATATTATATAACAAAAAGTATTCATTTTGAACGATGTAACGGAGTATAAAATAAAATCATTTTTTTTGTTTACGTCGTTGTTAAAAACAATTAATTACTGTTATTCGTATATGCCTACGTTTTTGTTCGACTCATCACTGTGTTTGTACTTTTCAGCATAAAGTAGGTGTGTTCTATCATATTTGAAGGTCTAGTATATATTTCATTTTGAAAGATTTACTTAAAAAAATTTATTGCTCGTGTATATGGAACTTTTTGCAACGCCTGTTCTCGGGTGTTTATTCGGAACCATCACGATCAGGATCTCCCTCTCAAACGAGCAGAAAGCTCTTCACCCATACTGAACATGTATATGTATGTTCAGAAAATGTTTGCATTAACTAGCTAAAGAAATATGTAAGAAATAAAGCAATATTTAATATGTGGGAGAGGCTGATCGCGATAATCACTCGAGAATAGGCGTTTTTGCAATATATTTCATGTACACGTGTAATACAAGTATTTATATAAATTTTTAAGTATAGAATACATATTCGACCATGAAGTATAATAGAAAATACATATTTTGGCGTGAAAAATGCAAATAGAATGAAGAATCGACCAAAAACATATCAAGATGCGTATAACGGTAATTAATTGTTTTTAACAACGACGCAAACAAACAAATTATTTCATTTTATATTTCGTTAAATCGCTCAAAATAGAAACTTTTTAGTATATAATAATCATTTCTATAATTTACCGTTATGCACAAATACAAATAATTTG
The DNA here is from genome assembly GCA_028830335.1 of Eucera pruinosa. Taxonomy (NCBI): domain Eukaryota; kingdom Metazoa; phylum Arthropoda; class Insecta; order Hymenoptera; family Apidae; genus Eucera; species Eucera pruinosa. The sequence continues at coordinate 913,446 of JAMYCR010000006.1, read as the reverse complement.
TTTCTTTAAAACAAATTGGACGATAGGGATAACTTTTATTGCTGCAGGGTTGTAGATTATAAGAAAACTGAATAATTTATTCTTTTGAAGTTTTGTCCTATCTCTTACCATTGTAAAGTTATACTGAGAAAACTAAGAAATGCTAAAACTTTGGGGATTGATTTCACATCCTAAAAATGAAAATTAACACCGACGAAAGATAGATTAGTATTACTGGGTCCTACAGTACTTACTTGTGCATCGAGTTTCAGAATTTTTAAGTTCGATGACTTTCCTTATCGTTTATCTGAAGCTATTTCACATGACTATATTTCGAAGTTAGAAAATTGATTTCAATGGTTACATTGGCAGAGTGACTATGGTGTCAAACTGTAAAACACGTACTAAATATTTTGGTCATAAGTTCGTGCCTTGCACAAGCGCAATTTTTTTCTCTTACATTTTTTTCAATCCTTAACAATACAATATGCAAATAAGTAGCAATAATTTAAAAACATATGAAAGATATTTTAAAAATATTTTACTCTGAAGTATACACACAAATAATTTATGAGCATATTTTACGCGATCGGTTCTGTAGCCATGGATTCTTCTACTAATGGGTATCACTTCGCATTTCCTAGATCAAATATATATATGAAATGACACGATGCATGTTTACTTCAAGTCAACTCCACTTATTACTGATTAGTACTGTTGAATTAAAGTTTATTTATTTAGTAGGTGTCGAAGAATCTAAATAATTCTTTCTTTAACAAGGTAAATATATAGTAAAGCTGCAGAAGGAAACAATATTATCATGAAGTCAAGAATTTAAAAAAAAACATAAAGAAAAATATTTAACTTGTGCCGGGCGAGAACTTGCAACCAAACCATTTCGTGTGGACTTCACAGTCGAACCACAAACCGCTGTCGTGCAATCATTGCGATGAATTGTCACGGCGGCAACGCGGCAACACCGCCGTTGATTCATGGCAACGCTGCTGCCTTGAGACGATTTCCCCCCTTGCCCCGCATTCACGCAATAAACAGCTGCGAATTACTTTACGCATTCGTGAGAAAAACGATAGTGGCTCCGCCTCGTATTCGTGAGGCCGACACATGCTTGTAGGTTATTGTCTTATTTGAATCTTCGAGTGGGCGAGACGCGCCAGCTTCTTGCCGTGCCTAAGCGGAGCTTATACCGGCAGGTGTTGGGGGCGTAAATCCACTGCAAAGGGTCACGTTCGTAGGTGTTATGAACGGCGGGCTTGGAAAAAGCCCTTCTTCACCACTGAAGGATCATCAGAAGGGTAGACTGTCCCTTTCGGGAGGCGACCCACTTAGCCGTTTCGCCCGCATAGCTGTGCAAGCACAGGAATGTGGACGAAACGTTGTCCAGCGGGGACCACGAGGAGGTGGGGTCGCTAGTTCGAGAACTCAGTCTCTTGCGGGCTTGCGTAAGATTACGCAAGTGTTTGATGTCCGTGGCTTTCGCCACGTTCACCTCTCGCCTCATGCACACCGAGCTTTTTTAAGCACGGGCGCGCGTTGCCGATGGCGAGTGTGTCAGTCAGTGTTCGTCATGTTCGTCGTTGTTGTTACCTGTCACTTGAGTTGTTATTCTTAAGTATTATTGTTTCCAATGGGTTGTGTGTCTTACCTGTATGGTGACGTGTTCCGCGTTCGTGTGGCTGTGTCCTGTGTTTGCTGTTGTGTCATTGTGCTTGTCACTCTGCGCATGATGTTTTGTGTCGTAGATCTTGTTTTCTGTTGTGTCTGGATCGGTTGTATTATGTTTTGTGCCAGTCTTTCCTTTTCTTCTCTGTACCCGAGGGCCTCTGTTGCGAATGTTATGAAACCGTCGAAGATTTCTCTTCGGATCAGATCTTGTATTCTGCACGGCCAAGCTATTTCTGCGTCTTCCAGTGTTCGGAGCAGCTTGGTTCTGAACGGTGTCAGCTGTGTGCACTCGTATATCACGTGTTCTACAGAATCCTTTTGATTGCAGTAGCAGTCTTCTGAAGGGGCCACATTTATCTTGCTCTGGTAATTTTTCAGCAACCCGTGACCTGAAAGTAGTTGCGTGTTGTGGAACGTAAGCTTCATCCAATCTGAATTCAGCCTATCTTCCACGTTGTTGAAGAATTTATATGTGGCTCTTCCTTTAGGCGACTTCTCCCATTTCTCCTGCCATTTATTCAGTATTTCTTTCTTAATCTGTTGTTTAAGTCGGTTTGCCTGTTCTTCTCCTGGAGTGGTTGATTGTGCATGGTAAATGAGGTCTCCTATTTCGAAATTTCGGTATTGCCTTAAGAGGCATGTTGCGCATTTTTCTACCATCACAAGTTCTATTGGTGTTGGTGCTGCCAGAACTGTTAGTGCACTTGTTGAGATCGTTCGATACGCTCGTGTGGCACGAAGTAGAGCGTATCTCTGTGCTTGCGTCAGTAGTTTGAGGTGGCAAGCGTTTATTTTATCGCTCCATCCGGCTGCTGCGTAAGTTATTAGTGGCACAAAGATGCCTTTGTATAGCGTCATCATATTCGTGTACGTGATGCCCCAGTGGGCTTTCGCGACATGTGATAATTTGTTAAATATCTTTTTGCTGTTGGATGTGATGTGGTGTATGGTGCGGGGCAATGTTGAATCTGGTCCCGCAGTGGATCCCTAGGTAACGTACTGTTGACATCATTTTCATTGAGGTTTGTCCAATTTCTACAGTTGGTGGGCGTTTGATGTCCAGAAAATCTTTTAGGAGTACCATCTCGGATTTCGTTGGTGATACTTGGAGCTTGTGGTTTGAACACCACTGCGTTATGTGTGCTACCGCGGAGTTGGCTGCTATTTCGAGATGTTTCCTTGAATTTCCCGATATTAAAACTACTAGATCGTCGGCATATGCAATTAGTTGGTACCCGTAGTTTTCCAAGGTGTTGAGCAAGTCATCAAATATAATGTTCCAGAAGCTGGGGCCTAGGATGGAACCTTGGGGACAGCCTCTGTTGACAATCTTAGTAACGCTTGTACTACTGTTATTACCTATGGTCGCGGTTCTGTGTGATAGGTACTTTCGGACGAGTTTGTAGAGATTCGCCGGGCAGTTCCGCCTCTTCAGTTTTTGCAGGATTGTGGGCCACCACACATTATCGAAGGTCCCTGTTATATCGAATAGCATGGCTACGGCGTATTTATGTGGAGTTTCGTCAACTAATCTTCGAAGTTCGACTATTGCGTCCTCGGTACACTTGCCTCGCCTGAACCCATACTGGTGGTTTGAAGAGAGTGGATGTGCGTGGAATATCGCTTCCAACCGCTAAGATATAAGCTTCTCCAACACTTTACTCAGTATTGGCAGAAGGCATATCGGTCTATATGACTTTGGATCAGTTTTGTCTTTGTTTTGACCATTAAGCAACACTCTGATCAGGCCCATCTTCCAAATCTTGGGGAACGTTCCACGGGAGAGGCAGGAATTCATAAGCCGTGAGGTTTCATTATGAATTTTCGGCCATGCTGCTTTTATCATCTCCGCTTCGATTAGGTCGTGTCCAGGGGCTTTTCCGTTCCTAAGACTCTTTACAGCATTCAATATTTCATGTGCTCCAAAGTTTGGAACGTCATCTGCTTCGGGAGGGATGGTTATTTCGTCGCGGACAGCTTTGTGCCACGCTGTTTCTCCCGTCGTGTCGTCGTTTGGTATGAGCGCGTCCAGTAGCAACTTACCTGTTTGCTCCCAGGTTGTTGTGTGCTGGCTTTCGGTTCCGATGCTTTCATACACAGTTTCTGCTTGTAGTTTTTCTGTTTTGATCTCGAAATGTATTGGGCAACTATCGTTGTTTTCCTGTCGCTATTTTGCGTCGTCTGGCACTGGCGTCTCGCGCGTCGTACCTGTTTCTTCAGGTGTGTTAAGTTTTCTGTCCACCACGGTGCCGAATGCGGAAAGCGCGATTTCTTTGGGATGGAGTCGTCGCCAGCTGACCTTATTGTTTGTTCTAGTTCGACCGCGTAGATATCCGGGTCCACTGTGTCTTCGCAGCACTGTAACACTTCGTTCTGGTGTATTCGTTCTTCGAGGATTTCTATGAATTTGTTCCAGTTTGCGCGTTTGGTATTGTATCTGGGCGAGGTTCCCTGTGTGGATGTCGTGTGGCGAGAGGCTATGTTTCTGTTGAGAGTTACCAGGTTATGGTCGCTTGTCGTACAGTTTTGATGAACTTTCCATTGTGTTACATTATTAAAACATGATGAATTTGCGAGGGTGACGTCTATGTTTGATGATCCATGTATGCTGCTGTAAGTGTGCGTGTTACATGGTGAGTTTATGATATACAGGTTGTGCTGAGCTATAAGGTTCTCCAGTTTCTCCCCTCTGTCATCCGTGGAGCCGCTGTGCCACAGGATGGACTTGGCGTTTGTATCTGCGCACTCGACGATGCTTTTTCCCTTTAGGTGGTGCAGAATTTTATCCAGGTGTTGTATGTGTGGTTCTTTGTCCTCCGACCATTGAAAATATGCATTTACTATGTAGCCTTCGAATCCCTTTCCAGTGATTTCTACGCAGACGCAGTGCGTGTTGGACAGCTGCTCTAATTTTAATACCGTGAATTCTGGGTTCGTGATAGCTATTGCTGTGTGTATTCCCTTAAGTGTTGAGATGCGGGAGAAGGTTTTTCTGTCTGTTACAACCTTTGTTGCGATTCCCAGTCCGGGCACATTGTTTCCACAAACGCAGGGTTCTTGAATCGCGATGATATCGATTCTTTTCCTGTTGACTTCTTCCCTAATCTCGTCCATCACAACTCGCAAGTGATGCGCGTTAATTTGCGCTATTCGTAGCGGTGCCGTTTCTGGTCCATGGATAGATTTCGAGGTATGTCTGTATTCCGTGTTTTGCCTATTTCGTTCATTTATGTTCATAATCTATTTTTGAAATGTGCGTCTTCATTGCTATTTGATATGCTGGACATTCCCTCATCCGTGATGAGTGATTGTGAGGCTTCCCTGCTCTTTTACAGTTTACGCACTGTGGTTCCTTCTTGGCATTAGGGCAATTCTTATGGGAGTGTCCGCTCTCTGTGCAGTGCCCGCAGGTTTCTGTGGAAGCTTTGCAGTACTTCGCCACGTGGCCGAATGATTGACACTTGTAACATCTTGTGACAGCTAAATAGTCCTGTGCGGAGCAAGCGTGCCACCCGATGTACAATCTGCCCTCTTTTAGTATTTTGTCCCTGGTTTCGAGACTGACCTCTGCCACCCAGTCAACCGTTTGTCTTTCTTTGGGTCCGGTTTAGAAGCACAGTCTGAAGTGCCATTGTATCTGGTCCTTAGAGAGGTGATCAAGGTTTTGGTGCCTTACCGCAGCCATGATCTCCTTTTCTTCGAGTTCCGCTGGTATGTTCCTTATGAGCAGTCTGGGTCTCATTTTCATCGGGAGACCAGCTGTCAGACCAGCAGTCTTTAGCTTGGCGTTCTCCAGGACGCGTCGCAAATCTTCCTCTGTCTTCATTTCGAGCAGAACTCCTTTGTTATTTATTCTGCGCACATTCACAATCTTTAGCTTTTCCTTTGTGGGTGCTACAGTAGAGATGATTGCTTGCTTTGTCTCGCTGCTGTCTGTGATTTTGCTATCTTCCTGCGGGAATACGGTTAGCACGTGCCTCTTAATGTTTTTGGCTGCTTCCAGGTTTGCTGCGTTGCTAGCCTTGAGCTTCTCAGCGTAAGAGGTCCGTGGTTGGGACTTCTGTGATTCTCCGAGTTCTTTGATTGTTTTTACAACGCTGTTCAGCGTTGCGTCCATGGCATCGATCTTCTCATCGATACGGCTGTTGGAATTCGCCTTTTGCTTCAGCGCAGCGTTTTCCCTTTCCGTGTTTTGCGCCATTGTACAGATCTGAGCGGCTAATTTCTTTGCCGTTTTCAAGTCGTCGAATCCTTTTACGTTGTCCAGGAACGCGAGAAGATGTTTTGCCGTTGCGAAGAGACTTTTGTTGCTGATGTTAGCGTCGGTGTCCTCCTGCGTCCGAGGTGTCCGTCAAATCTTCCTTCCTTTTCCTGGTTTTCCTTTTCACCTCGGTGAAATTGCTTGTTTCGCACTCCATTTCGCGGCCGGTCACGCTACAGCGAGCCACGATTTGCCGCTCGCGTATGGTAGGCGAAAAATCGTCCTGCCACAATAAATAATGCGAGGGAGGCACACTTTTCCACTCAGAATGAAATCAACAAGCAAAAAAAACAAAAAGGTCCTCGAACTTCTTTGCACGGCCCTGACGAACGCTCAGCCCGTTCGAATTTCCCGCACGGCGAACGCTAGTTCCTTCGGCGGCCACTACGCGTCACTGGCGCTGCGGTCGCCCACGCTGCCAATATGGCATCGCCTCGTGGCGAAAATATGTCCACTTTTTTCACTCGTAAGTCACTTAATTTCACACAGATTGCTTAACGCGATACACCAAAATGACCGCAATCGTGAGCACTACACGCACTGGCACAAGCCGTAATTTTCCGTGAGCTTTTTCCGCACTTTTTCCATACTTTTTACGGAGCGACTCGCGACGCGTCAACACTACTCGGCGCCATCTTGGATCTCCTCACACATGCTTGTAGGTAATGATCTCACTGTAACGAAATCTGTGACGTCACAGAGTTAAAAAAAAGCACAAGTTAAAAAGTATAGCCGGATAAGGAGGTCAAAACTGCCCTTGGACCAAATTAGACTTTTGATGTACCATTTGATAACTCAGCCAAAGAAAAGCTTTCACACCAAGCTTCAACCCTCTATCTGGATCTGGGGGTAGTAATGGGGAAGAAATGAAATATCAGTAATTGCCATATTTGTCCCATTTAGTGGCAAGCAAAAATTTTAAGAAGAAGCTGACATATGAGAAATATGGTCATATATGTTAAAGAATTTTTCCGGATTTTTTTATTGCAAAGTTTAGGTGTACAAAATGGAAAACCCTAAAAGAATCTGAAAAATGCAGATTTCGTAGTGAAGTTGTAAGAACACTACTTTTATATTTTTACGATAACAACATATTATTATATCTATTGTCCACAATATCTTTCAGATTTTTTGGAATTGTGCGTTATAGTTAAAAAAATTAAAAATCAGTTTTGTCGAGGTATTTCGTGCGAAAATGCATTCCTTGCTTTAAATTCTTATATTTTTCATGCAGTGAATACCGTACGTGATTTTTAATAGTTCTACATCTGGAAGAATAATATGTAGATAACAAAAATAATAGATTCAGTCGACTGACACTATTTCCCCACGGTATATCTTAAAATAGAAAAAATTATTTCATTGAATACATTGGCAGAGTGGTTATAGGTTCTGCCTGTGAATCTTATATTGGTTATTTTATCGTGCGTTCGTGCCGCGCACAAATTAATCTTTCTTCCTTATATTTTTTTTTAATTCATAACTACATGAAAATTCAGTTTGCTTCCATAGATTTACTATTCATATGATTTGTTAATTATAAAATCATTTAGCTTCTCTGACACCTAATAAATAAAAGAAATCTATTTCAATAGTACTTATCGTTAATAAATATGGTTGGATGGAAGTACAGGTGTTTGGTGTCATTTCATACATTTATTTGATCTAGCAAATACTAAATAATACTCGTAAGTAGAAGAATCTGTGGCTAGAGAGATAATCACGTAAAATGTGCTCCGAAATTATTTCTGCGTATACTTCATTCTTAAAATTACTTTAACCTGTTTTGCAATTATTGCCACTTATTGGCATATTGTATAGTTACGAATAAATGAATAACGAACTTATGACGAAAATGTTAAGTATGGGTGTACAGTCTGAACTCGTAGTCATTCAGCTAATCCAATCATTAAAATTATCTTTCCAACTTCAAAATATAAATACATGAAATAGTTTCAGTTAACTGAATTTACAACTTCTATTTACAATAGACTCACGATTATCCAGCCCCATTTGAACCGGCCTCCGTTTTATCCGGCCACATTTTTGTTGATATGAAAAATTCTGCCGATGCGTGTGTCGTGGACGCGCTGCGTTGCGTTGCGTCTAAAAGTCATCGCTGCTTGCTTTGCTTTTCCGTAAACAAATCGCGGTGCCGCTTGCCGAGCGCATAGCAAAACGTGCGGTAATCCGTTACGGGAGGAAAGCGTCGGCGACACACGTATAGGCAGAGTTGAATGTAGTGGTACATCGAACTACTCCTCCAGTCCCAGCCAATTGTCATTTGGTCTTTATGATTAGGCGCCCCTCGTGCATAACAGCTGAACTAAACTTGGTACGTATTTTGCTTTGTTTTATCGTGAATATGGCGAAGTCATCCGAGAAAGCATGCCTTTACGCGATACAACATTTTGTCCTTATATGAGAAGCTTTTGAGTCGCACGATAGCTCATTCGAAGTGGGAGACTTCAGCGCAACGTGGTCAGGTATTTATTTCATGCAGATCATTCTCTCCGTATCAAAAAAAATGCTTATATTTGACGGCTGTCAAGCTGTCACTTTTTGCTCCGCTTTACAACGCTCATATTACTATATATCAACATAATTTGACCACAAGACTACCTGACTACGTTGCGTTGAAGCCTCCTCTTTTGAATGAGCCCTATTTCGAGCCAAAATTCTCTCACATAAGGACGAAAAGTTGTATCAGACAAACCCATATTTTTGGCCCATTTTGTCGGTGAAGTCAACTCTCTGGCACGCCTGGCCGCCATTCGGAACAACCGCCTTAAGGCGCTAGATTTTGTTACAGTAAGATCATTTCCTACAAACATGTGGCTGCCTGACGAATACGAGGTGGAGCCACTATTGTTTTCCTTCACGAATGCGGAAAGTAATTCGCAGCTGTTTATTGCGTGAATGCGGGGCAAGGGGGGAATTCGTCTCAAGGCAGCAGCGTTGCCATGAATCAACGGCGGTGTTGCCGCGTTGTCGCCGTGACAATTCATCGCAATGATTGCACGAGAGCGGTTTATGGTTCGACTGTGAAGTCCACACGAAATGGTTTGGTTGCAAGTTCTCGCCCCACACAAGTTAAATTCTTTTCTCTAAGTTTTTCTTTAAATTCTTGGGTACATGGCAATATTGTTTCCTTCTGCAGTTTTACTATTCATTTACCTTGTTAATTATAGAATTATTTAGATTCTTCGACACCTAATAAATAAATAAACTTTAATTCAATAGTACTTATCAGTAATAAATGGAGTTGACTTGAAGTAAACATGCATCGTGTCATTTCATATATATATTTGATCGAGGAAATGCGAAGTAATACCCATAAGTAGAAGAATCCATGGCTACAGAAACGATCGCGTAAAATATGCTCATAAATTATTTGTGTGTATACTTTACAGTAAAATATTCTTAAAATATCTTTCATATGTTTTTAATGATCGAAAAAAATGTAAGAGCAAAAAATTGCGCTTGTGCAAGGCACGAACTTATGACCAAAATATTTAGTACGTGTTTTACAGTTTGACACCATAGTCACTCTGCCAATGTAAGCATTGAAATAAATTTTCTAACTTCGAAATATAGTTATGTGAAATACCTTCAGATAAACGATAAGGAAAGTCATCGAACTCAAAAATTCTGAAACTCGATGCACAAGTAAGTACTGTAGGACCCAGTAATACTAATCTATCTTTCATCGGTGTTAATTTTCATTTTTAGGGGGTGAAATCAATCCCCAAAGTTTTAGCATTTCTTAGATTTCTCAGTATAACTTTATAATGGTAAGAGTTAGGACAAAACTTCAAAAGAATCAATTATTCAGTTTTCTTATAATCTACAACCCTGCGGCAATAAAAGTTGTCCCTATCGTCCAATTTGGTTTAAAGAAACAAATTATTTGTATTTGTGCATAACGGTAAATTATAGAAATGATTATTATATACTAAAAAGTTTCTATTTTGAGCGATTTAACGAAATATAAAATAAAATAATTTGTTTGTTTGCGTCTTTGTTAAACATAATTAATTATCGTTATACGCATCTTGTTATGTTTTTGGTCGATTCTTCATTCTATTTGCATTTTTCACGCGAAAATATGTATTTTCTATTATACTTCATGATAGAATATGTATTCTATACTTAAAAATTTATATAAAAAATTGTATTACACGTGTACATGAAATATATTGCAAAAACGCCTGCTTTCAAGTGATTATCGCGATCACCCTCTCCCACATATCAAATATTTCTTTATTTCTTACATATTTATTTAGCTAGTTCATGCAAATATTTTCTGAACATACATATACATGTTGATTATGGGTGAAGAGTTTTCTGCCCGTTTGAGAGGGCGATTCTGATCGCGATGGTTCCGAATTATCACCCGAGAAACGGTCGCTTTTTCGCATTAAACACCTTGAAAAAGTTGGTTTTTGATTTTTTGAACCACGGTGCACTTTTTCAGAAAATCAAAAAAAATTGGGGATAATAGTGTGTTATTACGATGAAAGTATAAAAATAGTGCTCTTACAACTTCATTACGAAATATGCATTTTTCAGATTTTTATAGGATTTTTCATTTTTTACACCGAAGTTTTGCAACAAAAAAAATCGAAAACATTCTTCAACATATATTATCATATATCACTTTTCAAAATGTAAAAAAAAATGATTGTACAACTTCATTGTACTCTGTCTATAAGTGTGCATGGGACGCGTTGCGTCTACAAGACAGCGCCGTTCGTTTTGCTTTTATATGCATAAAATGGCTGCATGGCGGCAAAACGTCGCACATGCGTTGCAGACGCATGTATTCTGTGCTTGTCTGAATTGAAAACCGTAACGACACTTCTGCTAAGTGATTTCTTCTTTAGAAAAGTCCACCGAATCGGACGCTGTATAGAGTTTTCGGCCAGACAAAGAACTTTTCGGAGAAATGTTAAAATATCGCATAGAAACTACGCACACCGACACTTTTTTAAACTTTGACAGTTATTTACAACTATGCAAAACCAGAAAATATTATAACTATTGGTACCATCATAATGAGTAAACTTCCCTTCATCTTTTAAGACTAATAGAAACTTCTTAGAGTTTTCCGTTTTCTCGTAACACCTCAATTTTACCCAAAATCGCGTGTTTTTACAAAAACCAGTGTTTTTCGTAAACTGAGGGTATAGGAGCAATTCCGCTTCCGGATTCGTATTTGGGAAACAGGTTTCTATAAGGATCACCCAACGGGTATTACAAAACAGAAAAAAAGTTTAAATTTGTAGGACAGTGGTATCAACACAAGGTACAATTTGCACACCCGTTTTGAGGATAATTATAATTATTGCAATAATATAGTATAGTAGAACCTTGATTCCAGAAGCATCTATTATCCAACTAATTATTTTATTGTTCTCTCATTGCAATTATCTCTGTGGTATTAGCAACAAACACTTGTGGTGTAGCTGCTAAAAAAAGTATTGAGTCTGTCATTAGTATCGGTATAGTATAGTATTATGTTAGTTAGTATGAAACCGTATAAAGAGTGTAGGAAATGTCTTCAATTTATTATGCGATAATTCTATTGTGTGAACACATTTGTTTTCCTATCAATTTCGAAAATCGGGATTCTACCGTAATTTATTTTTTGTATATTAATAAAATTATTTAAATCGAATATGTATCAAATTTTAATTAGCTTGTGCGTATACGTGCACGTGTACCTTGCGCGCGTGAGTGTATGCGTGTGTGCGCGCGCGCAACTATAATTTTTCCTTCAGGCATTATTACCACGAGTATTGGTTTAAGACTGAGCATTTCATACGCTCATTCGTATCTCCGCGAACGTTCGCTCGCGTTCGCCATGTAGAAGTTCTTTTGGTGTAAATGAATTTACAAACAGATTGTTCGATGACCGTTCAAACAAAATGAACACAAATGAATGCTCTCGCTCTTCCTCCACATTTGGGCTCGTCAGTTTTGTGCACTCATTATTTACACATTACTCTAAAGGAGCACAAATGTTATGGCGTCAGAGGTAAGATGAGCATTCGCTCGGTTAGTCTAAACGCATCATAAGGCTAACTAGCAGATAAGTTGAGTATTAGGAGTCGACATAAAGTTATAATAGTATTTGAGGTTTTCAATTGTTTTAGCTACTTTAAGACAATTATATTGATGAAGTGGGTTGGCAAATTGGTCACTTCTATTATTATATGAATATTAATACTTGCATGCATTTTCGCAACTATTTTCATATTCTGTAAATTTTTTTATTATTTCAGGGTATAATGTATACTGATAAAATGTTTCCGCGTACATTTGAGTATGGCCGTATGGAAGATGTGGATGCAAACAATGAATAAGTTGTAAAGGACCATTGAAGCATTTACAACGTCAATTATATTTATGTATATAAATAAATTAAAAATATGCATAATCGTATTTTCTTATTTAAATTCCCGTATAAAAGTGACATGCAATGTACAGGTAAGCGATACCACGTATACAATAATATAGGCTAAGCAGCGAAAATATCTATCAATCATTTTATATATAATAATAAGGAAAATCAGAATAATTAAAAAAATAAGTGTATATTATTCAAGTATACACCACTGTTTATTATAATTTACTATGACAATACCATATTACCGCAAATTAACGCTTTTCGACATTTTTCCTTCATGTACCACTTTGTAAGTCGTATCTATTTTTGTGTTATATTCATAAAACATTTTTAACTATCCCACCGTAAACTGCAAAATAGTTACTTACCCTGTTTTCTGTACTCTTGACAATCCATTCCAAATATCTGTTCCTACCTGTATGTAAATTTAGAGTTCGATATAATATGGGTCAGCCCATGTACCACCTGTGAATATTCAACCACAAACAAGGTACAGGATAGACCTCTCACCTTACGGGTTTTTGTGTCCTATGCTCTGAAATACCGACCTCGAAACAAACCGGGTGTTTCGTACGCCCTCTGCGATTTAAAACGGTAAATTTATGAATCATATTCAATGCAACTATCGAAGTTGATAAAGTCAATAATAAAAGAAAAGCAAATTCGACGCATGCTACTATCTGAAAATTCATATCGTCGAAGGCAGCGTAGCCGAATTGCATCCTAGAACGGATTCGCATTTGTCGCATGATTGCCACTTTTCTATTGCTGCTTCGTCCATTAGAGGAAAATGAAGGCTCTTTACTCTTTATTAATAAGGTGTTAAATTTGGCAGCGCGCATTTGTACGCGATAGGTTCATTTTGTAAAAGTTACTAATATGAAAACATATTTATTTGTAAAGAAAGAAATAACGTTTACTCACAGAAATAACATCAACTCAGCCAATTCAATGGACAAAACAATCGAAACCAGTAAATATGAAAAATTAGATGTTTACCATTCTTACTTCATTTTTTGACTGAGAAATTTTGGAAATGATTCGTTCTGAGTACATATTTGTATATTATAAAATTATACATAAAAAAGCAAAGTATATAAATTTTCTAAATACTTAAGAAAAAGGAAATAACATGTATTTTTCTGTTTATAAAATTATTTCTTTTTTATTCGTTTCCTTTGAGTAATGTTTGAAAAGTATTTGAACATGAAACTCTTGTTTTAAGATCCTGAAACAAATCCCGAAATCATTCAATTTTTATTTGATAAAAAATGACATGTACAGTGAAAGGGACATAAATAGCAACATTGTATCTGAGGTGATAGGCGTGGGGTGGAAATAATCTGTACACAGGTTACGCCGGAATACTGCTTATTCTATTCTTAGCCGCGCGGGAGCTTCTTTTCAGTGGTTACTGTTTCTCGGGACGCGTCCTTCTCCCTTGAATGTTTCTACGAGACTCCTCGATGCCGAGTCGTCTACGACGACCGTTCGGGAAATTTGGAAAATTCCTGGGGAGTAGGTATTTCTCGCGGTCAGTTCTGACGGACCCATATCTGGCCGCCACATATTTTAGCCAGCGCCGGTGTCTATCAAGTTACGTTTTATGTACGCAACAGTTCCCTCCTTCCAGTGGTAACGTTCTTGAGAGGTACATTACAATATTTGATTACCCCTTCAAGAGAGCGTCGCGGTGAATGTGTTTTCTCTTCTTTTCTTTGTTTGTTGGATACGATGCGTATTTGGAACTTATCTCTTACAAGGTACCGTAGTTGCTATAGCGAGAGCCGTTTTTTTCATACTGCGCTACTTAAAACTATTTCTATAAACTACTAATTACACTTATATCTAAAGTTATAATAATAATAAATAGCCTATATTCCTTAAATTTTACTTAAACCCTGCTTGCAGTCGATCAGAGAAGCGGACTCTTCTGCCTGGCCATGTCGTATAGCTGTTCGCATTATTTTGATTCTGCGCTACTGCGGGTTCTGCTTCACTCTCGTCCGTTATGGTCGTATCGCGATTATTTTCTGCATTGCTGCTTTCTTCGATATCGTCTAAGACGACGAACGCGGTTTTTAACCTGTTTATTGTTACATTCACGTTTTATCCGTTTGTTCTAATCGTGAAATTTTTGTCGCCACGCTCTACTACTTCGTAGGACCCATCGTACGGCGATTGTTCTGGACCTCTTGCCGCATCGTGGCGAAGGAAGACATATGCCGACGAGGAAAGTTCTTTGAATACGAATGTCTTTCGTGATCCGGGTCGGCTGATTGGTTGCGACTTTGTTTCGTTGAGGCGCTCTTTTAATCGTTTCACAAATTGCGAATTTGCCCCGTTCTTAGATGGTAGAAAGAATTCAGTGGGCAGTCTAATATTAGTACCATGAATCACCTCCGCGGCTGTTGCCTGCAAGTCTTCTTTGATTGCTGTCTGAATTCCCAGCGAAACTACGGGTAAAATTTCGATGCAGTTTGGCAAATTATGACACTTTATCGACGCCTTTAATTGTCGATGAAATCTTTCTACCATCCCACTCGCTTCAGGGTGATACGCCGTCGTACGAATTTGTCGCGTGCCTAGCAATCTGCACAATTCATTGAAAAACTTGGATTCGTATTGACGTCCTTGGTCTGTCGTGATGCGCAATGGAACGGCAAAACGAGAGATCCAAGTGTTGAGGAGTGCAGACGTTACTGTCGGTGCTTCCATGTTCGGGATCGGGATCGCTTCCGGCCAACGAGAGAATCGGTCCACGCATGTCACGCAATAGCGATATCCTTGTGAATATTGCAACGTAATGAGATCCACGTGCACATGCTCGAACCTGCCGGAGAGTAGTTTGAAATCGCTCGCCGGTGTGGATACATGTCGCGTACGTTTGCATCTTTGGCATGCAATGCATTGGCGTGCCCAATTTCGGTAATCCCGATTTATGGCGGGCCAGACGAATCGCACGGTTATCAATTTTGGTGTGGCTCTAATTCCGGGATGTGAAAGACAATGGAGTGACACGAATACTCGTCGACGCAAGGTTTTCTGAATGTATGGTTGTATCGTGTCGCCCGATGTATTTGCGCATATTTCTGTATTCTGCTCCGGAAAACGAATTTTCTTTAGTTTCAACGCGCTTGTGTTGGTTTTGATTATTTCTTGGAGCTCATCGTCTGGGCTTTGTGCCAACACCAGTTCTTTATGGTCGATTGAATGTGATATTATTTCGACGCGGGATAACGCGCCGACTACGTTATTGTGCAATCCTTTTATGTGCCTAATGTCCGTTGTGAATTGCGCTATGTAGTCTAGCTGTCTGTATTGTCGAGGGGAACATTTTTCCAAGTTTTGCTGAAACGTGAAGTTAACGGTTTATAGTCCGTAAATATTATAAAATCCCGACCCTCAACCGCGTATCTGAATCGCTTCACAGCGCTGTACATCGCCAGCAATTCGCGATCGTACGCGCTGTATTTGTGTTTGGTCGGAGATAGCGTTTTTGTGAAAACCCCGAAAGG
The DNA here is from genome assembly GCA_028830335.1 of Eucera pruinosa. Classification (NCBI taxonomy): domain Eukaryota; kingdom Metazoa; phylum Arthropoda; class Insecta; order Hymenoptera; family Apidae; genus Eucera; species Eucera pruinosa. The sequence continues at coordinate 897,593 of JAMYCR010000006.1, read as the reverse complement.
TTTCCATGCACCCTCTACGCGTTGTTGGATCGCTGCGCCCATCGCATAATGGGACTACTATACTGATCATTGCTCCGGGTATCGGTTGTGATAAAATCGTCGCGTTGGCAAGGGCATGTTTGGCCGATTCGAAGGACTTCTCCGCGTGATCAGTCCATGAGAGGGTCGCGTTGCTCCTTACCGAACCTTTAGCAGGTCAGTTAGCGGCTGGAGAATTTTCGCGGCTCCAGGTACGAATTGTCGATAAAAGTTGAACATCCTTAGTAAACGATGCAGCTGTTTAACGTTCCCAGGTTTCGGGAATTCGGTGATCGCATCAACGCGTTCGGCTAACGATTTTATCCCCGTTTCGCTGACCGTGTAGCTGAGGAAAGTTATTTCTTTTGACTCAAATTCCAATTTTTCCGGGTTAATGACTACGCCGTACTTGTGCAAGCGCGCGAATAAGGCTCGTAAATGCTCCCAATGCTGCTCCTCGTTTTCTGACGCGTTTGAAACGTCGTCTATATACGCATAGACGAAATCTAATCCGCGCGTGATTTCATCGACGATGCGTTGACAGGTTTGAACAGCATTACGCAACCCGAACATCATATTCGTCGCTTCGAACAAGCCGAAAGTGGTCGTGATCGCTGTTTTCGGAATATCGCGTGGCGCTACCGGAATTTGGTGGTACGCTTGCACCAGGTCAATTTTTGAAAATACCCTTTTTCCGTGTAGGCGCTGGGCAAAATCTTCGATGTGTGGAACTGTGCGCGCATTGAGGGCCGCATCAGTTCACTTATTTCGAGCCTTAACTGTTTTAACCCTTTCCGCAATTCCCCCATTTCACTGTCGCGCGATTCTCCCGCTACGCGTCCATTGTCAGGGCGGATTTCGTGTATTTGATCCGCCATTTCGGTGAGCGTTGCCACGTCTTTGTTGGACGACGCAGTCAATACACGCTGCGTGCTAGCAGGCAATCGCGTTCTCCACAACGTCAAGATGAAGTCGTCGGGAGTTGATGGACTCGCTAATTTTTTTCTGGCCCCGGAGAAATAGGACGGTGTTCGGTTGCCCATTTCTTCGGCTTCCACCAGCTTCCGCATTCACGAACTGTCAGATCCTGTCAATCTTCTGATCGCTTCATTTTTTAAGTGGTCGTATAGTTCGGCTGCAGGTGGATTGATGATTATATCTTCTAGCTGCTCAATGTACTTCTCGCCAAGATTGGCGACGGTAATGTTAAATTTTGTCTCGTCCTCAGTTATCCGCGCTGAAGCGAACTGTGTCTCCAGTAGCTTAAACCACAGAACTATTTTGTGCGGCCAAAATTGCGGTATCCGTAGGTTCTGCTGGCTCACTACATTTACACTTTCGCCGCCATGGTTAGTATTTCCTCCACGGCTCGCGGATGCACCACTGCTCTCTTCGAGAGACATCGCGGACACAATATTGTCTTGTCGCTGTTTTACGAAGCACACACACGCACGTTCACCTCTTTTCACTGAAATCACGTCGGGGTCACCAGTTTGAGATGATAGGCTTGGGGTGGAAATAAGTTGTATACAGGTTACGCCGGGATACTGTTTATTCTATTCTTAGTCGCGTGGGGGTTTCTTTATCGTGGTTACTGTTTCTTGAGTGCCTCTTTCTGCCTCGAAGGTTTTTGCGAAACTCCCGTTCGTTTGGTCCTCCGTGGTTGCTGTCGTGTTCTTTTGTCGTGGTCACCAATTGTTTTAGCCAGCGCCCGTGTCTATCAACTTACGTGTTGTGTGTAAGAAATCTAGTACCAAGCGAATTGAAAAACTTTTTGTATTGTTCTTTCGCAATTTTATGTTTCGGATGGTTGTAAGCTGAAGCAAAGTTTATTGTGCTATTTGGACTGCTATTGATGTTGCTTGTAAATTTGGGTGATCTATTGTGTCGTGAAAGTAGTATTCGATGTTGTTTTTAATAATTACTGCCAACCCTCTGTGAGCTCATCCTGATGCATGTTTGTGTTGTATATTGTACAATTTGGTATTTTGATGTAGTGTGTAGTGGTTAAACGCGTCTCTGCCTTTAGTTCTTGAGTTCTCTGGTGAAGGCCATTAGCTCCCCATACTATTATTGTCATTTTGTGACCTATTTTGTGTACCGTTAAGCACGACTGTCGACAAGATTTGTAATATTGTGTCAATTTCCTTGATTGCTGTTTAATTAGATTAGTTTGTTCATTGAATATTCCTATTAAGATTTCCGTATTCTTAGTCGATTGAATGATTAATTGTTTAATTTCGTTTATGTCTGAAATGTTGGAATTACTAATCGTGAGACTTGAGTTTGTGTATTGTAGCGTGTGTGTTGGAATAGGGCTAAAGTTGTGGATTGCTTTAACGAAAGTTTTATTTTTAATTTCTTTACTGGCAAAGGTTTCGATTTAGGAAGTGTTAATTATAGTATTTGGTTTAGTAGAATAAGATTTTCGTCTGAGTGTGGGATACATTTTCTGTTATTGCTGCTTTCTGATACTGCGATCTCTATAATTAGCTAGATAGTTACTCTGACAATTCACGCATTTGACGTTGTCTAGCTTACTCTTAATTGGACAATTTAATATGAGATGGTTGTTCGCGTCCGGTAGAGTGTAGGAATGTGAGTGAATGATTTTTTTGAGACGTTAGAACTTGATTTCAAAATATAACTGTATTTATAACAAAATAGAGTGGACTTTATGTACACCGAGAATCGAACGCTGACTGCTATTAAGGGATTATCCCTTCCAAATAATTAATCGCGCTCGTGATCGGCGGTCGATCTACGAGGAAGTCGTATTTCTTAGCGTGTTTTCTCTTCCGAGAGTGAAGCGGTTCTGCCCTCTGTCTCCTCCGCAATCGCGCTTGTTCCCCTTCCTAGTCCGAGGAGCGAAGATAACAGGTCTTTTCCAAAATTGGTAATTTCTAATCACCGATCACTCCCCTGATGCCAGCATACCCTCTTGCGCCCGTAGCACTCCTCCTGAAGAGAGGGTGGGATGACCTTTGGCTGCCCCAAGGAGCCGAGATTTTTGCCTCGGCTCGTCGCGTGCGGAGGGACAACAGCGGGTGATGGCCTGGTCCCGGCCGTCACCCGGACGGAAAATTCCGGTCTACGTGAGATCCTCAGCATGGCCTCTAACACTTGGAGGTTTATGGCAGGGTAATTTCTGTTGAGGATAGAGGGTGCTGCTACAAACTAATTCAATGGATAGAAAGTTCTAAAGACCAAAAAATGCCATCCGAGGACTGGCACCCAAATGAAAAAAAAACTTGTAAACTAAACTTCTCAAAAACAGCTTGCTCTTGACCCTGTCATAAACCTCGCACAAATATTATACTCTTAAATCCTAGTGCGGGGCACTACCACGGTTCTTGACACATTTTACAGATGCAGGCATCTTATTGTAGTAATTTTTGGTGTGCCCATGCTCTTGGCTTCGAATGCACTGTGGGATAGAAAAACTTGATGGTTCGAGAGAGATAATGGTGCTTAATTGTTTGTCGATTTTAAAAATATCTTTATTGTTGTCTCCCGGTTCTAATTCTGTAAGGAATAGTGATAGGAGAATTCTTGTACTGTAGTGTATCATGTTATTTATTGATCTCAGTGTATGGTTTAACGATTCAATTTCATGTATTATGTCGTCTTTGTTTGTTTTTGGATGCACAGGGTAAATAACCCAATTATTGTCATCTACCTAATTACTATCACTGTAAAATACCAAATAAACCCTAAACTGTGATACACAAATAAAATGTAACATTGAATTCTAAGTGCAGTGAGTATAATAATATAAAGCAACACTTAACATTATTTAACATTTTTTTATATGAAATTATAAAAAAATGTATGTCGATTAAAATAGCGAGATCGGTGACTATCCTACTATCAAAGGAAAAGTTAGGTTACTGAAGAAATGGTTTTTGTTGTACTTGTTGACTTATAAATGCAGGATTCAGGAGGGGTGAGAGAGACTTTCAAATAAGCGTTCTTTTTGCTGTATAATATTATGTGTATTCGCTCGTCGGCACTCACTCGGTGCGTTGTTCCCAGACTCTGCGTCGCACGCGAAACCGCTACGCGTTCTTCCTTCGCACGTTCTTTTTTTGGTCACTCGATTTTTACAAACAAAACGGCATCGGTCCGTCGCGCCATGACTCGGTCGCCCGCACGCACGTACACCGGAGGCACTCCTCCCACATAAATATAAGAAAAGATAATTTCTTTAAGTTCTATAAGCTCCGTAGAATGTAATAACAATCGCAATTTAGCGATTTATTTATTTATTTTTATTTAATATTAAAGTGACTAACTGGTACATACAATTTACGCATTTTACAGTTACCGCCGTGGCACTATTTGCTGCTGGAAACGAACGTGTGTACTGTTACCATCGTCAATGGTTACTATATACAAGGAATATACATGAGGGATCGTGGATTATCTGTGTATGCGCGCGTGTGTGTACGAGTGAGCGCAAATGAAGATGCGAAGTAAAAATGAATCAGCGAGTAGTCTGGTTTGTGATATCGTGGGAGACGGAAGAGCTACCGATATATCCGTTCAATGTGTTATGTCTATGAATATTTAATGAATATTATTTCTTGTTTCGAAAACAAACGTTTCACTATCCGCACTACCGTCTCCTGCATACATAACCATAATTCGGCTAGTTTAATTCGAGGTTTTCAATTGTTGAATATTTACAGGCTGTGTAAATTATGCGAGCATGGTTAAATAAAAACGCTATTTATTGAAAACACAAAGTTAGGGAAACGATACAAGATTCGAGAACTAGGTAGTGCAACTATTCGCTTCGATCGTCCGCAGACTACTACCGCCCGTGTCCGACTTCAACGCTTTTCAGCTACAGAATTTTCCGAGAAAACAAGGGTCCTAAACCGCTTGCACGGCAACGCAGTGCCGATAGTCACAGGGTGGGGGCAACGCAGGCCCTGACTTTTCAATTTTCAGGCAACCCCAAGTAAGCGTCGTCGCACTCTCTCACCAGATGAGGCACAGACCTTCATAAAAGCGAAAGCTAAGGCTTAAGCTAACAAACAGCCTACCTGTGTTTAAAATACTGTGTCCGACGCAGGGACACACTTCAACATCAATAAATATTTTTGACAAGTGCCAGTAATTGAATTAGAGTTGTTTTCGCTAATTACTGAATTTATAAACAAAAATAGGGGTTTTAAGTCCTATTATTTTTTTCTTACAGTAGGGACACTGGATCATAACAGACAAGAAAAGAAAACACGTGATTTTAATAAATAAATAATAAAAGTAGTGCAATGAAGTCATAGTTGATCATTCAGGTGGCAGTAATAGGGTCATTTACCTTACCTTTTAGTACTACTTCACAGCTTTTACCTTTCTTAAACTGATAGCCGTGGGAGCTAGCATCTTTTCCTTTTAAGGCTTTTGTTATTTTTCTATAGATTTCAGAAGTATTGGCTTGGATTTTTATTTGATTGTTGTATAAATATTTAATGGTGTAGTCGTTATTCGCAATATCTTGTAGAAGTTGTGTTAGTGGTTCAATTATTTGTGCAGTAATGAATAACGAAAGTAGTTTATACTGTGCTGAGAAGGATGGCCTATCATTTGTGTTTGTGTTCCGTCAGGATGTCGTATGTGTTATATATAGGTATGTAGTGAGCTACTTCTTACATTGTATGTTGGTAGTAGTACAGACTTCCCATGATAATTGCACACGAGAGGTTTACGATAATTGCGCAAATTTCATCCCCTCCATTAGGGGGATCCCCTTTGAAATCAGGCGGCAGCACGGCAACACTCGGTCGCCGAGTAGTGTACTACTATCCGGGATTGTACATCCGTATGAGACAATGTAAGTGTAACAACACAATTTTTTATTTTTTACTTTCTTTTCATGCAAATATTTTTAACGCATTCGTGACAATTTTTTTATTAAGATGAGACCAAACGCGGTATAATTTGGATTATATTTACTTATACAATAAATTCGTAACATACATATATAATATAAATAAATATAATGTAAATTATATCATGTTTGATGTCGTTTTAATCAGAAAAATTGCGCAATTACATTGACAGAAGTTATATTAACAAAAAATTAAAAGTAAAAACCTTTTGCGATTGTATTAACAATGTCTGATTCATGTGAAAGCAGAGTATATCATAAAAGGAAGTCGCGACCTGTCGCTGTCTCATTCGAGTCTTAGTCCCTCTTTTTGTTCACTAGCTGTTCCTTTCTACGTTCGACGCATTCGGCAAAACGCAAAGAACATACAGCGTTTAGGATACTTGCACACCTTCAGTCCTGAGCGATGTGCAGTTATAGTGGGAAGTCTGTACCTGGCTTGTTGATATGCTTATGCGGGGTAGCGTCCGTTGAATTCGCTCGTGTCGCTTTCGTAGCTGTTTCGTAGTTTGTTTTTATTGTGGATACTAGTTTGATAATTCGTTGATTCTGTTTATACTTAGCTCATTATTATCACACGTCTGATCCGTTCGACTGAACAAGCGAGAGTGATTGATGACAAGTATTAATGAGGATAATTTAATTTGGAGGAAGTCCTCCATTCTATTACAATTATAAAAATTATGTTTCTGTAATGATTCTGGCAGTAGCAAACTCTAATTAGCATTTTTCATATGTCAATGTTGGACCTTATGGAAAAGACTCGGACTCCGCAATTTTGATCAATTCTTCCTTAAATCTCAGATTACGAAACAAGTATGTGTGTATCCTTCCGCCAAATAATATACAATACATTTCAGAACGATTACCATATCCATTTGTATGAGACGAAGATTTTAGCTTATCGCCGAACACGTTTGGACCTTGTGCACGCAAATGTCTGCCCACTATACTATAGCGAGTTAGGAGATACATAGAATGTATGTACTTTCGATATACTTTCAAATAAATGATGAATATTTCGTCGTTCGATTGATGTTGGCATAGAACTTGCCACAGATATAACCAAAGGCTGTTATATACTATACAATTTTGTACAAAAACGAGATGGTTACAACTTTGAGGAAACGTTAATAATAAAAGAATTCGATACATCCAGTTCTACACATGAAACTTTATCCGTCAAGGAAACAATACAAGTAATATGTATAGTAAAGAGCTATGGACAGAGTATTTCGTAAGTGATATTGAACGAGTGGTATTGCAGCACGAAAAAGTTGAATTGCTCAACTCAACAAGTAAGGAAAATAAAATTGGTGAAATTTATATGACATATTTATAACTGTATCAATAAGGACTCTAAGAATTAGTTTTTTAAGAAGCAAGTAAACGTGGAAGACACAAATAGTGCGTAAAAACGACTCCGAGCGTGCGAAGCCACGCGGCGGTCCCTCTTCAGGGTCCACATGCCGCCGCGCGGCAGTATAAAAAGGCTCTGCGCCCTTGCCAAATCGGTCACTTCCTCGAGAACCACCCTACTCTGTAGACGCTTTGCCATACTGGTATTTGACGACACTAAGTACGGGACAGGCCTTGAGAGCACCCACACCCTCTACCTTTACCCTGGAGCAGACGAGTCACGCCAAAACGTTTCAACAACCTCTCACTCTCTCCAAACGACTAACAGACGGCTCTATTGCAGAGCGCGACACTTTTTGTTTTCCTTCCGAGAATTGCAGCCGGCTCTTTTTCGGGCAGCGCGGCTCTCTTTCCCGGCTCCCCTCTGCACCCCCTGTACTATCACGCTCGATGTACCGTTTCCTTCCAAAAACTCACCCCACTTCCCTATACCTTAAACAAGTCTCCGTGTCTCTACGCGACAGACAGGACACCACCTCCACGCCCCTCGGTGTGAACCGTAGGCCGCCGGAGTTGCACGCCACATATTATATTTTCTTACCTCAAACCTTTCCCTCAGCTTCTGCTTTCTCTCGAAATGGAGGAATTACTGTTGCTACTACAGATAACCACGCTTCCCGTTGTATTAGTTCACTTTTGTTTTCCGAATTAGGTACATCCCATCAGATGAGATGCTTTTCCACTTCAGATATAAAAATTTCAATATCTATTGTACTAGGTAATAGAACGGCGAGACCTCGTCCTTAGTATCTCGGAAACCACTAAAGATATATGTTTAGAGAATAGCAATTTAATTTATTTTAATTCTGCTAAACTTGTCTCGGATTTGAGGGAAAGGAGACGGGGTTAAATTATCAAAACCTTGTTTTAGTTCGGCCGTCGGTTTTTGGACGGCCGTTTATTTTTACTCAAATTATAGATCTTTCGTACGCTGCCATTTTGCTGCATTCGTGTGCCTGTAACAGAAAGAATCGGTGGAAACACCGATTTCTTATGTTATTATCAGGTTATTGCTCTATACGGGCGTCTTCCCTCTCTTACCCCGGATCACGATATGCGCGACAGGTGGTGGGAGCACTTACTAGTGCTACAAGACACAGTAGAACGGAGTGGACTGTATTATACGACGTTCCCCGCGCAACGCAAGGAACCGTCGTGTGCAAACGTACAGATATAATTTTGTGCCCTGTACCGATTGCAACAGTCGATGGCTTCGAACCGACTTACCGCTAATGGAGGTTGTAAGGTTCCAGAAGGGAGACGCCGTGAGGAGGATAACCAGCGGTTACTAGAATACTAGTCCCGAGAGGTGATTAACTCTCGCAGTCTCACCACTTCGTCTCTCACACGACGTTCGCAATGACGCCGTGAAAACGCACAGCAATCCCAATAACTTTTTGGGTCCACTATACCGTCGATAAGCGATAGAAAGTAAAGTGGTCCGAGAAACTGTAGGTTGTGACTTGTCACTCGCTGTCTGTCACATGCGCACTTAGGTGATATTCGTTGGACTTAAAACAGGAGGATACAGGATCACCGCCACTGCACGTTAAAACGTATCGGACGTTTATGCGGTGAGTGCACCGACAACCTTGATACCTGCCACGAAGGTTGGTCTCCAACTGATTCTCAATCGAGGAACAATCGACAAAAGAATCGGGAAAAAACCCTCCGACCCGCTTATCAATCCACTCGAATTAGGATTTAATTCGCTTCGAGTCGTGTAACCTGAGGCGTCGATCGTTTGACGGAAAGCCGTATGACACGTATCATGTCATTCTCAGTGCACGACTTTATATTGTTTAAATTTCGCCTTTACGGGAGTTTCGAGAGAGTTGGGAATTGTGCTGTAATTTTCTCGAAAATGCTCAACTGTTTGGGCTTCAGGAGCATTTAAGATATACTCTAGCTACCGTGAAGATCTTTCCGAACGCTGGCTTCGGCAGTACAGAAGCAAGAGCTCTGGCTGTGTCCGACTCTCTTAAGGCGGTAGTCCCCTCGCGTGACGTCACAGATTTCGTAGGCATGGTAGATTTCGTTACAGTGAGATCATTACCTACAAGAATCTGGCTGCCAGACGAATACAAGGCGGAGCCACTATCGTTTTCCTTCAGAAATGCGTAAAGTAATTCTCAGCTGTTTATTGGATGAAAGCGGCGCAGGGGGGAAATCGTCTCAAGGCAGCAGCGTTGCCATGAATCAACGGCGGTATTGCCGCGTTGCCACCGTGACAATTCATCGCAATGATTGCACGAGAGCGGTTTATGGTTCGACTGTGAAGTCCACACGAAATGGTTTGGTCGCAAGTTCGCGCCCCACACAAGTTACATTTTTTTCTCTAAGATTTTTTTTCAATTCTTGACTACATGATAATATTATTTCCTTCTGCAGTTTTACTATTCATTTACCTTGTTAATTAAAGAATTATTTAGATTCTTCGATACCTAATAAATAAATAAACTTTAATTCAATAGTACTTATCAGTAATAAATGGAGTTGACTTGAAGTAAAAGTACATTGCATCATTCCATATATTTATTTGATCTAGGAAATGCGAAGTAATACCCATAAGTAGAAGAATTCGTGGCTACAAAAACGATTGTGGAAAATATGCTCCTAAATTATTTCTGTGTATACTTCAGAGTAATATATTTTTAAAATATCTTTCACATGTTTTTAAATTATTGTTACTTATTTGCATATTGTATACTTAAGGATTGAAAAAAATGTAAGAGAAAAAAGTTGCGCTTGTGCAAGGCACGAACTTATGACCAAAATATTTAGTACGTGTTTTACAGTATGACACCATAGTCACTCTGCCAATGTAATCATTGAAATCTATTTTATAACTTCGAAATATAGTCATGTAAAATAGCTTCAGATAAACGATAAGGAAAGTCATCGAACTCAAAAATTCTGAAACTCGATGCACAAGTAAGTACTGTAGGACCCAGTAATACTAATCTATCTTTCGTCGGTGTTAATTTTCATTTTTAGAGGGTGAAATCAATCCCCAAAGTTTTAGCATTTCTTAGATTTCTCAGTATAACTTTATAATGGTAAGAGATAGGGCAAAACTTCACAGGAATAAATTATTCAATTTTCTTATAATCCACAACCCTGCGACAATAAAAGTTATCCCTATCGTCCAATTTGTTTTAACGAAACAAATTATTTGTATTTGTGCATAACGGTAAATTATAGAAATGATTATTATATACTAAAAAGTTTCAATTTTGAGTGATTTAACGAAATATAAAATAAAATAATTTTTTTGTTTGCGTCTTTGTTAAATATAATTAATTACCGTTATACGCATCTTGTTATGTTTTTGGTTGATTCTTCATTCTATTTCCATTTTTCACGCCAAAATATGTATTTTCTATTATACTTCATGGTCGAATATATATTCTATATTTAAAAATTTATATAAAAAATTGTGTTACACGTGTACATGAAATATATTGCAAGAACGCCTATTCTCGAGTGATTATCGCGATCACCCTCTCCCACATATCAAATATTGCTTTATTTCTTACATATTTATTTAACTAGTTAATGCAAACATTTTCTGAATATACATATACATGTTCAGTATGGGTGAAGAGCTTTCTGCCCGTTTGAGAGGGAGATCCTGATCATGATGGTTCCGACTAATCACCCGAGAACAGGCGTTGCAAAAAGGTCCATATACATGTGCAATAAATTTTTTTAAATAAATCTTTCAGAATGAAATATATACTAGACCTTCAAATATGATAGAACACACCTAATTTGTGGTGAAAAATACAAACAGAGTGATGAGTCGAACAAAAACCTAGGCATATACGAATAGCGGTAATTAATTGTTTTTAACAACGACGTGAACAAAAAAAATGATTTTATTTTATATTTCGTTAGATCGTTCAAAATGAATACTTCTCGGTAGATAATATAACCATTTCTACTATTTGCCGTTATGCAATAAAAAACGGAGGATTTGTGTATTTAAAACAAATTGCACTATGAAGATACCTTTCATTGCAGTGACGTTGTAGAACATAAAACACTGAATAATCTGTAGGGGATAATAATTGCGAGGATATTTGCAACAGTGAAGTTATTAACTAATTATTGAGTACAGTTTGTCTAATACTAAATATCGCCCGATGTATTGCACCACTCTCCCTTGCTTGACATCTCACGCCCAAACTCTCTCGCAAACTCTATCCTCACGCGTCGCATTCATCCTTTAAGACACTTGCACACGCATTCACACACTCTCATACTTCGGGGACGACCACCCGCGCATTCACTCAAATCTGGAGAACACACGCAGGCACGCAGGCCCTTCCCGCAGGGTCCCAGACATCTCACTCCGCACATCGTCCATTGGCGCCAGGCATACTTCATGCATTCACCCACACACTCGCCATCCCACAAATCTATCCCGTTAAAGTTTTGTCGTATCGCTTATCATTACAAAATTATAGTAAAAAAAGTAAAGAAAAAAACTAAAACTTTGGGAGTTGATTTCACTTCCTGAAAGTGAAAATTAATACCAACGAAAAATAGCATTGTGTTACTGGGGACCTACACTACTTGTTTACCGAATTTCAGAATTTTTGAGTTTGGTAAGTTCCCTCGTGAATCTACAACTTTTTCTGTTTATGTATTTTCCTTCCTAATGTAGAAATATTAAAACCACGTGCGATACTCACTGCATAACGGGCATATAAAAATTTGAAATAACGGTCGCTGTTTCACGTTAATCACCTTAAAAAAGTTGGTTTTTGATTTTTTGAGCCACGGTGCACTTTTTCAGAAAATCAAAAAAAAAAATGGCGGTAATAGTGTGTTATTACGATAAAAGTATAAAAGTAGTGCTCTTACAACTTTACTATGAAACATGTATTTTTCAGATTTTTTTGGATTTTTCATTTTTTACACCTAAGTTTCGCAGCAAAAAAATTCAAAAACATTCTTCAACATATATTACCATATTCAAACTGTAAAAAAAATGATTGTACAACTTCATTGTACTCTGTCTATAAGTGTGCATGGGACGCGTTGCGTCTACAATACAGCGTCGTTCGTTTCGCTTTTCTGTGCATAAACATATCGCGGTGCCGCTTACCGGGTTCAAAACAAAACGAGGTGCGAGCTATTGCACTGGCGAAAAGCGTGACGACACACGTACTGAAAGGCTTCAATGTGCAGTAGTACAGCGAGCTGCTGCTACACTTGCGCGAACTCTCATTGGATCTTTCCGATTAGGCGCCTTCTCGCGCTGAACAGCTGAACTAAAGTTTACACGTTTCTGCTCTGTATCATCATCAATATGGCGAAATCACACGGGAAACCATGCTTTTGCGGGGTTCGACTTTTCGTTCCTATATAAGATTTTGCGTCGAACGATAGCTCATTTGAAAGGGAAGGCTTGAACGCAGTGCGCTCTGGTCCTCATTTCATTGAGAACATTCTCTTTGTATACAAAAATTGCTTAGTTTCGGCGACTGTCAAGCTGTAAAGTTTTGCTCCACATTCCGACGCTCATATTATTGAGCATCAACGTAATCGGATCAAATGACGACCAGAGCGCACCGCATTGAAGCTTCCTGTTTCGAATGGGCCGTATTTCGTTCCAAAATTCTCTTATATGAGAACGAAAAGTCGAACCCCGCAAACCCATATTTTTGGCTCATTTTGCCGGTAAAGTCAACTCTCTGACATGCCTGGGCGCCATTGGGGACTACCGCCTTAAGGCGGTAGTCCCAGGCATGGCAGAGAGTTGACTTTACCGACAAAATGGGCCAAGAATATGGGTTTGCGCGAAACAACTTTTCGTCCTTATAAAGGAGAATTTGGTGTCGAAATATGTCTCATTCGAAAGGGGAGGTTTCAGCGCGGTTCGGTCAGGTAGTCTTGTGATCAAATTATGTTGATATGTAGTAATATAAGCGTTGTAATGCGGAGCAAAAATCGACGGCTTGATAGACGTCGTATCTAAGCATTTTTTTGGTACGGAGAGAATGATCTGCATGAAATGAATACCTGACCGACACGCGCTGAAGCTTTTTCTTTCGAATGAACTATCGTTCGAATCAAAAGCTTCTCATATAACGACGAAAAGTTGTTTCGCGTAAAGGCATGCTTTCTCGGATGACGTCGCCATATTGACGATAAAACAGAGCAAAATACGTATCAAGTTTAGTTCAGCTGTTATGCACGAGGGGCGCCTAATCATCCAGACAAAATGACAGTTGGCTGTGAGTATAGGAGTAGCTCCATGTACCACTACATTCAACCTCGCCTGTACGTGCGTCGTCGACGCTTTCTGCCTACAACAGATTGTTGCGCGTTTGTTTTCCGCCCGGCAAGCGACACCGCGATATATTTATAGAAAAGCAAATCAAGCAGCGATGCCTTTTAGACGCAACTCAACGCAACGCGTCCACGACACTCGCATAGGCGGAGTTCAATGTAGCTGTATCATCGTTTCCGTTTACATTTTGAAAAGTAATATGTATGGGAACATATACTGGAGAATGTTTTCGGAATTTTTTCCTGCAAAACTTAGGTGTAACATATGAAAATATCTAGAGTAATCTGAAAAATGCAGATTTCGTAGTGAAGCTGTAAAAGTACTACTGTTATATTTTTATGGTAACAATATATTATTATAACTATTACCCCCAATTTTTTAGATTTATTGGAAAAGTGAACCGTAGTCATAAAAATCAAAAACCAATCTTTTTGATATTTTTCAAGCGAAAAAGCAATCTTCACTTTAAATTTATATATGTTCTTTATGCAGTGACAGCATTACGTGATTTTTAATATTTCTACATTCGGAAGAACAATATACACACATACAGCAGACTCTCGACTCTCCGGCCCCTGCGGGGCGAGATCTCGGCCGGATAAACAAATGGCCAGTTAATCTGGCAACATGCTTTATAGATTGTTATGTTTATACCAAAAAATTAATATTAAGTATATTGATAATGTTTAATATTTATACACACGTATGAACATACGGTACATATATACAATCGCACCATCTCAATATAATATAATGCTACGTAATATGTATGTAGTATTTGTTTAATTTCATCTTTCACAAAAAAGTTGGTAATCTTTTCTGTTTCTTTTATTTCGTTTCTTTCGTTAATGTGATGTCACGCCACTTTCTCAAAAATGATATGTCAGTTGCTGATGAATCTTCTTCCTGTTCAACATACTTCGTCGCACTTACAAGTGCGATCTTTCCGTTTGCTGACTCACTTTCTCATCTCTATCTATATTTTAAGAAGTGCGGAATACTGTACTCAGAGATTTAGTACGAATGGAAAAAAAATTAATATGAGGTTGCGTATTTAAACAATTACAAATACATGTGACAATAATTACGCAAGAAAGTGAATAATTACAAAATATTTCATATCAACAAAAATGTGGTCGGATAAAACGGAGGCCGGTTCAAATGGGGCTGGATAATCGGGAGTCTATTGTAAATAGAAGTCGTAAATTCAGTTAACTGAAACTATTTCACATATTTATATTTTAAAGTTGGAAAGATAATTTTAATGATTGGATTGGCAGCGTGACTACGTATTCAGACTGTAAACCCATACTTAACATTTTGGTCATAAGTTCGTTATTCATTTATTCGTAACTATACAATATGCCAATAAGTGGCAATAATTTCAAAATATGTTAAAGAAATTTTAAGAATATTTTACTCTGAAATATACGCACAGATAATTTCGGAGTACGTTTTATGCGATTGTCTCTCTAGCCACGGATTCTTCTACTTACGAGTATTACTTAGCATTTTCTAGATCCTTTAAATGTATGAAATGACACCACGCACCTGTACTTCAATCCAACCATATTTATTAACGATAAGTAATATTGAAATAGATTTCTTTTATTTATTAGGTGTCAGCGAAGCTAAATGATTCTATAATTAACAAATCATATCAATAGTAAATCTATTGGTAGAAACTGATTTGTCATGCAGTTATGAATCAATAGAAAAATGTGGTAAAAGAAAGATTAATTTGTGCGCGGAGCGAACTCACGACCAAAATAATTAGTATGGGATTTACAGTCAGACCCCATAACCACTCTGCCAATCTATTCACTGAAATTGTTCTTCCTATTTCAAGATATACTGGTGGTAAATAGTGTTAGTTGACTGAATCTATTATTTTTGTTATCTATATGTTATTCTTCCTGATGTAGAACTATTAAAAATCACGTACGGTACTCACTGCATGAAAAACAAAAATTTACAGTAAGAATTGCTTTTTCGCGGGAAATACCTCGACAAAATTGATTTTTAACTTTTTTAACTACATCGCACAATTCCAAAAAATCTGAAAGATATTGGGGACAAAAGTTATAATAATACGTTGTTATCGTAAAAATGTAAAAGTAGTTCTCTTGCAACTTCACTACGAAATCTGCATTTTTCAGATTTTTTTAGGGTTTTTCATTTTGTACACCTAAAGTCTGCGATAAGAAAATCTGGAGAAATTCTTTAAACATATATCACTACATTTCCAATATTTCAGATTTTTCTCAGAATTTTTGCTTGCCATTAAGTAGGACAAACATGGCAAAAACTGATATTTCATTTCGTCCCCATTACTACCCCCTCAATCGAGATAGAGGATTGAAACTTGGTGTGAAAGCTTTTCTTTGGCTAAGTTATCAAATGGTACATCAAAAGTCTAACTTGGTTCAAGGGCACTTTTGACCCCTTTATCCGGCTGTACCTTTTAACTTGCGCGGGGCGCGAACTTGCGACAAAAATATTTCGTACGGATATCATAGTCGGACCACCAACCGGTCTCATGCTATCGTTACGATGAATTGTCTCAGCGGCAATGCGGCAACGCTGTCTCCGATTCTTGGCAACGTTGCTGCCTTGGGACGATTTCACCCCTTGCCCCGCTGTCGCACAATAACCAGCTGTGAATTACTTTACGCATTTGTGAAAAAAATCGAAAGTGGCTCCGCCTCAGGCAGCTACGTGCTTGTAGGTAATGATCTTACTGTAACGAAATCTACCATGCCTACGAAATCTGTTACGTCACGTGTTGGGACTACCCCCTTAAGGGTAGTCATTACCTACAAGCACGTAGCTGCCTGACGAATACGAGGCGGAGCCATTTCCGAATTCTTTCACGAATGCGTAAAGTAATTCATTGCTGTTTATTGTGCGATAGCGGGACAAGGGGAGAAATCGTCTCAAGGCAGCAACGTTGCCAAGAATCGGAGACAGCGTTGCCGCATTGCCGCTGTGATAATTCATCGCAACGATAACATGGGAGCGGTTGGTGGTCCTAATATGAAATCCGTACGAAATATTTTGGTCGCGAGTTCGCGTCCCGCACAAGTTAAGAGGTATAGCCAGATAAGGGGGTCAAAAGTGCCCTTGAACCAAGTTAGACTTTTGATGTACCATTTGGTAACTTAGCCAAAGAAAAGCGTTCACACCAAGTTTCAACCCTCTGTCTCGATCTAGAGGGTAGTAATGGGGAAGAAATGAAATATCAATTTTTGCCATATTTGTCCTACTTAATGGCAAGAAAAAATTCTAAGAAAAATCTGAAATATTAGAAATGTAGTGATATAGGTTAGAGAATTTCCCCGGATTTTCTTATTGCAGAGTCTAGGTGTACAAAATGAAAGACCCCAAAAAAATCTGAAAAATGCAGATTTCGTAGTGAAGTTGCAAGAGCACTACTTTCATATTTTTACAATAACAGCGTATTATTATAACTATTGTCCCCAATATCTTTGAGGTTTTTTGGAATTATGTGATGTAGTTAAAAAAATTAAAAATCAAATTTTTGGAGGTATTTCGCGCGAAAAAGCAATCCTTACTGTAAATTTTTATGTTTTTCATACAGTGAGTACAGTACGTGATTTTTAATAGTTCGACATCTGGAAGAATAATATATAGATAACAAAAATAAAAGATTCAGTCAACTCACACTATTTATCACAAGTATATCTTAAAATAGGAAGAACGATTTCAGTGAATAGATTGGCAGAGTGGTTATGGGGTCTGACTGTGAATCCCATACTAATTATTTTGGTCATGAGTTCGCTCCGCGCATAAATTAATCTCTGTTTTCCCATATTTTTTTTTTGATTCATAACTACATGACAAATCGGTTTCCATCCATAGATTTACTATTGAAATGATTTGTTAATTATAGAATCATTTAGCTTCTCTGACGCCTAATAAATAAAAGAAATCTATTTCAATAGTACTTATCGTTAATAAATATGGTTGGATTGAAGTACAAGTGCGTGGTGTCATTTCATACATTTATTTGATCTAGGAAATACTAAGTAATACTCATTAGTAGAAGAAACCGTGGCTAGAGAGATAATCGCAAAAGTCGTGCCCCGAAATTATCGGTGCATATATTTCAGAGTAAAATATTCTTAAAATTTCATTATCATATTTTGAAATTATTGCCACTTATTCGCATATTGTATAGTTACGAATAAATGAATAACGAACTTATGACGAAAATGTTAAGTATGGGTTTACAGTCTGAACCCGTAGTAACTCTGCCAATCCAATCATTAAAATTATCTTTCCAACTTTAAAATATAAATATGTGAAATAGTTTCAGTTAACTGAATTTACAACTGCTATTTACAATAGACTCCCGATTATCCAGCCCCATTTGAACCAGCCTCCGTTTTATCCGGCCACAATTTTGTTGATATGAAATATTCTGTAATTATTCACTTTCTTGCGAAATTATTGTCACATGTATTTGTAATTGTTGAAATACGCATTCTCATATTATTTCTTTTTCCATCCGTACTAAATCTCTGAGTACAGTATTCCGCACTTCAAAGAGTATAGATAGAGATGGGAAAGTGAGTTACGCAAAAGGAAAGATTGCACTTGTAAGTGCGACGAAGTATGTTGAACAGGAAGAAGATTCATCAGCAATTGACATATCATTTTTGAGAAAGTGGCGTGACATCACATTAACGAACGATACGAAATAAAAGAAACAGAAAAGATTACCAACTTTTTTGTGAAAAATATAATTAAACAAATATTACATACATATTACGTAGCATTATATTATATTGAAATGGTGTGGTTGTATATATGTACCGTATGCACATACGTGTGTCTAAATATTAAACATTGTAAATATACTTAATATTAAATTTTTGGTATAAACATAACAATCTATAAAGCATGCTGCCAGATTAACTGGCCATTTGTTTATCCGACCGAGGTCTCGTCCCGCAGGGGCCGGATAGTCGAGAGTCTGCTGTAAATGTATATTGTTCTTCCGAATGTAGAAAT
The DNA here is from genome assembly GCA_028830335.1 of Eucera pruinosa. NCBI lineage: Eukaryota > Metazoa > Arthropoda > Insecta > Hymenoptera > Apidae > Eucera > Eucera pruinosa. The sequence continues at coordinate 878,919 of JAMYCR010000006.1, read as the reverse complement.
ATTAAAAATCACGTAACGCTGTCACTGCATAAAGAACATATATAAATTTAAAGTGAAGATTGCTTTTTCGCTTGACATATCTCAAAAAGATTGGTTTTAATTTTTATGACTACAGTTTACTTTTCCAATAAATCTAAAAAAATTGGGGGTAATAGCTATAATAATATATTGTTACCATAAAAATATAAAAGTAGTACTTTTACAGCTTTACTACGAAATCTGCATTTTTTATATTAGTCTAAAGATTTTCATATGTCACATCTAAGTTTTGCAGCAAAAAAATCGGAAAACATTCTCCAGTATATGTTCCCATACATATTACTTTTCAAAATATAAAAAGAAACTATGATACAACTACATTGAACTCCGCCTATGCGTGTGTCGTGGATCTGTTGCGTTGCGTTGAGTTTAAAAGGCATCGCAGCTGGTTTTGCTTTTCTATAAATATATCGCGGTGTCGCTTGCCGGGCGGAAAACAAACACCCAACAATCTGTTGTAGGCGGAAAGCGTCGACAACGCACGTACAGGCGAGGTTGAATATAGTGGTACATAGAGCTACTCCTATACTCGGAGCCAACTGTCATTTGGTCTGGATGATTAGGCGCTCCTCGTGTAGAGCAGCGAAACTAAGCTTGATACGTATTTTGCTCTGTTTTATCGTCAATATGGCGACGTCATCCGAGAAAGCATGCCTTTACGCGAAACAACTTTTCGTCCTTATATGAGAAGCTTTTGAGTCGAACGATAGCTCATTCGAAACGAAAAGCTTCAGCGCGTGTCAGTCAGGTATTCATTTCATGCAGATCATTCTCTCGGTATCACGAAAATGCTTAGATACGACGACTATTAAGCCGTCGATTTTTGTTCCGCATTGCAACGCTCATATTACTACATATCAACATAATTTGATCACAAGACTACCTGACCGAACCGCGCTGAACCCTCCCCTTTCGAATGAGCCATACTTCTATACCAAATTTTCCTTTATAAGGACGAAAAGTTGTTTCGCGCAAACCCATATTTTTGGCCCATTTTGTCGGTAAAGTCAACTCTCTGCCATGCCTGGGACTACCGCCTTAAGGATCTCGCTAGAACTGACTGGCACACCGCTGGCTGTGTTTACGCGAAATGCTATAATTCTTTTCTAGCCGGCTGGCGGCACTGTGTATTTCAATCGTGGGTAGACCACTCGGATTTCGACTAGGGTAAAATACACGTTATGTACTTGTGGAACTCTTTTATTATTCACTCTCTGGCACACCTTTATCTCTCGATCTCTTTGGCTTCACTGGCGTCTCTCGACTCTGTAGACTTACAGTCCGCTTGTCCTCTCGCTACCGCGGACTGTCCTCTGGCGTGAGCTATCTTTGCTTCTTTGGTATGCCGCTTTGTGGAGCCATGTTGCTCTCGCAACGGCCGCCACACAATTATTGTGTCTGTTTTCAACTGAGACACCCTTCCCTCTCTCTATGTTCTCGCGTCCTACGTGGTTTCACCGATCTTTTTCAAATTTTGAGGGGAAACCGTCGTTTCTCGTTTACTGTTTGTCTCAGTGCAAACAGTTAGAAAAACTGTAGTCGAAATTGTTACTTTCACCGTTGCTATTTGGCACGTGAAGGACTTCTTTAAATTCGGGTTTTCACCATTTCACGTATTCGCCAAAATAGCTCTCGAATTTCGCGATCGTGGAAAGCCACCGAAAATGCGACGTCTTCAAACAATATAAAAAATTCGTTCCTTTAAAAGTTGTTAGGTATGGATGGGGACATTATCTATGTGGTGGAAATTGTTATTTTATAGGTAGTGTGGTAAATGAAGTTCTATAGTTAACCTAATTTTTTAAATGAAATGCTACACATTTTCTTGTATGACACAATAGCGTTCATCAAGATGAATATAACGATGTATTATGAGAGTTCATTCAATTGAGCAGAAAGTTATAAACCAGCAAGATGACAAGGAGTTTGGTCAACGCAAACGGCAGGTCATTAACTACTCCAAGAACTTTTCACATTCTCCAGGTTTCGTCACTCAGTTGAAAATTAATATTGTGATCGCTGTGTGCTTATGTTACGAGCTCGTACCAGCCATATGTTCGTTCTGTGGAGAGGATGTCACTGTAACACCACACTGTTGATGAGCCGCACTCTATCGCTGTCGATGACTTCCACCACCTAGTGTACAGTCAAGTCTATAAAAGACCACTAATGAAAAGGCCAGCGTTAATTTGCTAAAAGTCGACTTGTGTACTTACTATCTCTTATCCTGCTCAATAATTTAGCTTGTGATAAAAGCTCACAAGTTCTATTATTTAAAATCTATATTGGTTTTAATTACGGAGTACCTCTATAGTAGTTCAACGACGACTGGGTGCACCGTCATATTATTCTGTGACTAAGTCGTCAATCCCGACACAGTTTGGCGATCCTGCCAGGATTGGATATTCTACTTGGGAAACTGTTCTACGGAACGAGAGACTACGTGTGCCACACCAAGTGAGGATCTTCCTGACGAACCCTTGACAATAGAAAAACCATTGCAGGGAACCGTTCGACCAAAAACGGAGCAGACTACGTGAGCCAGTTCCAGAACCTTTGGCTTGACATATTATTGGTGAGGACCAAACCTGCATTTATTCAATATTGCAACCCGCGAGATATTATTGAAACCGATTCAAAATCTAGTGCGTCTAACAAAATATCAGATACACAAGAAATTCTTACCGTGATAGAGAAACTCATTCTTAACGCGGAAGAAGAAAACGCGAAATTAGAATGCATTATGAAGAATATAATATAGTATACAAAGATCTAAAGAAATCCGAGAAATAAAGTCTTTTATCCACGAAGAAAAAAGCTTGTTGATATCGAACTCCCACTCAGCAGTCGCTATTAAGACTCTTGCATCAGAGCCCATGAGACCGAACCCCATTCCAACCAAAGAAATAACCCGTACAATCGAGTGTCTACGGTGCCGAGGCGATATAGGGACTGAAGGTTTCATTCGACAAGTAGAAAGAGCGGTCGCTCAGTGTACAGACCTAAATTTACTATTAGACTTATAAGGGAACATACCGAACTCGCACACGCCGATTTCGATGAAATTTTGTTGACAGAAAGTTCTCAACAAAATATTTGACACGTATTCTTTTTTATCGGCAATGGTTTATGCGGAAGGGTAGAAAACAGACCCCAAAGTTAGGGGTCGTAAATACATTTTTTAGAATATCTCGGGAACCAAAAGTATTGGAGAAAAATTTTATGTTGCAAAACATGCACCTTTGAATGCGGAATGTGATCATTTAAACTTCTTTAAAAAAAATTATTTATTTAAATAATATATTAAAAAATTGAATTTTTTTATTAGTTTTTCATACTAAATGATAATTCACATTCATATAAATCAATGTACGTAAATTATAGGCTAAAATAGGGGATACGTGTATTTGAAATATTTGGTATTTGCCAATAAATAGGAATTATTGTACGCATAATTTTTTACCGGACCGTGCGATGAAAAATATCCTGGGTCGTATTTTAGGGACACAGTCAACTTTTTCAAAGTTTCGATTAATTATTATTGTTATATGATTTGTCGCTAACTATTTTGAATAGTGTAGATTTTGAAACGTGTAGTAGTTTTGAAAAGAGCTGTTTTTATTGCAATGTCCCGGCCAGAACTGTCTTTTACAATGTATTGCAAAACAGGCCTGATGAAGTCAGCACTGGATGATTAACGGAAACCAAGAATTAGCTGCATGCACATCCTCCCTAATAAACTAACCAGTCTAACGTTTGCCTGGCCAACACTATATTACCGATTTATCTTATGTAACTTCTTCGCTACTCTCTGTCTCCTCCTATCCGGAAATTCCATAAATTCAATGCGTCATTTTACTACCACTTTTCTACCCTATCCTCATCCTTCTAACTATAAGAACCGCCCTGCAATCAATAGTAGTTTACTATAATTCCCACTTCTTGATCTAAAAAATTATCTGCGCCTTCCTCAAGCCTATATTCTGACTCCCTTAACTAATCGAGATCAGATTCATGCTAAACTTTGAAGCAGGCACAACTCAAATTAATCCGAGATCTTAAGCTCCCAGCGGAGAGTAGTTCAGCTAAACCAGAGGTTTCCTTCAGGCATCTTTAAGCAGTTTAATCATTCTTCGTCGCGATTCGATTAGTTCAGATATATTCGTGAATCGTTGCGAATTACTCGACAATCAAAACGACGTGTGTTACAAGATCCGAGACTTCTTGTTTCAAGTTATTATACTGGTAAAGTATCAAAATAAATACGGAAAAATATTAAAAGTAATATAAATTTTAATTTTATATATAATTATCTTTGCATGCTCAGACATCTTGGCACTTAAACACGAACCGACACTCTGTACAAACTTAGCTGAACACGATATCATCTTTAAAAACGATAAACCAATTAATATTAAAAAAATATAGATCTCCAGAATACTATAAACGTGAAAGTTAAAAAAAATTAACGAAATGCTCGAAAAGGAAATTATCAAACTCAGCGGATCGCCGTTCAACTCATCCTTATGGATTGTTTCCAAAAAATTGGACGCATCACAGTAAAGAAAATGGAGGATAGTAATCGATTTCAGAAAGCTTAATGAACAAGCGGAGCGAGACGCGTACCCCATGCCGAACATCGATGATTACTGGACCACCTCGGAAAATCAAAATTCTGTAGTGGACTTGACTTAGGCTGAGGATTCCACCAAATTCCGATGTCGGAAAGAGCCCGTAAGTATACAGCTTTCAGTACATCAGAAGAACATGTTCAATATAAACGCATGCCATTTGGACTGAAAAACGCCCCAGCATGTTTTCAACGCATGCTGAACGCTTCACTCAGAGGCCTAATAGGTAAACACTGCTTTGTTTATATTGACGATATTAGAATTTTCGGCATTACGATAGAAGAGTACAACAAAAATCTGGCAATAGTATTTCTGAAAACCGAATTAGAATATCTTGGACATCTAATTACACCGAACGAAATAAAACCTAACCCGGACAAAATTAAATCTGTTCAGAATTTCAAACCACCTCGGAACGTTACGGAAGTTAAACAATTTCTTGGGCTAACAGGACACTATAGGAAAACAAAAAAAATTTCAAAAGTAGCCAAACCTCTATCCGGACTGACCAAGAAAGACGTACCGTTTCACTGGATTAACAAACATCAAGAAGCTTTTGAACAACTTAAAGACTGCTTATTGAAGGAACCAGTATTGGAGAGACCGTATTTCGACAAATCCTTCATGTCAATTACAGACGCCTGCCAAGACGGAATAGGAGCAATATTGTTGCAAGAAGGACACCCCTGTTGCTACATTTCACGAACATTGAACCCCCCGAACAAAACTACACGATGACCGAGAAAGAACTTTGTGCGATTGTGTGGGCTATAAAACGTCTACGACAATCTTTTAGGACGAAAATTTTCCACAGAAACTGACCATAAGACCCTGGTCTGGTTGATCAATGTAAAAGACCCCTCATCGAGGCTTCTACGTCGGCGACTTTATTTAGAAGAATATGACTATGACTTTCAATATTGCAAAGGTAAAGAGAACGCGGCAGCCGACGTTTTATCACGAATACGCCATACCACCAACGATGTTGAAATAACCAAAGAAGAAATCGATGCACTCATGCAAAAATGAGAGAACTCATCGCTAAATCCAACGGCAGACAGAATAATAGACGAAGTCCTATATGAAGGTCCCCAATCGTCCAACGACAACATTTTGGAGGAATTTAGAAACTGTCGACCGAAACCTGAAGACAGAACAATAGTTATACGACAGATGATACCACCGACATGGACCCAACTCTCGAGAAACATACTTTTAATGATGAAATCTGGATTAAGAAGTTAAACGAATTCATCGAAGAAATAATCCGCGATTCTAACAAATCCGACATAAAAATGCAAATCAACGAAGACCCGTTAGACTCAAACGAAAACTTATTTGTACAAAGTGTCCTAACCTTCTTAAACAATAGAATACCTAATATTAATATATCTTTCTGCCCAAACCCATATCGCGAACTAAGGACTGACGAAATTTAGCAAATACTGTACGAAAACCATAACGCGAATTCATCACAATACTTTGGAGAAAATAAAACCATCGAAAGAATAAAGTCATCTTACTACTGGCCTAATATGGACAGGGGCATAGTAGACTTCGTCAAGCGATGCGAGACCTGCCAGCGGCAGAAAGTAACCAGAATTCGACCAACCGAACCACTAATCATTCCCGATACTCCGAGAGAGCCGAATGAATAAATTGCCATGGACATTTTCGAACCACTACGCAATACTCAACATAAAAACTATTGAGTGCGGATTATATTTTGAATTTGTTTGCTTCTGGCTTCCACTGCCGCCATAAACGATTCCGGCAACGCGTGGTTTGAGGAACAAATGAGAGTCGGGGCTGACAAGGTTTCGTGGTTGCTGAATGTATCGAATCAGTCGCGCGAGAGCAACGAGTCTACTAACTCCTCCGTGTCTTTGCATTTTGGTCAATAAACGTTTTTCTCTCTGCAGTATTGAGGTGGTCATTATTAACAAAAAGATCCTCAATAGGTTATGGGCCCAACACGCTTCCACTGCGCCAGTTAAAGGGATTTGTTTATTGATAAGCCACGCTGGCTAAGTGAATAAAAGTGTTCAAGTTTACTGTGTACCAATCTGTTCGGCTTCTTCACTATGTCAGATACAGAAATTGGAATAGAAATCGTAAAACTGGACGGTACAAACTATTCCACGTGGAAATTTGAAGTAGTGATTGCGCTAGAAGCAAAATATTTGCTTGGTTTTGTGGATGCTACAATAGTGAAACCCGGCAAAGACAAAATAACGAAACTCATAGCTCACGCTCAAATGTCGGCCAAGTAAAAATGATAATTCTCAACACAATTGCACAAAATCTCCGCCGAAATTTGTACAACTGCTCTACTGCGAAGGAAATGTGGGATAAGCTGAGGGACCTGTACGGAGATGCAAGTGAGGACGATGCACAGACTGCCTGGGAGCAGTTCTATAATTCCGCATTAGTGAGGAAGAACCCGTAGCAAATCAGTTCGAGATACTTGAAAGCATCAGCAGACGCCTGCAGGATGCGGGTGAGAAATTGTCGGACAAAGCCGTCATGACAAAACTGCTACGCAGGTTACCCGCGAAGTTCTCCATCTTCCGTCATACATGGAAGTGCACTTCTGTTGCAGAAAAGACGAAATCGAACTTGGTCAACAGACTGATCAAGGAAGACAAGTGGGCTGTTGAGGACGGAGTGTCGACGCTCGCGCTTCAGGTCCAGAAAACATCTTTCAACGACGCAAAGAAGAAGAAACGCTCCAAGAAAGATATCGAGGAGCTCAAGAAACGAACGCGTTGTGGGGTGTGCAAAGAAAAAGGGCACGTGAGTGTCCTAAAAAGCAAAAAAACCAAGATGAAAAATCATCAGGCGGCTCAGCGAGGAATGCGTCAGCGTTAGTGTGTGATATTATTGCCACATGTAAGTGCACTAGTGAAATTGACAGTGATATGTGGATTGCTGATTCGGGTGCTGGAATACATACACCTTTTCTTCTGCAAGAAAAATTTTATCTATGCATTGATAACATTACCGTGAAGTATTACAAAATGTAAGGAGATAAATCATAGTTATATTTGTTTTATACGCACAGAGTGTGCATATAATCTGCACAATTTCTTTTTGTTCGCATCTACTTGGAAAAAATCACTGTTATTACATTGTGTACTCTTTAAAAACTATTCGACATTTGTCTGAAACAATTTTTGGCATGATTCGTGGTTTACATAATTTTTAAATAGATTTATTTAAATGGGACACCGTGTATAGTGGTCAAACAGATTTCTTCGTGACGCGGATAGAGAACGATGTACTTGAGTCTGTTGACTTTATCGTCGTCAGCGACATTTCCACAGGTATTTCTTACACTCACCGCAATAAAACGCAGAGGGCGTATGAAACACTCGAATTTTTTTCGAGGTCGGTATTTCAGAGCTGGTGACACGGAGTCCCATAAGATGATAGGTCTATCCTGTACCTCGTCTGTGGCCCAGAGAACGTTTCTTGGATGCCGACTATAGGCGGCGTTAGTATCGAAAGAGTGTAGGTATCTTTCGTTCGAGAGAAGTCTGCTCCCTACGTAGTCGACGGAAGAAAGAAAGGCACTTGCTTCAAAGTTTACGATTTTATTTATTATGCCGCGTTCACAGGTTTTCACTGCGGTGTGGTCATTATTTGAGCGCGCTTACGGGCGGTAATATTCACGCAACACTTAAAAGCTATTTTACAAATTATATGAGCGATTACCGCAACTCGTATTATACGCGAAATAAACAAATGTCCTTTCACTGAATATACGCGTCCGGAAAACTTCGATTCTCACGAGCTCTCTTCGATGTTTACGTTGCAGCGGTTGCACGGAGAAGAAAGTCATTTCCCTCGAAGGGACGCTTTCCCTTTTTCCCGGAAGCAGAGGTCGCCGCTTTTTCTTCTATTTTTTATTTCTTTGGATCCTGCCGGAAGTGGACTTTTCGACAGGACGGCTGACCACCTATATAGGTGTCGCCACAAGAGTTAAATGATCATTTACTAGTAGGGCCTAAATTTCAAACCGATATCGCGGCTATAATTTTACGGTGTCGTACGCATCGCTTCGTATATGCAGCTGATACTAAGATGTTTCGGCAAATCTGGATAGACCCGCGCGATGCGCGTTATCAAATGATCGTTTGGCGTCCTAATCCAGAAGACAGCGTGCACACTTATTCCTTGCTTACTGTTACTTACGGAACCGCCTGCGTTCCGTTTCTCGCAAATTGAGTGATTACACAACTCGTGTCAGATGAAGAAACGAATTTTCCGCTATCTGTTCTGATTTCAAACGAACAGATTTACGTAGACGATGCGTTGTTTGGAGCAGGCGATAGAATATTGGCACTACAATTACGTCAACAAGTAACCGTACATTTAAAAATCGGCGGGTTCCACTAAGAAAATTGGCAAATAATTGTCCCCAATTACTAGCTGAGATTCCCGATGAAGATCACGGGCGTACCTCTAGTCGTTCGTTTCATGAAACTCAGGGATTAAAAACGCTAGGCGTGTTATGGCTCCCTAATACGGACGAATTCCGAATCAGATTTAAAATAAGTGCGGAACATACCAATATTCTTTCTAAACGGTCTATTTTATCTACGATCCCTCGAATATTCGACCCATTGAGGTGGATTGTTCCTATAGTAATCACCGCCAAAATATTTATCCAAAAATTGTAGGTTGCCAAACTTAATTGGTACGACCAGTTACCCAACGATCTCTACAACTAATGGCTCGAATACTCAACGGACCGCGCGGAGTTACCATACGTGGCCATTCCTCGCTGGATTGGGTTAGGTAGTCACACTCTTAGTTGAGATACACGGACTTTACGGACGCCTCTCAGTGCGCTTTCGCAGCTGTGGTCTACTTACGCGTAGTCACGTTACAGAAAGGAATACAAACACATCTTCTTCTCGTCAAAACTAAGGTAGCCCCATTGAAACCTCTGACGGTTCCACGATTAGAATTATTAGCAGCTGTAATAATGACGCAACTTATCGAGCACGTTCTAGTTACGTTAAAGTTACGCAATCGTCCTGTATACTGTTGGACAGACTCAGTCGTAGCATTAGCATGGATACACAAGCACTCTAGTCAGCTGCACACGTTTACCGCCCATAGGGTTGCGAACATACAAAGTCGAGTTCCAAACGCGGGTTGGCGACATGTACCTACCGATTCGAATCCAGCAGACTGCGCTTCTCGCGGTCTTACTGCTACGCGCTTGCTCCAACATCCGCTTTGGTGACACGGACCGCCGTGGCTCCTTAAACCTTCGAAGGAGTGGCCGAATGCCACTCCCTCGGTCACGCGCGCTCTAAAAAAATCCGAATTAAAAGATTTAGTTATCTCCGCTAGCGAAATCACCGCGGCACGTAAATTTTGGATTTCGTACATTCAAAACCTTCACTTTTGGAAGGAAATCCGAGCTTTAAAAAAGAATGACGTTTTATCTACAGGAAGTCCGTTACTTCGTCTTAGTCCGTTTATAGACGGAAACGATACTGTCTTGTTGGCGGGCGGTTGCGCAACTCACAACTAAATCAATGATTCCCAATAGTATTACCTACACACCGAATCGCAGAATTAATAATCGCTGACTGTCATAACAGCAAATAACACGGGGGCACACAATTTACGCTAAGCGCACTTCGACAAGTATTCTGGATCATAAGCGCACGTCTAGTACAAAAACATGTTTACCATTGTATTACATGCGCCCGCGCGCGAACGAATACAACGTAACAGTTGATGGGCGACTTAACAACTGCAAGAGTGACTCCTTTTCGCCAATTTACATATTCCGGCTTGGACAGCGCTGAAATCGCGCTGCCTCGCGGGATCTCCAATTCGTTAGCGAACTTGAACACACCGCCTCCCTGTTGACTGAACGAATTCAACAATAACAGACTACGCGTTTGTACTGCGAAGTGAATGACTGAGCACGGTAGTGTTTACATGGGTGTGATAAGTTACGCAACGCAGTAAGTACGATTTTCAGTCTTATAAGATAGCTTATCTCTATCCGGACTTAAATCTAAGGTACATAATTATAATTAAACATTTATAGACGGCATACAAGCCCTTGGTTATGGTGGGTAACGCATGACGAAATTACGTTGTTGCTTTCGTGTTGTCAGCGTTAATCGCAATAGGAAGGAAGCACAATTTTGAGAGGGGTCGCTTATATTCGGATTGTCCCGTTTTTATGGTGACTACGTGTACCAGTCCATCGTTTTCTGGGTGACACGCGGTAATACGCCCGAGTTCCCATTGACTTGGAGGAAGAATTGAGTTACGAATAAGGACAAGCTGACCTACTTTTGTTAGATTTTGGACAGTGTGCCATTTCAGACGCTGGTGAAGCGTGTGTAAATAATCGGTTTGCCATGATTTCCGAAAGCTTTCGGTTAATTTTCGCAGGAGCTGCCAACGAGATAATCGGTTTTCTTTCAGTTTGAGAACGTTGGGCTCAGGTTCGTGAGCCACGAGAGGTGTCCCGATTAAAAAACTGACCTGGTGTTAATACCGAATAGTCCTCGATGTAGTCCGACATGTTACCGATTGGCCTTGAATTGAGACACGCTTCGATGCGACATAACAGTGTGGTTAACTCTTCGAAAGTTAGCGTGTGAGACACGATCGTGCGTTTCATGTGATGTTTAAGACTTTTAACGGCTGCTTCCCACAATCCTCCAAAATGCGGGGCGTTTAGAGGTAAGAAGTGCCAGGAAATACCTTTTGAAGCTAACGAATTACTAAAATTCGGATCCTTTATCGCGGAAGTGTAGGCCGTAGCAAGCTCGCGATTCGCTCCGTGAAAGGTGGTACCGTTGTCGGAATACATCGAGGTTGGGAGACCACGTCGGGACACAAATCGATGGTAAGCAGCTATGAATGCCGCGGAACTGTAATCACTGACTAGCTCAATGTGAACAGCTTTAATGGTCAAGCAAACGAATATTGCAATGTAGGCTTTTGTAGATTTGTGTCCACGGCCTGGTGTAGTACGGACTTGAATCGAACCTGCATAGTCGAACCCGGTGTGAACAAATGGGCGCTCTACCCTTTCAACGCGAGATGCACGCAAGTTTCCCATGAGTTCCTGAGGCACGGTAGCTCTTTCACGTGCGCAAGCCACGCACCGATAAAGGACGGCTCGAATTGTCGTTCTTGCTCGCAGGATCCAGTACTTCTTGCGGAGATAGGCGAGAGTGAGTTGATGACCGGCGTGTAGGAGATTATGATGAGTACTTTCAATAAGGAGTGTTAGGAGCGGATGGGCCTTCAAAATAATTGGTGTTTTGGATCTTTCAGTCAGTTGTGCGTTCGCGAGTCGCCCCCTTGCGCGGATTAACCCGTCCGAGTCGAGAAACGGATTTAATGATCTCAAAGGACTCAATTTTGAAACAGTTCGGGTTTCACTGAGAGTTTCCAATTCCTTTGAGAAAGCCTCACGTTGGATTTGTTTTAACCACAATAATTTGAAATTGTGAATCTCGTTCGGGTTCAAAGTGAGGAGTGAGGCAATGGTCGATGGAGTTGGTTTGGTAAGTAGGTCCTCTTTTTTCCTTTGAGCTCGGAGATTATTTACGAATCGCTGAATGTAGGCGGTTACTCTTAGGAGTTTTAGCCAGGACGAGTATCGGGTCTCTAATTCCCAGGGAGCAGCGTTAGCTGTTAAAATTTTAATGGCTTGAACTCTTTTCTCGAGTGAGGCGTCAGTAGTTGTCTTTAGGCATGACTGTGGCCAATTTATTGAATTTTTTCGAAGCCAGTGAGGTCCGAACCACCATAATCGGTGAGACTTTAATTCCCGTAATGGAATTCCTTGAGAGGCACAGTCACAGTATTGTCATCGGTTGGAACGTGATGCCAGCTCGCTTGCGGAATAAGGTTTTATATTTTTGTATCGCGATTTGCGACAAAGGTTTTCCACCATGACGGTGACCGGCTAACCCAAGTAAGCGTTATACTAGAATCCGTCCAACAATGACAATCCATCGACCGGTCCTTTAACGAGGTCTGAATGAATTTTATCAGGCGTGCAAGGAGCAAGGCTGCGCATAACTCCAAGCGAGAAATGCTGATTGTTTTCACTGGTGCAACTCGAGTTTTGGCCATGAGAAGAGTTGTGCATACTGCACCATCATGAAGAACACTTCTAGCATAGACATCAGCCGCATATGCTGTTGCTGAAGCATCGCAGAAGCCGTGAAGGCTTTGACTTTTAAAGATTTTCGTCGAAATTTTCCGAGGAATGGATAATGATTGGAGCTCCGAAAATTGAGAGCAAACAGTATGCCAGTCTTTGACATGCTCTGGCGGAACAACCTCGTCCCAATCGCATTTTAAGGACCACAACCTTTGTATTAAGATTTTGGCCGAGATCACAAATGGAGCTACCAATCCCATCGGATCAAATAATTTTGCAATTGACGAAAGGATCGTACGTTTAGTGAAACTGTGATCCCTTGGCATCGCGGCTTGGAACTGAAATTGGTATGTGGCGGGCTTCCACATGATGCTCAAAACAGAGATTCGTTCATCGACATGAAGCGATTTACTAACCGCAAGACCGTGATTGGCTGAATCAATGTCGGACAATAACGTGGAATCGTTGCTTGCCCATTTGCGAAGCGAAAAACCCCCTTTTTCGAGCAATTGGATCGTTTGGTCTGTTATTCGACGCAGCGAAGCAATGCTATCACTTCCAAAGAGGAAATTGTCGACGTATGCTTGTGTGCCTACAACTTGAAGAGCATCTGGAAACGAAGAACCTTCGTCCTCGGCTAATTGTTTCAAAACTCGAAGAGCAAGATACGGTGCTGGAGTTGTCCCATAGGTGACCGTGAGGAGTTGGTACTCTTCGATAGGATTGGTTCGAGAATCGCGTCAAAGGATGCGTTGAAAATCAACATCCTGAGGGTGTACAAGGATTTGCCTATACATTTTTGCAATGTCGGCAGAGTATACGTACTGAAATTGACGCCATCACAATAGGATCACGGCAAGATCTTGTTGAAGTCTTGGCCCACTATATAAGTGGTCATTCAAAGATTGGCCATTGGATGTGCGACTTGAAGCGTTGAACACAACGCGAAGACGCGTCGTGGAACTGGTTTGGCGAACGACGGCATGGTGAGGTATATAATATACTGGGTGATTGGGTTGATGAGGAGGAGGGTTTACCTTTCTCATATGCCCGAGAGACTCATATTCAGAAAGGAACTCACGATATTCGTTCTGGGTTGCTGGGTGTTTATTCAGACGATTCTCTTGTGATCGCAAACTTTTCAGCGCTCCCAAACGAGAGTCTCCCAAAGGAATTGGTGGCCCGCTTTTGAACGGCAATCGCACTACGTATCGGCCTTCAGAGGTTCTTGGGTGCGTTTCTTTAAAATGACTTTCGCACTTCTGCTCGTCAGGTGTCAACATCGCGGTGCAAGGAAGATCGTCGACTTCCCAAAATCGCCTAAGGTTCTGATCGAGGTTTTCGAGGACTGAAATATGGTGAAGGTCAACGGTGGATGGTCCGGGATTATTTGGAAGAGGACCGGACAGGATCCAGCCTAAAGTAGTGTTTTTGGCGGTGGGTGCACACGCTGAGCTCTGCTTTATCCCTTGTAGTAGTAGCTGTCCATATAAGTCTGCTCCAATAATGATATCAATTGGATCGGAACTCATAGGATCCTCGTCTGCAAGATTCAAACCTGCAAGGTGAAACCATTTAGTATTGGTTTTTTGGCGTAATGGGACATAGCTGGTCAATGTTTGCATTATTATCGCGGTAGTCGAATATGCAGGCTGGTTCTTTTCTGGTGGTGTAATTAAGATTGCAGCTACGTGGTGTGCGAGGGATTGCATCTCACCGATTCCGCTAATTCGCGTTTGTTACTTCATTCTTTCGAGACGGAGCAATTGTGCTAAATTCTCAGTAATGAGCGTCGCGGCTGATCCTTGGTCCAGCAGTGCTCTAGCATTAACGCATTGTCCTTGGAGGGAATGCACCCTAACTCGCACTGTTGAAAGAAGAACAGTTGTTTTAACTGGTGGGTTGGAAGCTAGATGTGAACTGATTTCTACTTGATTTTCGGAAACGGTGGGACTTGTCCTTGATGCTGCGGCAGCGGTGTCGTTGGCACCTCGAAAATGCAACAACGTATAATGCTTTTGGTGACACTCCTTACAACAGTGCGGACTCTTACATTGTGCGGCTGAGTGGCTAACTGCGAAACAGTTTACGCAGCGTTTTTGCTGTTTTATTTTATAACACTCGCATCGAGTTTTTTTTTTAAAAATTAGGACATTGAAAAAGTAAATGACTTTGTCTACAAATCGCACATGTAATTTTGCTCGTTGCTGTCGAGTGAGTGTGTAACGATTTTGACGGAACATGTTTTAATTTTTCGGGTTCGCTTGGTTTGTCGCGTTTGGTTGACGGCATCGCTTCTAATGCTCGTATTCTTTTCTCTAGGAACTCGTCAAACTCGGTTGTTTCTCCTAAGTTAAACTCCCACGCCTTACGCGTCGCGCGGTCTAGTTTTTGCGCATCGAGGAAAACTATTATGTCGCTCCACGTGTCGACTGGCCTGTCAAGATTTCGGAGCATTTGAATCGACATGTTTATTTTGTCGCGTAACGCACGCAGTTCGCATGGACTTTCGGACGAGACGGTCGGTAACGAAAACAATGTATTTAAATGTGTCGAAATGAATCGGCGTTTGTTTTCATATCGCGACGTTATCATTTTCCGCGCGACTTCAAAATTATTTTCTGTTACAGGGAAGTAACTAACGGCTAGGCTTTCTTTGCCCTTCAACGACGTATAGAAATAGTGTAGACGCTCCACGTTAGACAAAGAGTTGTTTTTTATCAGCATGGAGGTGAAACGGTCGCGATAGCTCTCCCACTTTTCAAACGTTCCTTCGAACGACGGAAGGTGAATTCGTGGTAGATGCGCCGTTTGTTGTGACGTCACAAGATTTGAATTGTTTCCGTTGGCCGTTTCCTTGATCCGGTGGAGGAGAAACTCTGAACAGGGACTCCGTCATGAAATCCTTGCTTGCTTGACCCAATTTTTTAAAATTGGTGAGCGCGCTTGCGATTGAACGCATCGCTTGCGATTGTTTTTACAACAATTCTTTGATTAAACTCATTTTTCCTGACGAATGGATTTCTCGTTTCAGATAGGTGCCTTACCGGGTCTCCTTTCCTCGACTCCAATCCGGCTCGAAGGACCAAAATGAATAAGATAGTCGAGGGGTGGGGACGTTGCCCTATGGTGACTCTGCATCTTGTCCTTCTCGTTTCTTCCCTTTGCTCCGGCAAAAGTTTCACGTGCTGGGGGTTTTTCCGAAAATGTTCCCCCTCATCTAACAATAAGGCAGCCCCTCGGTAACACCAGTTCCTATTTTTTCACGCACCACCGGTAAAGGGGCCCGCGATCTTGTTGCCAAATACGGCTTACCCTACCCATGGGAAAAAAATTTTGCATGTGATGCCATGTTTAACATGTTCGGCGAAGGTTAAGATGGTGAGGAAAGCAGTAGCATAGCAGAGATTAGCATAATAGTGGGGGCTCCGACTGCCGAGTAGAAGCGAAGGCAGGGAAGATATTTCCCAGGCCTGTCGTACAGCATCAGACGAACAGTGTTTGGTTGTCCACGAGTTACAGTGGGCCGCAAACTTAAGGCGGTAGTCCCCAATGGCGGCCAGGCAAGTCAGAGAATTGACCTTACCGGCAAAATGAGCCAAAAATATGGGTTTGCGGGGTTCGACTTTTCGCCCTCATATAAGAGAATTTTGGGTCGAAATACGGCTCATTCGAAAGAGGAAGCTTCAACGCAGTGCGCTCTGGTCGCCATTTCATCCGATTATGTTGATGCTCAATAAAAGGAGCGTGGGAATGTGAAGCAAAAATTTACAGCTTGACAGTCGCCGACTCTGAGCAATTTTCGTATACAAAGAGAATGTTCTCAATGAAATGAGGACCAGAGCGCATTGCGTTGAAGCCTCCCCTTTCAAATAAGCTATCGTTCGACGCAAAATCTTCTTATATAAGAATGAAAAATCGAACCCCGCAAAACCATGCTTTCCCGTGTGATTTCGCCATATTGATGATGATACAGAGCAAAAACGTGTAAACTTTAGTTCAGCTGTTCTCCGCGAGGAGGCGCCTAATCGGACAGACCCAATGAGAGTTGGCGCGAGTGTAGCAGCAGCTCGCTGTACTACTTCACATTGAAGCCTATCTGTACGTGTGTCGTCACGCTTTTCGCCACTGCAATAGCTCGCACCTCGTTTTGTTTTGAGCTCGGCAAGCGGCACCGCGATATGTTTATGCACAGAAAAGCGAAACGAACGGCGCTGTCTTGTAGACGCAACGCGTCGCCCGTACACTTATAGACAGCATACAATGTAGCTGTACAATCATTTTTTTTACATTTTGAAAAGTGATATATGGTAATATATGTTGAAGAATGTATTCGAATTTTTTTGCTGCAAAACTTAGGTGTAAAAAATGAAAAATCCTATAAAAATCTGAAAAATGCATATTTCGTAGTAAAGTTGTAAGAGCACTACTTCTATACTTTTATCGTAATAACACACTATTATCTCCAATTTTTTTTTGATTTTCTGAAAAAGTGCACCGTGGTTCAAAAAATCAAAATCCAACTTTTTCAAGGTGTTTAACGTGAAAAAGCGAGCGTTACTTCAAATTTTTATAAGCCCCTTATGCAGTGAGTATCGCACGTGATTTTTAATATTTCTACATTCGGAAGGAAAATGCATAAACCGAAAAAGTTGTAGATTCACGAGGGAACTTACGAAACTCAAAAATTCTGAAATTCTGTAAACAAGTAGTGTAGGTCCCAAGTAACACAATGCTATTTTTCGTTGGTATTAGTTTTCACTTTCAGGAAATGAAATCAACTCCCAAAATTTTAGGTTTTTTTTACTTTTTTGACTATAATTTTGTAATGATAAGCGATAGGACAAAACATTAACAGGATAGATTGTTCAGTGTTTCATGTTCTACAACCTCACTGCAATAAAAGGCATCCTCATAGTGCAATTTGTTTTAAATACACAAATTCTCCGTTTTTTATTTCATAACGGCAAATCATAGAAATGGTTATATTATATAACAAAAAGTATTAATTTTTAACGATCTAACGGAATATAAAATAAAATCATTTTTTTTGTTTATGTCGTTAAAAACAATTAATTACCGTTATTCGTATATGCCTAGGTATTTGTTCGACTCATCACTCTGTTTGTATTTTTCACCATAAAGTAGGTGTGTTCTATCATATTTGAAGGCCTAGTATATATTTCATTCTGAAAGATTTATTTAAAAAAATTTATTGCACATGTATATGGAACTTTTTGCAACGCCTGTTCTCAGGCGATTAGTCGGAACCATCATGATTAGGATCTCCCTCTCAAACAGAAGGGCAGAAAGCTCTTCACCCATACTGAACATGTGTATGTATATTCAGAAAATGTTTGCATTAACTAGTTAAATAAATATGTAAGAAATAGAGCAATGTTTGATATGTGGGAGAGAGTGATCGCGATAATCACTCGAGAATAGGCGTTTTTCCAATATATTTCATGTACACGTGTAATACAAATTTTTATATAAATTTTTAAGTATAGAATATATATTCGACCATTAAGTATAATAGAAAATACATATTTTGGCGTGAAAAGTGCAAATAGAATGAAGAATCGACCAAAAACATATCAAGATGCGTATAACGGTAATTAATTGTTTTTAACAAAGACGCAAACAAAAAAATTATTTTATTTTATATTTCGTTAAATCACTCAAAATAGAAACTTTTTAGTATATAATAATCATTTCTATAATTTACCGTTATGCACAAATACAAATAATTTGTTTCCTTAATACAAATTGGACGATAGGGATAACTTTTATTGCCGCAGGGTTGTAGATTATAAGAAAACTGAATAATTTATTCATTTGAAGTTTTGTCCTATCTCTTACCATTATAAAGTTATACTGAGAAAACTAAGAAATGCTAAAACTTTGGGGATTGATTTCACCCCCTGAAAATGAAAATTAACACCGACGAAAGATAGATTATTATTATTGGGTCCTACAGTACTTACTTGTGCATCGAGATTCAGAATTTTTGAGTTCGATGACTTTCCTTATCGTTTATCTGAAGCTATTTCACATGACTATATTTCGAAGTTAGAAAATTGATTATAATGGTTACATTTGCAGAGTGAATATGGTGTCAAACTGTAAAACACGTACTAAACATTTTGGTCATAAGTTCGTGCCTTGCACAAGCGCAATTTTTTTCTCTTACATTTTTTTCAATCCTTAACTATACAATATGCAAATAAGTAACAATAATTTAAAAACATGTGTAAGATATTTTAAAACTATGTTATTCTGAAGTATACACAGAAATAATTTAGGAGCATATTCTACGCAATCGTTTCTGTAGCCACGAATTCTTCTACTTATAGGTATTACTTCGCATTTCCTAGATCAAATATATATAGGAAATGACACGATGCATATTTACTTCAAGTCAACTCCATTTATTACTGATAAGTTCCATTGAATTAAAGTTTATTTATTTATTAGGTGTCGAAGTATCTAAATAATTCTATACTTAACAAGGTAAATGAATAGTAAAACTGCAGAAGGAAACAATATTGTCATGTACTCAAGAATTTATAAAAAAACTTAGAAAAAAAAATTTAACTTGTGTGAGGCGAGAACGTGCAACGGAACCATTTCGTGTGGACTTCACAGTCGAACCATAAACCGCTCTCGTGCAATCATTACGATGAATTGCCACGGCGGCAACGCGGCAACACCGCCGTTGATTCATGGCAACGCTGCTGCCTTGAGACTATTTCCCCTCTACCTGCTTTCACGTAATAAACAGCTGCGAATTACTTTACGGCCGTTCGAAGGTCCCTGACGTCACTGCGCTTAGAACGAGCCATGTCGTCGGTTCGGCAGTTCTTAGTAGACTGAAGCGGTAACCAACTGAAGCTGTGAGCTCCCCAGTGAGCAGTGATGTTTTGGCCCCCCCAAATAAGAGGGGAATAGAATCTCAGGCACCCTCTATCGCTGCCGATGGGCAGGCGAATAAGGGGCAGGGAAAAATCTTCGACGTGGAGGAGCTTGCCAAATTAAGTGTGGACCAAATCCTTGGTGCAATCGAGGTCCTGTTCAGAACCTTGGCAGGCAAGACGGGAGCCGCAAACCAGGCCAAATTTAATTCCTGCGCGGACCTGTTCGCCAAGGCGAAGGCAGGTACCCCCGCAGAGGAAGAGGCGTGTGATACGCCTAGCAGGGACGCCTCTGCCGCCAAAAGAAAGGTGATTTCTCCTCCCGAGCAGCAGGCTGAGGGGAAAAAAAGAAAGAAAGACAGCGTAGCGGTTGCTCGAGAAAGAGATAAGGAAGACAAGGCCCCGGATACGTGGGCTACTGTCACCCGGCGTGGCAAGAAGAAGAAGGTCCAAGGAAATGAAGAGGTGGAAAAGCCGAGCGCGAAGATAAATAATATTGCTAAGGCCTCTGCTAAGGCCAAAAGGGGGGAGGCAGTTGCCTTAACAATGGCCGGGGTTCCGTTCGAAGAGGCCATCCAGCGGGTAAAGGAGAGTCTTAAAGCCCAGCCCGAAGGGCTTAGAAAGATCAGAAGATCGCGTACTGGGGATGTATTACTAGAATTTGCCCCAAAAATTGATGCCTCTGCCGTCGCTGAGAATCTAAAGAAGGCCCTTGGGGACCAGGCTAAAGCCAGGCACCTCAGGCCAATGGCAGATTTTGAAATACTGGACATTGATCCGGGCTGTTCCAGAGAAGAAGTCATTGCGGCTATTAAAGCGTTGGCAAAAATGGATACACAACCTGAGTGTAAGGTGCTTAGGCCTGGTCCGCAGGGGATGCAAATAGCGATAGTGACCTGTCCTGCGCATGTCACCCCAGCCTTGCTTAGAGCCTCCAAGGTAAAAATTGGGTGGGTGCAGAGTCGGATTCGCCTCGCCCCCAATATCATTCGGTGCTTTAGGTGCCACGGTTTTGGCCACCTCGCAGCGCAGTGCGCAGATAACCCTAGTGGAGCCTTTCTGTGCAGGAAATGCGGGCAAGAAGGTCACAGGATGGCCGAATGCAAGGCCACACCCTGTTGCAGGCTCTGCAAAATGAGAGGGTATGGTAAACTTGATCATCCGGCGGGGTCCTTCTCTTGCAAGGTGCTGAAGGACTATAATGCGACGGGCAAAATGCCTAGCAGTGTAGGTAAGCAGTAAAATTCAGACTACTGCAAATTAATTTAAATAGGACCTACCTGGCGCATGATTTGCTCATGGCGACTGCAGGCGAGGTCTCTGCAGATGCAGTCTTTATCAGCGAGCCCCGGTATAACAGGGGCGACTGGATTACTGACGAGAGGGGAGATGCCTCGATATGGTTTCCCCCCTGGGGAAAATTTGCAAAGGCAGGGAAAAAGATTATCATACAACTTAGGGGCGTGATTGGGGTGCAAGTCGACGGCTGGCTGCTGGTCAGCTGCTATTTCTCCCCCAATATAGCTGAGGCGACAGTCGCAGAAAAACTAGATGAGATTCAACTAGTCATTAGTAACTGGAGGGGCCCAATTGCGGTGGCGGGTGATTTTAACGCCAAGTCACCCTCCTGGGGGTCAAGAACAACTAATGCAAGGGGAGCAACCATCGTTGACTGGTGTGAGCAGCTGCGACTGGCGCCTCTCAATAGTGAGGGGGACTATACCTGCGAGCGGCCGGCGGGCAGTTCGAAGATTGATGTGCTCCTGTGCTCTCCGGCTCTGGCCCAGACTCTGAATAGGAGCTTGGTCCTAAAGATGGAGTCGGGGTCGGACCACATGTATGTGTTGCATGTCTTCGGGCTGGCCCCGCTATGCGTTCGGCTACCAGCGGCCAGCAGGAGAAAAGTCGTCCGGTCGCTCCTGAGTGGGGGGGCTGAGTGCTGGAAGGAGTGCATCGAAAATCTATGCCGCGATGCGAAGCTTGATGCGCTGGGAGGTCCTAGCGCGGAATTGAAGGTGGAGATTGACGACGCCATCGCTTCCTTAACCGGAGCCTGCACCAGGGTATATAATACGGGACGGTTCAATGGACCCCAGAAACCCACCAACCACTGGTGGTCTAATGAAATTGCAAATATAAGGAAAGATGCTAACAAGCACAGAAGGGCTCTCACTAGGGCTAGGGGCAGACATAGGCCTCAAGGAGAGATCGAGGCATTAACCAAGAATTATAAAGAAGCCAAGAAAGCGCTCAAAAAAGAAATAGCCAGGGCAAAAGAGGCAGCCTGGAGGGACCTGTGCGAGGAGATTGACAAGGACTTATGGGGCAAACCATATCGGGTAGCCCTTAAAAAACTTAAGTCAAAACAGCAAAGTATCGTTATGACAGACGAAGAGATGGACGCAAAAGTTCATGAGCTTTTCGTTACGAGCCCGACAGGTCCGTCCAGGCAAATATGGAGTGACGGCTCTGCTCCTATTCTTGATAGAAGTGATAACGGTAGTTGCTTCACTTTGGAGGAGCTAGGTAAGGCGGCGGCAAAATTAAAGCCCAAAAGAGCTGCGGGCGAGGATGGCTTTGATGCCAGCGCTGTCCGCGTGATATGTGGGGAGTGTCCTCAGCAGACCCTCAAGTTCTTTAACCTAGTGACAGCTGTGGGGTACTTCCCAGCTGCCTGGAAGCGCGGGCGTTTAGTTTTTATCCCTAAGGGGGTCGGTGGGGGGTCCCTGAACGGCGGAAGTGTGCGGCCTCTCTGCATACTTTCGTGTTGGGCTAAACTGTACGAATACCTGATCTTGGGAAAGATAAATGATGTGCTCGGCGAGAATGGGCTTGCCGAGAACCAATACGGTTTTAGAGAGGGCAGGTCGACGACGGACGCCATCCGTAAAGTAATGGATTTGTGGGACGCAGCGAGGGCGGCTAGTAAGCATTGCTTCCTGGTCACCCTCGACGTCAAAAATGCTTTCGGCTCTCTGAATTGGGACGTTGCTAAGACTGCGATTGCCGGCCTCGAACTTCCGGGCTGCCTGGTTCGGCTGCTGGCCGGCTACCTGAGCAAAAGGGAGGTATTTGCAGAAACAGCCACCGGGATAAGGAGATATCACATTTATGCGGGGGTCCCTCAGGGGTCCGTCCTGGGCCCTGTTCTTTGGAATTTGGCCTATGACGGGCTCATGCGGTTGCCCATGACTGAAGGCGTTAACCTAGTGGGGTATGCCGATGACGTGGCTTTGCTCGTCGCTGCGTCGAGCGTTGACCTGGCGACGTGGAAGGCCACGGAGGCTGTAAATAGGGTTAATACATGGCTACGGGGGGCTGGCCTGCAGTTGGCGACCCAAAAGACAGAAATTCTGCACCTCACAGGCAGAAAGTGGACGAGGCCGGTGCAGCTTTCAATAGGGGGGGCAAACCTTATTGCAAAGGATAAAGTCAAGTATCTGGGCGTAATTATGGCCGGCAACCGCATTTTCGCC
The DNA here is from genome assembly GCA_028830335.1 of Eucera pruinosa. Taxonomy (NCBI): domain Eukaryota; kingdom Metazoa; phylum Arthropoda; class Insecta; order Hymenoptera; family Apidae; genus Eucera; species Eucera pruinosa. The sequence continues at coordinate 855,695 of JAMYCR010000006.1, read as the reverse complement.
GAGCACATCAATAAGATTTGCGATAAAGCAGCGCGATACGCAGGGGCGCTCACTAGAGTTATGCCCAACATGAGAGGATGCTCCCTCGCAGCGAGGCTAGCATACTACAGGGTCGTTGAGTCGGTGATTTTGTACGCCGCGCCTGCATGGCATGAGGCTGCCTCTTTTGGCGCGCAGGCGAGGAAGCTGCGCGCAAGCCAGAAGGCAGCTTTGATCCGTGTGGCGCGTGCGTACCGCACAGTCTCGGCCGACGCGCTCTGTGTGCTGACTGGGACCCTTCCCATAACTATTAAAATCAACGAGAGAAGGCGCATCTATGACCGCATAAAAGATAGTAGTAATAGATCATATGAAACCCGGTATTGCTCAAGCAATAAAACGGTGGCTGACATCTTCAGCGAGGAAAGGGAAAAATCGATATATAAATGGCAGTACGAGTGGGAAAGGGCAGAATTCGGGCATCAAACCCGAGAAGTAATCCCCGATGTAGCCCAATGGCTGGGGTGGGGCCCACAGCTTCTTGAGTACCGGGTGACCCAATTTCTAACGGGGCATGGCTGCTTTAGAAGCTATTTATATAAAATCGGTAGAAGTCCTAATGGTACATGCCTTTTGTGCGAGGAGGGGGAGGACACTCCCCAACATGCCCTCACTGTATGTGTGGCTCACAGCAGGGAAAGGGCAGAAATTGTCAATAGGGTTGGGCCTCTCAGACATAGAGGACTGATTGGCCTCTTAAAGGACGAAAATAAAAGAGTGCCTGTCCTCAGGTTTATTACAAAGATTGTAAATGACAGGATTATTGAAGAAAATCGCCGTGAGCAGCGATCACGTTTGAATCTAGGAGGGGGCCCAACCCCCCTAGTACAATAAGGAAAACGGGGTGACTACATACCATAGCAGTCACCTCCTTTTCATGAAGTGCGTGCACAATGCCGCCTTTCTTCACACAGTTTTCTTCTTTTTCCAAAATAACACAAACCTTTTGAAAAATTATTTTATTTATTTATTTTATACTCTTATTTATTTATTTATTTATTTATTTATTTTATTATTTTACTTATTTCACTAGTTTTTTATTATTTTACTTATTTCACTAGTTTCTTACGCTTTTTGTTATTTTCGCGGCTGCACGATACTTTTTAGTGTTCATATGTATGACGTGCTTTCACCCGGGAGGCAGGTACCGGGCACGATCCTCGACGTAATTCCCCTAATCGGGTATCCCGAGGATCGTGACGAGGGATGGCGGAGGGTTTAGAAAAAAAAAAAAAAAAAAAGTAGACTGAAGCGGTACCAGCCACCGCTCCCTTACTTAAAAGCGACCAATAGCAATCTGAGAGGGGGAATAGGGCATCTCCAAGACGTCCTCATAGCATTTCAGCGTTTTACTTTCGCGTAACAGATCCGCGTAACAGATTTCTCAGATACCCCTCCGCAAAAACATATTCTATGTTAAAAAAATGATTGTACAACCACATTGTACTCTGTCTATGTGTGTGCGGGGGACGCGTTGCGTCTACAAGACAGCGCTGTTCGTTTCACTTTTCTGTGCATAAACATATCGCGGTGCCGCTTGCTGGGCTCAAAACAAAACTAGGTGCGAGCTATTGCAGTGGCGAAAAGCGTGACGACACACGTATAGACAGGCTTCAATGTGTAGTAGTACAGTGAGCTGCTGCTACACTCGCGCCAACTCTCATTGGGTCTTTCTGATTAGGTGCCTCCTCGCGGAGAACAGCCGAACTAAGGTTTACACGTTTTTGCTCTGTATCATCATCAATATGGCGAAATCACACGGGAAAACATGCTTTTGCGGGGTTCGACTTTTCGTTCTTATATAAGAAGATTTTGCGTCGAACGATAGCTCATTTGAAAGGGGAGGCTTCAACGCAATGCGCTCTGGTCCTCATTTCATTGAGAACATTCTCTTTGTATACGAAAATTGCTTAGATTCGGCGGCTGTCAAGCTGTAAATATTTGCTCCACATTTCCACGCTCATATTATTGAGCATCAACATAATCGGATGAAATGACGACCAGAGCGCACTGCATTGAAGGTTCCTCTTTCGACCCAAAATTTTCTTATATGAGGACGAAAAGGCGAACCCCGGAAACCCATATTTTTGGCTCATTTTGCCGATAAAGTCAACTCTCTGACATGCCTGGCCGCCATTGGGGACTACCGCCTTGAGAGCTCGTTCATACGATATAGTTTTTTGACTGACTCAGTTATTTTGCGGTATCCATGATGACCGAAAGCAGCGTTCGCACAGTTTGTGCATGTTTGTCATGCGTAGAGTTCTTAAACATATGACTCAATCGATTGACTGTGGTATGTACAAACCATTATATTCATGCTACGGCGAATCGGTCATTTGCTGAATCAAATGATTTATCACCTGGGATATCAATAGTGATGCCCTTTCGTTTTATTCGTGAATTTCGGCTTATCAGCATCTAAGTATGATACTGCTCGATTTTCGGGCTATACGATAAGGCTATCGCATAACATTCTGATCAGTGGCACTGCTAAATGTCGAAAAATCGTTGCGATCGGTGATCCTACCGCGTTTCAACACATATGAAGTTGCACCAGATGATAAAACGTTTATTCTGCAAATGATCGATTCGTCGTAAAATGAATATAATAATTTATTGCACGCCACAATAAATTGGTTGGTTCATATGTTTGAAAACCGGACGCGTGAGAGAAATGCAGAAACTGTGTGAATGCTGCCTTTCGTCATTATCGACACCGCAAAGTTACTGAATGAGTAAAAAAACTGTACTGCGTGAGCGAGCTATATCGCATCGACATTGATACCGTTTTCGTACATCGGCAACATATCAATACACTGTACAACATTCCCTAAAAAAAGAATATGTCAAATTTCAGTAGTCAAGAATAACTGTACGAAACGTTACAAGCAGAATTCGGTATATTTAAATTGAATAAATTCTTCGAATAGAATTTTATTCGAGCAAAATTTCAAATAACTTTTTCGAATAACATTTTATTTGAATAATCTTCGAAGAGGAAATATCAATGAAATATATTTGAAGCAAGAGACTAACCAAACGTACGAAAAGCGTAACGAATGCCTCATTGCCAACGTGTAACCAGCACACGACTAACACACGAGCAGCATGCGATCGTCACTGCACCAGCGAAACATTTTCGCCGAGAATCTCTGCTGCTGCTGAAGGGAGGCAGTGAAGATCGGCCGCTATGCTGTTGCCAATAATGGACGCATTACCATTTAAAATGTATAGAAGAAAGTCAAAACGTTGACGTTGATCTGGTGCTGTGCTGTTAAGTGTGCGATGGTCTACATACATACGTGTAGAGTTGGGTTGCTAGGTCTTTGCGGTAGTTGTGGTGGCTAATAGTAGGAAGAGGGAACTGTTCATGATGGAGATGCATCGCTACACATCTTGTGCGCGAGTGTAGTAGTACCCTACTATTTCTGCTCCAGCCAGTGGCATCGCAGCTGCCGCAAAGCGCCGCAAAGGTCTAGCAACCCAGGTGTAAAAAGTTAACTAGGTATGATGGAGGTCGCTCAGCAGAACAGACGAGTCGGAAAAAGTGTTGAGTGCGTCCTGTGAGCCACAAGTTTGCCAGCCTTAATTTAGAATTTAGATCATTCTTTTGCTTGGTTAGTCATGTACAGTACAGATCTCTTAGAGTATTCAACCGCATTTTTATGGAAGTAGGCATGTTTAGATTGTAAATAAACTTTTAACTTATTTGGAACCATAGCTTTATTTTCTAATTTTTCGCCACAAATGATCATGTATAATGTATAGCATGCGGACTATCCTGCATTTTTTATTGAATATAAACAAATTCAAAATAATTTTCATCGTAATGGTGAACAGTAGTTTTTCATCTAGCTTTAAAAGAATTGGTATCAATTAAGGCATCAGTCAAAATATCAACTATTGATTTATTGAACGAAACACCGCTTGGCGCATTGGCATTACTACGTAGAGTGCCTTCCAGTCTGTTTTCTAATTTGAAACTTTGATATCTTGACGCTCATAAAAGAATATACAGATATTACATGAATATCTTGAAATTATTTGTTACCACATTGTACAAAAGTTAAGAATTAAAATCAAAACGTGATTGAAAACAAGAAACCTTACATAATTTAACGCTGGCCAATGCATTTCGTTCGCACATAGTCTGTTCAAATGATTCTCTCATTCCATTGCCAAGTTTCCGCACGAATTCGTATATCGGGAAGAGTATTATGCATTTATGCGTGTGACCATCCGTGAGACGCAATCATTGAACTCATTCACATAATGACAAATAACAACCGGCACGTGCCAATCTGCCATAGTACCTGGCCGACCATGAGATTATTGTAGTATTGGGTGGGCGCAAAAGTTGTAATGGCTTCGATCATAAATGGGTAGATTGTCTATTGTTGTCAACAATCATTTGTTTAGTAAATCAGATAGCCGCTATTTTCTTCGATAACTTTTGTAAACTATTCGTATTGCAGTTGGATTTCTCTATTATAATAAACTTATAGTTTATCTTAAAAAATGTCGATATGTGGTTTATAATTTATTGAAAAAGCAATTAAAACGTTTACACTTGGCTTGTATACTATACTTCTACTATCATCATTCACAATATTTAGTGATATATCTATTAGCTGAGTGTAAAAGTTAATTATCGATTTGTAATAAATTGCATAAGATACCAATCTTCATTATTTTTTTTTTAAACTTAAGTAATTTTTATTATGAGGAAATGTGGTTGATATCAGAATTACAAGCAATAGTTATTGTATATTGTAGGAATGTTGGATCGCAACAGATTACACAGTTCGATGGTTTAAATGAATGAGTATTTATTCATAAATAATAATCTTAATCGTAATGTTGTGCTAAACTCTAACTCTAGCACTCTGAAAACTCCCTTTCTATTCACTTCGTGCTATCGCTCTCAAGACTCGCTCTGTACTGTCTGTGCACGCTTTTCACGCATTCCACCCCCTTACACACATTCATTCTCTCTTCTTCTATCTCTCTGTTTTTTTAATTCATTTCAAATATTTGGAAATCTCAGTCAGTCACGTCCACCCAAAATCTTGCATAGCCACGGACCCTCCGTTCACACGCCAATCTCTAAACACTCAGTTCCAATCACTCTTCAGTCACAGGCCAGTTCATAAACATTCACGCAGTATTCTGTCTCCTACAATATAATGGAAATTTTCTTATTGATTAAATAAATTGTTTTAAAATAATATAATAATTATTCTTGTTCGAACCCATCAAAAGTTTTGCCGCACCCGATATATGGAATAAACGATACCTTTTTCTTAACGCCTGTTTGTTAAGTGAAAAGGAAAGTTCGGACAGGTAAAGTCGTATTCTCTGCAACTATGCATATATGTAGTTCTAATACTCCATTTTACCTTGCAGCACACCCGAAAACATCCCGCGACACACTGGTTTGGAATCGCTATGTTATTTTCTATTATTATAGAACCATCTTCGGTGAAGAATACATAGGTTTCGTGAATGTATATACAGCCATCGCTCGATTTACACGGATTATCCCTTCCACGAGGTTTTTTTCATAATTATTTTCCGCGTAATGATTCATATCGAAATACGTACGAAAAAACATATTATAAGCTGTGAAATGATGTATTTCACATATTTTCACGGAGAAATAAAATAGAAAAGTGGAAGAGAAACCAAGAACTATGTAAATTGGGATCGCGTAATCTGAAACCGCGTATAAAACGTTCTCGTAAATCGAAAAATTATATACATGCAGTATCGCGTAAATCGAGGAACAGAGGTAATTAAAAATTAAAAAACAAGTTCCATTATACATACATCTATATCATGCTGGTCCCTGAGAAGGAAGTAGGGTGTCACGTATATATGATATGTGGTGGCGAACGTGTTGAAACTCGATTTAATAAAAGTTTACATCAATACGGAAACACTGTTTTATATTTATCCAGTATTTAACGTTTCTATCAGATACAGTCTAAAATGTTTAAGCTTTCGTTTTGATTAATAACCGGACTGCTTAGTGAAGGATGATCAGCTTTTATGTCCCTTTCGTGCTTTCTTATTTCGAATGAACCTGGAAGAGATCTGTAGTTTAGAATACTCTTATATCCAAGTATGCACTCGTTGCTGAGAATTTTCCTCCTCTTGTCAAGATGCATTTCCTTTAGCTTGTGAGGTTTCCCACTTCTTTCCTTGATGTTGAGGTAAAAAACGACCGCTTCCTCTCGAAGATTGTAGGTACAAAGGTATTCGCGCCGTGCCTATTGAAATTAAAAACCATGTTTATATTGATACATTGCTTTTTATGTAGTGATTTTCGTAATTTAATCTATCTATAGAGTATAAATGATTAACGATAGAGTGTTTGACTAACCCCGACAGACCATTTAAAGTGTGATTCTATAAGTTAGAATAAGATGAAAATCGGAGATAACAAAATTACATGTAAAGTACCGGTTATTATAAGCGGCTAAGAAATCGGCTCATTTTGCTACCGAAGTTTCTACATGTAGGGAAAAACAACAAATGACTAACAGATTACTTTGTCAGAGTTACGATATAGATGCGCTTTTATTTTTTATGGTAACAGTTTCCTTGTTTCTTATCCTCTTTTATAGCGGCTGTCTGGGTCTGTATATGTATACTGTCTATACAGAGCATTAATATAATTTGTAATGTTGATTCTTTACCAATACGAAGTGCGATTCATCTCCGTTTACTCATAGTGAGTATGCAACTTCATTGCAAAAAACATATACATATGTTCTCGATATATATATCTAATTGTTGCGCTAAATTGCTGGAAACTGTTTGTCAAAACCAAATCTAATATATAATATTTTGTCAAATGCTCATGATATCATGTCAGCACGTCCATACAGAAGTGGAAACGTAAATAAAGTTCTGTATCGAGACCTGTTCTACCACGCCGTAGTTAAATGCACGTATACTTAAAGAGTATTCAAAGCCGATTTTCTGGAAAACGAAACTTCAAATGACAATATATTATTTTTCATTTTCGATTTATTTTGTAATATAGAATTAGTATCTCCTCGGTTGCAGCATTGATACCGGGACACCCACTATATTGTTAATATTTTTGCATTGTTGTTAATGTAAATATGAGTTATGAATAGAGTTTCGAATGTCAAAATACAAACACTAGCTGCAGACATTAATTGTAAAAGACACACGAACTATATGCACTTAAATCGTTAATATGTATATGTTGAATCCTGAAGTAGAATGATCTGCTCTATTTACTGAAATAAAGTCATCTTGCGCAGAAATATGGCGGGAATTCAAGTGGAATTTAATAGCGTCTCTTAACTCGATATTTGTTTCTTTATGGCAATTGTTTAATCAACAATGAGATAAAAGTTATTCGTTACTCTCGATCAGATTAACAGTTTCTAATGAAGCTGACATTTAACTAATGAAATCGGAACCATTGTGCCAATTTTGTTACTGTCGTTTTGCATTTCCCACGGACATTGACAACATTAGTTAGAACTTGGTACGCCCGCGTTGACATCGTATCGTTGCGTTCGAAACATGACTCGTTTATTGGCGTCGTTCCAAAGATGATGTGTAGTCCGTACCGTTCCGTGATATTCTGGTATGCGTCTGTGGACTTCCGGTACAGCTATATCGAGACGTTAGTGCTTCTGATCGTGATAACGAAGGATCCGCAGAAACGTTTATCCCCGGACACCAAAAAAAGAAGTGGACGAATCCCCTTCGAAATCTACAAAACAAAAAATAACTTTGTCACAGTTTACCGACATATGGCAATTTTGTTTTTATTTAAATCATAATAATGCGAGTCGTTTTGTTAGACAGTGAAAGATGTGGCGTCAAGGGATGCTGTAACCATGAGGATTCGCGAGGTCATAAATCCCACTACACTTTCGCGACAACACCTCGATGACGCGGCTTATTCCTAGTTAAAGTAATGAAAACCTGGTTATTATAATGTGATAGTTTATTTAAAAAAGGGTACATTGATAGATGGATGATTTTGCTTGATCGGTATTAAATTATGTAGAATCAAAATCGCGTAGGTGAACTATTAACTGAACCGAATTACTAATTGAACAAGGAACTTCCAAATCCGTTTGAACGTTTGCTCTATTGAATAATCAAACGTAAACGCGTATAATTTTTTTTATTTGAGAGACTTCTTGTCTTTAGTACGGGCCGAGCTAAGGACGGAACATAAGATAAACAAAAATTGTTTATGAAATCACTCATTTTAGTACAAGAAGAACAGTAAAAATTCGTTTACCTACATTAAATATTTGGAAGTCATCATCATTTTGTATAATAATGATTTTCTTATACATTTCAGAGTTACATTATAAACTTAATTAACGGACAATTATTTACTAACGTAAACTACCTGCGTTTAATGATGCTTTATTTTGAGATTAAGAGATTTGCGGAAAATGGTATTTCATTGAGGAACCATGTAATCCGAAATCGTAATTCAAATAATCAATCATTGGGTATTTTCGAAATGGAAAACTTAGGCAAAGTTTAATTGGGAAATGAAAGGGAATGAGTTATATTTTATTTCTGCTTTGTCATATACGAAGTATTTCAGGGTTTTTTCATCAAATAATGGCAGCATGTTCCATGAGCAAAAACGAGAAACAAATGTTGTTTAAATATAGGCTGTCAAACGTTTTATTTAAAATTTATAACAGGAAATATGAAGTTATAATGGATTTGTTCTTCCCTCGATATATGACGAGAATAAGTTGATGATAATTATCTAATTTGCTTACACAAGTTGTGTTTACTACTTCAGATTATGGAAGATGGTCAATTTCTATTGGCTTCAATAGTTGTTAGCTAGTTGTACGATTTCGTTTTGTGCTGCTTCGAAAATTTTAAAATAAAGAATGTGCAACTATGCAATTCATTTACGAATTCCGCAATGGTAACGCTTGGGCTGCAGGTAGTAAACATAACAATGGTAGTCAATATAGCTTGTCCAATCAGATTAGATAGATATCGAAAACTCATTCTCAAATTATACCGAACAAAGAACAACTTCGTCATAACTTGGTATTTTTGTTATAATTTTTTAATGGTCTTTGACAGTCTATATTTATATAACATTCTTTTTTATTTTTGATCATGAAACATGCTGTTATAACTTGGCGAAAAACCCGGGACATTCTGTATGTACAAAAAATAACAACGAATACTATTAGTTTATTGTAAGAAAATCGTTCGTTACGAACAGTATTTCAGTTTGTTCGTTATGTAATGATATGACACTACTACACGCGGTAAAATTTGACCGAAATGTTTCCTAACGAAATATTGTATGACACGTGAAGAGATTGGTTGCATGGCGCATGAATTGAAATTTCTAAATCAATCATCTGACACCTGTTTCATTCCGAATGTTGTTTGAATTTATCTTCGACGATTTATACGGTTTCAGGGTATCTATGTCGTACAATTAAACTTATTGTGATCAATACGTTACAAATTTACTAAAGGTTATAAAGGTATTAAATAATGTATATTATTAGGTGTATGCCTTAATTCAGTGCTCGTTTTCATAAAATTTAATAAAATCTTAGATGATTTTTAGATGATTGTTATGTATGTGTATATATTATACATATGCATTTTCCTTGCAACACGAAGAAGCAGACTGAATGATTACGCAAATATGTAAGTCACTGTGACAGTTACTAGCTGTAATTGAATACATGTAGACTTGTATTAAATTACCAAAAATAGGAGTCACTGCCATTTTTAATATTCTCTTTTTTTTAATAATTTCATATATTTTTCTAATTTGATCGTTTTGTTTAACATATAGCTAAACCCATCCATTCGTTTGGCAATTAGTAATACAAAGTTACTCATTTATTAGGGATTAAATTCCAAAATAATCTTCATAACAGCACCCAATTATTAGGTGTACTAATGAATTATCCACTTTCTTATGATTTTGCACCATCTAACTTTTCGACTAAATTGATCAGCTTATGTTCTAAATGAAGCTACAAGTTGACCCTAATACACAAAACAGGTACGAAACTATAAACTATACACATTTATTAAAATAATTGTGACATACTTATTGGTACACCTAATTGTATACAATTCATATTTTCCTAACTATCTAACTCACCTATTTGGAAAACAAGTGGATAATGTTATGCATTTAATAATGATAACAAATGACAATTAATAAATGTTTACTTATATATTATTTTAAAATAAGATTTTACCTGGAATTCATCCAACAGTAGATTATAGGATTATACATGCTGTTAGACATTGCGAGCCAGTAGATACCCAAGAAAACTTCTTGGATGTATGGTTCGTTTGTAATCTCGGGAAAGTATGATGCTATGATGAAGTACACATGAAAAGGGAACCAGCATACCGCAAATATCATTACCACCACAATCATCATTTTCACAACCTGAAACAAACGTGTTCATATTTTACTATTATGTATATTGTTACATATTTTTATTTAACATAAGCATGTATAAGTCTTTATTTGATAAAGAAAAAGAAAAATATATTATATTGATACAAAGAATAATGTTTAGTAGAAACTAATTTAAAGGGATATGACATAATATATAATAATGTACAGACAGATAATATCACACAAAATGTTTTTACCTAAGCACAATACCTATAGTATAACTTAATGCTTTAATTATTCTACATGCATGATCAATGAAAATGCTACAGTATTAAAAAAAATCATTGAAGACTACAGTGTGAAATTCTTATATAAAACAGCGTAGTGTTGCGTAACTGAGGCCATTGATTTATTGTCCCTTAGCTTGTGGTCAAACGATTGAACTCCATTTACCATGGAGTCGGCACTGTGTGATAGTACAGGTATTTCGGAAGAGAAAAAAAGAGTCAAAATTCAATAAAACGGAACAGATTTTCGTAGAGTCAGATATTTCGTCTGCGGATTTCGTTTACGTTTTTGTCAATACTCGTATTACGCGCGCGCGATTTATGCACGACCTTTTGTGACAGATTTCTTCATCTTCTGTCCTCGAAGTGCTGGAACAAAGAAGAAGTTGAATAATACTTCAATTTTCAGTTTCGATAGTAAAGTTTTTATAGAATATTTGTTGCGATAATAACCACGAGAACTGTTAAAGGTAGTGTTTGAAGAACTCGCGTTTTCGTTGGCTTTTCACGATCGCGAAATTCCCGTGTTATTTTGGAGTATACGTGAAAGGGTAATCTCGAGGTTAAACGAGTCCGCCACGTGCCAAATAACGAAGATAATAATAGCGACGTTGACCATAGTTTTTTACTACCGGTTTGCATGGAGACAAATAGTAAACGGAAAACACTGTTTCCCCTTAAAGTCGAGAAAGATCGGTGGAACCGAGTAGGACGAGAGAGCATAGAGAGAGGGAAAGGTGTCTCAGTTGAAAAGAGACACCATGGTGTAATAGACAGCGCCGCCAGCCGGCTAAAAAATAATTATCGCACTCGCGTAATTACGGCCGGCAGTGTGTGCTAGGAAGTTAGCCAAAGTTCCTCGAGAGAGTCGGTCACAGCCAGAGCCCTTGTTTCTGTGCTGCCGAAGTCAGCTTTTGGAAAGTTCTTCGTGGTTGCTACTAGAGAATATCTCACCAGCTCCCGAAGCCCAAATAGCTGATAGATTTCGAGAGCAAAGGTTAATTCTTCGCTCTCGAAACCCCTCTTAACGCTGTTAGAAAGAGTATAAAAGACGTGCGCTGAGAAAGAGACGATCGTAGCGAAACGGCTTTCCGTCGCACGATCGTCGCCTCATAGGCACGCGACAAACAAATTCTAAAACCAAATTCGAGCGAATAGCAATCGGATCGGTGGGCTTACCCCGATTCTTTTGTCGATTGTTCCTCGATTTAGAAGAAATCGGAGACCAGCCCCCGTGGCAGGTATCAAGGTTGTCGGTGCACTCGCCGTTAAAGCGTCCGATACGTTTTCACGTACAGGGGCGGTGATCCTGCATACTCCTGGTTTAGATCCAACGATCGCTTTAGGCGCGTATGGCAGTGAGTGACAGGTCACAACCTTCTATCTCTCGAGCAGCGGTACTTTGTGTCGTATATCGACGGTAATAGCGCACCTAAAAGGTTACTGCAATTCCAGTACCTTTTCACGACATCATAGCGAACGCCGTGTGAGAAACCAAGCGGTGAGACTCCGAGTTTCAACCACCTCCCGGGACTAGTATTCTAGTGACCGCTGGTTCTCCTCCATACGGCACCTCCCTTTTGGAGCCTTACAACCTCCATTAGCGAGAAGCCGGTTCGAGGCAATCGACTGTTGCATCCGATACAGGATATAAAATTAAATCTGTACGTTTGCACACGACGGTTCCTTGCTTTGCGCAGGAAACGTCGCATAATACAGTCCACTCCCCTCTACTGTGTCTTATAGCACGAATAAGTGCCCTCACTACCTGTCACGCATATCGTGATCAGGGAAGAAGAGGAAAGACGCACGGATAGAGCAATAACTTGATAATAACGTAAGGAATTCGGTGTTTACACCGATTCTTTTTGTTACAGGCCCACGAGCGCAGAAAGTGCACGAGAGGTAGCTCTTATTCAATAAACGGCCGTCCAGAAACCGACGGCCAAAATAAAACAAGCGTTCGTTCATTGAACCTCAGTTCCTTTCCCTCATATCCGAGCCCTGTTTAGTAGAATCGAAAAATAAAGTGCAATTCACTTAAACAGTAGTGTTACTTCGTTAGCGTTGCTTCTCGACGGTTTAAAGTTCGCAGGATATTTGGGCTTTTGATGAATGATTTATAATAGCTTGTAAATATAAGGTATAGCGAGAGTACTCTTCAGATCCACCTTGATCGGTGGAAGTGGTAACTCATCCCCAAGAAACTTTATGCAAGGAATTTTTTCGGTTCTCTTCGTGACGTCAGGGACGCCCCTTTTTGGGGCCATTTTCCAAGGGGTGTTGTTGATAAATGAAGCATTGCTCCACGAGCCAATGGTCGCTAAATACTGAAGGCACTTATCACGAGTGCTAACGACGCGACGCAAAGTGGAGCAGAAGCATGCCACACGCGGTAAAAAGTCCGTTTTCGGAAATATACCCAGAATGAAACAATTTTTTTATCCCAATTAGTTGGTCATCTGAATTATGATTTAGTATATTTTTTTACCATTTCTCAACTGTGTAGACGGCTACATGGCTTTGAAGTGGTCGATGTTGAAATCATAAAAAATTATAATCGTTGTTTATAATCGCGTTGTTTTTTCAAATTAAATTTTGGATGGCAGAATTAAGTCAGACTAATATACACTTCAATTATACCAAATGGTGTTTTTATATGTTTGATATTTTTTGAGTTATATTTAATTGAACATATTCAATTATCATTTCACTTTTTGATTATTGACTCGGCGGTCCCTGTAGTCACATTTTAAAGTGTGAAGTCTCAGCTTACTTTTAGAAAAAGAATTAGTTGCCAGGAGCTGCCAAGGCGAATATGCGAGAGATACATAAATAGTTGCCGCGGCACGTGCGCGCATAATAGAATGCAGGCTACATTACGGTGAAGTTGGACTACAATGAAGTTAGGCTACGACAAAAACTCGCAATAATATTTAAATTCTTAAAGATGCGGTATAACAAGGAAAAATAGTACATTAATAAGTTTCTTGTTTTAAATGCTACAAATGACATCTGTCTTTTAACATTTGCTTAGTCTTGTTACGACTGTCGTTGCCGTGGCGTGGGTAACGCACAGGCGTGGTATCAGGGTAAAGGCTTAGATAGGGATGAGATAGGAATTCGGACGAACCGGTGTCTATTTCACCACCGGGAGCCGAAAGGATAGGTGAAACGTGGATGAGCCGGTGTCTGTTTCACCACCGGGTGCCACGCTGGTAAGTTTTCGTGGATGAGCCGACGTCTGTTTCACCGTCGGGTGCCACTAGGAATTGCGTGGATGAGCCGGTGTCTGTTTCACCACCGGGTGCCACGTTGGAAGTTTTCGTGGATGAGCCGACGTCTGTTTCACCGTCGGGTGCCACTAAGGAATTGCGTGGATGAGCCGGCGTCTGTTTCACCACCGGGTGCCACTAGGTAAAGGGTTTTGGAATTGTCGTCGATATACCTCGAGCGGTAAAGGTATATCTGTGCGGAATACCGAAGGTTGCGTTACAGTAACTATTGAGATGGGTTTTCGTACTAAAGTGAACTGATAGAATTTTACTAACGATATATTTTATATGAATATACTTAGTTACACTATTCTTAGATTATTCTGACGGCGAGAGTAACCATCTCGGCATTAACGCAGCACGAGCGCGGGGGCAGTCTTAGACGATCCGACTCGAAAACTCGCGTATTCGTTCAAATGTGCTCGAAGGGGACTTCAACCCGATCTTGCTCAGAGTTTCGGCGTGGCGTCGTACTAAGCTTCTACTGAACCCCTGAGCCTTAGTTTCAGGCCCTTTATATACCCAAACATCTGTTGGATTTCGGAGAACGGACTGTGGGGGTATCTCTGACTAGCCGCGTTCTTAGAAGTAATTATCGCTTATCGCGCGGCGGAGCCCTACGCGGAGCTGTACGCTGCCCGTTTCGGTGCGACGAAGAGTCCATACGTAACATCTCCCGCCTTAGGTAAAACGTCGTTTACTACGACGCTTTTCACAAAGCAACCGAAACGGGTGGTGTCGCACGCGCAAAAAATACAAACAATAAGGAAAAATACACTAATGATATAAAGAGTACCCACAATGAAAGATTATAAAAGAAAAATACACATACGATATATATGACAAAAAGAAAAAGAAAAGATCACACTTAAAACACGTGGATATAAAAATACTAAATCAAAAATTCACACACATAAAAGAACAGAAGAAATCACACATAAAACAAAAACGTACAAATACATATAAAAACATGCTTATAGCGATATACAATATGTTGGGCAATACATATATTGAAATAGTTACGAGCGGGGTTAATTATCCGCTTTTAATGATTTACATTTTGTGCTATGCGGTCGGAGGCTGTTTTTCGACTCACATTTCTCACACACACTCATACGCTCATAACACTTCAGAAGAGGCTGCATGCCCCTATTAGGAAAACACACCCTAGGACCCTTCCGTACAGTCCCAAACACTTCACCGGACACCCGCGGTTACTCTTCTGTCGGCACCGTTGTACCTTGCTGGCTGCTATTTCGCCAGTATCCGTGCTCCGTAAGTGGGATGAATTTTCTTCCAAACACATATGTATGGCTTGGAGTGTAGCATACATCATAGTTAAGCCTTCTTTTTCGTAGCTGTTCGGCCATGAGATGCGTAAATAATTGTCGAGTCTCATCTAGACTGACTCGAACGTTGTTCCTTGAGAGCGTGACGCATCGTCTTATCTCGAGCTCCCAGGGACGTGTGTATTTATACTTTTAATTTTATTTACGGGCAGCGCCCTTTAAAAGCGATTAGTTGAGTACGGCGTAACTAGCATAACTAGTAAATTACCAATATTTAAAAATGCGCAGATAACTAGGTCGACATTTTTGTCGATTTCAACTAGTACATAGTTGGTGCGCGAAAGCTATCTAGGGGTACTAGAATATGGCTACGATGAGCGGCTAACTAGGCCGATAAATATCAGCTTCAACTAGTATATTACCGGTATGATCGCAAAAGTGATTTTTGCTCCTTTTAAGACGGGTTAACAAATTTTTCCCGACGCTGCTGTTGAATTATTTACTTGCAGGTACTTGCATCGTGGCCGTGGATATCACAATACCAACAATATAGTTGCGATGCTTGATTTGTATGCTGCTTCATTTTCTTCTCGGTACGAAGATTTTCTTGAGAAGCTGTAGACCCATCGGAGGAGGGGTTCCTTCCTAGTGCGAATGCATGGGCCCTTCTCGGTCGTTCGTCGTAGTCGGTTTCTGAGCTAGATGAGCTTTCTTCACGAAACCTGTGATAACTAGACGAACGCGACCGAGGGTAAACCACTTGAGTTTTGTGGCTATCTTCTTCGTGGTGGCCATCCTTTCCAGATGTATTCCACTGGTTCTTCAGTCGTTGGTCCTTACGCAGGACAGCCTCGAAAGCGTCGTCGAGTGTCCTAATTTTTTGCTCCGAAAAGGCAATTCTCCAGCCTATACGACAAGGAAGGCCATCCAGGAAACTCTCCAGCAGATCATTTTCCATTTCCTCGATGCTTGAATGGTTGCTTGTTCCGTAACGGTCGCGTATCGCGGCACGCGTGCATTGGGCCAGATGAATGATGCGATCGATGTAACTTTCAAGAGATTCCCTTGTCCGGATGTGTATTCGAGAGATCTCTCCTAGTAGATAAGATAGGTCACGACCGGGAGAATATCTCTTCTTTAAAAATTCAAGCAACTCCGATATTTTCGTGAACGGTTTCCCTTGGATGGATCTTCTTGCTGGCCCGGTGAGCTTCGTCAGAATAATCGCCAGATACTCCGGCTCGGTGCTCGGCGGAATAACTGCTAAGCCGTCCTCCACGCTTTGCGCGAAAACCGGTAAGGATGGGTTCTCGCCATCAAAAACGGGAATAGAGAACGCGGCCGCTTGTATACTGTTTTGGCGCGTAAATACGGCTATAGAATTAGCCATGGAATATGTTAAATTTACCATGCTATCAGGCGTAAGCGTAGCTTGTTGCCTCTCCATCTCTAATAGTTATAAAGTAACGGATATATCGGTATCCCACCGCTGTCACCAGTTTGTTACGACTGTCGTTGCCGTGGCGTGGGTAACGCACAGGCGTGGTATCAGGGTAAAGGCTTAGATAGGGATGAGATAGGAATTCGGACGAACTGGTGTCTATTTCACCACCGGGAGCCGAAAGGATAGGTGAAACGTGGATGAGCCGGTGTCTGTTTCACCACCGGGTGCCACGCTGGTAAGTTTTCGTGGATGAGCCGACGTCTGTTTCACCGTCGGGTGCCACTAAGGAATTGCGTGGATGAGCCGGTGTCTGTTTCACCACCGGGTGCCACGTTGGAAGTTTTCGTGGATGAGCCGACGTCTGTTTCACCGTCGGGTGCCACTAAGGAATTGCGTGGATGAGCCGGCGTCTGTTTCACCACCGGGTGCCACTAGGTAAAGGGTTTTGGAATTGTCGTCGATATACCTCGAGCGGTAAAGGTATATCTGTGCGGAATACCGAAGGTTGCGTTACAGTAACTATTGAGATGGGTTTTTGTACTAAAGTGAACTGATAGAATTTTACTAACGATATATTTTATATGAATATACTTAGTTACACTATTCTTAGATTATTCTGACGGCGAGAGTTACCATCTCGGCATTAACGCAGCACGAGCGCGGGGGCAGTCTTAGACGATCCGACTCGAATACTCGCGTATTCGTTCAAATGTGCTCGAAGGGGACTTCAACCCGATCTTGCTCAGAGTTTCGGCGTGGCGTCGTACTAAGCTTCTACTGAACCCCTGAGCCTTAGTTTCTGGCCCTTTATATACCCAAACATCTGTTGGATTTCGGAGAACGGACTGTGGGGGTATCTCCGACTAGCCGCGTTCTTAGAAGTAATTATCGCTTATCGCGCGGCGGAGCCCTACGCGGAGCTGTACGCTGCCCGTTTCGGTGCGACGAAGGGTCCATACGTAACAGTCTTTATGGTACGGTTTATGACACGGCCGCGAAGGAACGCTACCTTTGAGTTAAAATTTCTTTTATTACACGCATGTATTATTTTTATGTACTGGCGAAGGTAATTAAATTATTTAGTTATTTTTTATTGGTACAAAGACATGCTACACACCAGGAGTTTTCTAAAGATACATCTATTTATAACGGTACAAGGGCCGACGAAGCAAATATGAAGGAACCTTCGGCAGGTCATTTCACATCAAATCGACCATGTTTTGATTAAAATACTAGGGATTTAATTAAAATTGAAATATATTTTGGTCTAGATGAGATCCGGGGTGATGGGGGGGGGGGGGGGCTAAATCATCTTTTTCTTGTATTCAAGTTTGTTTAAGGCATACGAAACTTCGAATTTTTAAATTTTTGTCTATTTTTAAGAAATCAAGATGCACATCAGAATATTTATGTCAAAAAATATTCCTCAAATTGAGCCGCTTCGTTAACTTTGATGTAGGAAGTTTAACTGATTCAAATAAATTACGTTTACATTGAAAAATTAGTTTTGTAGTGTTAACAATTATAAGCAAATTTTTATTGTGTATCATTCAATTTGAACGTAAGGGATTTGAAAAATTTGAAAAAATATTACTACATTCTTTGAAATTTTAAAATGAGCCCTTCTTAAAACTGGTGTCTTAGGGATTACCGTCTCAAAAAGCTGTTGAAAGAACCGTGCGCACCGTTCCAGGTACATATATGAGGTGCATGCTCCGCTATGATGGTCATGGACAATAGTGAATCTGTCAAAGGGTTTCACTGACCATTCTGAGCCAGTATTATTAATTATTTCAGTTTATTTAGAATTGCAAGTAATAGAATATAATGTTAAACAATCGTTCTAAAAATATGAATTTGTATGGTCACTAATTATTAAAAAGGGAATGTTTAAAACAATTAGTTTATACTTAATTTCTTTATAAAACTGCAATATCATCTAGAATACTCACTTGTTCAATATTTCAAAGATGTAAATGAATGAGAAGTGTTTGAAAGGTATAGCGTAAGATTTGGTATTTACAGCACGTAAAAGTATCTAAAAAGTATGTAAAAATCAATTACATTAATAGAATTACATCGTTACAGGCAAATGGCTGATGCAGATATGTATTCCAGCCCTATAAAATAAATACGTAGGAGACAATCGTATGGTTTCAGTCAGAAAATGTTTTTTACCGCGTTTGGCATGCTTCCGTCCCACTGTGCGACGGTGGAATACTTGAACGTCCTGTTGATTATTGTTGAAATTATATTTTATTAGCGCTTGAAGCCTAAATAGCCTCATAAGTGTAGACCAATAGCGGTAAAAAGCCAGGTACAAGCGGTACTCCATGCTCCAAGGCGCGAAACCGGGGAAACCCTAAGCCGACCGTGGCCTGGCTGGCTCGTCCCAGTCCTCTACCGCGTGTATTTTGTAGGCGCAGAAATGTTAAAAATGGGAAAAGGTGAAAGTGCGAGGAAGCGCTGCGTCGCTTCGAGATGTAATAAAGTCAGTCACAGCGTAGACCTAGGCCGTGAAGGGTCGTCCTTTTGAGTATTGCCGCGCCCGTAGGACGAAGCCATCACCTGACGACAAAATATATATATATATATATACATTAGTAGAAACGGAGCCTGTCTTGTTTTATTTCTCATTCTGTCGGCATCCTGCATTTCCTTCCGTCGTTAATTTTGATATCGCAAAGCCTACATAAGCAAGCAATATTATAGAATATAAACATGTCTTAAAACTATAGTGATTACAATAATAAAGTTACTAATAATAAAAAAACGGGACTACAATGTTAATATCGGTATGTGCAGAATGTGTTAGATAGAAAATATTAAAATATAAAAATAGAAATTAACTAAACTTGTCTTACGAGGGAAACTACCCAAGTGTTCCACTCACATATTTACGAAACTTTGTCAACTTATAGAGCTCATCAAACTGAAAACGTGTGCCCCTCTTTGGGGCAGAAGCTAATTGGAAGGGACAGGAGTTGTGAGTAGTTTCGAACCACAACTGTAATATGCTTTTCACCGTGCGTTTGAATAGCTCGCAAATGCAGGAGGTAAGAGATCTTAGACGAAAGGTGCTATCATTCTCCTTTGGGATAAAGAACACCTGCGATGGTTTTCATTCCTGCAATACTTTGCGTTGAGAAGGAAAATCGTTGTAGAGATTGTGCAGGACTAGTCGGATATTGGTGGGCAGCTTCTGCAGCATCGAGTACTTGATTCCGTCAGCACCTAGAGCCAATTTAACCTTCGTATATTTCAATGCAACGTTTAAATATAACAGGTCGAAAAGATAGTGCAAAAATTCGTTGTCCTACCCGGTAAAATTTGGTTGGAATTATGAAACCTATTGAGGGCAAAGCTTTCCAATATCTGCTTCTGCGGCCGACAAGTCGGGTGGCGTACTGGCTGCTAGGTCCGCAGACCAGTCTGACTTGAAAGTATTGTAGTTACTTTACTTCATAAATACGAAACGTTAGTTTGGGCACTAATTGTAAGCGAGAATGCCAACGCTATATAGGAGGTCTGCTGTTTGTTATTGGAACACTTTTTCGTATCTTTAGTTTGCTTTTGAAGAGGTCCCAATTAGTGAAAAAGACTAAAAAGTGACTTCATTTCAGCAAAGCAGCCTTTCTCAACCGACAGATTTGGAGCACTCGGAGTTCCACCACGGAACAGGACAGGGGCGCCAAATGCCGTTGTGTGGAATTTTTACAGGGGTGGTCTGTGATACTACTATAGGAAGTAAACGAATGACAGGGACGAGGAGAGTGTGTGTGTGCGTCCGCAGTGGCGTCGGAGATTTCCAAACGGGTAAACACACGAGGGAAAAGGGGACAATGTGTACGCGCGCATCCGCGGAGGTGTCGAAAATTTCCAGGCAAAACACGACAGCGCCAATCAGGTAACAATACTTTTCGGAGACTTCCTAATTGGCGCGGGGCTGCCACCGCTAATGAGTATAAGTAGGGGCAACATTCTGGCCGATACAGGTCGCACCGCAGCGGGTCAAAGAGTGGAGATCGCAGCGAGTACATAGAACCGCGAAGAATTTATATACGGTCTATAATATATTTATTAAGAAAAACAAGAGCGTTCATTCTACTATCCCTCGCACAAATCTAGCGTCTTAGACAAGAACCAAGAACATCTCCCAGTCTTTTGTCCTACACTACCTCTTTTAGTTCGAAAAGAAAGTGACTGTATTGCTCGTCCAATTTGTTTTGTACTAATTCAGGAAATAAAAAGTTTCGGTCTTCGTTGAGGGAGGTTTGGTATCCTATTCAGTATACCTTCCTGGTGGAAGTACGATTGATATATGCATACGAAAATTCTTAGTGGTTTGGTAAATTATGTCGATGGGGAAGTAGTCAGAGCCGAGTAAGTCACCGTGTTCTTTGGTGATAATTTTGTGATTGATATCTGAAGGCGAGACGGCGAGGTTAATATTGCTGGGAATTTCACCCGAACAACCGAACCTGGGTTTTCCATCGTAATTAGGTATAAATATCATTAACAGTACTGTACAGCTTCTTTCTCTCGCTGTTATTAGAGGATTAATTCCATGCATGGTAATGAGCGTTGAAATTTCTCACCAGTATTAAGTTTTCCTGCGTGTTCCGTCTTTGTGACAAGTTTTTCCGTTTCGTACACACGGCGGATTGTTAAGTACAAACAGATATCGAAATCTTATAGAATCTTTTTATTTCACAGTCAATAGCTCTCTACAGCAAAGTTTTTAATATTTCGCTTCACAATATTTTGTTTAAGTTTTTATTTTTATTGGGGAAATAGGCTTAGTGACATGCAACGGTAAAACCAAATTAATAGTTCCCGTTCCGTGCTTCGCCAAGCCTTCCTATGAATCATCCCTAAATTCTAAAAGGCGGCATAGGGGCATCGGAGCATCACGCTTCCCGGTCCTGCCATAAAATCAGCTGCCCCTTCAATGGTCATGAGCTGCGAAGACCCCCCAGCGAGCACCCCACCACGCGTTTACGTTTAATTGATCACAAGAGCAAGCGTTCAAACGGGTTTGGGAGTTTCTCATTCCATCAGTAATCGGTCTACTTAATAGTTCACTTACGCGAATTTGATTTTGTGCCAATCAAGCGAAATCGTCCACCGGCAATCATAGCTGTATATAATTAACGGCTTTAAATAAAGTATCACATAATGAAAATCCGGTTTTCATTCCTTTAAGTAGAAATAGCCCGCGTTATCGAGGTGTTCATGCGAAAGTGTAGTAGGATTTACGACTCCGCGAAACTTCATGGTTACAGCATTCCTTGACGCCATATTTTTCTGATCCTACGAGCCGCATTTCGCGAGTGGAAGTGAAACAACAAATCGTGGACAAACAGTGCAGTGCATGTGTAGTCCAAGTGCAGTACACAAACACGTGACTGAGTGAACAAACATTTGTGAATTATTTATAAGTGAAGTTTTACATAAACACCATGTCTGCCGAACGGGTAAAGATCCTCATCAACAAGAGGTGTGGCATTAAGTCACAGTTCACCGCATTTGAAAAATTCTTGAGCAAATATAAGGAATACCCGGACGCGGTCGCGCTAAAGTGTAGACTCGCGGGCCTCAAAGAAGTCTATGCTTCGTTTACTGATATCAAGGCTGAACTTGAGGCTCCTTCAGGAGGACGATAACCACGAAGCAAGAGGCAATGGAACATGAGGCACGTTATCTGGAGTCTCGCATCACCGCCACAAGATTCACAAAGGAATCTCATACGACAGAATCGACTCAGAGCTGTTCCAGCATCCGGATTTTTCCCGCCCCAGCATCTTCACCATTGGAGGTGAAATTACCAAAAGCGGATCTGTCTCGCTTCAACGGAAAATTCGAGGACTGGGTGTCATTCAAGGAGCAGTTTATGTCCATGATCGAGTGCCGGGAAGGACTCACTAACGTCCAAAAACTGTACTATCTTCGATCCTCGCGCTCCGGTGATGCAGCTCGAGTCATCGCTGCAATGGAGACTACCGAGGACAGTTATCGTCGAACGTGATAGTTTCTGAAAGATACGTACGCTAACGAGAATCTGATCGTCTCGAGGCGCGTGGAGCTGATTGTACAAACTCTCATGGTACATCACGAGAGTGCTGCAGATTTAGGATCATTCATATATCATGTCCACCAACACCTTCGAACGCTCAAATCCCTCAATGTTCCTGTTCAATATTGGGGCTCACTTCTGATGGCCGTTTTGCCGCCAAAACTGCCACAGAAAACACGAATGGCATACAACACCACCTTACTCGATAAAGAAATTCCGAAAGTTCCAGAGGAGACCAACATCACTACCTGGAAAGTGAAATATTGAAGAGCTATACAATGCTACTGAAAAAAGCAGGAACGTCATATATTACACTGTACGACGCAAAATTTGCTTCACAATGTCCACTAGGTGTTTCTAGTAGAGTTCCTCGTCCTAAACATGAATCCGGACACAGAATTACTTTATCATCCTTAGTTTTTGAAAAAACGTGCATTTTCGTAAAAACAGTTCATTTTGGGAAAAAGTGAATGTTGCGACACAAGGTAACAATTAGCGATTGGTGGGACCGTTCACTTATCGCGTATCCTCGAGATAAGCTAATACTCCAGAAGAGATTTGAATTATCGAATCCCAAAGATAAAATTTTCTTCTTAATTTTACAAGTATAGTAATACACGGTTGTTTGCGATTTTAGAGTGTGTTTCGACTCCATGACAGCGACTGATTCTCTCATTTTTTCTCTGACTTGGTCAGAGCACTGTGTTGGCTTTAACAATAAATCAGGCCTGTTCACGAGAGTGGCCCCTCGTGCCGTCAGCTTCCCACCACTGTCACCAGTCGTACGCAACGGAGATAGCTTAGAAAAGAATAGCGCAACGTCGCTCCACGACGCGACGCGTCGTTCGCGCTCACTCCTCACCACTCCTCTCTACATCTAACTCTATTCATTCTACTCTAGGAATAAGCAAAAGAAACAATTTTTATGTGTCAACTGAAATTAAAAAAAAATGTATCTTTCTGAAGTTGTCAGTTTTAAGAAGATAATTACATGATCTCATCATTGATCTCTCATTATTCATCTCTTAAAGTTCATTATCTGTTACTTCAAAAATCTAGATAATTTTGAGAACATAATATCATTGACATTTATTTGGATTAATTTGAAAACTGTATAAAGTAAAATTTGAAAATCTATTCGTTTAAATTTATTTTATTTTGTATAATTGCTCGAATAATAATATTTAACTGTGTAATAGCAATACGCAATGTGCTTAACAATGAAATATTTTTTAAGCGTTCTTCTGTGGTGGGATTTAATTAATTTCATCGTGGAGAAACTACATTCACATACATAAGTAGGTGAAACCATTGAAAACAATTTTAAACCAAAATTACGTAACTTTGGGTATTGTTCGAGGGGCAATAATTCGAAAAAGTCAACAGCTGTTTCTTTTCACGTTGTAAAGAACGGATCCTTTTGCAGATCGCATAATTCTAATTGCAAATCCACTTGCTGATTTTCAGTTAGAACCTGCAATAGATTTGCAAACAGTTTTATATAATTTCTTAAATTCTTGAAATCTTTAAATCTATCACTAAATTCATTTAAAATGTCTAATATACACTACCGTCCATAACTATTTGGACACCTGTACTTTGTCAGAGAAAAATTAAATAAACTATAGGTAAAACCGTCTAATGTACCTTCAATCGTTGTTTTTTATTCACACGTCAATAATATTCGAAACAGGCGATATTCAATGTCAAATAGTATAAATAAAATGGTAATAACTTGCAGGATTTTTGCGACTGTTTATGGCTTGGCTTGCGCCTCTTGATGAGTGACAGAGACCAGACGCAAGTACCGATCGGTTTGCTTTTCGAACAAGTCAGGTCGCCCTTAGCTTCGAAAGTATTTAGACATACATAGAATAGTGTGAAATAAACCGCCTTGCGCCATACCAAATGTAAAGTTCATTAGACCACCTCCTACAAAATCTCAGAAGTGGGATTCGAGTGATTTTGGCGATACTGCGTGGAATTCTTAATTTTTTTGTTCGCAACAATTAAATTTTAGTACCCTTTAGTGTTAGGAGGTGACATTTGGTGATAATAACACTGGGTTAAGTGAACTTCGACAGTTTTGTTAGTTTGTGACTATTCGTGTTTAAGGCACACAATGTTCGGCAAAAAAAGGGACATGAGTGATTTGACCATCGCGGATTTGAAGGAACTCCTTCGAGACAGAGATATGGCTGTCTCTGGCAGCAAAAACGAGCTGGTCTTATTTCGCTTTGCTAGGGAGAAATTTCATTCGATCTCCAGACATTAACATAATATTAGAAAATTCGGTGAAATTGAGGCGAACAGAAGCGAACGCCGAGATTCGGAAGAAAAATAATTTATCGGGCAAATACTACAAATTGATTACGTCAAAAATCCAGTTTCGGCTAAAGAATTGTTAAACTTCGATCCGAAATTAGAAGCAAAAACGACAAAAAATGTGAGAGAAATTTATTTCTGCAATCATGATCAGGCCGATAACGACGAGCAGCGTCCGTACTCGGTTGAAACGGCAATCTCCCTAAAAAACGATGAACCAATCAGTTTTGAACCACGTCCGTTACCCTTTGCAGACAAACAGAAACTGCGGACAATACTCGACGACCTGCTTAGAGAAGGAATCATTAGACCGATTAACCCCCCTTACGCCAGTCCAATTCTTCTAACAAGAAAAAAGAACGGAGAAATTAGGATATGCATAGACTACCAAGAAATAAATGAAAACACAATTAGGGATAACTTTCCGGTACCGTTAATCGACGATTACTTAGATCAATTAAGAGACAAACGATACTTCACAAAATTAGATTTAAAGAACGGATTCCACCACGTAAAAGTAGCTGAATTATCAATTAAATACACATTTATACACGTTTATAAGAACGTTATACCAATACGAATACCTTGAAATGCCATTTGGTTTAACAAATGCACCCCGCATGTTTCAAAGATATTTAAACGAAATTTTCGGACAATTAGTTAGACAAAACAAAGTCTTACTTTATGATATCCTGATTGCCACGTAAACCACTAACGAATATCTTGAAATTTTTGACGAAATATTCCAGTTAGCGAGAAAATATAATATACAGTTTAGATTAGACAAATGTTCATTCCTATTTCGTCAAATTACTTATTTAGGCTATTCCATAACCGAGAGCGGCATCGCACCAGCGAAAGAGGATATCGAATCCGTCGTAGATTATCAAATACCTAGGAGCACCAAAGAGGATTCCCTGCTAGGCGGCAACAGAGGACGGACGCGTGACAGTTCGCTCCGTACGAAAGCGTGCAATAGTGCGGAATTTTTGCACTAAAGCGTAAATGTAAAACGCGAAGTGAAGCGTGGACGGGCAGCGATCACTGGAGAGGACTTGTTGAAGGATCGGTGCCGAAAAACGCTGGAAAGTGAAAAAGTGCGGATTCGCGTCGGCTGACAGCGAGGCGGCCATCTTGGTCACCGACGAATCGACGGGATTTATTCCCGTCATCGGCAGCGATCCTGGAGATTCCGCGGTGCACCGGACAATTGTTGTCCCCAGGAGGAACGATAAAACATCTAGTGCAAACGTGGAGTGTTCGAAAGTGACGGAGAAGTCGTCAAAGAACAGAATTCCTGCCTACGTGGCAGCGGCGTCGGCGGCCGGCAAGGCTGCGCATGCGCAGCGCGATCCCAGCCGTGAATCGCACCAGATTCGCGAAATGCTCCAGCTGTCGGGAAGCGACAAAACAGAGACTCATAGCAGAGCAGATGTGGACGCCATGAGCGACAACTCGGCGTCAACCACGGCCTCTGGGGAACGAGCACGGAGAAAATCCACGAGGAATCGGGGATCAAGTAGCGGAAAAACCTCCTCGAGCGGTTGCCCCGCAGACGTGCCTGGGGACGTCCACGAGCGGCGTCGACGGTGATTCGGATGCCTCCGTGGTCTCCGTGCTCTCGTGCGCGCCTTCCAGGAAGCGTCCGGGATCGGGAGGAGACGCTGGCAAGGCAAAGAGGATCGCCAGCGGCCAGAAGCTTATCGAGACGACGGCAGCGATGCAGGACTACGAAATCGCACCGACACAACACTTCTCCCAGTCCTCGCCGAAGGGGCTCCCGGATGAGAACAACATCGCGGAGAAGATGAGGACCCAAGATAATAGTAGGACCCAACGTAATAGAGGAACAGTTGCGCACAGTAGAAAGGATTTCTACTGCATCCCGCAACCGGGCTGACTCATTTTGGAAATCCCGGGGCCGGACAAAAACGAGAAGGCGAGAGCCCTGACCAACAGGATGGCCAAGGCACACGACGGAATAGGCGTGAGAGCGCGCAAAATTGCACCTGAGGGGACTGGACGACTCAGTATGTCGAAAGGAGATCGCGGCGGCTCTAGCCGCTCTGGACGGCTGCACCGAATCCGAGGTGCAGGTGGGCGAGATTCGTCGCACACCCGTGGGCCGTGACACGATCTGGGCGCACTGTCCGCTGGCGGTGGCCAGAAACGGGGTTGCCGAGAGATGCTTGCTGGTGGGATGGAGCTCAGCTCGAGCAAGCGCGGTTGCTGCAGTGCTACCGCTCCCTAGAAATCGATCATACAGGGCAGCGGTGAGAAAACCGGGTAGATAGAAGCGGATGCTGCTATAGGTACGGCGACACCGCTGACCGCGCCGCTCAGTGCGTAGCGGAGGTAAAGTGCCCTATTTGCGTGGACCTAGGCAGACCAGCGGGCCACAGACTGGTCAGTAAGTCCTGCGCTCCGCCTCCAGCAAAAGGGAGTAAGCGGAACGCGAAGAAAGGCGCACCGACGCAAGCCGTCGCGAACATCGGTGCACGGAAACCGGTAGCCGTGCCAACAACGTCCGAGGAGGGCACCCGCGCGGTGTTTAATCGTCCCGCGCCGGACACAGGCCTGGTGGAGGCTATGGCCTTCGAATAGAATTCACGGCCACACTCCTCCAGACCAACCTCAACCGCTCACGCCGAGCGCAGGATCTTCAGTTACAAGCGTTGCGAGAGGGGTGGGGGGGGGGGGGGGTGGGTTATTGGTGGCCGCGGAGGCGTACGTCATCCCCGAGCGCCAGTATTGCTACGGGGATACGTCCAGCACCGTAGCCGTAATATGGGAGGGCGCCACGAGCTCACCGACGTGCGAATTGATCGAGCGCGGCGAAGGGCATGTGGCAGTGCGCTGGGAAGACATCGCGGTGGTGGGATTTTATATTTCGCCCAGCGGCGGCATCGCGGAGTTTGAGAGGCGCCTGGAACCAATTCGCGGACGCGTCAGCAGATGCCTTCCTCTCCCGGTGCTGGTCCTGGGAGATTTGAACGCTTACTCGACGGCGTGCGGATCACCCAGGACAGACACCCGGGGCCGCCTGGTGCAGGATTGGACGGCGGGGCTCGCTGTTAATCAACAGGGGTAGGGCCGCGACCTGCGTTCGGTGGCATGGCTCGTTCATCGTGGATTTCATGTGGGCTACCCACATAGCCACGAGCCGCATGGGGAATTGGAGGGTAGCGGAGGATGTCGAGACGTTATCCGATCATCTATACATCTGTATGGAGGTCGGAGCGCCTCGCGTCCAGAACGCCACCCACACGCCGTGGGGATTAAATGGGGGCTCACCACCTCCACGATGGTCGCTCGATAGCCTCGATGAGGACCTTCTGGCAACCGCCGCCCACGCCGCGGCCTGGTCGGGAGACCCGCTCTCAACTATTTATTTACATCTAACGCGAATGCCTAAAATTATATAATCTATGTGTCATCCCGTAATTTGTAAAATTTGTCCTCGGTTGACTCTAGTCGGTTTCATAACTCATGGATCGTCTAGTCCTGATATTGCTCGATCGACAGTGTTTCTTCTAATGTGTTCGATTCTAATACCAATATTGCATTGTAACGGCTTAACGCGTCCACGTGCGACATTTTGCTTCCGCTTCGATGTTCTATTATGTAATCGTAATTCTGTAGGAACATCGCCTAACGTGATATTCGGGGATTAACACTCTGTTTGCTTAGCGTTAACCTACAGCTGTCGCAGCCTGTCATTATTTTAAACGGGATGCCTCATAAATAAATGTGGAATCTCTTGATTGCATAAACTATTGACAAACATTGGAGCTCGAAGCTATGGTATTTTTCCTCCTGTGCGGACGTCCTTTTACTAAAATAAAAAATTGGTAGAAAAAGCTTTGCTGGGTTGTTTCTGTAGTAGGATCGCGCCAAAACCACTACTGCTCGTATCGCAAAGAAGTCAGATTTCGAATTTCGGCGCATAAATTGCTAAGACCGGGTCATACGTTAGGCATTGTTCCAGCGTGACAAATGATTGGTTTTCTTCTTGCCCGAAATGAAAAACGGAATTCTTGCGTAGCAAATCGTATAAGGGTCTCGCGGATGTCGAAAAGTTTCTAATAAACCTGCGGAAGTAACTTGCCATGCCAATAAACCGTTGCACCTCTTTGGTGTTCCTTTTTTTCGTTGGGGAAGTCTTCTTCTTGGGGGGAGTGTCGGATTTGTACCGACTAAAACCCCAATGGTGATCGCCCCCCCCCCCCCCTCTTTTGAGGCTCTTTCCCGGGGGCAGAGATTGAAGATCTCCGCCCTTGACTATTCGCGTATTACGCCGTCGCACGGCAACGTTACGATCAAGCGGCGTCCCTTCCATGTAATGGCAGTGCAATGGAACCCTGTTACCCCAGCCAGGTTTCCTGCGATTCCCGACGGCTCCCTTTTTAGTCACCTCGTACGACAAGCAGGGGATATTGTAGGCGTAGTCTTTGCTTGGCCTACAGGGTGTTGAACTTACTGGGTCGCAGTCGCGATCCCAGCGAAAGACCGCCGCTCTCGATTACACGGAGCGCCGGCGACCACGTGCGCGACCCCTGAGACCTACCTCCCTGCGAGCTGGGTCCTTGCGCTCACGGACCCCCTCAGCCTCCTCCTTCTGTAGCATAACGGACTCGCAGAAGGAAGACGCTGCTTCCCACGACCACTCCCTCACCAGCATTTCCCGATCCGGGTGGACAACTCCCGTCTGCCGAAGGAGGTCCGTGCGGGTGTACACCACAACGGAATCACCGACTACAAGCTCCAGGGGTAAAAGCCCTGCCAGGATCATCGCCGAGTCGTACGATACCGTGCGGTATCTCCTCGCGATTCTGATCGCGACTCGTCTTTCCAGCCGTGACAGCAACGGATGGCTGCTGCAACTCTTGATCAGAGAGCACGCCCAAATCGGAGCTCCGTATATCAGGATTGACCGCACGACGCTTGCGTAGAGTCGACGGCTGCGTTCCTCGGGGCCTTCGAAATTTGTGAGGAATCGACTGAGCGCGTTCGCAACTCCCTCCGTTCGTTGGGCCACGCGCTCGAAGTGTGCCTCAAATCGCCAGCGGGTGTCGATGATCAGCCCCAGATATTTCATCTCTTGAACTCTTAATCTGTCGACTCGCTGACTCCCTACGCGAAGCCAGAACTGCGGCGGCAACCCACGCCGGACCAGGTCGCGTAACCACATAGTCTCGGTTTTGTGGGAGGCCACTGCCAGCCCCAGCTTCTCGATTCATGCGATGACGCTTGCCACCCCGCATTCCGCAAGCTGCAAGGTCCTTCCGAAGTCCTCCCCCGCCGCCAGCACGAGCGAGTCGTCGGCGTAAAACACCACGCTGACACCGACGGGGACAGCCGTCCTGAACATCTAGTCGTAAGCTATATCCCATAGGAGCAGGTCTAGGACCGACCCCTGCGCGACCCCGCACGTGAATGGTCTCCCGCACACTTCCTCGCCTCGGACCGGGTATTCCAGGCACCTATCCGGAAGGTACGATCCGATCACGGACAGCAGATAGAGAGGCACTTGGCGTCGCACAATATCGAGAGATATCGCCACTGCCACCCTGCCTCGAGCCACCACGGCCTCCGCGAGGGTCCGAACGCGTCGTATCGCGTTATCCGTCGACCGCCCCGCGCGGAATCCGAACAGGTTGTCCGCCAGATCGGGCCGACCCCAAAGAGTTGCGCGACGATGCGGGCCACCGACACCTGCTCGACCAGCTTCCCAACCTCGTCTATCAGACACACGGGCCGGTACGAGGACGGCGAGTTCTTCGATCTGCCCTCTCTTCGCACTAGGACTACCCGCGCCCACTTCCGCGCCAGGGGAAGGACCCAGTCCTCAGACAGCAATTAAAAAACTGCCGTAGATAATACTCTAACTGCTACAGGGCCATCGCCAAGGCTGTTCCGGGGACGCCGTCTGGACTCGGGGCCGTCTTGCGTGACCCGTGACGTCTGACTGCCCCGGCGAGCTCCTCGGAGGTAATTGCAAGTTCTGAGGTCCAGCTTCCGCACTGGCCTCGCCGCTCGGACTCTGACTCGCGCGCCGCTTCCTCGTTAGACGAAGGAAACAGCGCGTCCATCACTGAGCCGAGAAGGACGGGCTCCATTATCTGCGTAACAGGGGGCGTCCAGGGGAGAAGCTTACCGAGCAATGTTCGGTATGGTCGGCCCCACGGATCCCTGTCAAGCGTCCCGAAGGGCTTCTTCCATTCGGAGGCCATTTCATTGGCAATGGTTACTTGGAGTGCTCTCCGTGCCTCGCGGTATACCTCGTACGCGGCTGTCTCCAACGCCTCGTTGCGCCATTTTCGACGACGGGCGCGTATACCGGCGCCTATGGCGCACGCACGCCAGACCACCAGTGCACAGCCCGTCGCGGGAGCGGTCTGGTCCGAGGCATTGCGGTGTCGCACACCGCCTTCATTGCCTCTCTGAACAATTCCGGTCCCTTCGCGGCGCAATCTGGCCCGACCGAGATGAAATGTAGATGAAATGTAATAGTTATGAATATATATGTAGGAGGTGAGCGTAACCGCCGCGCGAGGAAAGGAAACGAACGCAACGCAAGAACCGCGGCAAAAACAGTGCGAGCCCGAGCGTAAGAAACGTGGGGCAAAAACGTAACACCACGGCTGATCGACGATCGCGAACCGCGGGAGTGCATTGACCCCGAGCGAATGTGTGCGTGCGTGTGAGACGAATGTTGTAAAAATGCCATGTGCGCTATGGCGGTTGAAACCGGCTGACATCGACTTCACGAAAAAGCGCGGAGAGGCGATCGAGAACGTTGGAGCGGTGCGGAAATAAAAGGACGCGACATCGGTGGGATGAGAGAGAAAATACTGACGAGTAGACGAGAGAACATACGGACCAGTAGACGAGAGAACATTACAATTGCGGAACGGTTACAGCTACGATTACATTCATGGCGTAAGAGCACGGTTACGATTTTCGGTATTACGATTACGGAACAATTACGATCACGGGTAGGACTACGATCACTGCTAGTTTTACGGTTTACGATTCGGTTTTGTGATTACGTCTTTGTATCTGTTTTTTCGTCTTCAAATACATCCACCGTGTTACTCTGTAACTGAGAGTAGATATCAATAAACATTTTACTCTTACATATATTTGTATATTTGTACATAATTTATCATATTTTACATAAGCGTATATATTGTGTATATTTCGTATAAGTATATGTTAAGATAAGTTGTGTGCGTGTAGATAGGTGTCATTTTATTTTGTGGAAGGCAATATTTAGCCAATTTCGACCGTTTGTCGGTTAGAATTTTTACATACAATTCACCTTAGTATTACTTATACATCAATAACATAAATTCATGTTAATCAAATTAGAAATACATCGATTGAAACAAAGATATCGACTCTTTAATTGGCATTCGTGAAGTTTCCAAATACTTATAGATGCTATTGTATTTTGCCGTTATTTTGAAAAATTACTTTGACTGATTTCTCTCTGAACTTCTAAACAAGAAAAATGAAACAGATTTTCTCATGTAAATTCGGTAGCAAAAAGGTCTAATTTGCGGCAAAAACCATTAATATATCCTGTGAGCGACCGTCGCTAATGCGGTTTATGGCGCGGACGTGTCCGCAGAGCTATTTTAGAGATTTGGGATTTTTACTTTACAGTCCAAATGTTTTTAGAGTCTTAACTATTCCTGATGAGAGAAGGTCATTTACGACGTAGAAGGCACGAGCTTTAAAAATTCGCTTCTCTTGTCTCTCAATAGCCGTGTCTGTGCCATAAACAGGGAAATTCTGAAGGGTGGTTCAACAAGTGCGTGTAACGGTACAGTAGCCGCTAGGTAAGGGCGCTGGGCCTATAAGTATACCTGACGACGTGCCAAGAACGCTTTTTTGGTCACGAAGACACGACGAGTAATGTGAAACGGAGTTGTGAGAAGTCGAGAGAGCCACCCTTACACATAGTTGTATTGGAAGAGGTACTAGTGTTACGGATCGTCGCTAACACGGTTTGTGACACGGACGTGCGTAGGAGGCTATTTTTGAGATTACGGATTTTTAGTTTATAAACAGCATGTTTTTAGAATTCAAAACATATCCTGGCGAGAAAAAGTTATTTCCGACTTCTTCGAGTCTTTAGAATGTCGCTTCTCTCGTCCCTCAATAGCTGTGGCCGTACCATAAACAGGGAAATTCCGAAGATTAGTTGGACACATGCGTGTAACGGCTAACATACCGGAGGTCCGCCACCTGGAAAAATTTCCCCAGCATTGTCAAACGTCGTCGCCCACACAAGAACACCGCGACACTCCTGAACAAGTAAGCGCGCAAAGAGGCATATCTCCATTTAGTTAGGTCTGCTAATTGGTAACTGCCAAAAATGAGAAGAGACCAATCAGCGGACAATTAGAAAATAGGAGAGTTGGCAATCGACAGCGAAGATCGCCAACGACAGTCTTCATCAGAAAGAAGAAGCGAAGAATATAGTAGTAAAGTCAGATCCGTTTAGACGTCACTCAGGGCCGTGAACATATAGCATTAGTAGTCAATCAGAGTCAATAACCAAAGTTAGTAGTATAGTATCAGTAGGCACAGTCGGTAGAAAAAAATAGCAGCCAAGTCAGTTTCAGTCAGCAAATTCAGATGCGTTCAGGCGTCATCCAGGACCCACAACACAGATTCAGTTCAGTTAATAAAGTCAGCTGCGTTCAGACGTCCCTAAATAGGTTTAGTTCAGATACTAGTTTAGATCATAGTACAGTAGACAAGTAGTGTGCAATATTTCTGAGCCACGAGATTCAACCATTGGAATGACTTCGTGGTTCTAACAACTACCTTTATCAGAATTGAGGCATGAGGCTCGAGTTACTATTGTGTTTCTTATAAGCTTCATAAATTTCACATCTTTGTTGTTCAGAATATTGAATGAACTATTGCTCGTGATATAGGCGATAATCACGAGCAATATTAAATTTTTTAAAACTTTCCATAACAGAGTTACATAAGAGACATCGTACTTTGTCGTCGTTTTCCTTAACGAAGAAAAATTGTACTTGCCAATTCGACTTAGAAATCCGCTTCTTATTAACAAAAACGTTATCTTTAGATATTTTGAAAAAATAAATGCTTATATGTATTAAAATATGAGAAATAGGATACCGTTTTAAATAAAAGATATAGTGCCAACTAAATTAAAAAAATATGAACAATAGTATGCATTTCCGTAGTCCGTTGTGTCACACCGTTCAACCGGAGCTGCTCACGGTACGGCGACAATAATACTCTGTGACATTTAACGGATCTTAACATATTACTAGAAACGGAAGACGAAATGAGAAAAAGTGTCAGTTGATGGATAGGTTGCGTACTCGCGAGCCAAGTGGGAGTTAGCGGGTGGTGGTCGCCCGGGGGTTGCAAGACAATCATATGTTTCGGGCGATAGTGGCAGAATGGGGGAAATTCGTTTTGCTCCGGAGCAAAATTTTTGCAGGCCTGGTCTAAGTAAACCGATTGGTTAAATACTTCGAATTTTTATGACCAAGCAACACAATTCCTGTGCTCCCTCGCCGTGTCTCCTTGAGGATGGTAAGGGATGTTTCGAGACTTGGCATCGCTACAAACCGTCCTCGCGAGTGGAGTTTCTTCGTAGAATCCCGTTACTCATACGAACCACAAATATGTTGTCCACTTTATTTGATTTATGACGCGTTAATTTGCTGTTGAGGACGACGAGTATAGTTAAACTTTTCCTGAAATTGTTCAAATGCTGTCGCCAGTATGAAATTAAACATATGCAAATAATAAACCGAAAGTCCTTACTCAAAAGGAGCATTCCCAGCAGTCGTGGAGTAAGCCAGAGAACTGGAAAGTCTTGTTTGAATCCCCTCGTAAAAGTATAAATGCTAGGAAGATCTGCTTGGTCTTAAAAGATAGAGGAGATTTTTCCGAATAGAGTAATATACAGCTTGAATTTTCTGTGATTTTGAATAGTTATAAAAGGCCGTAAAAATTTAAGGAAGACTCGCTATGTACATTTTCTACATACTATTTTTAAATTTTTAAGAAAATCACTTTATCCAGTATGAAATTACTATACAGGATTAGATGCTGCAGATATTTTTGAAGAAGGAACCATTCATACTTAGTGTCGACACGACATTCGATTCGAACAGGTCGAGGAAGTATAAATCAGCGATGCGTGTGCGGCATTCAACCACCAAGTGACCATTGCTCACGTAGTCTGATACGACAGTGTCGTAACTACGCATAATCGATACTGATAAAATCGTCTTATAGTATACCCCTTTTTGGATATAAAGTTTGTCTTTTTTTATAGCTTTCAACGTTTTTATTTATTTTTTGTATGTATTCATATTCATATTAATCTTTGTATATATTCTTATATACTAATCATTGAATTTCGACTACCGAAAATTCTAGCGAAAACTGTTACCCGATCGTAGACATTTTTTTAAGTTTGTCACTAAAGTACAAAAAAGGTTATGCATTAAAACGTATGTGCACTACACAGTGCCCCTTAATGAATGTTTGAAAAGCGGGGGAATTGGCTGAAATACTAAAAAATACGAGTTCTTTGCACAAATATATTATAGTAGATGCTGTCGAAAGCATGGATGTGTCCAAGGTGCTGCATTAATTTTTAAAAGCCGTACTACTATCAAGGATTACACAACTGAAACTGTCCAATTTTTTCATGGTGTAATTGTTACGACCGATGCTACATAATATATGATGCAATCAAATAAATCACATAAATATGCGAAAAAGAGGAAACGCTAGATAGGCTAACAGAATATGAAATTTCATATATGGAAATTATGTAAAAGTACAAATTATTTAAATTGGTAGCATAATAGGAACAACGAAAAAGAACGTATAAAGTCAACGAGTTTACAAAATTACATGGACGTGGAAACCTTCAATTGCCATCCTATATGTATGAATTTAGTCTCATCAAGTTAACCTGGGCTAACGTCAAATAAATAGATTGAGAAAATAATCCGTCAACGATATCGACGAAGGGATTAGAGATATTAACACATGATGCAATCGTCGCAGTTACACTACATAATTCAAAACAATTTTGTATGCAGATGGAAACACATGAACAAGAATTTTTTGAGAAAGACAATCCAGTGGACGATGCTACAGAAAATACATACACTCAAATCACGACTAGCGATTATGAATCTATGATAGTAGTGGCAACACTAGCAGTCATAATTCCTAAAATTTGTAGTGTAAGAGATATAAAGATTGAATTTCAAACGTTGATTAACAAAATAAGTGGAAGGCTAATTAAAACGAATTAAAAGTTACGAAAATGTTATGTTAATAGTTAATGTGTATTATATGTATATGCCGCTAATATACATATGTAATGTGTTAGCAAGTGGGTGCTTTCAACTCATGCCTTCAAATAATTCATTGTTTACTATTACTCTGTCCTTTATTAATTCGGCAGAGTCCATTCACTTCCTTGTGTTTGAACAGAAGGTTATAAATTTTTGTTATTGTTGAGCGTATATAGAGATTTCTGATCCAGCGGCCTACACTCGGTTTATGCCCACCGACCGACCATCGCATTTCGGATTAGTGGTTTATGACACGCTCGCAAGGAAACGCTATTTTTGAAAGAAGGATCTTTCATCTGGCACCAGCATGCTTTTAGCTACATCCTGGCGACGGCAGTTAAGTAATTTAAGTGAAAGCTTAGCTGTGCCGTTCGCCCTCAATAGCACAAGACGTGTCATAAACCAGGAAATTCCGAAGGGTAGTTCGACATGTGTTTGATACCGAACAGTCAACAACCTGGACGAATTTCCCCATCGTTGCCAAACGTCGCCACCCCCATAAGTACCGCGACACCCCTCTCCAAGCGAGTGCGCTAAGGGCGCAAAGAGGTGTGTCGAGGCGCTGATCAGGCTCGTTGATTGGTAACTGCCAAAAATGCGAAGGAACCAATCAGCGAGCAATAAGAAAACTCAGACTTCGCGATCGGCATCAGAGGTTGGGAGAGTTAGCGGACAATCGTCAGTCATGAACAACACTCCAACCTTATACGAGCATCTCTTCGATCTCCTCTCGGTGGGTTAATTCACGCCGGGAAACGTGAACACAACCGATCAGTTTAAGTACAGATCGGAAATTGAAATTGTGTCACAACAGTTAGATAGATATATTAATACTAGCTAGTTAATCGCAAGAATACATCATTATGTAAGACGCTTATAATACATTTTCAAATGTGCAAATTACATTCTTTTACAAAATTAAGAGACCGAATCGATTCCCGTAGTATGAATGTAATGGTTTGTACTCACCATAGTAAATCGGTTGATTCATATGTTTAAAAGCTGGACACGTGACAAAAATTAACAAACTGTGTGAATGCTGCTTTTGGTTATTATCGATACCC
This sequence comes from Eucera pruinosa, assembly GCA_028830335.1. NCBI lineage: Eukaryota > Metazoa > Arthropoda > Insecta > Hymenoptera > Apidae > Eucera > Eucera pruinosa. The sequence goes on along the minus strand of JAMYCR010000006.1, from coordinate 818,092 downwards.
TAGAATTACTGGACCAGTAAAAGTACTGTATCGTGTGAACGAGTTGTAAGACATTCAGTACTCGACTCCACTGCAATAATTATATTTGTTCACTTTATAATATATTGTTAAATTTAACCAGTGGTCAAACCCTCATATTAACTAAATATATCCTTCGGCTCTTTTAATTAAACAACTTCACTTAAACTACTTTACATTAGTGTCATTTATTTGTCGCTAAAATTGCCAGCGCTGTGGCATCCCAATAAGGTCTTTTGAGCCGGATAGAAATATCAGTGGCAATCATTGTGATCCATACCGGATAACTACGAGGTGAAGATCGCCAACGGTCCACGAAGCATTTGGACAACCAGGACATCAATTTTGAAACCACTAAAGGAGTTCCGGACATAGTGACTGAGAAACCACTGTAATTGCATAAGAGTCTGCATCTACAATCAGATCCTGGAGAGCCAACCGAGGGTTACCGAGACCAACGGAAGCTGTATCATCGATGCCATAGCAATGGTAAGCATGCGCGACTATCATTCCTATTTTTCCTTCCGTAAACAGTTCTGTTTTCATTTTTTAAATCCGTTGTGCGTTCATTCTATCCGTACCGTGAATTTAAAGTGGCTGAAATCAAGTTGTTCATGAAACAAAGAGATTTAGTCTCGGCTCAAATAACACACTTAGCCAAGCGCAAGAACTTCAACATCATATGTTAGTTCTACGAAAGCATAAATTAGATGAGTATTATTCTGCCTTTGTAGCCTTTCAATTTCAAATTGATCAAAGAGATGAATATTCGGAACAGGATACTACGCGTATTGATATAGAGAAATTATATTATGAGTGCACGGACTTTATTAATAAGCACTTGTTTGAAACAGATCCTAGCATTGCTATACGTGCGAAAGTTTCAAATCCCCCTGTAGTTGTACCACCGTCATTAGTCACTGCTGACACAATGTTACCTAAAATTTACATTCAGCCGTTTGATGACAAGTTTGAGCACTGGCACAGCTTCTGTGATACCCTTACTTCTTTGGTACACCAAACCGACAGCATTCCCCTTACCCACAAATTTTACCTTTTAAAATGATATTTAACGGGAAGTGCTGCTTGTGTTACCAACTCTCTAAATGTTATCAATGAAACTTATTTCACAGCCTGTAACGCGATTGAAAATCGATATAACAAACGAAAAATTATACAGTCATACATGGCCTTTATTTAAGTTGCCTAATGTAATTAGACATTTCCCTTCATCGTTACGTTTGTTAACAGAAAGTGCGGAAATGCATGTGAACGCTTTAACAATTTTAAAGGAGTCTGTCGATTGGCATAAATTTTTATTTCCCTAATAACCTCTAAATTTGATAAAGCTACGCGTACAACCTGGGATCGATCTTCTGGAGACAGCAAAAGACTCTTTGAAGATACGTTACCTTTATCTCATAAATTCTGCAACGACTCCGAATCGAGCGCCTTGTATATGGAAAAGCCTGTCGTACCTAATAAAAACCGAGATAGAATATACAACAAATCTAGTTATTCAGCCCCCCGTGGACGCACACAACATTCAGTTTCTACGCGTGCTATTCCGGAATACCCATTATGCAAACAAGTTCATCATATTCAGCAGTGTCCATCTTTTTTAAGCAAATCCCTGCAAAAACTGTCAAATATTGTGTTAATTGCCTTCGTAAAGGTCATTCGATTTTGTAATGCTCGTCAGGAAACTGCCGCAAACGTAATAGAAAACGCCATACACTATTGTATTTTTCACAAGGTACTCAAATTAATTATCAAGTTCAAAGTTGCCCTGTATAAGGGTTATATTAAGATTTTATTAGCTACCACAAGAATGTTAATTTTGGGCGAGAACAACGTAGAACATGAGTGTAGGATCTTACTTGATCCAGGGTCTCAATCTAATTTTATTACCAACAGATTTGCCACAATAGTAAAATTAGCACATTAGAAATTAAGTTTCCGTTTAGTGTCAGCTTTGAGGCAACAATCAAACAATTTAAAATATCAAGTTACTGCCACACTTAAATCACGCCTCAGAGATTTTGTATGCACAAGTAACATTTTAGCAATTGCTACTATCACCAAAACATTACCGTTATGTACTATCGATAGCAGCCAAATCCCTATCTCACAACACGTAAATTTAGTCGTTCCCTGTATGGATTAGTTATTAGGAGAATATTTATTCTACAAATTAACTTCGGTAGGACCCGTTAAGGGTCAGCCATATTACAAAAAACCAGGTTAGCTTGGATTATTTCAAGGAACGTGAGTAATTATATTAAACATTCCGACAGTAATAAGATACATTGTTATTTCCCCAGCTCACAATTAAATAAAGATTTAACTAAATTTTGGGAGATAGGAGAATGTACACTAAAAAAACACTTTCCAGATAGTGAAACCCATTGTGAAAGTCATTTTATTAAAACAATAAAACGCGATAGTTCAGGTAGATACGTAGCGAGACATTCTTTTAACGAAAGCCAGTTAGACTTAGGTGAATCATACAAGATAGCACTTAGAAGGTTTTATCCACTGGAACGGAAGCTTAATTCAAATCTATCTTTTCGAGTTCAACATAATCATTTCCTAAATTAATACCTCTTGTTAAGTCATATTACACAAATCGTTAATATACATGAGGGTTTCTACCTGGCGTACTGCGCGGTCATAAAATATTACAGTGTTAACACTAAGGTTCGAGCAGTTTTTGATTGTTCAACCAAAACAAATACAGGTCTTTCCTTGAATGGCGCATTGATGGTTAGCCCTGGATTTCAGGATGATTTTTTTCCAATCATAATTAGATTTAGGTCTCACAGTTCTAAGCGCCGACATTGAAAATATGTACTGGCTAATCCTTGCGATTCGGTGGCATAACTGTAGGTCCGAGTACCTTAAAACAAACGCGTTAAATACAGTCATATACGAAACTGCTTCCGTTTCTCATATCGTCGTACGCTGTCTTTTAAAACTGGCAATTGATGAGGAAGACAAATATACGCTAGCAGTGGAAGCATTCAAAAATAATTTTTACATGAATGACCTCCTCACCGGTACAGATTCAATTGTAAACGCGTGCAAGTTTGGAGGAGAATTAATTTCATTATGAAAATTGGGCGGTTTTAATTTAATACAATGATTCTCCAATGACGTTAACCATATTAAGAATTTGTGAGATGTTTCCGCGAATACACAAGTTTACTTAGATGGCGACCAATCGAAAAGCACTTTAGGTATTGTATGGTGTTCGATAAGGAACGATATAAGCTATCATGTTTAATTTAAACCTGATCCAATTCAATGTACAAAAGGGTCAATACTATAGAAGATAGCACAACTATTTGAATATTACGTTTGCTTGGTCCTGTTGCAATAAAGGCAAAAATTATTCTGCAACAACTATGGAAATGCAATAATGAATGGTATGATATAATACCTGAAGCAATACGCTAGCAATAGTAGTAATATTACGATGAGTTACAGATAATAAATAATCTTAAAACACTGCGAAAAAACATTACTAAAAATTCTTTTAATATATACTTATACGGTTTCTTTACGACGCTCGCGAGATCACGTATAGGGTGCACTATATTCTATTTTTTTTTAATTCGTAACTACATGACAATTCAGTTTGCTTCCATAGATTTACTATTCATATGATTTGTTAATTATAGAATCATTTAGCTTCTCTGACAAATGATGGTGTGTGGTGTCATTTCATACATTTATTTGATCTAGCAAATACTAAGTAATACTCGTAAGTAGAGGAATCCGTGGCTAGAGATATAATCACGTAAAATGTGCTCCGAAATTATTTCTACGTATACTTCAGAGTAAAATATTCTTAAAATTACTTTAACATGTTTTGAAATTATTGCCACTTATTCGCATATTGTATAGTTACGAATAAATGAATAACGAACTTATGACGAAAATGTTAAGTATGGGTTCACAGTCTGAACCCGTAGTAACTCTGCCAATCCAATCATTAAAATTATCTTTCCAACTTTAAAATATAAATATGTGAAATAGTTTCAGTTAACTGAATTTACAACTGCTATTTACAATAGACTCCCGATTATCCAGCCCCATTTGAACCGGCCTCCGTTTTATCCGGCCACAATTTTGTTGATATGAAATATTCTGTAATTATTCACTTTCTTGCGAAATTATTGTCACATGTATTTGTCATTGTTTAAATACGAATCCTCATATTAATTTTGTTTCCATTCATACTAAATCTCTGAGTACAGTATTTCGCATTTCTTAGAGTATATATTTAGAGATGAGAAAGTGAGTCACACAAAAGGAAAGGTTGCACTTGTAACCGCGACGAAGTACATATGTTGAACAGGAAGAAGATCCATCAGCAATTGACATATCATGTTTGAGAAGGTGGCATGACGTCACATTAACGAACGTAACGAAATAAAAGAAACAGAAAAGATTACCAACTTTTTTGTGAAAAATGACATTAAATAAATATTAAATACATATTATCTTGTATTTTAAAGATTTGGCAACGAAACGGTTCAAGTGTCGAAGACTGCTTACTCTTTGCAGCTCGGTAAAAATGAATTTCCCTTTTTTACGCCTCCCTAAACCGTTACTCGTTGCGACCTCCAATTCCATCTTACGTACACACTATATTGAGATGGTATGATCGTATATATGTAGCATATGTACATATATGTGTACAAATATTAAACATTCTAAATATATTTAATATTAATTTCTTGGTATAAACATAATCTATAAAACAATGCTGCCAGATTAACTGGCCATTTGTTTATTTGGCCGAGATCTGGTCTCGCAGGGGCCGGATAATCGTGAGTCTCCTGTATATATTGTTCTTCCGAATGTAGAAATATTAAAAATCACGTAACGCAGTCACTGCATAAAGAACATATCAAAATTTAAAGTGAGGATTGCATTTTCGCGCGAAATATCTCAAAAAGATTGGTTTTCGATTTTTATAACTACGGTTCATTTTTCCAAAAAATCTAAAAAAATTGGGAATAATAGCTGTAATAATATGTTGCTACCATAAAAATATAGAAGTAGTACTTTTACAGCTTCACAACGAAAGCTGCATTTTTCAGATTAATCTAGAGTTTTTCATATTTTACACCTATCACCTAACCTATCACCTAAAACTATCAAATACTTTTGTGAGTCATTTCCAATGCGTGTTTCTAATAAATGTATCATAACTCCTGTCTATATTATTGAATCGTTTTCAAATTTTACTGATGTAATCTTTAGACTCTCCCGTCACTATAGATTGTTTTAACAAATTAGTTTAGTACACTTCATTTTATTAATTGAAATTCGTAAGTGTAAGCGTTCGAATACTTTCGTGAGCCACTGTATGTTACCATACATATTACTTTTCGAAATGTAAAAAAATGATGGTACAACTACATTAAATTCTGCCTATGCGTCTGTTATGGACGCGTTGCGTTGCATTGCGTCTGAAAGGCATCGCTGCTTGTTTTGCTTTTCCATAAACATATCGCGGTGCCGCTTGCCGAACGCAAAGCAAAACGTGCGGCAAACTTTCACAGGGGGAAAGCGCCAGCGACATACGTATAGGCAGAGTTGAATGCGATAGTACATCGAGCTACTGCTGCTCTCGCAGCCAACACTCATTTGGTCTTTATGATTAGGCGCTCCTCGTGCACAACAGCCGAACTAAACTTGATACGTATTTTGCTCTGTTTTATCGTCAATATGGCGAAGTCATCCAAGAAAGCATGCCTTTACGCGATACAACTTTTCGTCCTTATATGAGAAGCTTTTGAGTCGAACGATAGCTCATTCGAAAGGGGAGGCTTCAACGTAACGTGGTCAGGTATTCATTTCATGATGATCATTCTCTCCGTATCAAAAAAATGCTTAGATTCGACGACTGTCAAGCTGTCACTTTTTGCTCCGATTTACAACGCTCATATTACTACATATCAACATAATTGTACCACAAGACTACCTGATCACGTTGCGTTGAACCCTCCCCTTTCGAATGAGCCGTATTTCGAGCCAAAATTCTCTTATATAAGGACGTAAAGTTGCGCCCCGCAATCTATATATTTGGCTCATTTTGTCGGTAAAGTCAACTCTCTGCCATGGCCGGGACTACCGCCTTAAAGAAACCGTGAAAAATTACCGATCGAACGTTTACGCGTAGGCTGACACGAACGCGTACTTATAGACAGAATGCAATGTAGTAGTACCGATCTTTTTTGGAAGAAATCTTGGAAAGTAAGGCCGAGCGACGGTTATATGTATGGGAAAAAGTTGTTTGAAATGTTCATTTCTACAACACATTGAAAAATCATCGAAATCAGTGAGATCCCCCTCCCTTTTCTAAAGAATTAGCCCCATAATTTTGATTTTATCTTTACGAAAATGATATTAAATGTAAAATATAACTGATTTAGTAATTTTATCGTGTACGCACATGCATACTGTGAATAGTATTTTGAAAGGTGGTAAAACAATTAATACTGCAAATAACTGATTTGCATTGATAATTTATGCATACTACAGTAAATCAGTTAATTCAGTAAACTAACCGATTAAATAAAAAATGACCAAATCGTATGACCGAATTGTTGCGTTCCATTTATACGGCGGCCAAGTATACACGATAGTTTTCGCCGCTCTGTACATTTAAAAGAGTGCTTACTATCGCTTGATTTAATTGCCCTTTTCACCGTTCCTATAGCGCTGCGGCCCCGACGATCGAGGCAGACGGCGTGTAAATGCTGTGATCGTGGGGCCTAACGGCAATGGACCGCATCCGGGCCAACCTGCACGGGGTCGGGCGAAAGGCGGCGGCCCTACCTCCTCATAGTCCCCGCTGGAAGACACTGGGCGTCGCCTAGCGATGTCCAGGGTTGACTAAACGAGCCGCGTCCCGCAAGGGTAGATCCAACTTGCCCTGTGACATTTCACGGTTGAGGACAGGGTTTTTCCAAGTTCGAGGTCAATATAACATCTACAACGGCCGCACCCTTCGCAGGGGTTCGACAAGAGTGGAAGCCAAATAACATCCGGCAGGCAAAGTCGCTATGGAGAAAACCCCGAGGCGCGGCACGTCGCTCAGACGACAAGATAGCCTACATTAACTCCTATAGCGCTGTAGTCTTTTCTAATGTTGAATCGGTAATGTGAGACGTGACACGAAAATGGTAAGGGGCCTCATAAGCCCCCAAATCCGAGTGACAGAGAAAAGCATTGGATGAGTGGTCTATCCTGTTCTCACAATCAGTCAATGACGGCGCAAGTGTCGGCGGACGATAAAGGAGCAATACAAAGGTGGACACAGCGGAAAGGAAGGTAAGAGAGAAGAAATAATATAAATAATAAAAGGCTTTAGAAGGAAGGAAGGGAGTGCGGAAAAAGCGATGAACAGAATTTTAGAGAAAATAACAGTCAATGCAGAAATAGAAAAAGTCACAGAAATAGGTAAAAGAGCAGACGTAATTAGGGTAAGTGTAGGAAGTTTAGAGCAGAAAATTAAAATTATGCAAGTTAAAAGCAAAATAATGGGGAGGAGGAGGAAAGAATAGAGGACGACTTGACGTTCAGCGAAAGGAGAATGCAGTGGAAGATACGGGAAATAGCGGAAGAAGAATGGAAACAAGGGAAGAGTGTAAGGATAGGGTATAGGAAACTAATGATAAATGGAAGGTGGTGGAGATGGAACGAGGAGGAAGATAAGAATGGGGCATGGGGAGAACGGGGATGGAAGAGAGAAGGACAGGGAAAGAGGCATGAATGGTGTAGGGAGGGAGACGGGGAAAGAAAAGAAGTGGTAAGAGACTAGGAAAATGTACTTACCTAAGTCAAAGGAATTATCGAAGTAGGAATGAAGGGGACCGGAGTAGAGAAATGAACGATGGTATGCAGTGTATAAGTGATGAATATTTATGTAGGTAAGTGGTCTGTATGGCTTGGAGTTGCTGGGTGGTGATACCGTTGTGTTTGTCGCTAAGTATAGCTGTAGAAGTATAAGACTACTAATAAGTCAGGCAAGCACAGAAAGTGAAGCATAAAGTATATTCTGTACGTATGTGTGTGCAGAGACGGTGCTCATTGTGATCCTTTTTGGAAATCAGTAAACATCTATCTCTCTATCGAATATTTGCCACCCGTCGTACAAAATTCCTTTTAAAGCCTTAGAAATTCCAGATGCGGCGATCCGTTCGAGGCAATCAATAAATTGAATATTCGCTGCAGAAACGAGATGCATATATTTAAATCTCCGCGATTGCCACTGATAACCTCCTTGACAGTCAAGGAAACGTCAGCAATATAATACATTACTCTACTTGCGTGCAGCGAGGCAGCACAGATGAGGTACTATTCAGAGTTAAAAAGATGGCTAGCGAGACAGCACAAGAGCAAGTGTGGTCTCTTGCCAGCTCCGCTTACCCCAACTTGATGATCCGTCTCTTTGCTTCACATTAAATTTCGTTTCCTTGTCGGGTGACACGATTAGTAAATGCTAGTGCTATATTGCACTACTTTGACCAATATCATGCAAAATCCGAAACTGTGTAAAGAGAGGTAAGACTAAGTCACTAGGACCAATCGAACCCGGATTTGTTAGCCGTTGCATCTTCCAGCCCAGAATAATACAAGCACAAACTAGATACAGAATAGGCTTATCAGCTAATGGCACTTCGTGTTGCGTGGTTTAAAATACCGACATTTAAAAAAATCAGGATTCCTAAAGGGGGGTGTAAGCACTTCTAAAGTATTTTAATATGCAAAATGTAAAAACTAACGCAAAAGTTATAAATTTTATGCAATCGAAAAGGTAGAAATGAATCCAAAGCCGTGTGGCAGAAAAATACATTGGAAAATAGATCTGTTCTCTATCTCGCCTATGAAGGTAGTGCTTTTCTCTTGTTACGTACGGATCCTGCACGGCACGGAAACCCAGTGTTTAATCTAACATAACCCTCGGCGTAGACCAACGCGATATTGCCGTAACGACTGCACGGCTAGAAATTTTCCATACCCCACCACCCGAAAATCATAGATTTTCTGGCATATAATGAACTTGTTTCTAGAGCTCGGGGGTTCAGTCAGGGTTCAATACCAGTTTAGAACGTCGCCATGCTGAAACTCTGAGTAAGATCGGGTTGAAGTCCCGTTCGAGTAAATATAACTTCATTACGTGAGTTTCCATTCTAACCGTCTAAAACTACCCCTGCGCTCATGCTGGGTAAAGACGAAAAGGACATTCTCGCCGTCGAGAGTAGACTATTGCAACGTAACTTATTGTAACCACTTCTTTCTTAATTATATTTGTTAGCAATCATTCGTCACGTTATGAGAAATCTATCCTGAATAGTACTAACAGTCAGACTAATGGATAAGACCACAATGATATATGTTTACCGCTCGAGGTATATTACTCCGCTTCAATATTCACAATACAATATGACTCTGGCTCCGAGTGTTAACCATACATCGCACAATATTCTAAAACAGCGAAATCCTGGCCAAAAATAATTTTTTCGAAGTAACGAATATGATTTAAATGAGTTATAGTATCATAAGATAACGTTTGAAAGTATAAAAAACAATCAAAGTTAGCTGAACAAACTGATTTATAAACTGCTTAATCATGGCTTCATTTTAAGTTTGATCTATTTATGTGTCTTCACATATAATGCCATTTTGTTGATATTGTGCTGAATGTGTATACTTTGAAACATTTTATGTTTAAATGACACTTTTATGATTAATGAAAGTGTATATGATTAATATTCTTCTTGTGGTCACATTTAAATAAGAAATTTAGCACCAATAGAAAAGAAAAAACAAAAAATCATACAAGTTTTGCAAAGAAAGTATTCCTGGATACGTCCGTAATAATTTCCAAAAAAAAAGATCTTGCTCGTATTTACTCCAAATCAAAATATTAGTACCTTAAATTAAAGGTAGCAGGGCTCCATACTATAATATGGCCTCGTGATAGTATGCATCATATCAGTAATGGATCCAATAATACGACCTTGCTTTTCAAGATGTCTATTTTTGATATAATTAACAATGAGTAAAATATATTATAATATTTATATTATTTAATATATATTATAAAATTTTGTTGACACAGCTTTTACTTGGGATTAGGAATCTATATGTATCGATTGGACAACGCAAGGAACATCTCTATCCGGCAGAAATATATATATATATATATATATATTTATATGTATTTGGAGGTTCCGGTTTGGTTTAGACGAGTGTGGTGGCGAGAGAGAAGCGAGCGAATTTTAAGTAGTAGTAGAGGTTGGAAGAGGGAAGTAGAGAGGGTGGAAGGGAAGGAGGAAAGTTTGGGAAGATAGGAGAAGGTGTGAGAAGTGAAAAAGAATAATTAAGAAAGACGTTTTTGACGATTTGTGAGCGGGCAAAAGACGTGAGAGGTTAGGTGAAATAGGAAGAAGGGTAGGAAGGGGGCCTCAGGGAGGGCCTCTGACGGGTCGGAAGGAAGCTGTGGAGTGAAAAGAAAAGGAAAAGTAATCGGTCGGTAAAGTAGGAAGGTGTAGGTATGGACAGGTTAAGGAGAAAAGAGGAAAGGAAAGAAAAACAAGAAGAAACAGAGAAGAAAAGGGAGGTGAAGGGAAGGAGAGAAATAGAGGGAAAAGAAAGAGCAGCGGAAGGTGATTTGGATAGGTGGTATAAGCGTACGAGTGCGAGAGTGGGCGAGCAGAATGAAAGGAAGGAAAAGGAAGGAGAAAGAAAGAGCAGTGGAGAGACAGAGAGTGCAAAAGAAGAGAGGAGAGGGAGAGAGTCTATGAGGATGGAAGAATTGAAGAAGCTCATAGTAGAGAAGTTCAAAGAGGTGGAGGAACTGTTGAGAAATGAAACCGAGATGAGGAAGAAAGAATTTGAAGGAATAGGGAAGAAGATGTGTGAAGACATGGAGAGGTTTAAGGAGGAGTTGAGGGAGGCAGATGAAGCAAAAGAAGCAAAAAGAAAGGAAATGAGGGTAAGCAGTATAGAGAGCGAAAGTATTTTGGAAAAGAAAGAAAACACAATGAATGGAAAAGAAGAGTTAGAGAATAGGATAAAGGGGATGGAACGATGAAGGGAGAGAAAAGAAAGAGTAGAAAAGAAAAGAAATATAGTAATTAAAGGGCTGAATAAGCAAGGGGAAAGTAGGGAGGTGCTGATATCGAGGGTTCTGGAAAAAATTGGTGTGCAAGCTGGGATTGAAGAAGTGACAGCTATGGGCGGTCAAAGGAACTGGATCAGGGTAAAAGTAGAAAAAATGGAACAGAAGGTGAATATTATGAAGAATAAAGGAAAACTGAAAGGAGAAAAAATCTGGATAGAGGATGATTTAACATATGCAGAAAGGAGAATGCAGTGGAAATTGAGAGAAAAGGCTGAAGAGGAGAGAAGGAAGGGTAGAAGGGTAAGGATAGGATATGGAAAGATACTAGTAGAGGGGAAATGGTGGAAATGGGACGAGGGGAAGGAAAAGATTGTACAGTGGGAAGAAGCAAGAAAGGCGGAAAGTGAAGGAAGAGGGGGAGAAAGTTTGGAATAGCAGGGAGCGAGGAAAGAGGGGGAAGCCGAGGAAGGGGCAGGGAAGCTGAAGGGGTGTGGGAGCAGGGGAAAAGCAAGCAAGCATAGGAAGAACGGATGGAAGATGGCTATATGGAATGTAGCGAGGTTAGGAAATAAAAATAAGGAGTTTTGGGACAGTTTGAAAGAGTGGGATATGATAATTTTAATGGAAACTTGGATAGAGGACAAAGGGTGGAAAAGGATTAGTAACAGGCTACCTGAAGGGTTTACATGGAGAAGACAGGAACCAATAAGGAAGAACAAGAAGGGAAGAGCAATAGGAGGAATGCTGGTGGGAGTAAGAGATAGTTTAACGAAGGAGATGCAAATAATTACGGAAGAGGAGAAGGGTATAGCGATGATAAAAGGGAAGATACAAGGTGAAATGTGGAGAATAGGAGGAATATACAACCAAGGTGATTTGGAGCTAAAAATAGACAAAATAAGAAGGTGGGTGGAAGAAAAGGGGCCAGGAAAAAACATAATAATAGGCGGGGATCTCAATGTTAGAACAGGGAAGCTGGGGGGACGGATAAGAAGAGGAGATGAGGAGGAAGAGGAACCCAAGGAAAACAGAATCTAAAGACGAGAAAGCAAATAAGGAAGGAATTAAATTGGTAAAATGGACGGAGGAAATGGGATGGAGCTTTTTAAATGGAAACATTAGAGGTGATATGAAAGGGGAATTTACGTACTCGGGGCCCAATGGAGAGACGGTTATAGACTACGTAATGACGGATGAGGAGTGAAGAAGGCAGGTGGAGATTATGAAAGTTGGGGACCAAAAAGAGTCAGATCACTTTCCACTAGTAGTTAAAATAAGGTGTAGAAGAGGGGGAGGAGAAGAAGAGGTGGAGATGGACAAAGTTAAAAAGATTACATGGACAAAAAAAGTGACAGAAGATTTTGGAAAGAAGGTGAGGAGTGTTAGGGGGTTAGAGGAAGGAGAGGAGGCGAATTTGCAAGAGAGGCTGGAATCGGGTTTGGAGAGGATAAGGCAAGTGATAGAAGGGATGGAGAAGGGCGAGGTTAAAAGAAAGGGCTGGTGGAATGAGGAGTGTAAGGAAAATATGGGGGAATTGAGGAGAATCCTGAGGAAGTGGAGGAAAGGGCTAGAAGAGAGAGAGGCGTATAGGAAAGTAAGAGGAGAGTATAAGGAATTGTACAATAGAAGAAGAGAAGAGGAAAAGGAAAAAATAATACACGAAGTGGAAGATGCAAAGAATGAAGGAGAGGTATGGAAAATGATTAATGGAGGAAGAAAACGGAAGGAGGGGATAGAAAGGGAGATTACAGCGGAAGAATGGAGGAGGCATTTCATGAGAATATTGGGTGGGGTAGAGGGGAGAGTGAGAGGAGGGAGTGGAAGGGATGAGATGGAGGAAATGGTAGATGAGATGGAGGATGACGAAATAAGGAAGGCAGTGGGAAAAATTAAGGAAGGAAAAGCAGTCGGAGGAGATGGAGTACCGGGGGAGGTGTGGAAGCTGGGCGGAGAGGAAGTAGAGAAATGGGTAAGGAAGATCTGTAAGGAAGTATGTAAATATAAGGAATGGCCGGAAAGATGGAAGGAAGGCGTTATTGTGCCGATCAGGAAGGAGGAGTTTCGAAGTAGAGCAGAAGAGTACAGAGGGATAACAATTATGGACTCGATATACAAGATATACGCGAATGTAGTAACGGAAAGACTGAAAAAAGAAATGGAACACGGAAAAATTCTGAGTAAAGGGCAAGCAGGTTTTAGGGAGGGAATGGGCACAATGGATAACATATACGTCTTGAATTATATTATAGACAAATATCTTGGACACGGGAAGAGGGTTATAGCCTTCGTTGTAGACCTGAAGGCGGCTTTCGACTCAGTGGATAGAGAAAGATTGTGGGCTGCAATGAGGAAGAAGAATATAAGTGAAGGACTGGTGGAAAGAATAATGGAAATGTATAGAGAAACACGGAGCAGGGTAAGGGCAGGAAGGCAGGTTGGGGAAGTGTTTTGGACAGCAAGGGGGATAAGACAAGGTTGTCCAATGAGTCCGCACCTGTTTAATATATTCTTAGCGGACATGGAGGATTATCTCAAGAAAGGATGGAGAGGGGGAGTGCAGGTGGCGGGAGAAAGAGTGTATAGCCTGTCGTATGCAGACGACGTGATGATACTGGCGGAGAGGGAGGAAGATATGGAGGAAATGATGAAAAGGTTATGGAAATTCATAAGGGAGAAAAATTTGACGGTGAACGTGGAAAAGTCAAAGATTATGAGATTCAAGTTGGGGGAGGGAGAATGAAAAGGAGGGAGTGGAAGTGGGGAGACAAAAGTATAGAGGAGGTCAATGAGTTTACCTACTTGGGGTACAAAATGAGGAAGAATGGTGGACAGGAGGGGCAGTTGAAGGAGAGAGTGAAGAAGGCAGCAACAGTTATGAGGCAAGTTTGGGGATTGGGGGAGAGATATTTTGGGAGAAATTGGAAGGGAAAAATATGGCTGTTTGACAAACTGATTTGGCCGATAATGTGCTATGGAACAGAAATATGGGGGTGGCAGGAAAGGCCAGATTTAGAGAGAGGACAGAAGAGATATTTGAGGTGGACGTTCGGAGTGGAATGGAACACGCCAGGGTATATGGTGAGGGAGGAGGCACAACGGGAGAAGATGAGTACCAGAGCAAGGATCAGAGCGTGGAACTTCGAGGAAAGGCTAAGAAGAGGAGAAGGAGGGGAACTGGCAAGATTGTGTTTAGAGGATCTTGGAAGAGAAGGGAAGGAGGAAAGGCACGCGAGAGGATGGAGGGGAGAAAGAAGAATATGTCTAGAGGAATGGAGGGCCGAGAGCACAGAGGAGGGAAGGAGAAAGGAGGGTGGTGGGATGGAGAGAGAGAGGAATTGGAAAAAAAGGAGAAACAGAGGCAGAAGGAACAAAGATGGAAGAAGATCGACAACTCGAGGTTCAATAAATGGTACAAGTTTATTAAAGAAGAAGGTCTACCGAAATATCTAAAATCGGGGAGAAGCAGGATAAGGACAAGATGGATAGCGAGGTTTAGATTAGGAAATGAGACTCGGGAAGGGAAATATTGGTTGGGAGAAGAGGAAAGAATATGCAGATTATGTGGAGGAGAGGAGGAGTCATGGGAGCACATATGGGAAGTATGTGGAAGAGTAGGTGAGGATGTGGGAGGATGGCAGGAAAACGCGAAGAGAATCCTGTAGGCGGAGGGGGAAGGAGAGAGTTGGATGGAGTATGTAGAGAAGAAGAAAATGGAAAGATGTGGAGAGGGGAGAGAGGTGTGAGAGCTGGGAGTGGAGGTTGCTTGGAGAGGGGGCTTTTAGGAAAACCAAAGAATGAGGGAAGTGCCAAAGAATACAAATATTGATTACTAGAATTAAGGGCAGAAATAAGTTAGATAAGATAGTTTTAGGGTTGTATAAAATGTATATATTAGGCTAAGGCTAGAATAAGGAAAAAAAATGTATTATTGGCTGTAGAGGATACGAAACCATTGTAATCCTACAAGGAAATCAATAAAGAATATATATATTTATATGTATTTAAAATTTTTTTTTAATAACTTAGTCATATCATTATGTATATCTAAGGCGGATTTACAAAACTGTCAATCAGCACTACAGATGAAATTATAGCAGGAAAAGTTTCAAGATTGTTACAAACGACGACATATTTCACAGATCCATATTTAAAATTGAACTCGGAACGTAATGTGTCAAAGCAACAAATACCTCCTGAAGCTTTGACATTTCTTACAGATATGTCAATAAGAAACCAGTTTCTTGACTATGATTCTGGATATGAATAATATAAATAAATTAATTAAACAATTATTCCTACCATTTGTTGACTCTGCTTCGTGGTTTCCTATTTTCGCCTTTAAAGGTATTAAAATATGTAATTTCAATGTATTCAACGAAATTTTTAAAAAACTAATACATTTTACGAAATTTGTTATTTTTATTTATGTTAATAGTAGCACGAAATTAATGACAGATGTGTATTCCAAAACCACAGTATAAGGTATTTTTGGGGAAATTCTTCATATTTTTCTAGCGTTTATAATTTTGGCCAGGTTTTCGGCATTTTAGATCACTTCTCAAAAGGTAAAAATGTAAGTAATGTCGAAGTTTGAGGGCGAGAGTTACAGCTACTACGTAATGTATCATCGTATTCGTTACATAATGTATTAAAAAAATTGTAAAACAATTACTGATTCTTGTTAAATTTACTTTAATGAAATTTTCGTATGTATAATATTATCGAAATTACTATGAAAAGCATTACATCGCCGTATGTGTCATGATATTCGCTACATAATGTATTAAAAGAATGTAAAAAATGCTGTATTTCATTAAACTCACTTTAATCGAATTTTCATATGTATTATCGAAATTATTATGAAGTGGATTACATCATCGTTATATTTCAGCATCTGATGATGGTGCGTCGATATCGGATTCCATTTTACTATCTGGTTCGTTTATATTCGCTGGTAAAGTTCATCAGGCTCATAACAGTATTTCTTCATTTTTTTTCATTCTTCTTATGCTTTCGATGTACATAAGCACTCAAATATGGATTCGAACTCAAAATTAAACGATGAAATAAATCATCGTTGGTTTTCAATTGCAATACTTTTCGGGGATGGTGCTCTGTATGATATTTTATACATTTACTGTTTGTTTCCTGAGTTTCTTCCGAAAGTTTTTTAATGGGTATGATTGCGTTTTTTAATATCATTCAATGCGTGAATTAGAATTTTATGTACAGGCATATAGTACCAACTGTATAGTTCTACGTATCTTTCTACAATTCATAAGCAGTGTTTTTTAAATACTTTTATTTTTGTTCCATACCCACTATGAATTACTCACAGAATTCTTATCATATAAGATTCTCATCTATGTTGGTTATTTTTTATAGAAGTTCTGCATTCGCGATGAATTTTCTGGTGATATTGCCATCATTCGTTCTTCCATATCCTGGTTTTGGTACATCAACTAATAGACCCGTATCTTTTTAAAATTCTTCTTGAATGCATTTCTTTCTTTCTGCAAACAACTGATCTCTTATTTTCTGGAACTTTCCATGTTTTCAAATTCAATTTGTATAAAATAGGAAGACATTCGAGAAATCGAATGTATGAATGAAATACATTTAATTATTTAATTCAGTTCGTTTCCAAAAGACTTTCATTTGTAGCCTTGTATATATACCAGCGCATTCTAAATGCATTGTAGAATTCCTCGTCAACCATTGTTAAAAGTAAGGAAAAATGACTTTGTTCTATTTTCGATGTGTACAGTATCAATGTTCGAATTTAGTCATGTACATACGTATCGTTCTTCTTGTTTGGACACACTATATGTTTCTTGCAGTCATTGCATTCTAATCAGTTTGTAAAAGCGTGAGGATGTTGGTGTGGAGTTTTCACAAATAATTTCATTATTATTATCTATCAGCCCAGGCGGAACAAAAGAAGTAATAAAAAGGCTTCAACCTTTAAAATTATCGGTGTCTACATTTTGTTTATACAATGAAAACCCAGAACTACTATCAAAACCCTATTTGCAGGATGAAATTAATGCACATTCACTTTTATTATCAAATGATTTAATTGTATTTAAGTCCTATAACAACACTTCACATTTCTGTTCGGTTACACATATTTCTTCTAGGTAGAATTGTTTTCGCGCTTTTAAGATTTCATATTATGATTGATTCAATTGATGTTCATGAGTACTGACTGACTAACGCAGTGTTTTCTATGTCTCTTTCGATAAATTTAGGGCTATCACGAAAGATAACGCTACTTCGCATGACAGTTTCGATTGTGGAGCTTCAGATTTTCTACATTTATTATGAATGTCCGAAAATGCAGTCGATGAATGTGTGATGCGTTCCATTGATACTTTGGCAGCAGATTCTTATCCTTATTCTCTAAGCTTCATAGCAGCTGCATCCACTATTTCTATAGAAGGATAAAGCCATCGATTTTTTTTCACTTTCTTGCATTTTATGGTTTTACAACACCCTTCAAAGCTTTTCGGTGGACATCGTTCTTGATGATGTCCCGAAAAAATATTGCACAATTTGTTTTTGAAAAATATTTACTATTAAAGATATTAAAAATATTGCACTCATTATATTTGCATCAAAAACTGCCTTTCTTACTTAATATAGAAAGAAGAGGCTCGAAACGTAGCGGTTATCAATAGATTTTAGCACTCTGACTATATATGTGGAAGACAGAATGTCGTGTGAATGTTTAGATCAGAGCGATTGCTGAGCGAACGGTGTTGTATTTGGATAAGATTGGCTGAGGCGTGAATAAGAAGTGTTTGGGATAGAGCGATTGAGTTGACGTGTGGTCGAAGAGTGCGTGGTCGCGCAAGGTTTCGGGTGAACGTGACTGATTGGGTCCTACGAATGTCTGAGACGAGTGAGAGAAGCAGAGAGAGATAAGGAGAAATAATGAATGCGTGCAAGGGTAGAGAAAGCGTGGATAAGCGAGTCGAGAAAAAGAGTCGAGTGCGAGAGGACGTTGCGGGTGAAGCGAGAGTTTTTTTTCTGTGAGATTGTGCGTTGACAGTGTTATTAATAAACTAGTACTTATTTCAAAAACTGAGTTTCTTTTTGCTTCCCTTCTCGCACCTTACAGCAACACACGAGGGATTTACCTTAAAATAATCCCTACATATATTTATTGTTATAACTTCCAAATTTACAACTTTTTGCAAAAGATTTTTATGCACATATCATTAGTAAGTTTCAACAAGCACTCTCATATAAAATTCATCGTGACTTCTTGCAATCTCCGCTTTGTAATCGTCACTAAATAAAAATAAAAGAAAGAGCAAAAATATGGATTCCTTTGACGATATTCTTCGGAAGTTAAAATAGGTATATTCCAAAAAATGTTTATATATTCTTGTAGCTGCATGAATACTCTTTAACAGCCCGTCAGCGAAAGTGAGTCCGTTTTGACTCATACGAGACGACTAGCAATTTTATCTATTTACGTGTACAATCATGCAATTTGACACTAATCGTAGCATAGTATTATAGTTATGCCAACATAATACTTCAGTGTTTGTATAAAGAACTACAACTTTAGAAATAAGTTGTAAAAGGTTTTATCAGTACAGAATTGGGATCTTTATGCGCAAAAAAGAAAATTGCTGCGGGCACTGGATGAAGCTTTGCAAATCGGAACGTCCGCGGTGTTCAATTCTTGATCGCGATGTTTTACTAATTTGTTCTTCATAATAAATTTAGTGCGAGTCCGAAATGACCCGCCTCCGCCATTTATCTACCCCACAAACTATCTGCCATCTTTAATACTAATTGTCCAGTTAACGCAATAAGCTTTTCGAAGGGTACTTCTAACTTTTCGAGGGAATTTACTATTGTAATTTCATCTTTATCTGTTCCGTCCTTAAGACGGTTTTTTCTTTTTCTGCCTATTAGCAGCATTTGCATTTGGAAAACTAATAGGATTATCCCATCCTTGAAAATTGGATTAACTTATTTCTATAAGCTCCAATATTCCTTCCTTTCAAATATAAGAACAATACACGCTGTCGACGACACGAACTGTAAGCACCTCATTAAGGTCTTGTTCCGTGTCTGTCGAAATACAGCTGTAAAGTAATTTCCTTGCCTTTCTGGACAATGAGGCATCGTGCACCTCAATTCCAGCTTACCTGCCCAACATCGGGCCCTCGCATCCCCTTCTCCACGGACTTCGTGAGCATCCCCTCTGGTTGCTCACCTTCGCACCTTCCCACTCCTTTGTCTTTGTTTACCAAGTCCCGTTGTCTTTGTTTGCCAAGGGGACGGTCCCTTCTTGGCGATCACTAGTGCTACGGTTTCCGTCTTTTCCGTTAGCTGTCCAGAAAAACTCTCCTTGCCCGCGAGCGGTCGGAAAGCCTCTTTCCTTCGATGTTCCTTCCCCTTCCATCCGCTCGCGGGCCCTCGTCCAAGGTGGGGGAGAAAATTTGGCGGGATTTCTCAGCGTCGCCTTTCGCCTTCGGAGACTTTCTCTTATGAGTGGCTGCCACATGGTTTATGACTTGCCTTCCGCTATTGACATCGCGTTCGGCTAGAACGTTCAAGTGGTTACCATCTGGTTCTAGCCTGCCAGCAAGGGATTTTGACGTCTTGCTGGTCTCATTGTCACAAATAGCGTAAATGCCCGTCATCAAGCCATAAATCTGCAGAGCCACTCGATGTTTCCCGAACATGCCGCCCACCTTGAACGGCTCGCGTTCAATATCACACATACAAGCATACATACTCACACATACAAACTACGACACACTTCACTGACATCATGCACACGTATATCTTAATGTCACCTGAGTGTCCTACATAGTTAAGTGTCTTAGAGTCGTTTCATATTTATGTACATTCGATGAAACACGTTGAGTGTCCAATTTCCATCCACGTGACTGTCCTCTTCTGGGTCTCCTGGATCGAATGGGCGAGGTCCCATTTGCTGATCCTTAGGAGATGAGGACTCCCAGTCCACTGCCAACAGCCAGTGTTGTCCTCCTGGGTCATAAGGGGGCGGTCCCCTGGACTGACTCTGGCGAGGTGGAGACTTGCCATCAATCGGTAGCAAGCAATCCTGATCATTCCTTAGGTGATGCGCTCCAACTCGGACCAATTTCATTTGCCAAGGTGGAAGCATGTCCTCCTTTAGCACAGCCATGGTGCCCATAGCCAGTCGCCCTGGTGTGTTGTTGCTCCAATTGTTGCTGCGTTGCAACTGATGGAGGCGATAGCGTTGCCGATGCATCCATCCGTGTTGATACACCGCTTGGTGCTCCTGAACCGACTCAAGCGATTGTTTTTGACGTCAGCGACGTCAGGATGGAGAATATTACACAATGGGCCTTCTGTGAAGAAGAGCCCAGGAGTCACAGGATTCAACTTGTGATGATCGGAAGAGGTGGGATATAATGGTCGAGAAATCACACATGCTTTAACCAGTGCCAGAACGACGTACAGTTCCTTAACTGTGAAACGAAGCTCTCCGATCACCTGTCGCAGGTGCTGACCGAATCTTTCTGTGACCGCAATGCCATAAATGCACCGCTGATTTGACACGCGTTTGTGGAAGTCTCGAGTCCCTTGAAACTCGTCGCGTGCCTCGACTCGAACCCTCGTAGCAGGTAGTTGGCCCGTACCGCAGCCTACTGACCGTACTTCCACCTGTAAGTGGCCACTACCGCTTGCAACCTGCCGATAGCTCCGTCTTATAACCGGAGTGCAATATGCCTTAATTTCACAATGCGCTATTAACGCAGTACAATCGCAATCGCACGGTAAGCTTCTAGGGTGTTGCTGCTCGTATTCTATGCGCGCATGACGATGTTGACCGCCCACCCTGAGGAATCCCTTACCGTAAAGGACACGATTTAGATACCGTAGCTTACCCGTAACAGGAATAACTTGTCCTGTCCGTAAACTAACGGTCGACTCGAAAAAGGCCTGCGCCTTAGACAATTTCAAAACCGCAGGCATCGCCCGGTGCAGGTCAACGACCGATGAAACGCAACGTATTCGACTCGGCTGCATGAGGTTAATTTCCACGGACCCTTTGTCTCGCTTCAATTGTTCTTGCCGGACTGCCCGGCACGATTTAAAAACCCACTCGATTATGCGTACTAAGCGAGTGTATCTAGAGGTTATTTCAAATATTAGAAGAACACGATCTAATCCATAGTTGATGGCTACAAACACCACTAACTGTACCTTTGATATACTGAGAGCCAGTGCTCTAGTTACTGACGCGTTAGCTGGATGCTGTGGGAGCCAGAATGTACCATTCCACCAAAGATTCAAGCATTCTAGGGTGGGTGGTCGTACTCCCCGAGACAATGGGTCTTGTGGCTTATCTTCCGAAGCGACGCGACGGCAAGATCCATTTTCCAAAACTGCCGGCGAATTCTGCAGGATCGTCGGCCGATCAAGTAATACTTCCGCGTGCGATATGACGCGATAACAATTTTTGTTTTCCAACATTACCGGTGAATTCATCGAAATCTCCGGCAAATCGGACGATGCCTCCATACGTGACGCGACGCGATGGCAGGCGTCCGGTTTCAAAACCACCGGCGAATCCCGCGGACTCGCCGGCAACCCATGCAATACTTCTTCCCGCAGCGCGATACGATGGCACGCTGCCTGTTGCAAAACTATCGACGAATCCCGTGGAATCGTCGGCAACTCGGCTACTGTTTCTTTACACGACGCGACGCAATAATCAATTTCCCGTCGCGAAGGTACTGGTACATCGCACGGATTCGTTGGCCAATCGACTGATCTTTCCACCGGTGAAACAACGCAATGGCCAACTTCCCGTTTCATGGTTATCGACGAATCCTGCAGAATCGTCGGCATATCAAATGCTGCCCCGGTGCACAATGTGACGCAACGGCATGTTCTTTGTTCCAACACTCCCGGCGAATCTCGCGGAGTCGCTATCGAAACAAACGGTGCCCCTGAACGCGACGCGACGCGATGGCATGCACCCGTTTGCACCGATACCGACGAATCTCGCGGAATCGTCGGCGGATCGAAAGATGCTCCTGCATGGTGGTCGATCAACCGAGTCTCCTCGTATGTTTTACGCAAGAGTTCCCATGCGACATCGTAATTCTCATTGGACACGCCCAATGAGTCCAGAACCCGAGCAGCCTCCCCTTTTAAAGATGACTTTAAATACTGAAGCCGCTCCACGTTGCTAAGCGCTTCGTTACCGGTTATAAGTGACCCGAACTTATCCCGAAACGCTATCCATTCCCCCAGAGAACCATCAAAACGCGGCCCTGTTGCCAACGGCAACCGAACGGGAGTTGGAATCTCTGAGATCGCAGGAGATGAAACCGCGATTTGCATCGGTTGTTGCACGCTTGTTATTGGCGGTGTTACGTCAGACCATTGTTCCAAGTAACCTTTCAACGCGCCTATCAAGTTAAAGTAAATATTCTCAAAATTTACACGAAATTGCTCGTGAGTTTCCTCTTCTGGAGTTCCAGCGACTAGCGAGTCAATTTCATCTTGAATCGCTTCGAACTCGTCTATCAACAGGAAACTCTTTTCGAGCAGCGTCCGAAGGGAGTCAACCCCGGTGGTTGCTCCGCAATCGTCCCAGAAAGTTGCACATTCGGTCAACACAGCGTGCACGCGGTCACGCTCCAAGATGAGTTTACGGAGAGAATTTTCGTTTGAAACCGCCATCGTCTAACGCGAATCAAAGAACGAATGAAAACTCGACTCACCGGAAGAAGACAGGAATATGTGAAGGTTTCGCTTGATCGGCCTCTGCAGATTCCACATAAGCTGGAGATGCGCCGATTGTCCACCCGTTCCTGTCTCTGGTCCCGAATCCTGCTCTCAACCTTTCTGGGATGCTGCAGTGGCCAGTTGACGGCGCCTGTCCCCGTTCAACTGCTGGGCTCCTCAGGATGTAGGGCCTGAAGCCTTGGTTGATTCTTGAATGCGGCGGCTGTCGCACACATTCACTCTTGCATTGTTTATGCTTCTGTCTCCTGGGATGCTGCAGTCGTAAAGCTCACGGCGTCTGTGCCCGTTGAGCCACTGTCCACCTCAGGATGAAGCGTTTGATACCACTGGTAGTCCTCCGTTGAGTCTTCGTCAGAATATAGCACCTGTCGCCTATATCCCTTTCGTATATAATATACGGTACACAATTCACTTGCACGGAGTTCACAACTGTAATCACTGTGTTCACTTGGATCCGGCTCGAAGGACCAATGTTCGCGCCCGGATTGGTCTGTTTGGTTGCGCGTGCCCGTGAATGAACTGTGTTTCGATTATAATGGACTGTATAAAGTGTTGTCATTCAGACGCTTGATTATTAAGGGCATGTCCCTTCTATCGTGAATTCCCGATCGTGTCCGCTGGTCGAACCACGATCCCGTTGTCTTTGTTTGCCAAGGGGACGGTCCCTTCTTGGCGATCACTAGTGCTACGGTTTCCGTCTTTTCCGTTAGCTGTCCAGAAAAACTCTCCTTGCCCGCGAGCGGTCGGAAAGCCTCTTTCCTTCGATGTTCCTTCCCCTTCCATCCGCTCGCGGGCCCTCGTCCAAGGTGGGGGAGAAGATTTGGCGGGATTTCTCAGCGTCGCCTTTCGCCTTCGGAGACTTTCTCTTATGAGTGGCTGCCACACGGTTTATGACTTGCCTTCCGCTATTGACATCGCGTTCGGCTAGAACCTTCAAGTGGTTACCATCTGGTTCTAGCCTGCCAGCAAGGGATTTTGACGTCTTGCTGGTCTCATTGTCACAAATAGCGTAAATGCCCGTCATCAAGCCATAAATCTGCAGAGCCACTCGATGTTTCCCGAACAAATTGCTTATATGAAGAGTACTGTAATTTTTAGTGAAATGGATGTTAATGTGGCCCCCGTATTTTATTTTTCACTTTAGAATCTAACCTGAAACTCCGAATGCTTTAACGTCTTGCTTAAAAGTTACGAAAACTAATGATATAACATGTGTAAATGTCAGAAGATAAAAGAGAAATATTTTATTCCGTATAATATGTATTATGAAAAAATGCACTTTCGGTATTCCGACAAAAATTAAGGGTAATGTGGTCCCCTTGATAGAAATGATAAAAAGTTTTTCTCTGGCAACAGAAAGATCAAACTTATATTAATAAATTAATTTATAAACTAAACACTATTATTGAAGAACAAATATTGCATGCATACTTTGCTTTTTCACACGATGTACACTTGCTACATACTTCGCTTATATTTTCTTCTGTCTACGTTTTTTCTTGACATTGACAAAGAATTAAACACAATGATGTTCATATGATAACATAAGATAATGTGCACATTGCATTCAATTATGGGGGGGGGGGGTGGCAAATATATCAACACATGCAATTTGAGAAACATTAAATTTATATTTTCATTTATGAAAAATTAACTGAATTTACTTATGAATATCGACTCTAGTTACCTTCCACCAACCATATTTCAATACACGGTTTCTGAACTTTCTTAATTTATAAAAAATATTTATTTCTTTGGACAGCAAAAATGTTTTGTTTATAAGATAAAATTTTATTTACCTACTACAAGCAAGAAGTATGCTTTATTGTCAGTAAAAAGGCTTTTTTTATTTCTACAGGAAATAGGCATGTCTTATGTCACTATTTTTTGCTAAATGTTCTCGCAAAAAACATAAAAATTACAAAAAGGCCAAATTGCCAGCAGGGAACCATCATACCGCCTTTTCCTGTATAGTTAACATTCAACTGTTATTGTGAAAAGTATAATTTTGCCTTTTTCTGTAGTTGCCTTTATTTTGCAACTATATACATTTTGTAAATTGTGTCGTAAAGAGTGTAGACTTACAAGAATGGAAGTAAACGGTGATAACGACATGTCGACGCACGTTTGAAAGTACTTGAGTGTTTATGAGTGAGTGAATCTTATATGAGAGTTTAAAGCGTATGGTTCTAAGTAATGTTAAGCCAGAAGTTAAATGGTGATTTTGTTTGAGCTTATAAAGACGATTGTGACTGATTATCAAAAGGAATATTTCCATTATATTAATATTATTACAAATTTCTCTTTATTATCTAATTTATTTATCAAATTAAACTAGTTGTTAAGCTATTATTAGCAACACTTGTTAACACTGTGTTCATTCTTTTTGAAAATACATTGGTCGTATGTAACGAATTTTATTTAACAGACGAACATCATTTGTTAGTGGACCATTTATTCTGTCACAAACGAGATTTATAAAAGCAGGTTTTTAAATATATTACTGCATAGTTCGTAACAAACATTCAGTCTGTTTTGTCGAAATGCAATTTCTTATTCGTGATTTTCGTCTTAGAATGTTTCATAGTATCACCCTTTAACCATATGCTTACCTGTTATGGAACGCCCTATATACAAGGTGTCGCGTTTTCTTGCCGCCAAACTACGATAACTTAATCTGAATACCAAAAGAAGCAAAAAATGTTATATAAAGTTCGTAAATAAACGCTTCGTTACAGAGTTATAATATCATATGTATGAATTACCCGATTTATTACGTCTGGGGAACTTTAAAGTAAAATGGTTCGTTCGATACAAGTAGTTTCCGAAACTCAGCAAACTACTTAGAATAATACTACTAGAGTAATAAATTCAATTGTTCATCGATGACAAGGTTGCATCCAAGCAGAGTAACACTATTATGATTGAATGAAAATTTAAAAATAGTAAGTAATCATTTCTTACTATACTAACAGTTTATGAAATGGGACTGTTACCAGATGATAAAAAACACGAAACTACGTAAATCAGATAAACATTAATGAACCTTCTGTGTGTTCTGCCGGAAAAGGCGTTGTTATCCAACCCATGTATATAATATTTGTTTATAACTTTGTGACAAAGCGTTCATTCGCAAATTTGAAATAAAAATTTGTTCTCCTTGGATTTTGTACAGTTAACTATTGATTTGAAGGGAAGCCTTTGTGCGATCTTACTGGAGACCACAGACTGTTGATGAACAAAAGGTAAAGTAACAGTGTTACTATTCCTACAGTTCTGTCCGGCGATGGATAAAATTTAGGGGTTTACAGCCAAGAACAAAATTTGGCAAACACGTGTTTCTTGTAGATAAACTGATTGTAATTCGGTGATTCTTTCTAATCAATTCATAAAAGTAATAAGAATATCTCCATCCCTTAAAAGATTTTAATAATCCGCTGCGCTGGTCTAGGCACACACAACACAAACACACATACACATATGTACACAAATTATATAAATACTGGTTCATCTTAGCCATTACCCATTTAGGGAAAATTGTACAGAAAGTAAAGCAGAAAGATGAAACGTATTACGAAAGCATATAATAGCAGTAATTCATCTCGTGTGAGGCTCCTAAATATTCTAACAGGTTATGGGCCCGGTTCCGCTAAATATTTAGAAAAATCTCGTTGAAAAGTGTGTGAAAAATTAAACGGTAAAAGACACGTGTCAAACGAAAGTAATAGTGAGAACATTCTCGAAAGGAACAATGGCAGGAGCAACATGTGGCAAAATTGATAAGTGAAACAAAGATAATTATGAGGCGTGGGTATTGAAGATGGAACTATTACTGATAAAGGAAGGTTTCTGGAATATTGTAAGTAAGGAAACGCCAAACCAACCGGACGATACTTGGAAAAATCAAGATGGGCAAGCGAGAGCGACGATAAATTTGGTCGTAGACGAAGTGTAGCTCAGTTATATTCGCGAAGCAAAAATGGCAAAGCTAATATGGGATGTGTTCTAAAATTACCATCGAAAGGCTTCTCTATCCGATAAGAGCTTTTTATTAAAAAAGTTATGCAGTATGAAGTTGGATGAAAATGCGAATATGGAAGAGCATGTTTAACAAATATCCGTGGTAAATGATAAGCTAAAAGCAGCCGGGGAGGAAATAAAAAAAATCTATCGCTATGCTTTCATGTATGTACCTTGCCAGATTCTTACATCGGTTCAATAAATGGATTGGAAAGCCGTCCTTAGGAAAACCTAACCATCAGTTTGGTTAAAGGCGAACTTATCAACGAATACAGAAGGAGATTAGACAATCAGGATATAGCCGAAACTGAAGGTTGAGCATTGAAGGTAAGACATCATGTATGGAAGGACGAGCAACAAAAAAGGGACGAGATGGAATGCTATTTCTGCAAAAAGTCCGGACATTTGAAACAGTGCTGGAAATGTGAAGGACCGAAAGAGAAAAAGGAAAAGACACATAAGGTAGCAGAAGATGATGTGTGTTTCAGTATCATTGCAGGACCACGTTTAATAGATAGATGGTGTACAAATTCAAGAACTATCAGCCACATGATGAGTAATAAGGAGTTTTTCAATATTAAATATAAGGAAACAAAGGATAAAATCACCGTTGCTGACGGCACGGAAGTCGAAGTCGTAGGTATAAGTTCGGAAATAATTAAGCAGAAGGAAGACAGAAACGCAATAATACTAAAAAAAAATATTTTGCACATACTGCAATTATACAGAAACCTGACCTCGGTGAAGAAGATCACTGAAAACGGATGTAACGTTCAGTTCGAAAAAGAAAGATTTAACATTATCAAAAATAATCTAGCAGTTGCAACTGTAGAATGCATGGAGAACTTATACGAACTAACGATATGACAAGTCATGATGATCGCAAATAAGCATAATATTAATTGCCTACATTCTTCGCATGTTAAGCTAGGTCATAGGGATCCAGACGCGATAAAGAGATTTACGGAAGAAAAGATAGCAAATGGAGTAGAAACTAAGAAATGTGGAATTGAAGAAAAATGCGAGGTATGCAAAAAAGGGAAGCTAAGAAGAAGACTCTTCTCCGAATCGAATAGAAAAACAAAAATGGTGCTAGAAATCGTTCATACAAACGTATGCGGGCCGATGAAAAAGGTAACACCAGGATGTACGAGATATACACTCGCAATAAATGATGCTTATAGCAGATATACAAAGATATATCTAATGTCGCACAAGTCCAAGGTACATCCAACATATAAAAGCGTATACTGACATAGTATGAAACAAATTCAATAAAAAAAAGAATAATAATAAGATCGGACTGCAGCAAGGAATATACTAATCATGAACTGATTGACTATTTAAGGATTCAAGGGATAAAAAATAAATTCTCGGCCCCATACACACCTCAGCAAAACGGGAAAGCGGAGAAGAAAAATAGATGCCTGGTTGAAATGACTAGATGTATACTAATAGAAGCAGAAATTAAAAAAAAAATACCGGAGCGAAGCAATAACAACTGTCGATTATATTCAAAGTAGAATACCATATAAAACAACTACAGCTACGCCATACGAGATGTGGAATGCAAGAAAGCCAAATCTGGAACATATGCATACATTCGGCGAGGAAGCACATATCCGTATCCCAGATGAAGAAATACGAAAATGGGATGGAGAAACGGTAAAACTAAACTTTTTCGGATACAGTGAACAATCAAAAGCGTTCAGATAGCTAAACATGAAAACAAATTCAATGATCATTAGAAGAGACGTTACATTCATAGCAAAAATTCCGAGACATGAACAAATCCACTAGCAAGCCCAGAACGAAACGCACACCATCCTTTTTCCTATTCTATTACATCACAACAGCGCGACTTCAAGAGTTCGCAGCTGTGGTAAGACAAGTTACTTTTAGAATAATGTTGACTGTTACAGGTAGAGACAACCTCCAAGCATTTCAATATGATGTTAAAAACACATTCTTGAACGAAACATTAGAGGAAACAATCTACATGCAACAACCCGAGGGCTACAACGTTTAAGGGAAAGACGACAAGACATTAAAACTCAAGGAAACAATATACGGTCTAAACAATATACGCACGTGTGGAATATGTGTATGACAATAAGGTTCGCGGAATTGAAATATGATCAAAGCAAAACAAATCCGTGCTTAGTGTTTGATCCCGTGGTCGATTTGCATATCGTTGCGGGTTTGTTTGAATTTGAACGTGGAGTGCCGACAAAATAAATAGGTTCTTTCGAAGGACCACCCTGTACAGGGACAACTCTTAGGGTTCGGTGACCGCGCGCGTGGTGTTTTACGTTGCTCGTGGACGGTTTGTTTTGTTCTATTCGGTGGAGTTCGTCCGGAGAGTTTCCTCCTGGCGGGAATTTAGACGATGTGCTGATGGGAGAAATTTGTTAAGTTTTGATGGCCAATCAGTATGTCTAATTCCTACCGCCCACCCTTTGCTATGTGCCTTTAGCACGCCCTTGCCAAGGAGAATGGGGGTAGTGCTAGCGGTACTGAGTGTGTGGCCACGATGCGGAATCTCCTCCAGGTATGACTCGCCGGTCAAGGAACCGTTACAAATAGATGTACCCTTCGGAGATTCTGGGATTATGTCACGTCTTTATGCTATTGAGGGCGAAGGCACAGCCAAAAATTCTAGGTGAATTGTTTAATTGCACCTTTGCCAGGACGTAGAAAGTCACGTACAAGTTGTAAAGAAGTCCTCACTCAAAAATAGCGGTTGCCTGAGCGTGTCATAAACCTGGCTTAACTGTAAACCTTAACACTTATTCGTGACACACAATTCAATGGTAAAGAACTACCTAATAGTAGATGTACTTGATATAATTTTAACCATGAACAACACGAAAGAAGCAGTGGAACTAGAGGCGAATATGAAAGTTCTATTCAAAATTACAAAACTTGGTAAAATAACAAATTATCTAGGCATACAAATTGAGAGGGATAAGAGAAACACATACAAGAAGTAATCAGCACGTACGGATTAAAAGATGCAAGAAAACTCTCGTACACCAATGGACATCGGGTACGAAATATTGCAGAACAACTAGTACATCGCAGAAAGTTTCAATATCTGATTGTTAATTTATTGTACGTGGCAAACTGTACGAGACCCGACATAGTCGTGAGCGTGGCAATACTGAGCCAAAAAATTAATAACACTGTCCGACACAAATTTTGCCTTTCAATAACCACTGGGCCATCCTTGTAGAGTCTCGCTTTCCAAACAAGAATCCTTAAGCCAGATTGCTGTATCACCCCCAGTTTTTGATATACACGTGGATTCGTAAAAACCGAAGGTTTTCGACAAAAATGAGGTATTACATGAAAAGTAAAAGCGTTAGACAGTTAAGAAATGGTCTTAAAAGATAGAGGAGAGCTTCCCGGATATAGTGGTCTACAATTTATCAATTGTTTTCAATCCTATATTGTTTTAAATTAATGTGAATGTTTAAAAAGTGCTGATGTGCGTAGTTTCTTCGTACCAATTCTGTAGTTTCCCGCAAAGTTCTTTATGTACGTGAAAACATTACACAGAATCAGATTCTGTAGATATTTGTGAAGAAGAAATTGGCCGGCAGAAGTGTCGGAACCATTTATATTTCGAGCAGGCCAAGAAAATAGTCGTCGAAAACGCGTGCATGGCGTTTTGCCGCCTTGCGATCCGCTGTTCGCTTGCCTCGATTCGGCAAGGCAAAAGGTATGCGTAACCAATATCAATGGAGGCATTCACTTTATGTTTACATTACTCACAAGTAATGTTTAATTTTTTTAATATTTCCGTGTTGTCTTTTTTTCATATATTACTGTAGATACCAACCACCAAACTATTAAGCATCTTTTAATCAGTTTCAATTAACAAAAATTCCATTGAAAATTGTGGTTTCTAAACTCTTTAAACTGTTCGAAGTAGAAAGAAAGATATCTAAAATTTACTATTACGTATAATATCTGAAATAAAAAATATTAATGAAAATTTATCTACTACTTGATTTACTTCTACACTGCTCGAAGTTTACAACTTGCCGAAACCTTTTCAAAATCAATCCAGTATTGAAAGGTAATTTTTATAAAGAAAAGTAGAAAACTTCACCAAGTTTTCAAATGCAGCCAAGCTAATGTTCAAAATTGCGTAAAATTGCCTAATAGCTAATAACTAAGCAGATAATGAGACTTTAATCCAAGAAAAAATTAAATTGTTTGTATTTTATTCGACGTTTGTATAGGTAGATCTATTGTCTTCACAACTTTCAAACATTAGCATTTCTCTCCTTTATATCTGTCTTCTGTTAATGTAAAAATATGTACAAAATTTCTATGCCAAAATTATCCTCCTTTATTCTATCATTGATGTTATGTACCGAACACCGTGATTCTAAACGAATATATAGCGTTGCTGAGGATGTTGAGAGTACACTGTACCGCAAATTAATGATGAACAGATGGTTATCAGGAATGACGCATCATCCCCTCTTAGGAAAGGGGAACGAGAGTGAGGGCTCGTGTCGACTTTGCAACAAAACAACGAATTGACAACGAGTCCAAATTCAAACACGCTCGCTAACTGTAAGTTGCCAGCTCTAAACCAGTCAAAGGATATATTGTAATGTAACAGTAAAAAATAAGCGTACATTGTGACTTCTAGTGTATAGTGTATTACATATGTACTTCATAGTGTTAAGTGTGTGTTTCTGTATATTTGTTACTGGTGCATATATGTAATACATACTTTATAGTAGCTTAACGAAATATGTCGCGAACGTTCATAAATGAACTTGACTCTTTGCGTCATATTTGTGGAAAGTTTGTTGTCACATCAACACGTCCAAAAATGACACCTTCGCTTGAGTACGCTGATGAAAATTATTTTAAGTGTAAATTGGGCAATCAAGACATGTATTGGGGCCCGCATTTTCCCCGTGAACGCTGTGTAAATACACTTTTAGCTTGGGCAGAAGGACGTCAAAGAAAAATGCCTTTCGCTGTTTTCGTCATATGGAGATGTTAAGGGTTATGTTTTGATGGAAGCAGATTCTTCTTCTTTAGGTTTCTAAATAAAGAGACACGGGTTTAGGAAAAAGATAACTGATATATATATTTAATTGTATGTGGAAAATGTAATATACCAGGACTTTCTATGTCCTGTCCGCACCGACTCCTTACGTCGAACTGTCGAGAAAACGACAGCCTTCGACACTTATAGTTTTACAAATAATGGTCAACCTTTTCAGGTACGCTTGACCTTCGACAAGACGAGACGCTGCGACTCCGAAGTCTTGGGGTTTTCCCGATTACTTTATTACGCCTGTAGAAGCGACACTTTAATATTTTTGAATAGGGAGTTTTTCTACAGAAGAGCTGTTTTACTTCAACAGGAGAGAACCAAGTAACCACGTTACTGACTATTATTTTTGCTTGTGTAAAATTTATTGTTTCAATAGAAAAGGAAAACGGTAAATAGAATATCCAAATGCGCCTTCTGCTACCCGCCCCACTTTACATTCCAACGAATTACCTGCACTAGTACCATCACCAATTAACGCCAATACGAACGAAGATGCACGAGCAGAAAGTGAAATTCGATGCAAAGAATCCGAGACTGGCGAAAAAGAAATCGAATTTAATATTGAATCGACTACATTAAAAGAGCCACTTCTTCTTACACAATCCGACTTAAATTATCTCGTGAGAGATTTGCAACTATCGAAGGATGAGGCACAGCTTCTGGGAAATCGGCATCAAGAATAGAGTTTCTTAAAAAAATCAACGAACGTGACGTTCATCAGAGAAGGAAATCAGGAACAGGAATTATTCTTGAGGATGTATGAAGAACGTGTATGCGACGATATTGATGCATTATTAAATAGTTTGGGTTTCAAACATGATCGACAAGAATGGAGGTTGTTTATTGATGTATTGAAAAGTAGCTTAAAAACCTTTTCATTGCATATTGGTAGTATTTATCTATCTATCCCAGTTGCGTGCACAAGAAATATGAGAAAATCATAGGATTCCCTTAGACTAATTTTAGAATAAATAAAGTACCGAAAATATAATTGGAATATCCATAGTGACATGAAAGTGATTGTAATGCTACTTATTGTTAGCCTGCAAATGCGGTACACGAAATACTGTTGCTTCCTTTGTGAATAGGACAGTAGAGCGGAGAAAGATCACAACGATAAAAAAGATTGGACCCTGAGGCAACAATTGAATGATTTTCCTGATCTCTTGGAAAACAAAAACTGAACAATTATGCTGTTATGGTGAATGAACTGTTGGAAAACTGTAAAATGCTTGGGAACAATATGTCCTTAAAAATGCAATTTTTACACTCACAGTTGGTTTTTTCCCACCCTATCTCGGTGACGGGCATAGTGAACGATATCATCAAAATACATCTTCGATAGAAAAGCGACACGACGGAAAGAAGATTACCACAATGCTTGCTTACTACTGTTGGTCCCTTCTGATTGACGACGAGGATACGAGGCACAAACTAGAGGCAAAGCGAAATCATTTTTTACTATTTTTGCGTTGAGCATGCTACAGATAACACTAAATTTTGTACAAACTTCTTTGTACTTTCCTCCTTTTTCTCACTTTTTCCTATTAATACTAATCTTTTAGATATACAACAATTTTTAATGGAATTTCTGTTAATTGCAATTGACTAAACATTACTTCATAATTTGTTGATTGATATCCACAGAAATATATAAGAAGAAGACAGAACACGGAAGTATTAACAAAAAAAAATTAAACCGTAGGCAAATTTAGGAATGGAAGGAGATTAGAGGACAGAGGTACGACAGCCGAGTCGACCGAGATCGGGATCTTGGGTTTATGATGCGGATGTGACCATCGGCTAAATTTTTGGAGAGCGATAGCCGCATCATAAACCCTGTCACCGTAGCGGAATACAGGACGGCGACGGTTCTAGGGGCAAATTTTCCCCCACCGGAGTCTGTACGTGAAGGGGACCTTGAAAGGAGTGTTCCCGAAAAACATGTAATTGGCGGAGGCGAGAAACGCCTATTCTCCGGAAGGGGATTAAACATCCAATCCGCGAGCGGAAAAGGGAGCGTAGAGAATAGTTTGTTAATAGAGAACAGCATAGTCTTAGCCAGTGTCCGAATCCCTCAGACGCCCATTCCTCGAAGATCCATCCCTACAAAACATTACTTACATAAAGTAGGTGCCCCATTGAACGCCTCCATTGGTATTGATTGCGCATAGGTTCTAACGGGCCACATGGCTGCGAAAAGCCATGCAGACATTGTCGACGAATATTTTCTCAGTCTGCTTGAAATGTAAATCTTTCCGACATTTCTGCCAGGCAGTTTCTTTTCAGAAATGTCTACAGAATCCGATCTTTGATAAAACTACAGGATTAGTGCACATGAACTACGCACTATAAACTATATGTAATAAAATATTGGAAATGCACTATAAGTTGAGTTTGCTATAAGTAATCCTGCGTGGCAATATCATCGACAGAAGTGGAATACATATCATTGATCGAGGGATGCCGAAAAATGATTTGGATAGCAAAACTGTTGAAAGATTTCAAAGAAAAATTAAACTATTCTTCAAAATTACTTGATGATAACCAAGGTAGCATTAAGCTAGCAGAAAGTAATAAATTGAGTAGAATGATAAAAGACATCGATAAACATGGCGATACGAAACAATGGCGATATTGAGAGGGAGTGTAAGAGTAATAACAATGTTGCCATCTCTTGGAAAATTTTAATATTCCACTACGCTGACCCAGACATACACACACGCAGTACACCCATAAGTACACAAGGTATCTAAATATCGATTCACCTTGGTTACTATCCATTTAGAGAAAATTGTACAGAAAGTAAAGCAGAAGGACTAAACGCATTACGAAAGCATATAACAACAGTATTTCATCTCGTGTGAGACTTCTAAATATTCTAACACAATTACTAGTTTTTTAATTCTTTACCATAATTTTATTAAATGTAACGGTTTATTTGGAATATTTACAAGTCCAAGAAAATAAAATCTTATGGACAGAATTGAGTGCTATGGGTCATTTCACGCCAAATCGATCACTTTTTTCCATCGATGTCTGGGATTTTGTTCAAATTGAAATATGTTGTAGTCTATGCGAAATTATGGAGGGTTTGAGTCATCATTTTGCCAATAATGAGATTGTTTAAATATTGCAGACCATTGAAGTTTGCAAATGTTAGCGATTTTTACGAAAAGTACCTTCATAGAAGTATTTTTGTCGGCGAAACTATTAAAGATACGAACTTCACTTTTTTTTGTTTTAATCGTAAAAGAACGGCCTATTCGGATAAATTTTTTTTAAGTTGAAGATGTTTGTTTCTAATACTGGTGATGCGACGCACTCGTATGTGTTGTAGTTCGAGCACTTCGCTTCCCGAAGTGCGAATTAACGCAATCAGGATAGTTATACTTTTCTGATGGATTGTGCACTGGTGCATGCACTGTGTTGGTTAATGTATGTAATGAATGTCTCTTGAACTGTGATGTTTGGTGGTTTTTGAGTGACTGTTTGGACGACTCCTGACCCGACCGATGAGGCCGATCGCGGAGTCTCGGATCCTCTTAATGACTCGCTGATTGGTGCCCTTGCATTTTTGACAGTTACCAATCAGCGAGCCTAATATGAATTTCGACACACCTCTTTGCGCCCTCAGCGCGTTCGTTTGGAGAGGGGTGCCGAAGTGTGTTGGGGGGGTGACGACGTTTGACAACGTCGCGGAAATTCCTCCAGCTAGCCGACCCTTGGATATGTTTTACCGTTAGAAACAGATGTCGACTGTCCTTTAGAATTTCCCGGTTTATGATACGGCCATGGTTATTGAGAGGCGAAAGAAGCGACCCGCTAATACTCATTAACTGAGTTGTAGCTTGTTTTCCTTCGCCAGGACGTATTGTGAATCTAAAGCAAGCTAGCTGTAACGAAAAGGTCCATTATCTCAAAAATAACCCTCGGTGCGCGTCCGCACCATAAACCGCGTTGGCAATAGTTCTCAACAAAGTCCTAATGGTATATTTATCGGAGGGGCTTTGGAGTTTCGCAGAAACATACTTCCCCCCGTTGAGCGGTAACGGTCAAAAATCGCTAATGAATAATGAGATGATGATGAAGGTAGTGTGTCTTAACATCTAGCTTAAAGGTATTGACTTACAATGTATTATGCAAGAATGAGGTCATACAATATTATACAAACTGGAAGACATAGAGAAAGTGAAAGAATGTTACATGTATATGCGTGAGTTATTACATGCTATTTATAAATTGTTGCAATGGTAGGGGCGATAATTTTTTTTAAAGTTCTTTTGTATTCGCCTGCACTAGTCTTGATTGTTGCCACCCTCGCCACGCCGTCCTCTCCCGGATGTAAGGCGATGATCCTTCCTAGAGGCCAGCAAAGAAGCGGTATGTTGTCCTCGTGAACGACCACCAATGTGCCCTCCTTGACCTCGGATGGTGTAGATGTATGCCATTTCCTGCGAACTGTCAATTCGTGCAAATATTCCTTGTGCCAACGAGTCCAAAAGTGCTCTTTCATTCGTTGCACATGTTGCCACATTGACAGCTTGTTGATTGCAATATCGGTAACGCTTGACTCATTGATATTGGTGATCAAGTCGCCTATTAAGAAATGACCCGGGGTAAGAGCAGTGAGGTCATTCGGGTCAGGTGAGACTGGTGTAAGTGGACGGGAATTCATTATGGCCTCGATTTCTGTTAGGTAAGTCGCCATGGCTTCATAAGTCAATAGTGTCTTCCCTATTGTACGCAATAAATGGCGCTTGACTGACTTTACTGCGGATTCCCATAAACCACCAAAGTGAGGAGCGCGTGGAGGTATAAAGTGCCAATTTGTATTGTTACCGGCTATGTAATGTTGAACTAACGGGTTTTTTGAAGTGTCTTTAAGTGACTTATAAATTTCGCGTAGTTCTTTTTTCGCGCCGACGAAGTTTTTTGCATTGTCCGTGTATAGATCCGCTGATTTACCCCGTCTCGCGAAAAATCGCTTGAGGGCCGCTAGAAATGAATCGGTGGTGAGGTCGCCGACCAGTTCAAGATGAACTGCCTTAGTCGCGAAACAAATAAAGACTGCAACGTACGCCTTTATTGTTTTTGTGTTGCATAGGCGTTTCTCTTTAATGTACAATGGACCGCAGTAATCGATGCCGGTTGCTAAGAACGGTCGAGTTAATGTTACGCGATCCTTGGGTAAATTTCCCATTTGATAGTTTGGTGCTTTGGGATTGGCACGGTAGCAAGGTATGCAGGTACGAAGTGAATCCTTGACTGCTTGTAACGCGTTGATCGGCCAATATGTTTGTCGAACTATGTTTAGGGTTCCTAAAATTCCTGTGTGAAAATTGTAACAATGTGCGTCGCGAATAACAAGTGATGTGAAATGATGTTTAGCAGGCATTAATATGGGGTGTTTCCTGTCATATGTGGTTTCTGCGCGTGTAATGCGACCACCTACGCGTAGGATTCCATGTGCGTCGATAAATGGATTGAGTGCACGTAGTTTGCCATTATAAACTTGTTTTTTGTTAGATAGCTGCTCAATGTCGACTCTGAACTCGGATGATTGAATGAATTTTATAATGCGCTGCCGAGCGGCCTGAATTTCCATCGCGGAAAGGGTACCTGATGGGGTATGTTGACGCCTGATGTTATGGTAGAAACGCATGCAATAAGCGATTACACGTTCTAGTCGACGGAGGGAAGAGAAATTGTCAATGAAGTTTTTGTCGGGAGCCGTGTCGGTCAATGAGGTAAGGGATACAATGGTTCGTAGCTCTGGTACTTCGACAGGTAGCAAAGGCCGGGAAGGCCACTTGTCCTCCGTGTGAGGTAACCAGTGAGGGCCAGTGAACCATAGGTCGTTTTGCTTAAAATTACCTGCGTCGACACCTCGGGATAGACAATCTGCAGAATTGTCCTGGGATGGCACATGGCGCCATTGTATATTGTCTATGGATTGCTGTATTTCACTCACGCGATTGCCAACAAATACTTTCAAGGTGTGTGAAGGGGTGTTAATCCAATGTAGCACAATCATTGAATCGGTCCAGAACACGCAACGTTGTATTTTTAATTTGAGTGACTGTTTTACGGCCGCGAATAATTTGATTAATAACACGGCGGCGCACAGCTCTAAACGCGGTATGGATTGGACTTTAAGGGGAGCGACTCGATTTTTGGAACATATTAAATGCACGGAACTACGACCTGAGTGATCCGTTGATTTAATGTATAAAGATGCGCCATAGGCCCTTTGGCTGGCGTCGCAGAAGCCATGTATTTCGAGGTGTTTGTGGTGGTCACAGATGATT
This sequence comes from Eucera pruinosa, assembly GCA_028830335.1. Lineage (NCBI taxonomy): Eukaryota > Metazoa > Arthropoda > Insecta > Hymenoptera > Apidae > Eucera > Eucera pruinosa. Next base: position 779,727 of record JAMYCR010000006.1, on the reverse strand, counting down.
TTACGTGGGATGTATAAATTGCTAATGTGATGCAATTGCGATTCGAAAATCCTCCATTCTGTGTGTAATGTTTCTGGAATTGATTCGTCCCAATTAATCTTCAGTTGCCATAGTTGCTGCATCAAGATTTTTGCCTTGACAATGACAGGCCCGAGCAAACCTAAGGGGTCGAAGAGTTGCGATACGCGTGATAATATGGCCCGCTTTGTGACCTGGCGGAGTGGTTCAAGGGATTTGACGGTGTATCCGAGATTGTCGTATATCTGATTCCATTGCAAACCTAATGTTTTTCGGAATTCGTCTGCTACGATGTTCAGTACGATGCTTTCGCTACCGCTTGTGAGAGAATCTATTAAACGTCGGTCATTCGACGACCACTGTCGGAGTTCGAAACCGCCCCTTCGTAATAACTGTACCAGTTGATCCCGTATAATTATCGCGTCCTCGTATGTGTCGGTACCAGTTAAAAGGTCGTCTACGTAAAAATCTGATTTTAAGATTTTAGCTGCTAGGGGATAATGTTTGCCCTCGTCATCCGCTAATTGATGTAGTGATTTTATGGCTAGATAGGAGGCCGACGCGGTACCGTATGTGACCGTGTTTAATCGGTACGTGGATATCGGTTCTGTGGGGTTTTCGCGCCATAATATTTTATGGAACTGACGATCCTCTGCGGATATTTGAATTTGCCGATACATTTTGGTGATATCCGCGGTTAGGACATACTTATGTACCCTGAACCTTGTTAAAATAGAAAAGAGATCCTCTTGAATTGTGGGACCGGTCATTAATATGTTATTTAACGAAACGCCCGAAGTAGTCTGCCGACGCGTCGAAAACTACTCTAATTTTGGTTGTTAGGCTATCTTCCTTGTGTACCGCGTGATGCGGGAGAAAGTAGCCATTTGATGTATCGGGTGATTCTATTTTGCTCATATGTCCTAGATTTGTATATTCGCGCATGAATGTGACATAATGATCGCGCATGGATGGATCGCGGCGGAATGATTTTTCCAGAGCTAAGAATCGTTTCATCGCGATGTTGTGGGACTCGCCTAATTGTGCGGTAGATTCCTTGAAAGGCAATTTTACTATGTATCGTCCCGAATTTGTATCGCGACGCGTGTGGGTTGAATAGTGATGTTCGCAAGCTACTTCCTCCTGCGAGAGCATTCTTTTTTGCGGTGTTTCTTCTAATTCCCAAAATCGTGCAAGTTGGTCGTTTAACGCGCCTATTGTTACATTGCAGACTACGGATCTTGATTTTTCAAGGGTTGGATTTTCTCCTACGATTAGCCATCCTAATACTGTTTTGCGTAGCATTATGGTGGGGTGTGCGAGTTTTATCTGTCCTACGCTTAATAAGTGCCAGAATAATTGTGCTCCGATCAGCCCGTCGATTTCTTTTGTTTTATGGAATTCCGGATCCGCTAGCAAAATGTTTTTGGGAAGCTGTAACGAGGGGAGATCGATGTTTCGATCAGGCAATGGTTCCGTAATTTGATTGGCGAGAAGAAATGTTAATTCTGCCTTGAAACTGGTTGTGCGAGATTGAATATTAGCTCTCGTAGAATGCCTGATTTCGGATTGCATTTTGTTCATGCCGGTCACAGGAATTCGAGTTTTGTAGATAGGCATATTTAATTTTTTCGCGAAGTTATGCGTTAAGAAATGGGATTGGGCGCAGGAATCTAAGAGAACCCTGCAACTATGTGGCTGCCCATTGGCATCAAGTAGATTGACAACGGCGGTGGATAAAATTACGTTGGAATTGGATTGTTCGTTTAAACATGTGAGGTTGACGCGACTGGTTGAAGACTGTGGTTCAAAAGGTGCAGCGGTATGCAAGAGGGTATTGTGTTTTTCCTTGCATACTCGACAACCGCCAAGTTTGCAGGTAGCCACGGAGTGACCCTTGCGGAGGCAATTAACGCAGAGCTGATGGTTCGCAACTATTTTTGCGCGTTGAGGTATCGTGGCGTCGCTAAATTTTGGGCATGCAAAGATTGCGTGAGGACCCTTGCACTCAGGACAGGACGCATGAGTGACAACGTGAATTCTGTGTGGTACGGTATTGTGATTATTATTGGGAGGATATCGCGGGATTGATTGAGGTGGATTTCTTTGTCTGAAGAAAGAGTCCGTCTGTCGTGTATTAATCGCGGGACCGCTAGGCTCAATGTCGTCGCAACGATCTTGTAAAAATTTAGACAATTCTTCAAGCGTAGGAAATGATTTATTGCGCGTGTGCTCCTTCCATTTCAAGTTCGTTTCATTGTCTAAACGTGATAAACACAGGTGAATTAGCAAGGTGTCGGCAGATGGCTGATGGAATGTTTTTAGAGCGCGGTAGTGAGCTTCTAGGTCGTTCAAAAATGCTCTCAAATTTTGATGATTGGGTTTGTGTATTTGCGGCAGGTTGAATAAAGCGCGCACGTGATTGGACACGATTACGGCAGGCTTGTTATATCGCGATTCTAATAATTCCCACGCGGGTTGATAATTTGCGGTTGAATTTTCTAAAGATTGTATTAAGCGCGCAGCTTCTCCATGGAGGCAAGATCGCAAGTACATTAGTTTTTTACAATTAGTTAATTTGGTACTATCGTGAACTGATGATTTGAATTGATCGGCGAATCCCGGCCAATCCTCGTAGCACCCACCGAACTTAGGCAAATTTAATTTGGGTAAGTTATTGTCATCGTACGGATCCATACTGACAGGCGTATCATTTGAACCGCGTCCATGTGGTTGCAATGAGTTTGATGTAGACTGGACGGATTTTAATAATTTTTGCGCGTGAGAAGTGTGAGTTAAGTATGTATTTTTTATTTCTATGCGTTCTTTCATTGACTCTCCGTGGTCATCTTGCGCATCTAATTCACTTTGGTTTTTTATGAATGACGCGTATTCCGTAGCCAATTCATCCAAACGATTTTGGATTTCTATGTCGTGCACAGTGGGGTCGCAATTATCCAGAAATTGTTTGAACATTGAAATTTCGAATTTGAATGAGGACCGTTTCATTTTCAAAACTCGCACCCGTTCTTCTTGATTTTGAGGAGCCATTGTAATTTAATGAATTTATGGCCGTACGCGAAGGGAAAGTACGGAGAAATGGAGAGAGGATAAGCACTTGATCACAATAAAAATGAGTGTACGTTACCGATTTCGTTGTCTTCATGATCCTTGTAACTTTGCCGAGAAGATGTGGATTCTGTGATGCGTGTTGAGGCGCTGAGATCTGTTTCCTGCTTGCGGGCTCTCAGTGATGCTGGATGTCACCTTATTCCTGGGAAACTCTCAGCGACGTTGAATGTTGAATTTCTTGGCGGCTCTCAGCAACGTTGAATATCAGCTTCCTTGGCAGCTGGTTGAAGTCCGTTGTAAGAGTCCCGATGGTTGAAGAATCAATTGAGAGTCTTGCTTGGTAACTTCTCAGGATTTGATTCGACGATGATTGAGATACAGGATGGATTGTTGTTTCCAAAACTGCTGTATCCGGCTCGAAGGACCATATGATGCGACGCACTCGTATGTGTTGTAGTTCGAGCACTTCGCTTCCCGAAGTGCGAATTAACGCAATCAGGATAGTTATACTTTTCTGATGGATTGTGCACTGGTGCATGCACTGTGTTGGTTAATGTATGTAATGAATGTCTCTTGAACTGTGATGTTTGGTGGTTTTTGAGTGACTGTTTGGACGACTCCTGACCCGACCGATGAGGCCGATCGCGGAGTCTCGGATCCTCTTAATGACTCGCTGATTGGTGCCCTTGCATTTTTGACAGTTACCAATCAGCGAGCCTAATATGAATTTCGACACACCTCTTTGCGCCCTCAGCGCGTTCGTTTGGAGAGGGGTGCCGAAGTGTGTTGTGGGGGTGACGACGTTTGACAACGTCGCGGAAATTCCTCCAGCTAGCCGACCCTTGGATATGTTTTACCGTTAGAAACAGATGTCGACTGTCCTTTAGAATTTCCCGGTTTATGATACGGCCATGGTTATTGAGAGGCGAAAGAAGCGACCCGCTAATACTCATTAACTGAGTTGTAGCTTGTTTTCCTTCGCCAGGACGTATTGTGAATCTAAAGCAAGCTAGCTGTAACGAAAAGGTCCATTATCTCAAAAATAACCCTCGGTGCGCGTCCGCACCATAAACCGCGTTGGCAATGGTTCTCAACAAAGTCCTAATGGTATATTTATCGGAGGGGCTTTGGAGTTTCGCAGAAACAACTGGAAATTATAAACAAACTTTTATGTTGCAAATTGAGGTTCAAGGTCACGACTCTAAAAATCCGAAAAAAATACTATCGTATTCCTTGAAATTTTCTCTATAAAATTGGCTTCCTTCTACATCGATGCGGCTATCTAATAACGTCGAAATAATTTGTTAATGACAACAGTGCGCCCCAATTCAGGTAGACGTACCTCGCGCTGATGTAACGATCGAATGACCGCACCGCTTCTACCCTTTATTCTTTTATAGAAGTTTGCAAACATAGTCGACAGGTATTACAGCCGTCTTAATGATGTCAGTTGTACCTACAGAAAAATGTTATTTACCTTGCCTTAGTCAATTACTCTTTCCTCATAATCCAAATTTTATTAGCCTGTTTCTCTTTGATTTGGGATGCGCCGTTTGTTTAAAAAAATGGAGAAATTACTATGTAGCTTTTATGAAATATACGAAACGAAACCTTTAAATTAGTTTTTATCAGTTATGTCGTTAATGGCTTATTTTGACAAAAAGATTTGAACAAGTTTGAAAGAAACTATAGAGAATACTGAATGGTTTCTTTCTTGTAGTTAGTTATCCAAAGGGGGTAGCACTAATACCGCGGAAAACCCCATCATTAGGACAAAATATTAATAAACCGTGGTATTGTTAAAATATCGTAACGGCTTGCAGGCATTTCTGGTTTGCGATGTTCTTCCATACTGGCAATAAAGCAGTTTGGTATATATATATATATACAGGGTGTCCCAGTAACTCTGTTACAAGGCGTTACCCTTGTTACCGTTAATAATATTGAGATATGCTTCCGGAACAAATTACGTGGTTCGAAACGGCACATATAATGGTGGAAATAATTTTTTCTGAAGGTCATATTTTTCGAAATTTCAAGGTCACCGGTGTTTTCTTAAATGGAATTATATACTTTTATTATTATATTATAACAACTGAGGTTAAGACAAATCCAATGACCTATAACACCATGACCTTCACGTGATCTTGAAGACGAAAAATTATAAAAATTTTGGTATAACGCAAATAATGAAATAACTACCACAGAGTGATTATTAACAAAACATTTATTGGAGTAAATGCTCAAAATAGTTTTCATTAACCTATAAGCATTCGTTAATGCAATTTTGAAGAGAGCGTCGCACGTCTGTAAGCATTTGAGGCATCACAGTAGCACAAGCTTGCCGAATCCTTTATTTTCACTTCATCACGATAGTCAACTAAAATCATGCGATTTCACGTGTCATAGAAACAATTGACAGTCGTAGGGGGAGAGAAAGAGATGGCAAAAGTAATTCAAGTTGTCATCTCTTTCTATCACTCTACGGTTCTAAACTAAAGCAATGCGATTTCACATAATGTGACAACAGTGTCACCTTTGTCGCACCTGCGTCGTTCCGTGACTTCCACAATTCGGTATCAACAGCACATTTATTGATACAAGATGCAAACACATTTATGTTTTTGTTACGTTCACCTCACTGGTTGTCACGATTTTTAGGTGACGCTTTGAGAAGTGGGACGTGTTGTTTAACAAGATCGAACACCCCCGCCAAAATCGTACTAACAAATGGTTAGAAGTTAGTGGATATCATTTTGAACATTTATTACAATTAATTTTGCAATACTAATTTCTTTATGATGGTATCATTCCTGGCAATATTTGCACAAATCTTTTAATTTCTCGTACTTAAGGCCACGTGAAGATCATGGTATTATAGGTCAATGTATTTGTCCCAACCTCAGTTGTTATGATATAATAATAAAAGTATATAATGTTATTTAAGAAAACGCCGACGACATTGAAATCCCGAAAAATATGATCTTCAGAAAAAAACTATTTCCGCCATTATATGTGCCGTTTCGAACCACATAATTTGTTCCCGAAACATTTTTGAGTATCATTAACGGTAACAGAGATATTGCCTTGTAACAGAGTTACTGAGACACCCTGTATATATATTGTACCATCCTTAACAATTTTTAGTCATGAGGTGATATCCATATCGTGCGTTTCTCTAAACTGGTTAGTAGAATATTCGGAAATGGTTCACCAGTGGTGTTGCAAACCCTTTAATCGAAGTGGACATAGGCGTTATACAAAACGACTCCGTAAAGTATCCTTGCAATTATCCCGTTCATTTCCAAATCTTGATAAGAATATGTTCATTTCGATAACATGTTCTGTGCAATTATATAGTGAGAGAAAGAAGAATGCGGTTGAAACTGCTTGGGCTGAAGCAGGACCATCTGGAGAAGAAGTTTCGCGAATATATTAATGTCATCTGTTGGAGAGTCTCGATTAACAAGTAGAAATGTAAAATGTATGAGACGAATATTGACAAAAATAGACCGCGTCCATAGTATCGTACAATCAGGTTTAGTAAGCGAGCAAAATACCTCAAGTAGTACTACAAAAAATAATAATGAGATAATAGAACAATTAAAAATCAAATTTAAGGTAGTATCAGACAATAGCGAGAAAATCCGCATTCTTACTGTTTTACCAAAATCATGGAGCATTCGAAAAATTTGTCGAGAATTTAAGAGTTTGTACCACATGGCTAGACAAGGAAAGCGACTACAAAGTGAGCATGGAGTAATGATAACTCCAAATCCTACACAAGGTCATCTTTTATCAAAAAGTACAAGGTTACTAATAAGAGATTTTTACCGTAACGAAGCGGTAGAAGCGGTGCGGTCATTCGATCGTCGCGTCAGCTCGCGATACGTCTACCTGAATTGGGGCGCACCGTTGTCTTTAACAAATTATTTCGACGCTATTAGATAGCCGCATCAAAGTAGACGGAAGCTCATTTTATAGAGAAAATTTCAAGGAATACGATAGTATTTTTTTCGGATTTTTCAAATTGTGACCTTGAACCTCGATTTGCAACATAAAAGTTTGTTTATAATTTTCAGTATTAAAAACAAACTTCTTCAACTTAAAAAAAATTTATCCGGATAGGCCGTATTTTTGCGATTAAAACGAAATAAAGTGAAGTTCGAATCTTTAATAGTTTCGGAGATAAAAATACTTTTATGAAGGTACTTTTCGTAAAAATCGCTAATATTTGCAAACTTCAATGGCCTGCAATTTTTAAACAATTTCAGTATTGGAATAATGATGACTCAATCCCTTCATAATTTCGCATAGACTACAACATATTTCAATTTGAACAAAATCCCAGACATCGAGGGAAAAAAAGTGATCGATTTGGCGTGGATTGACCCATATTGTTTTTCGGATGCAGTTGATAAGTATAAATTTTACAGTGTTGCAAATTTTTTACATATTTAGATGTACTATACTTAATCATATAAACTGTATCGATTTTCGGGAAGTTTTGTTTAAAGATAAACGATAAGTTTCGCCTTATATCCAAGAATTAGTTGTTCCTGACTGTCAACAAGGGTGTTACGTCTCGCGCACCGCAATTCGGCGAGTGAATTTCGCGGGGTCGTAAATCCCGTTACGCTTTGATCGCGACGACGCACAGTGGATCGAAACATAGAAAGAGGCGGACATAGCATGTATCGCTCTTTGGAAATTATATTATAGTGCTTAGAACTAAATGATTATTCACATATAATCGAAATACATGTATTTCATAATTTATTAACTTTTATTTTTGTTTATTTTTATTTTTTTTATTTTTTTTCATCTTTACATTCTCATTAATTTTGTTTACCAGTAATGTATTATATTTTGTTTATTACATATATTATTAAATTACTTTTTGCGTAACAATCTTTAGTTTTTACGAGTATTAACACTGTCAACATCTGTCTTATCTAATGCATACTATATATCTGCGCACGTTTGTATTACAGTAAAAGTTCTAAAGTTTCGGGAAGTATTTCTTGCTTTTTTATATTAGTTAATTTTGGTCTTAAATTCGAAATGATGGGATCAGACGTAATTAGCAAATGACGCAGAACATTTTCATATGTCGCTCTTCTGTTTATTTTTCGCGAATGAGTCCTTCTATACTCTCTAAATTCTTTATTTCGTGCTTCACTCGCCTCTTCTGAAAGAAGTCCAATTGGAATCGGAGAATGAGAAATTATTACTTCTCCATGGATTAACAATTTATGTACGGTGGCAGACATGTAATACCACCCGTAGGTGTTAACAAATTGTTTGACTGTTTCTAAAGCAAATATACCAAATTTTTTAGTATTTATCATTTCTCCGCATGAAATTGCCTGTAATATCACAGCAAATTTTCTTATTAAAGATTCGTCTAATCCAGTAATTTTAGCAGTCATACTTATATCGGAAAAGAAACGTCTAGCTGTGTTTCCATCATTGCTCGTCCCTGATCCTTTTTTACAATGTCAATAAGTAATCCTAGTTCTCTTTTAAATTCTTGTTGAATCTTTTCTTTAGTTTCTCTTTGTTGCTTTTTATGAACCAGATTCCGAGTACTCCATTTCTTACAAGACAAATTATATGAAACGTGGAATACAAATCCCATGCAGCGGATTCTTGCATGTAGACTCGATATCCCGAAACTGCATGTATCGATATCAATATTTCTAGAAATTACATTGGTGATATTATTCATATATAACATGTTGAACAAGATAATACTGTATCTGATAAGGCTGTACATATTTTGCCATCGATCATAGTAAACAACATTTCATAATTAACAGTTATATTTCCAAATCTTTTTGATGTCAAATTCATTATTTCTCTTTGCATCCGTTCATATTCCTTTTTAGAAACATCTAAAAACGCCACTTACGGAAAACTCAAGTATTATCTATCAAAGTGGCAGATGGCGGCAGCTGAAATGTATCATTTTGTGGAATGAAATGTTCACTGGATGATTTGGAACAACAAAAAATATAACAACTCTTAAACATTTTTTTAAATGTTAATAAAAAGTTAAGATATTAGTATCATTTTAAAAAAATAATGAAAATAATTGTTAAGCATTAAATGTTAATGTTATCTACTTAAAATATATATTCTTTTAAAATTAAGCAAAGCGCTACAAGATGAAAGAATTTTGGTTTTATAATATATAAATTTAGAAGAAATATATCGTCTTGAAATTTCACGAAAAAATCGATGAAAATCCATAACTGTCTCAATGTGATAATTATGATTATTTTAGATATAAATGCTAAAGGTGTTTTAAAAAATTACAATTGTTTATTCTTACAGTAATCTATTAAGTAACTAAATAAGCAATTAGAAACCTAATTTGAGAAAAAATTTTATTATTCCTAGGTCCGCATTTTAATACAGTTCGATCCACTGTGCGACGCACGAAGACGGAGACTTTTGTGACGTTATCAGTTGAGCCTCGTTGAAATCGTTTTAATTTACGCGATACAATATACAATCCGTGATTTCTATGTTTGACGTGACGTGATTTTTGTTTAGCGCGTTCTATCGTGTACGTTTTCAGTGAATCTGCCAGCCCCCCTTTCTTTTGCTGGTTACTTTCGGTGATGGTTTCGTGATACCTAGAGATTTTTTCCTTATGACCCACTGTCTTCATGGTAATGTGCTAGTGATGTATTTGATTAGTTAATTACTTTGTATTTATTCACGGGAAAAACTTTCAAAAACCCGTTTTCTTGATTACTGGCTTTGTTATTCTGTTGATGTTATCATTGTTAATAGACCAGCGTGTTAAATAATTCCTCTGCTCCTAACATAGGTTCGGATATTGAGGGAGAGGGATTAAGTAATCGTGAGAGAGTTTTGATTTTGGCCTACGGTTTCTGGTTAGCCTTTTATTTACAAAAATAAAAAAGAAAACAAAAATTCTATATATTTTTTCTAAAAAAAAACAAATGGAAAAAGCTTCTCGCTATTGCGGTTGTCTTGTCCTCCGGTTCCGCGGGCGGTTCGGTTGGATTGAAAGAAAAGAACGACGGTGCAGTTATAAAAACTACGTAACCGTAAACGTTCTAACACAAGTTCTATTCGCACACGCCGTGTAACGAAGATCGTGCTGGGCGGGGAACAGAATCTCTCTGCTGAATGCAGCTAGAAGTGTAGACCGTATTATCGACGTTCTTCAGTAGAGAACGGTCGGTTTCAAACGCGCCGATTTGAGCGTAAATTGCTCCGGGCTGCGAATGCCTAAACAGTCGGTTGCCTCGAACGGGTCTCCGCTAGTGGACGTCGTAAATCTCCAAAAGGTTGACTCCGTGAGCGGCGAGAATCACGGCTACTAGGAATAACTAGTCCCGATAGGCCAATGACGGCAGCCTATCTCAACTGTCCGTTCTTCACACGATCCTTAAAATGCGAAGTGAAGAGAATCGGAAGTGTGACGGCACCAAGCACTAAAAAGTATTCGAATACCACTTTTAAACTCCTGATCTCTTAGGCACTACCAGAAGTGGGAGCCGAAGAACTGTACGCTGGTGTGTAAGTCAACGTCCACCGCACTAGTGTGTATCTATTCGTCACACTGGCGGTTCAAATGAACACGGTCACAGCACACTTCCAACTGAGTTCCTTTTCTATTTAAATAATCGAAACTTTCTCACGTTGGCGTGGAGTGAGGAATGCACTGTCAATCGGTAATACACCGAGAGTGATCTCCGGTGCCCCCATGTCGAATAGCAACTCGACTAGTACTCGAGACGAATTAAAGGATCCACTGAGTCTAATTGCAGTTATTGTATAAGATGACAACCGCAGAGGCGTACTGCTGTCGGCGATCTTGCAGGTAAAGTCGTAGCTTGATCAAGCCGATGGAAGAGCAGATCGCACGGAAAGGTAGGGATTCGAAATTCGACACTTCGGGAGCTCAAGCGTTGCCGCTCTATTCTCACCGAAGGGGAGCTGTCAAGGGGGTAGACCCAGGCATGGCAGAGAGTTGACTTTACCGACAAAATGGACCAAAAATATGGGTTTGCCTAATACAATTTTTCATCCTTATATGAGAGAATTTTCGCTCGAAATAGGGCTCATTCGAAAGGGGACACTTCAGCGCAACGTGGCCATGTAGTCTTGTGGTCGAATTATGTTGATATGTAGTAATATGAGCATTGTAAAGTGGAGCAAAAAGTGACATCTTGACAGCTGTCGAATTTAAGCATTTTTTGCTAGGGAGAGAATGATCTGCATGAAATGAATACCTGACCACGTTGCGTTGAAGTCTCCCCTTTCGAATGAGCTATCGTTCGACTCAAAAGCTTCTCATATAAGGACGAAAAGTTGTATCGCGTAAAGGCATGCGTTCTCGTATGAATTCGCCATATCGACGATAAAACAGAGCAAAATACGTATCAAGTTTAGTTCAGCTGTTATGCACGAGGGGCGCCTAATCATAAAGACCAAATGAGAGTTGGCTGGGGGACTGGAGGAATAGTTCGATGTACCACCGCATTCAACTCTGCCTATACGTGTGTTGCCGACGCTTTCCCCCCGTAAAAGATTACCTCACAGTTTGCTGTGCGCTCGGCAAATGGCACCGCGATATGTTTATGGAAAAGCAAAACAAGCAGCGATGCCTTTTAGACGCAACGCAATGCAGCGCGTCCACGACTCACGCATATGCGGAGTACAATGTAGTTGTATCATCATTTCTTTTTACATTTTGAAAAGTAATATGTATGGCAACATATGTTGGAGAATATTTTCTAATTTTTTTTTTGCAAAACGTAGGTGTAGCATATAAAAAACTCTACACGCATCTGAAAAATGCAGATTTCGTCGTGAAGCTGTAAAAGTACTAGTTTTATATGTTTATGGTAACAACATAGTATTTTTGCTATTATCCACAATTTTCTTAAATTTTTTGTTAAAGTGAACCGTAGTTATCAAAATAAAAAACCAATCTTTTTGAGATATTTCGCGCGAAAAAGCAATCTTCACTTCAAATTTTTATATGTTCTTTATGCATTGATTGGGTTACGTGATTTTTAATATTTCTACATTCGGACGAATAATATATACAGCAGACTCTCGATTATTCGGCCCCTGCGGGACCAGACCTCGGCCGGATAAACAAATGGCCAGTTAATCTGGCAGCATGTTTCATAGATTGTTATGTTTATTCCAATAAATGAATATAAAATATATTCATAATGTGTAATATTTATACATACGTATGTACATACGGTACATATATACAATCACATCATCTCAATATACTATAATGCTCATAATATGTATGTAATATTTGTTTAATGTCATTTTTGACAAAAAAGTTTGTAATCTTTTCTGTTTATATTATTTCGTTTCGTTCGCTAATGTGATGTCACGCCACTTTCTCAAAAATGATATGTCAATTGCTGATGATTCTTCTTGCTGTTTATCATACTTCGTCGCAGTTACAAATGCAATCTTTCGTTTTGCATGACTCACTTTTTCATCTCTATCTATACTCTACGGAGTGCGGAATACTGTACACAGAGATTTAGTACGAATGGAAAAAGAATTAATATGAGGATGCGTATTTAAACAATTGCAAATACATGTGACAATAATTACGCAAGAAAGTGAATAATTACAGAATATTTCATACCAACAAATATGTGGCCGGATAAAACGGAGGCCGGTTCAAACGGGGCTGGATAATCGGGAGTCTATTGTAAATAGAAGTTGTAAATTCAGTTAACTGAAACTATTTTATATATTTATATTTTGAAGTTGGAAGGATAATTTTAATGATTGGATTGGCAGAATGACTACGAGTTCAGACTGTAAACCCATACTTAACATTTTGGTCATAAGTTCGTTATTCATTTATTCGGCCCTATACAATATGCCAATAAGTGGCAGTAATTTCAAAATATGTTAAAGAAATGTTAAGAATATTTTACTCTGAAGTATACGCAGTGATAATTTCGGAGAACGTTTTATGCGATTATCGCTCTAGCCACGGATTCTTCTACTTACGAGTATTACTTAGTATTTCCTAGATCCAATAAATGTATGAACTAATACCATGCACCTTTACTTCAATCCAACCATATTCATTAACGATAAGTATTAATGAAATAAATTTCTTTTATTTATCAGGTGTCAAAGAAGCTAAATGATTCTATAATTAACAAATCATATGAATAGTAAATCTATGGAAGGAAACTGAATTGTCATGTAGTTATGAATTAAAAAAAAATATCGAAAAAGAAAGATTAATTTGTGCGTGGCGCGAACTCACGACCGAAGTAATCAGTATGGTATTCACAGGCAGAACCCATACCCACTCTACCAATCTATTCACTGAAATAGTTTTTTCTATTTCAGATATCCTGTTCTGAAATAGTGTGAGTTGACTGAATCTATTATTTTTATTATATATATCTTATTCTTCCGGATGTAGAATTATTAAAAATCACGTACGGTACTCACCACATGAAAAACATAAGAATTTAAAGTAATGATTGCTTTTTCGCGCGAATTACCTCGAAAAAATTGGTTTTTAATTTTTTTAACTGCAGCGCACAATTCCAAAAAATCTGAAAGATATTGGGGACAATAGATATAACAATACGTTGTTATCGTGAAAATATAAAAGTAGTGCTCTTACAACTTTACTACGAAAGACCGCATTTTTCAGATTTTTTTAGAGTTTTTCATTTTGTACACCTAAACTTTGGAGTAAAAAAATCCGGAAAAATTTTCTAACATATATCACCATATTTCTAATATGTCAGGTATTTCTCAGAATTTTTGCTTGTCATTAAGTGAGACAAATATGACGAAAACTGATATTACATTTCTTCCCCATTACTGCCCTCCAGATCAAGGTAGAGGGTTGAAACTTGGTGTGAAAGGTTTCCTTTGGCTAAGTTGTCATATGGTGCATCAAAAGTCTAATTTGGTTCAAGGGCAGTTTTGACCCCCTTATCCGGCTGTACCTTTTAACTTGTGCGGGGCGCGAACTGGCGACCAAAATATTTCATACGGATTTCATAGTCGGACCGCAACCCACTTTCACGCTATCGTTGCAATGAATTGTCACGGCGGCGATGCGGCAACCCTGTCTCTGATTCTTGGCAACGCTGCTGCCTGGAGATGATTTCTCCCCTTTCCTCGCTCGCGCACAATAAACAGCTGTCAATTACTTTAGGCTTTCATGAAGGAAAACGATAGTGGCTACGCCTTGTATTCGTCAGGCAGCCACATGCTTGTAGGTAATGATCTCAATGTAACGAAATCTACCATGCCTACGATATCTGTGACGTCACTCGACGGGTTTGCCCCCGTAAGGCGGTACTCCCCAATGGCGGCCAGGCATGTCAGAGAGTTGACTTTATCGGCAAAATGAGCCAAAAATATGGGTTTGCGGGGTTCGCCTTTTCGTCCTCATATAAGAAAATTTTAGGTCGAAATACAGCTCATTCGAAAGAGGAACTTTCAATGCAGTGCGCTCTGGTCGTCATTTGATCCGATTATGTTGATACTCAATAATATGAGCGTGGGAATGTGGAGCAAAAATTTACAGCTTGACAGTAGCCGACTCTGAGCAATTTTCGTATACAAAGAGAATGTTCTCAAGGAAATGAGGACCAGAGCGCATTGCGTTGAAGCCTCCCCTTTCAAATAAGCTATCGTTCGACGCAAAATCTTCTAATATAAGAACGAAAAGTCGAACCCCGCAAAAGCATGCTTTCCCGTGTGATTTCGCCATATTGACGATGATACAGAGCAAAAACGTGTAAACTTCAGTTGTGCTGTTCTCCGCGAGGAGGCGCCCAATCGGAAAGACCCAATGAGAGTTGGCACGAGTGTAGCAGCAGCTCGCTGTACTACTACACATCTAAGCCTGTCTGTACGTGTGTCATCACGCTTTTCACCACTGCAATAGCTCGCACCTCGTTTTGTTTTGAGCCCGACAAGTGGCACCGCGATATGCTTATGCATAGAAAAGCGAAACGCACGGCGCTGTCTTGTAGACGCAACGCGTCCCCCGCACACTTATAGACAGAGTACAATGTAATTGTACCATTGACTAAGAGCATGATGGACCACTCATCCAATGCTTTTGTTTGTCACACGGTTTTGGGGCTCTTGAGCCCCATTACTATTTACGTGTCACTTGCGACGTTATCAATTCAGCACTAGAAAAGACCACAGAGCCATTGAAACGGCGGAAAGGTCAATTAAATCAAGCGATTGTCAGTAGCATTTAAATGCACAGAATGGCGATAAACTACCGTGTATATTCGGCCGCCGCATATATGGATATAATAGTTCGGTCATACGATGCGGTTTCATTTCATTAGTTAGTTTACCGAATTAACCGATTTACTGAAATATGTACAAACTATTGTATTCATGCAAATCAATTATTTGCTGAATCAAATTTTTATCACCTTTCGAAATACTATTTATATTTGGTATGTGTATTCACGATAAAATTCCTAAATCGGTTATTTTTTATGGTTACTGTTGTCACGTATCGGAATGGTACCTGTACCATGTATACCATAAAGTGCAATTATACTAGGCAATAACAAACTCATATAGGTATCCAAACAACATATTCATTATGTATATGGTAAAGTTCGAGCTAAGTACATTAAAGAACGTAATTTAAAAGTAGTACATAGTCATTACATTTATCTAAAGATGAAACCCAGAACGAGTCAGCATGGCAATCAATTTAATAAGTATATACACGCATGAAAATTAAATTTTCTGTGGAGACATGGGAGTGTGTGGACACCGTTTTCGGTTAATATTGATGTGGTAAAATAACCGGGTTGGTCAAATACCGTATTGTGTGAACGAGCTGTAAATAAACCTTTACATAGCACAAAAAAGCTACCGAAGCTCAGCATAAATGAATGAGAGCCAAAAATCGTATCCCGCGTATGGTAACTAAATTAAAGTGGTTTCAAAATTTTGACTCCTAATAATGAGTAACTATAACATACAAATAATTTTCCAGTTAAACTTTTGAGTTCCGTCAACACTGTTTACCAGTAAAACAAGTATAAGTCATATGAATATGTAATAATCCGTTAATATCGTTTTCGTAAAGCGAAAATAAATATTATGGGCATTGAAACTTTTGTCTTCATGTAACATTATTTTTACCATTATTCGTTCATGTTGGATTAACGGTTACTATTGATCACAGTTTAGGACTCTGTGATCTAATAACAAATGCGAATGACCTAGACTGCAACAATGTAACGTTGATTCTTGTTTACAAGTAGTGTGCTGTGCTTTAAACTAGGCACTATGGCGATTTATTAGGGTGAATGCTTTCATGCAGCCGAACAGGTTCGTATCGGAATTCCAAAGAGAGCTTGTTTTCAGCATGTAAGGTTTGTTTAATATGTATGTATATAATTCGATATGTATATATACATATATCGTATAGTTGTTACAATACTCTTTCGCCAAAAACTCGAACGATTCCGCGGATAAATACGTCGAGTTCAGTCCTAACGCCTATTGCGGGGGGGGGGGGGGGCTCAACATCCATCGCTACTCAAAAGCCGAAACATACATTGTACGTCTCGCAGCACCGCAACCATAAAAATCATCAGTCCAATCAGACGTCGTAGGATTGATGACAGCGTTGCCAAAGGGTATAGCCGGTTAAGGGGGTCAAATGTGCCCCCAAACCAAACTCAACGTGCAATGAGTCATTCGATAGCTTGTCAAAAAAAACACATCGTGCAAATTTTTAGCCCTGTATCTCGACCTGGAGGGTAGTAACAGGGTGAAAATGAAAATCACGTTTTTACGTCATTTCTCTTATTCTATAGCATGAAAAAAATAGAAAAAAATCAGAGGCATTTCTGATATCGGCTTACGTATTTAGGAATTTTTTCATATTTTTAAATTGAATAGCTAAGTTGTGAAAAATGAAAAACGGAAAAAAAGCGGAAAAATGCCGATTAAGCATTGATGCAGGTCCAGAACTATGATTATATTTTTACAGTAAGTAGATATTGTTGTTACTATTATTCTCAATTTTTTCAGATTTTTCGTTTTGGTGCGCCGTAGTCAAAAAAATTAAAAACCGATTCGTTCGTTATTTTCTGCGTGTTAGACGTCGAATTTTTTGATGTTCTTTGGTATATAAGTGTTCCATGCGATGTTTAACATTTTTACATTCGGCAGAATAACAGAGGAATTATAGAAAGTAAATAAATCCAATTAATGAAAGTTCCGCTGACAACGGCGCTGGCTCGGCGGCAAAGTATGTTACTTCAGAACGACTAGAGCCTGTTTCGAGTCTTCTTGGGCTTTTTACTTTTTTTATTTATTATTATTTTTTTTCAATTTCTAATAATATAATAATGATCAGTATCGGTTTATAAATGTGTTAAAAATATTTTAACCTAAAATATGTATGAAAATAATGTTAGAGCGCTTTTTACGACTCCGCGTCTTTTCTCGCATATCTTATTCTATTGTACTTCTATTGTAAAAATATTACTAAGCGATTTCGCCTATTTCAGTGATGAATTTCTGCATCGATCGCTAATGTATTTTCAGTGGTTCGGATACCATCCTTTCCACTATTTCACCGAAAAGCCCTACATCTGAATTTAAACGTTTTCCAAACATATTTTTAAGAAACCCTGCTACTTTACAAAATAAACCTACTTAAGGGAGCAATTTATTGTCTAATTGATTGTGGAAAAGTTTGTCGCGTGAATAGGCGAAAGTCGCGGTTCAAACAGTTTTCAGCTTCCGAAATTATTGATTTTCCGGAGATGACAGATAACGATCTGAAGATTTTTTTTACTTGGTCGTATCAATTATCACAAGCAGTATCTTACTTAGCAGAGCTTATGGACGAAGATAGTAACCTTGCCGTCCAGTATCTCATAGAAAAAAATAATATCATTAAATTCGAAGTAAAATCGTGCCATATTAGTAGAAAAACGTATAGATGTTATATTGAGTACACTCCAAATTCAATAGGCTGTTGCGGAATTAGATGCTATTGTTGTGAATGTGCAAATGGTAACCGAACCATCGGATGCTGTTCACACGTTGCAGTAATAATTTATTATTTGTCACGTGCTCGGTACCTCTCAGAAATTGTACGGTCCGCGGAAATTCTTAGTAATATTTTTACAATAGAAGTACAATAGGACAAGATATGCGAGAAAAGACGCGGAGTCGTAAAAAGCGCTCTAACATTATTTTCATACATATTTTAGGTTAAAATATTTTTAACACATTTATAAACCGATACTGATCATTATTATATTGTTAGAAATTGAAAAAAAAAATAATAAATAAAAAAAGTAAAAAAGCCCAAGAAGATACTCGAAACAGGGTCTAGTCGTTCTGAAGTAACACACTTTGCCGCCGAGCCAGCGCCGTTGCTGGGAACTCACTTAATATTTCAGAAGATACCCTTGTCATCGGAATTTTCATTAATTAGATTTATTTACTTTCTATAATTCCTCTGTTATTCTGCCGAATGTAAAAATGTTAAACATTGCATGGAGCACTTCTATACCAAAGAACATAAAAAAATTCGACGTCTAACACGCAGAAAATAACGAACGAATTGGTTTTTAGTTTTTTTGACTACGGCGCACCAAAACGAAAAATTTGAGAAAAATTGAGAATAATAGTAACAACAATATCTACTTACTGTAAAAATATAATCGTAGTTCTGGACCTGCATCAATGCTTAATCGGCATTTTTCCGCTTTTTTTCGGTTTTTCATTTTTCACAACTTAGCTATTCAATTTAAAAATATTAAAAAATTCCTAAATACGTAAGCCGATATCAGAAATGCCTCTGATTTTTTTCTATTTTTTTCATGCTATAGAATAAGAGAAATGACGTAAAAACGTGATTTTCATTTTCACCCTGTTACTACCCTCCAGGTCGAGATACAGGGCTAAAAATTTGCACGATGTGTTTTTTTTGACAAGCTATCGAATGACTCATTGCACGTTGCATTTGGTTTGGGGGCACATTTGACCCCCTTAACCGGCTATACCCTTTCTCGTGATCTACCCTACACCAGAGAAGGCCGTGAGGAATACCTCGCTTGGAAGCACGATTCACGACCGGCGAAGTAAGTTCGGCTCGCCGATGATCGGAGCCGAGCGGTTTAAAGCCCCATTCAATGTATGGGTACAGTAATAAAAGATAAAAAATTTTTTTTTTTATTTTTTTCTCAATAAATTTTCTTTTAACATATTCGTGAAACTTTTCTGGTTGAAACAAGACCAAATTAGTACGGATTACATTTACATATTCAAATGTAAAAGAATTGTATTAATAGAGGAGATAAGAGAAGTAGGATATGGAAAAGAAGTAAATCGCTGGAACAGATGTATTGTATAGAGTAAAACAAAGCTACAGGGAATAAAGTGCGTAGTCCATGTATTGTACATATCAGCTGCCTTTGAAAAACTTATATATTGTACATATACTTTAAGTGAGTACATCATATCCAATGCCATTATGTTATTAAATTATGTACTCTTCTAGGAACAATTCATTTCTGCAATTTCTGCAGAAAAAACTACAAAACAACGTAATTATTCCATAGATATTAAATAAAAGTGGTCCGAATTATATCATGTTTGGTTTCATTTTAATAAAACAAATTGCATTAATATGATAAATACATTACCTTAAAGAAAGATAAAAAAATAAAAGCTTTTAAGTTTGCATTGCATTAGCGCAGCGATACATGGGCATTTAAACTTCTTCGAATGCTTGGATTCTCATTCCCACATTGTCTTTCGCTCGTTGTCCTCTCTGACGACAGAGATTAGACGAGGTTTGAGTTTCGTGTCCTCAGCGGACTTGAGCCCGGCCGCAAACTCTTGACGAGAAAACATTGTATGTATATGCATCGGGCACCAACATCACTCATGGATCATGTATGATCACTAAGGTGCGAACCAGCCATTGAACGACACAATATACAATGTACAGTTGTCCCTCGAAATACGCGGGGGTTCCGAACATTGATGTATCGCGTTAATAAAAGCTCGCGTAATTTTGAGACATCCCTTCTCACTTCTACCAGAAATTTATAATACATACATAGTTATAGACTGGGTAAACCTTTACTTATTGGGACAAAGAGGAGGAGGTGTGGACGATATTAATCGAAAGAAATGCCTGAATAATTACAAGGTAATTATTTACAAAAGGGGGGGTCTCACCGATTTCAATGATTTTCGAGTATGTTATAAAAATCAACATTTTGAACAACTTTTTCCTGTACATATAACCGTCGCTCGGCATTCATTTCCGAAAGTCTCGAAAGAGATCGGAACCACTACATTGAATTCTGCCTATACGCACGCGTCCATGGGAGCGCATGCGTAAGCGTTTGATCGGCAACTATCTACCGTTAATATATATAACAGCGTAGCGGCCAACGACGAACATTATACAATTTCTACATAAACTTTTTCGAAATAATGACTGAAATGTTTACAACTTTGGATAATATCAATAAAGATCATTAAAACAGAAATGAACGTGTAACAGGCCACCTCACGGCGGCCGGAATGAATGTTTCGGGACGAACCTAAACTTCATTAAATTAGTTACTAGATAGAGTAGTTCGATTTGAGTGAGGTTCGGGCCGGATTATTATTCCGGCCGCCGTGAGACAGCCGGCTACCCGAATCGAGTTCGAAAGCACACCATTATACACGTCCGTTGCGGGCCGCCTCGATGCGTTTAAAGAAACAGTGGGCAATCAACGTTCAAACGTTTACGCATACGCTGCCACGGACGCATACTTATAGAAAGAATTGAATGTGAAGTACCGATCATTCTTCGAAAAAAATCACGGAATCTAAGACCGAACGGCGGTTATATGTATAGGAAGAAGTTGTTTAAAATGTTGATTTCTACAACATATTAAAAAATCATCGAAATCGGTGAGACCCCTCTTTTCTAAATAAATACCAATTACAATGGTAGTAACAGGGTTCTTGTATAGGTTCCAAGATATTAACAAAAACATATTAGTAGAAGTACAATGCATACTGTATGTGTATATATATATATATATATATATATATATATATATATATATATATATATATATGTATGTATATGTACACAATGCGACACAGCCAGCCGACGCGTTAGCCGTTTCGCTCGCCGGCGGATTTGGCTTGCTTATTTTTCATCTCGTCGCGAAGCGGCACTCCGTTTGTGGCCCAATGCGACTGCATTATTTGTGGTGTCCTCATTGCTATTGTACGTATAGGCGGAATACAATGCAATTATACTAATATATTTTTGCTAATGTTTCTAAACTTCTAAGTTAGAACCACTACTATTTCGTGACACATAAGCTTCCGATTATTAGGATATACCGCCTACCTCACTGTGGAGCAGCATACTGTTGTTTAAAAATGTTAAATATGTGTTGCATTTTATATATTTACTAATAAATGTATGTTAAGAAAATAATAATGTTACTGAAAAATTTCCCAAACTCGAGGATCTACTCTTTAATGTCGATCATGGCATAAATCTTGAAAAGTTTCTCAAAATGTTGAATTTAACAACATATGTCAATTTCATAACAATCGAATAGGCAATCTTAATATAAATATATACCCAGGTGTAGCCTAAATAGAATTTCCTTCATCTTTTAAATATTATAAAATATACTGCGCTTTGAATATTTTATATTTTTTTGCATATTACGCGTATTCTCCATTCTTTCAAACATTTAAAGTTTCTATAAGCGCATAAAAATCTGTAGTGAATTTATTATATATTGTGTACATATGTTATTTATATTTCACGAAAGTATATTGTAATTTTTGTAATTCTTCACAGTCGCGGTGACTACAAAGATCACAAAAAACCGCGTTTATCAAAACTGCGTAAGTACTTCCAGGAATAATTATACCTCTGCTTACTGTTTCTAGATGTTGAAGAACGAGCCTTGCATTGAGGCATAACTCAGATAATATATTCTGGTAGATGAGTCTTAAACAAATTTTCAAGTGACATTTTTATGTTTCTAACAAAATGGCCTTACAAGCATAATAAATAAGAGTTATAAGAATTACATTTGAAACTATTTATATTTTAATTTCATGGTTATATATTTTTTATTATATGCTTCTAGAAATTTATCAGAAGTTTGAGCTTTCTTCTGCAATAATGGTTCCGAGCATATAATTATGACATTACAGTAACGTAATTAATTTTGTAAGTTGATAGCTACATTATAAAAATACATTCCAGCCGTGCAAAGAAATTAAAATTAATTAAGTGAGCTCGGATTATTGCTTATCTTTTACAAGAAAAATTTGATCTATGCATTGATAACATTACTGTGAAGTATTACAAAATGTAAGAAGATAAATCATAGTTATATTTGTTTTACACGCACAGAGTGTGCATATAATCTGTATAATTTTTTTTTGTTCGCATCTACTTGGAAAAAATCACTGTTGTTAAATTGTGTACTCTTGGAAACTATTCGACATTTGTCTGAAACAGTTTTTGGCATCATTCGCGGTTTACAAAATATTTAAATAGATTTATTTAAATGGGACACCGTGTATAGTGGTCAAACAGACTTCTTCGTAATGCGGAAAGTACTTGAGTCTGTTGACTTTATCGTCGTCAGCGACCTTTCCACAGGTATTTCTTACACTCACCGCATTAAAACGCAGGGGGCGTATGAAACATTCGAATTTATTTCGAGGTCGGTATTTCAGAGCTGGTAACACGAAGTCCCATAAGATGAGTCTATTCTGTACCTCGTCTATGATTGTACAATCATTTTTTTTACATTTTGAAAAGTAATATATGGTAATATATGTTGAAGAATGTTTTCGAATGTTTTTGGCTGCAAAACTTAGGTGTAAAAAATGAAAAATCCTATAAAAATCTGAAAAATGCATATTTCGTAGTAAAGTTGTAAGAGCACTACTTTTATATTTTTATCGTAATAACACACTATTATCCCCAATTTTTTTTGATTTTCTGTAAAAGTGCACCGTGGTTCAAAAAATCAAAATCCAACTTTTTCAAGGTATTTAACGTGAAAAACCGATCGTTACTTCAAATTTTTCTATGCCCCATTTGCAGTGAGTATCGCACGTGATGTTTAATATTTCTATATTCGGAAGGAAAATACATAAACAGAAAACGTTGTAGATTCACGAGGGAAGTTACGAAACTCAAAAATTCTGAAATTCGGTGAATAAGTAGTGTAGGTCTCCAGTAACGCAAAGCTATTTTTCGTTGGTATTAATTTTCACTTTCCGGAAGTGAAATCAACTCCCTAAGTTTTAGTTTTTTTTTTACTTTTTCGACTATAATTTTGTAATGATAAGCGATAGGACAAAACTTTAACGGGATAGATTGTTCAGTGTTTTATGTTCTACAACATCACTGCAATAAAAGGTATCCTCATAGTGCAATTTGTTTTAAATACACAAATTCTCCGTTTGTTATTGCATAACGGCAAATGATAGATTATATGTTATATTATATACCGAGAAGTATTCATTTGGAACGATCTAACGGAATATAAAATAAAATCATTTTTTTTGTTTACATCGTTGTTAAAAACAATTAATTACCGTTATTCTTATGTGCCAAGGTTTTTGTTCGACTCATCACTCTGTTTGGATTTTTCACCTTAAAGAAGATGTCTTCTATCATATTTGAAGGTCTAGTATATATTTCATTCTGAAAGATATATTTAAAAAAATTTATTGCACATGTATATGGAACTTTTTGCAACGCCTGTTCTCGGGTGACTATTCGGAACCATCACGATCAGGATCTCCCTCTCAAACGGGCAGAAAGCTCTTGAGCCATACTTTAACATGTATTTGTATGTTCAGAAAATGTTTGCATTAACTAGCTAAAGAAATATGTAAGAGATAAAGAAATATTTGATATGTGGGAGAGGGTGATCGCGATAATCACTCGATTATCAGGCATGTGTCTGCCTGACGAATACGAGGCGCAGCCACTATCATTTTCCTTCACGAATGCGTAAAGTAATCCGCAGCTGTTCATTTCGCGAAAGCGGGTAAGGGGGGGATTCATCTCAAGGCAGCAGCGTTGCGATGAATCAACGGCGGTGTTGCCGCGTTGCCGCCGTGACAATTCATAGCAATGATTGCACGAGAGCGGTTTATGGTTCGACTGTGAAGTCCACACGAAATGGTTTGGTTGCAAGTTCTCGCCCCACACAAGTTAAATTTTTTTCTCTAAGTTTTTTTTCAATTCTTGACTACATGATTGTTTGAAGAACTCGCGTTTTCGTTGGCTTTTCACGATCGCGAAATTCCCGTGTTATTCTGGAGTATACTTGAAAGAGTAATCTCGAGGTTAAACAAGTCCGCCACGTGCCAAATAACAAAGATAATAATAGCGACTTTGACCATAGTTTTTTACTACCGGTTTACATGGAGACAAACAGTAAACGGAAAACACTGTTTCCCCTTAAAGTCGAGAAAGATCGGTGGAACCGTGTAGGACGCGAGAGCATAGAGAGAGGGAAAGGTGTCTCAGTTGAAAAGAGACACCATGGTGTAATAGACAGCGCCGCCAGCCGGCTAAAAAATAATTATCGCACTCGCGTAATTACGGCCGGCAGTGTGTGCTAGTAAGTTAGCAAAAGTTCCTCGAGAGAGTCGGTCACAGCCAGAGCCCTTGTTTCTGTGCTGCCGAAGTCAGCTTTTGGAAAGTTCTTCGTGGTTGCTACTAGAGAATATCTCATCAGCTCCCGAAGCCCAAGTAGCTGATAGATTTCGAGAGCAAAGGTTAATTCTTCGCTTTCGAAACCTCTCTTAAGACTGTTAGTAAGAATAAAAAAAACGTGCGCTGAGAAATAGACGATACGTAGCGAATCGGCCTTCCGTCGCACGATCGTCGCCTCATAGGCACGCTACAAACAAATTCTAAAACCTAATTCGAGCGAATAGTAATCGGATCGGTGGGCTTATTCCGATTCATTTGTCGATTGTTCCTCGATTTAGAAGCAATCGGAGACCAGCCCCCGTGGCAGGCATCAAGGTTGTCGATGCACTCGCCGTTAAAACGTCCGATACGTTTTCACGTACAGGGGCGGTGATCCTGCATACTCCTGGTTTAGATCCAACGATCGCTTTAGGCGCGTATGGCAGTGAGTGACAGGTCACAACCTTCTATCTCTCGGGCAGCGGTACCTTGTGTCGTATATCGACGGTAATAGCGCACCCAAAAGGTTACTGCAATTCCAGTACCTTTTCACGACGTCATAGCGAACGTCGTGTGAGAGACGAAGCGGTGAGACTCCGAGTTTCAACCACCTCCCGGGACTAGTATACTAGTGACCGCTGGTTTTCCTCCATACGGCACCTCCCTTTTGGAGCCTTACAACCTCCATTAGCGAGAAGCCGGTTCGAGGCAATCGACTGTTGCATCCGATACAGGATATAAAATTAAATCTGTACGTTTGCACACGACGGTTCCTTGCGTTGCGCAGGAAACATCGCATAATACAGTCCACTCCCCTCTACTGTGTCTTATAGCACGAATAAGTGCCCTCACTACCTGTCACGCATATCGTGATCAGGGAAAAGGAGCAAAGACACACGCATAGAGCAATAACTTGATAATAACGTAAGGAATTCGGTGTTTACACAGATTCTTTCTGTTACAGGCACACGAACACACAACTAAGGAATCCGTGTAGTTCAACGAGTAATAAACGGCCGTCCAAAAACCGACGGCCAAAATAAAACAAGTGTTCGTTCATTGAACCTCAGTTCCTTTCCCTCAAATCCGAGCCTTTTTAGTAGAATCGAAAAATAAAGTGCGATTCACTTAAACATGATAATATTGTTTCCTTCTGCAGTTTTACTATTCATTTACCTTGTTAATTATAGAATTATTTAGATTCTTCGACACCTAATAAATAAATAAACTTTAATTCAATAGTACTTATCAGTAATAAATGGCGTTGAATTGAAGTAAACATGCATCGTGTCATTCCGTATATATATTTCATCTGGGAAATGCGAAGTAATACCCATTAGTTGAAGAATTCGTGGCTACAGAAACGATTGCGTAAAATATGCTCCTAAATTATTTCTGTGTATACTTCAGAGTAACATATTTTTAAAATATCTTTCACATGTTTTTAAATTATTATTACTTATTTGCATATTGTATAGTTGTTGCTTCACGGGCGAAGGCAACAGAAAGGTTTATAGACATAATCCGGGTACCGAGCCTAAAACTAAAATTATAGAAATTAGTTTATTGCAAGGGCCACGAGCCGCGACCACCCGGACACCAGATGTGTCAGTCGCGGAAAGACGACCATAAAGTTACCGTTAGGCGATGGTCGGTACGGTCACCGAAAAATTCTAAGGCCTCCCACTCCTTCTCGACACTACCCCCGAAAACACACTCACCAACACCTTCCGCTAAAACAACCACCAATCACAAAAATCGTGAACCACCACTCTCACCATAGATTCACCAATCAGAAATCACCGAAACGCATAAAAACACAAACACACACCACACAGGCAGATTCTGGTGAAACCACTCTAAGACACCACACCACAGCGACCAACACACCACGTGCCACCTACCTCCACACCAACGTGCACGTCACCTTCTTACCACCAATTTCGACGAGGCTGGAGTGATTAAGTTTACAACAGCCAGCGCTCGAGAACATCGTCGCGAATCGCGTAGCGGGCCTTACAACCCCGCGAAGTCAACCTAAAGAACTGCGGTGCAACGGGCGCAACACTTGGTCCTTCGAGCCGGATTCACAGTGAATCCAGAAGATTCAGTTCACCGGACGCAACCTTTAGTCCATCCAATCATCTTGGAAGTACCTGGTCCAGGTCGTCACCACAGCAGATCCCAGCAGCTGGGAAACTTGCGTCAATAGGGCTTGACAACACACACGACTGTCATCACAGTCCAGCGCACCTCTACACATCAAGAACGACGATAGTGAAAAGTGCTGTTATCGTGTATCAGTTGACTGCAGATTGAATAGAAGCAAGGTGCTTCATCCGCATACCACTATTACGTATTGGAACGGTAGCAGTGGGCCACCGTAGTCACCTTCACACTCAACGAAGGAACCCAAGCAAAAACTTGGACACACCGAGAGGGACGACGTCGTGCCGTCGTTCATCGGAAGCACAGCATCAACCTCGAGAGCGGATCCAGCTACACGGAACCCGTTCGAGTCACCACCGTGGTCTCGTCGCGTCAACCTCATACGTCGCTGCACCTGTCATCCAGGATCATCGTAAACGTGAGTCTGTATACTTGTTAAACATTCGCCGAATTAGTAGTTCCCATCCTGTAACCTCCTCCTCGCGCTTCTGACTTATTAACAATGGCTTCCGAAGATAGTAGCAAACGCGAACGCGAATTAATAAGGAAGCGCGGCATGCAGGAAAGTAGACTCACCGCGTTTACGAAAGCCTTAGAGTCCTATACCGAACTCGGACAGGGAGACGCGGAGCATCTGAGACAGCGCGTCAAAAAATTAGAGGAGCACCTCGAAGAGTTCGGTAGAATTCAAGACGAGCTGGAAATGCTTGCGTCAGACGACGCATTCGAACATCGCGTAACGGAACGGATCGAATTTGAAGAATTTCACGACACGGCTCTTAGAAAGGCGCGAAATATATTAGCCAGCTTTAATAAAACCGACAAAACAGCCAGAACAGAGGAAAACCACAATGTAGAGTCGCGACTAGAATCAATAGCACAACCGACCACCTGCATAAACTCCGCGGTACCGTCACCTTCAACCCTTGAGTTTCACGTTAAATTGCCCACTATGGATTTGCCGAAATTCAGTGGCTCCTATGAAGCGTGGCCTGGTTTCTGTGACGCGTTTCAATCCGCGGTCCATGAAAACCCGAATTTCCATGACACGCAAAAGTTAATGTATCTCAGATCCTGCCTCACAGGCAGAGCAGCCGAAAAAGTAGTACACTATCCACCACCTCCGCGAACTATTTAGTTGCATGGGATCTCCTAGAAAAATCATATAACGATCCCATGTCTGTAGTCAACAATCGAGTGAAAGCCCTTTTTGAGTTACCGATATGCGCAAGGGTTAACGCCAATGCCTTGGGAGAACTGTTAGATGTCGCTAGCAAACATTATCGAGCCTTACAAGCTACAAATCAACCTTTTTTGGAAGCGTTTCCAATCTACGCGATTACGTCAAAATTAGATTTGCAAACGCGTTTGCGTTGGAAGGAGAAAATTCAAGGCAACCCATGTCCTACTATGGACGACCTGTTAGAATTTTTGCGTGTGCGACACAAGGTCTTAGAAAATTCGCAATTTGATAGACCAGTAGACAAGTCAGATAAATCGCAATTTTATAAACGAACGGCAGAGTTTAATCGTCCCACAGCTGCATATTCAGTAAGCAAGATCTTGTGTCACATATGCAAGGAGTCCCATTACACATATCAGTGCCCTAAACTTACGAGAATTAACGTCGATCAACGATACGAAGTCGTGAGAAAGGCAGGATTATGCATTAATTGTTTGCGCCCCAATCACGTGGCCAAACAATGCAACCTCGGTGCTTGCAAACAGTGTAAGGCAAGGCACCACACACTTTTACACGAGGATCCGACGCCTACGCAGCAGGTCATTCAGGCAAACGTTGCAGCCTTAACCGTTACGAGCCTACCTGAGGTCCTTTTACCCACCGCGCTAATACATATACACCACCAAAACGGACTCCCACAACCCTGCAGAGTTCTATTAGATTCCGGTTCCCAATCGAATTTTCTAAGCGAATCTATTGCCTCCAAACTCGGATTAAAAAGAACTAAAGTCGACGTACCTATAGTAGGCATAAATCACTCAACATCCAGAATCAACTCCATAGTCACAACTCACATTAAATCTCGCATTAACAACTTCAGCTCTAAACTACACTTTCTGATATTACCTCACCTCACTGAAGTGTTGCCGTCTCAATCATTGACGAGGAATGATTTGCAAATCCCTAATAACATTCCGTTAGCCGACCCCGAATTTCGCAACCCATCGCAAATAGACGGTATCCTCGGCGCAGAAGTATTCTACGAATTAATGTGCGTAGGCCAATTACCAATCCCAAACAGTACCGCGAAATTACAAAAAACCAAACTGGGGTGGGTCGTGTCAGGACGAGTCAATTTCCAAAATCAATCGCGCAACCAGTTATGTAATATGTCGTTACAACCGTTGCACTCCGCGCTAACTAAATTCTGGGAACTAGAAGAATCACCGCGACAACCTATACTCTCAATCGAAGAAGCAGCTAGTGAACGTCACTACCAGCAACATGTCAACCGAGAATCGTCAACGGGCAATTATATAGTGCAACTTCCATTCACCAACAAGGTGAACAGTTTAGGTGAATCATATCATGTAGCTTTTCGACGTTTCCGCACATTAGAGAGTTCCTTTGTTAAAAATCCTGATTTAAAGGCTAGCTACACCGAATTTATGAACGAATATGGTCGATTAGGTCACATGACAAAACTGGATAAGCCTTCTTCAACCGAAGGCTATTATTTACCTCACCACGCGATTATCAAACAGTCAAGCATCACCACTAAGTTACGCGTCGTGTTCGACGCATCCGCAAAAACATCAACGGGAGTTTCCTTAAACGACACTCTGTTAACGGGCCCAACGATTCAAGAAGACTTATGCTCCATATTACTACGGTTCAGATCATATTCGTTTGTCTTAACCGCCGACATCGAGAAGATGTACCGCCAAATTCTCGTCCATCCGAATCACCGTATCTTTCAAAAAATATTATGGCGCAAAAATCCCCAAGACCGATTAGAAACATATTCCTTAAACACCGTAACCTATGGTACATCTGCAGCCCCATTCCTAGCGATCCGATCATTACATCAATTAGCCAGGGACGAGGGAGAACGATTTCCCAACGCAGCAACCGCGCTACGCGAAGATTTTTACGTGGACGATCTTTTAACGGGAGCGCAAACGTACAACGACGCGAAAACAATACGCGACGAAATAATCCAGCTGTGTGGCAAGGCAGGGTTTACACTTCGTCAATGGGCCTCCAATGATGAAAGACTACTGGATACATTGAACGACAGAACGGACGATACTCACGTACGGCTAAATTTGGACGAAACGGTAAAAACTCTCGGTCTACAGTGGAACGCGAGACAAGACAACATATTTTATACGATACCAAACTTCGACTCAACGAGACGTACGACTAAACGGACAATTTTATCGCAAACCGCGTCACTATTCGATCCGTTAGGGCTTCTCGGTCCAGTAATAATACATGCGAAAACGCTAATACAGACATTATGGCAACTCAAATTAGACTGGGACGAATCCGTACCGATCGAAATTCAAACCTCTTGGACACAATTTTGTAAGGAGTTACCCTTGCTACACGGCTTGCGATTCGAGCGGCAGGTCACCGCCAAGGACTTCGAATCCGTAGAGCTGCACGGATTCTGTGACGCTAGCCAACGAGCGTATGGCGCTAGCATTTATATACGCACAACAAATAAAACAGGCGTCATTACGACACACCTATTGTGCTCAAAATCGCGGGTCGCCCCTCTAAAGACTGTAACCATACCGCGACTCGAATTGTGTGCCGCACACTTACTTGCGAAATTATACAAAGCAACCATTGCCGCGTTACGGAGATTAAAATTTTCACGAATTGTATTTTGGTGCGATTCGACAATAGTACTTCATTGGCTCAACACATCACCACACACATTAAATACATTCGTGTCACATAGAGTTTCCGACATACAGTCTCTCACAAACAATCTTCAATGGCGACATATTGCATCGGAAGATAACCCTGCGGATTTAATTTCTCGCGGCATTAAACCAACTGAGTTCTGTCAGAATAAGTTATGGCGGTACGGCCCAACCTGGCTAAACGAACCGGAGTCAACCTGGCCAAATTCGACCTTAGCACCTATCGATATACCTGAGACGCGACCCATTGTCGCGCTTTCGGTGCAAGTAGTTAAATGGGATACACTTGAAAAATTTTCCTCCTTCCAACGACTAAAACGTGTAGTAGCCTATTGTTTACGATTTATACATAACAGTTCTCTCAAGGAAGGTTTAAAAGGACCTCTATCCGTGAATGAATTGCAATCAGCAGAAACGCGCATCATAAAGCTTACGCAACGAGAAAAGTTTGCTAAGGAACTGCTTTCGCTACAGTCTAAAGACATACCAATCAATTTTTTTTCATCGTTAAATCCATTTATAGACAACAACGGAATATTGAGAGTCGGCGGTAGATTACGCCATGCAACACTTCCATACGATTCCAAACATCCGATACTTCTACCAAAAGACCATCCAGTAACCAAATCGATTATACGCGACGAACACCTACGAAACTTTCACGCAGGTGCATTAGCCACCTTGAACGCCGTTAGGCAAAAATTCTGGGTACCGAACGGCAAACATTAACCAGACAGATTATTTACAAATGCGTCGCATGTCACAAGGCCAAGCCACCGGTTCCAAATTATATAATGGGCAATTTACCGAAGGGTCGTCTTCTCCAAGTGAGACCGTTCACGCACACAGGGGTCGATTATTGCGGACCGATACTCGTTAAGGAAAAGGTTCAAAGAAATAGGAAAAAGGTCAAGGTATACATTGCAATATTCGTGTGTCTCTCCACCAAAGCCATCCATATCGAAATAGTTAACGACCTTACAACGGAAGCATTTTTAGCAGCGTTACGTCGATTCTTCTCGCGAAGAGGTAAATGTTCGAACATCTACTCCGATAACGCAACCAATTTTGTCGGCGCAAAACGAGAAATTAAAGAACTATACGCTACGATAAAATCGGGAGAATTCAATCACGTGATAGCAGAAAGATTAAGCAATGACGGGATTACGTGGCATCTCATTCCACCACGTTCACCACACTTTGGTGGGTTATGGGAAGCGGCAGTAAAAACGACCAAGCACCACCTAGTCCGCGTAATCGGCGATACGCTACTGTCCTACGAAGCACTGTTAACATACCTTGTGCAAATAGAAGCAATCCTAAACTCTAGACCCATCACCCCACTATCCTCCGATCCGAACGACCTGAAAGCCCTTACACCTTCTCATTTTTTAATTGGCGAAGTGTTGACAAGCATACCAGACAATAAGTTTACAGAGATTCCATCCGGACGACTGTCTATGTGGCAGCACGTACAGCAGCTCCAGCAACACTTCTGGACCCGATGGGTCAAGGAGTACCTCCAAGAGCAAACCGTTCGCAAAAAATGGCATCTTGGAAAAACAACAGACATTAAAGTTGGTGAACTAGTGTTACTACGCGAAGACAATATTCCTCCGATGAACTGGCTACTCGGGCGGATCGTAACCTTGCATCCGGGAGACGACGGCGTTGTGAGAACAGCAACGGTTAAAACGTCGCAAGGAGTGTACAAACGATGCACAAAAAAATTAGCTCCGCTCCCAATCGAATGAACAATATATCATAAGCACATTAGTTATAGTTGTACATATTTGCGTTTAATCAAAACATTAATTGTGTGTGTATGGTGTGTAAGTGTAAATAGAGATGTATATATTATAGTACGGATCGCAACATAAGTCGTAGATATAAGTAATCATTTGAAGCGTAGGTTAGTCAATCTCGAGCGCTATCCCACAAAACACACACACACGCACATCGACTCGCTACACACATTAGTTGAACGGAGTTGTTCAAGGGAGGCCGGTATGTTGCTTCACGGGCGAAGGCAACAGAAAGGTTTATAGACATAATCCGGGTACCGAGCCTAAAACTAAAATTATAGAAATTAGTTTATTGCAAGGGCCACGAGCCGCGACCACCCGGACACCAGATGTGTCAGTCGCGGAAAGACGACCATAAAGTTATCGTTAGGCGATGGTCGGTACGGTCACCGAAAAATTCTAAGGCCTCCCACTCCTACTCGACACTACCCCCGAAAACACACTCACCAACACCTTCCGCTAAAACAACCACCAATCACAAAAATCGTGAACCACCACTCTCACCATAGATTCACCAATCAGAAATCACCGAAACGCATAAAAACACAAACACACACCACACAGGCAGATTCTGGTGAAACCACTCTAAGACACCACACCACAGCGACCAACACACCACGTGCCACCTACCTCCACACCAACGTGCACGTCACCTTCTTACCACCAATTTCAACGAGGCTGGAGTGATTAAGTTTACAACAGCCAGCGCTCGAGAACATCGTCGCGAATCGCGTAGCGGGCCTTACAACCCCGCGAAGTCAACCTAAAGAACTGCGGTGCAACGGGCGCAACAATAGTTAAGGATTGAAAAAAATGTAAGAGAAAAAAATTGCACTTGTGCAAGGCACGAACTTATGACCAAAATGTTTAGTACGTGTTTTACAGTTTGACACCATAGTCACTCTGCCAATGTAACCATTGAACTCAATTTTCTAACTTCGAAATATAGTCATGTGAAATAGCTTCAGATAAATGATAAGGAAAGTCAGCGAACTCAAAAATTCTGAAACTCGATGCACAAGTAAGTACTGTAGGACCCAGTAATACTAATCTATCTTTCGTCGGTGTTCATTTTTCTTTTTAGGGGGTGAAATCAATCCCCAAAGTTTTAACATTTCTTAGTTTTCACAGTATAACTTTATAATGGTAAGAGATAGAACAAAACTTCAAAGGAATAAATTATTCAGTTTTCTTATAATCTACAACCCTGTGGCAATAAAAGTTATCCCTATCGTCCAATTTGTTTTAAAGAAACAAATTACTTGTATATGTGCATGACGATAAATTATAGAAATGATTATTATATTCTAAAAAGTTTCTATTTTGAGCGGTTTAGCGAAATATAAAATAAAATAATTTTTTTGTTTGCGTCTTTGTTAAAAACAATTAATTACCGTTATACGCATCTTGATATGTTTTTGGTCGACTCTTCATTCTATTTGCATTTTTCACCCCAAAATATGTATTTTCTATTATATTTCATGGTCGAATATATATTCTATACTTAAAAATTTATATAAAAAATTGTATTACACGTGTACATGAAATATATTGCAAAAACGCCTATTCTCGAGTGATTATCGCTATCACCCTCTCCCACATATCAAATATTGGTTTATTTCTTACATATTTCTTTAGCTAGTTAACATTTTCTGAACATACATATACATGTTCAGTATGGGTGAAGAGCTTTCTGCCCGTTTGAGAGGGAGATCCTGATCGTGATGGTTCCGAATAATCACCTAAGAACAGGCGTGGCAATGAGTTCCATATATACGTGCAATAATTTTTTTTAAATAAATCTTTCAAAATTAAATATACAGGGTGATCCACGTAACGTGTGCACCGTTATAACTCCCAAAATATGCGTTGCACGAAAGAATTTTATATACAAAAGTTACATGGTTTAAAAGGGTACATTATGTAGTGCGTTAATTATTTTTATAGGTGCAGGCATTTCGGAGATTTGAAGGTCACCTTTGTTTTTTTAAACAGAATACTATATTTTTTATACCAAAATATGGTAGAGTATCGAATTGTAAGTAAAAAAGTATTAACCGTTATTAGCCCTAAACCTAATAGTTAACGAGTAATTTCATTTTATTACTTGAACATTTTCTTCACGTAATATCAAGTTGGAGATTCAACCTTATATCACAGATTTCGGCAGGACAGCGATGTTTACGTGACTGTGTTTACTAACATGAGTGACCTAGTGGCTTAACGCAACTAATGTAAGTGTTCAAAATGGTATCCATTGGCATTAATACAGTGATGCAATCTATTAACTAATGAAGAAACTGAATTCTGAATCATATCCGCACTGAGTGTAATGCATGCTTCACGAATACGATGTTTCATATTCTCAGGTGTTGCTGATGGTTCACGATACACTGTGTCTTTTAATGTGCCCCACTGAAAATAGTCTAAAGGAGTAAGGTCTGGTGAGCGTGAAGGCAACAGAAATTGTCCACCACAACCAATCCATTGATTGGAAAATTTTCTATCCAGTACTTGCCTTACATTACGTGCGTAATGTGCAGGACAACTATTATGTTGATACCATATTTGTGTACGGATATTTAAAGGTACATTTTCCAATAAAGATGGTAAAGTGTCATTCAAAAAGTTAGCATATTTTGGACCTGTTAGTCGATCATTAATAAAATATGGCCCAATCAAGTGGTTGCCCAGTATTCCACACCACACATTAACGTTCCATTGACGTTGGTGGTCGACTTCTCTCATCCAGTGAGGATTTTCTGGTGCCCAATAATGCATATTTTTCAAATTAATCTGCCTGCGATTAGTAAACGTTGCTTCATCAGTGAACAAAACTTTTTGTAAAAAAAATTATCACTGTTCATTTGATGCAGGAACCACTGGCAGAACCGAACGCGGTTTTCATAATCCGTTCCATGGAGCTCCTGATGAAGTTCTAGGTGATATGGATGATGTTTTTCATTATGAAGAATTCGTAGTACACTTATTTTGATAATTCCAGATCCTCCTGAAATCTGCCGTGTACTAATATGGGGGTTTCCTGTTACCGCTGCTAGGACCGCAATAGTATTTGCATCAGAAGTAGCAGTTTTCGTTACGTTACGTTTAGTACCATTAAAACTTCCAGTTCGTCGAAGCGATTTACACATTCTCTCAAATATGGCTCGAGATGGCTGATTTCGTTCTGGATACCTTTCGGCATACATGACTTTGGCTCTTATTGCATTTTCATGGCACTCACCATAAACTAAAAGCATATCAACCTTTTCGGTATTACAGAATTTCATTTTTACTTTTATCTGCCTGGTAATTACACACAAACACCGAAGGTAACTTCAATACTGGATTACGAACATGTAGAAAATTGCGAATCATGATAGTGTCGATAAACACTGTCACGTAAACATTGTTGTCCTGCGTAAATCTGTGATATAAGGTTGAATCTCCAACTTGATATTACGTGAAGAAAATTTTCAAGTAATAAAGTGAAATTACTCGTTAACTATTAGGTTTAGGGCTAATAACGGTCAATACTTTTTTACTTACAATTCGATACTCTACCATATTTTGGTATAAAGAATATAGTACTCTGTTTAAAAAAACAAAGATGACCTTCAAATCTCCGAAATGCCTGCACCTATAAAAAAAATTAACGCACTACATAATGTATCCTTTTAAACCATGTAACTTTTGTATATAACATTCTTTCGTGCAACGCATATTTTGGAAGTTATAACGGTGCACATGTTTCGTGGACCAGCCTGTATACTAGACCTTCAAATATGGTAGAACACACCTACTTTATGGTGAAAAATACAAACAGAGTGATGAGTCGTACAAAACTGTAGGCATATACGAATAACGGAAATTAATTGTTTTTAACAACGACGTAAATAAAAAAAAATGATTTTATTTTATACTCCGTTAGATCGTTAAAAATGAATACTTTTTGTTATATAATATAACCATGTCTATCATTTACCGTTATACAATAAACCCGGAGAATTTGTGTATTTAAAACAAATTGCACTATGAGGATACCTTTTATTGCAGTGGGATTGTGGAACATAAAAAACTGAACCATCTATCGCGTTAAAGTTTTGTCCTATGCGTTATCATTACAAAATTATAGTCAAAAAGGTAAAAAGAAAAACTAAAACTTTGGGGGTTCATTTCACTCCCTAAAAGTGAAAATTAACACCAACGAAAAATAGCTTTCTGTTACTGGGGACTTACGGTACTTGTTTACTGAGTTTCAGAATTTTTGAGTTTGGTAACTTCCTTCGTGTATCTACAACTTTTTCTGTTTATGTATTTTCCTTCCGAATGTAGAAATATTAAAAATCACGTGCGCTACTCACTGCATAAGGTAATATAAAAATTTGAAGTAACGGTCCTTTTTTCGCGTTAAACACCATGACAAAGTTGGTTTTTGTTTTTTTGAAACACGGTGCACTTTTTCAGAAAATCAAAAAAAAATTGGGGATAATAGTGTGTTATTACGATAAAAGTATAAAAATAGTGCTGTTACAACTTCACTACGAAATATGCATTTTTCAAATTTTTATAAGGTTTTCATTTTTCACACCTAAGTTCTGCAGCAAAAAAATTCGAAAACATTCTTCAACATATATTACCATATACCACTTTTCAAAATGTAAAAAAAAAGAGTGTACAATTACATTGTACTCTGTCTATAAGTGTGCGGAGGACGCGTTGCGTCTACAAGCAGTGCTGTTCGTTTCGCTTTTCTGTGCATAAACGTATATCGCAGTGCCGCTTGCGGGGCTCAAAACAAAACGAGGTGCGAGCTATTGCAGAGGCGCAAAGCGTGACGACACACGTACAGACAGGCTTCAATGTAGCAGTAGTACAGCGAGCTGCTGCTGCACTCGCACCAACTCTCATTGGGTCTTTCCGATTAGGCGCCTCCTCGCGGAGAACAGATGAGCTAAAGTTTACACGTTTTTGCTCTGTATCATCATCAATATGGCGAAATCACACGGGAAAACATACTTTTGCGGAGTTCGACTTTGCGTTCTTACATGAAAAGATTTTGCGTCGAACGATAGCTCATTTGAAAGGGAAGGCTTCAACGCAGTGCCCTTTGGTCCTCATTTCATTCAGAACATTCTCTTTGTGTACAAAAATTGTTTAGATTCGGCAGCTGTCAAGCTGTAAATATTTCCTCCACATTACTACACTCATATTATTGAGTATCAACATAATCGGATCAAATGACGACCAGAGCGCACTGCGTTAAAGCTTTCTCTTTCGAATGAGCCGTATTTCGACCCAAAATTGTCTTATATGAGGATGAAAAGTCGAAGCCCACAAACCCATATTTTTGGCTCATTTTGCCGGTAACCTCGACACTCTGTTTTACCATGAGTCTACCACTTCTAATTCGACGAAACGCGCACGGCGAGCTGCTCTGTGCGACTGGGAGCTCGCTCAGCTGTCCGTGGCGCTTACATGGCGCTGATCTACTATCCTTGTTTGTCTAACTCTTTTTTCCCTCTCTAATGCTTTGACGTCCAGCGCGTTCTCGAATAGTCTTTTCAAATCGGAGGAGGCTCAACCGACTCCGTGTGTACACGATGATAACTCACGACAAGACCGCAAACAATCAAAGTCGCCGTCGCGGTCATGATTCGACCCGTGGACGAGCCGAAGTTGTATTAGATACGTACACCAGCCGAGCACGTGTTTCGCGATCGATAAATAATTTCGGGAAAAATGCAACATCTTTTGCAAATCCTTCTTGCCATGCAGTGTCAACGGCCTTGTTGAGTTCCAGGAAGGAAGTTGCGGTCGTCCTATTTTTGTTTATCTCTATTGCTATGTGCTCGGTGAGTCGTAGGAGTTGGAGCGTTATGAAGTGCTGTGATTTGAAACCGAATTGCTCGTTGATAATTATGTTATTTTGGTTGATGTGTTTTTGAAGTTGCGTTAATAATATCCTTTCTAATAGCTTGCTGATGATGCTAAGTAGAGTGATGGGTCTGTATCTGGTGGGTTGCGTGGGAGGTTTTTTAGGTTTTAGGAAGGGTACTATTTTTGCATTGATCCAGCAGTCTGGAAAATATGCTAATTTTACTGCTACTCATAGGATATAGAATAGTTGGACGACAATTTTTTAGGTGACTGTTTTAATTGTATTGTGGTGATGTGATCCAGTCCTGATGCTTTGCCATTCTTGAGCTTGGTTATCGTGTTTCTTATTAGAGATGGAGTTATGAAGGTGGTGTCCATGGTGGAGTCTGTGGTCATTAAGTTATTTATTGTCGTCTGCGCTTCCTGATCGAATGGAGATGTCATTTTGAAGGTGGTATTGTGGACGACCTGGAAATATTTTGCAGTCAGTTGCGCTTTGTCACTGTCTGTGTAGGCTGTGATTTGGTTGGAGGTAAAGGTTGGAATTGGTTGTGCCTTCTTTTTTATTGCTTTATAAATTTTCCATGTGCCTGTGTTTGTGGAGTCTTAGTTTAGGAATTGCAGTTTGTTCTTCCATGTCTCCTGTTTGATGTTGATTATGTTGTTTTGTATTTGCCTGTTTAGTGCGTCGCGCAATGTCTTGTAGGTGTGGGTTCCTGTTTTTTGAAATTTTCTTCTGTATCTGTTTCTTAGTTTTATTACGTTTATTAGTTCAGTGTCTGGTGTTATTGTTTTTATATATTCTTTGGTTGTTGTAGTGGATTTGACGAAAGAGTGGTTTATAGTTTTGTTTAATTTTCTTATTTCTGTGAGTATGTCTTCTTTTGTATCTATTTGTGAGTTAAGGTGGTATGCGTTGCAGTCAGTTCGGAATTGATCCCAGTTAGTGTCCTTGATGGTGTTGTTTGTGAACTGTGTGTTGTGTTTCTGTATTTGACATACGATTGGGAGGTGGCCGGATGATAGGTCATCTATTGTTCGACATGTTGTTTGGAGAGGTACATTTGTGAGGAAGAAGTCAATGTTTGATGGGTTTATTCTTGGGGCTTGGTGTGTGTAGGTTGTACTATGGATGATGTGATAGTTGCTGTTGTTCATAGGGCTGTATAGTAGTCTGCCTATGTGGTTGTTGGATTTGTTGTTCCAGAAGGTGTGGTTTGCGTTAAAATCTCCACCTAAGATGTATGGAGTTTGATGCGTGGTTAGGTTGTTTAGGTCTTGGATTGTAGATTTGGCATTAGGGGTAATGTAAGCTACTCCTACGATCA
Source organism: Eucera pruinosa (assembly GCA_028830335.1). NCBI lineage: Eukaryota > Metazoa > Arthropoda > Insecta > Hymenoptera > Apidae > Eucera > Eucera pruinosa. The sequence goes on along the minus strand of JAMYCR010000006.1, from coordinate 739,774 downwards.
GGCAGGGTTGTAAGAGCATTGTATATATGGTTTTTGGGAATTGTATTTTTCCCAGTAAACTCTGGAGTGAAATAAGTATCTAATTTGTTTAACTGTTTGAATAGTGGTTCCTGGGGCGAAGGCAATTTTGAATATGTTCCTTAGGTTGGTAGGGTTTTTCTGGAGATAGGAATATGATATGGCATTCAGGCCCTTGGATTTTATTTCCTCCAGGACTTCTTTGGGAGTGGAATCTTCTAGTCCTTTGAGGACAACAGTTAGTGATTTTTCGTCGGGTAATGAGAAGGTGTGGAATTCTACATTTCCAGCCTTTGCTGCTACTATGAAATTATTGTATGTTTGTAGGTCGTGCAGTTGGAGTTTGGTTTGCCTGTCAAGACACTTTAATTCGAATTTTTCTCCGACAGTGTCATGTATGGAGTTGGAGAATTGCTTGAGAGTGGTGGTTATTGGGGAGTGGAGATATATGTGTGGCGATTTAACGTTTTTTTGGTGAAGGTGGTGGTGGTGGAGTTTGTGCTGGGGGACTTGTGTTTGTGTTTGTTAGGTGAGTGTTTTCGTCGTTGGCTGTGTTTTCCGTTATCTTTTCAAAGCACTGCAATAGTGCTTCAAATTTGTTTGTTATCGGGATATTGGGCACGTGTGTTAGCTCAGTGGCAACTGTGGTTGTGTTATAGTCTTTGATATTTGGTTCTGTGTCATTGGAGTCGTGATTTGATAAAGAAAGCGACCTACTTCGGTGGTGGTTTATGTGATATGGTCCTTGGTCTCTCCGCGCGTAGGTGGCGGGAAGTTTTTGCCTTGGTGGAGATTGGCGGCTCCACCTTTAGTGTTTGTATCTCACTTTGCACTAAAAATGTTGGTATTCAGTTTTGAGTGTTGTTTTGCTCCGTTTTGTTTTTACTAGTAGGTGTTTCACTTCACTATACTTTTGTGTACATACTGTTCGAGCCAGTCGCTTGGATGAGGTTTACGACAGGGCTTAGAAATCTTTCATGTTTAAAAATTCCTTAACATAGATTTCTACCATCTAGAGGACACTCGCCCGATGGTACGGTCCGGTACTGTTCACAAAATGTATATAGCTTTAGTTAATTCCGCATATTTCACGTCTTTTTCTTAATAGCAATTGCCCTGTTGTAAACCCTCAAGGCTCGAGCAGTCAACTACGACCCTCGGTCACCTAACGGTTTCCGCGCTCGATGCTGGGGTAAGGAAACCGATTCAGGTGTTGACTAGATGTGCCGTCCATCTCCGCCGCGTTCTAGCGCTACGCCCCCTCTCTTCCTTGGAAAATACCGCGATACTCCTGCCCAAAGAAACGCGCTAAGGGCGTAAGGGAAGGGGTGGCCAGATTTAGTTAGGCTCGCTGATTGGATCTTTCCAAAATTTGGAGCTGGGAAAGATACGCGGGGAAAAAGAGCGAGGAGTCTTGTCCACACCGCCGAAGGGAACACGTTAGCAACAGCAACGCCATTTACGCTAGAAACCCAACAAGTTTTTCGTTGTTCATTCCCTCGAACGTGAGGGTGGTCCTTCGAGCAAAAGTACGAATAGTCGGCACATACGTGCAAGCACCCAACCAAGACTCGAACGATCATCAGATCAACCACGTGTAGTAACACATACCGTTGTATGTCACTATTTGGTCTTTCCGTATACGCTGTCACTTCATTTGTGAGATTCCAGTGTATCTGCCTGTCCCCGCGGCCCGCGTCCGGTTTTTTACCCTCCGGAGGCAGGGGTGGGGAAGGCGCAAAATATTTGAAACTATTTCGGGGACTGTTCTATGACCGACTCGATGCGTCTTCGACACCTGGTCGGCACGTGGGATAATTCGGAGAGTCCCGGTCATAAAGCAGTTTGACGGCCGTCGATTCGTTCGGTTCTTGCGACCGAACAAAGGGTGTTCGCGATGTTAACTGTTGGCCGCCAAATAAATATTGGCCAACTGATTCGACAGCGGTATGTCTCGCCCTTTAGTGCTTTGGTGAGTCAAATGATGGTTCCGTACGGTGAACCTCGACTATGTTCCGAAAGTCTTATTCTATCGTAGCCTGTCCCGAATGATGTGCTCTAGATAACTCTGTTCCGATTGACGAACTTTTGACTACTGTTTGACGACTGTTTGACGACTGTTTGACGACTGACTGACTCTTTCACGACTGACTGACGACTCCTGACGACTGCCCCTTGGAACGCAAACTCACCCCGGTTCGTACGCGCCGGAATTTCGTTGCTGCGTGGGTCGGATGCACGCGGAAGTGGATGACGCCGATTTTTCCGATTCACTAAAATTGACCGCGGTGTCCGAATCTATGAACTGATTGGCCGCTCGCGCGACGAACCATTCAGCGAATCGGAAATTGCCGGAAAACAAGGGTCCCCAATGGCGGGCCTCTTGGACCGAGGCGCCTCGCGTGCCATCTTTACGGCGGCGAAGATACTTCGGCAGCGAGAAACTGCGCTTTTTGGGTTTTTCCGGCTTCGCTTGACGTCATCCACCTCTCCTTCGAGGATTTTTCCAAGGGGGGGGGGGGTGGTTGTCGCGTTGACCGTGCAGCCTGTGGTTTGCAACCTTCTGGGCACGGTCCGAACGTTTACCGTTAGGCCCAGCGGTTGCTAAACACGTGTACCCCTCGTCGTTTACTCGGACAAAAATATATTTTGCCGGGGTAAGAAAAATGACGAAGGGCTTTGCAAAGCACGCGATTTCTCGACCTGTTCCGCATTCGTATGACGGAACAAAGGGCTCGGGTACAGAAGTGCCGAGAAAAAATATCATATGTCTAAAAATGCTGTTGCAAAAATGTGGATAAAATTCATAAACAGCATGGTTAGGACGAATTTGGTATGTTGTAGTCCTAAGCCGTGTGCTACTGAGGTGTATGATAAACGAAATGAAGCGGCTATTACACAACGTGAAGTAAATGAAAGACTCAACTTGAATATCTCCGTAAAATTGGTGTTCCGTATATTAGACGATGCAAACGTATATAATCGTATACCATTACGAAAACCATTTATAAGCAATGTAAATAAACGGAAACGTACAATCTTGATCTTCAACAATATATATACATGCCTAATTCGTTCAGGAAGGAAGTTGTATGAAATGATGAAATTGAGCTAGTTGACAAAAAAGGTCACAACAAGAGTGGAGAAAAACGAATGAAGTACTCGGGAAAAAATTCATCCCTCAGTGTTAAGACCCCTGTGATTCGAGTCTAGTTTTTGCATGTAGTGTGCCAACTTATAATCTTCTTGGAGAACCACCTCGGTTGAGGACATAAAATGACATTCAACGACCCTGGTACGACGACTTAGGTTCCATATTTGAGTATTTGCGAGTCCCGTCTAACACTAGATGAAATTCTTACTTGTTACTTCTTCAAAATATCAAATCCAACTCTTATTTTTTACGACTCGTTCGAGTATCAAATCAAAAATTCTACGATCTTCGCTATCTACCAGAATTTAAAACCTTGCATTTCTGTGGTGGAAATAGGCATTCTATGCAGCGGCCAATCAGTGACGACTCGTCCCCTGTTGACAGCTTGCCTGGGCCTCGAGGATCCAGCCTCAAAACACCCCGGACGGGAGCGAGTATAGGGCACCAGTCAAGCCAAGGGGGTTGACCACGTGGCGTCCAAGCCGTGCCTAAGGAAAAGCTTGCGTGTCCACTGACCGCCGCTGCGCTGAACTCAAAAGGCTTTACGACATATCATTACTATTGAGAGCCGAAGCCAGGAACCTAGCGACTCATCTGACTCGCAGGAGTGCCAGATTTCTGTTACTTATAAATCAATTTGTAGGACCCAACTTCTGGCATACAACTGTGAAAGAGCCAATAAATTACAATTTACAATTCCTAAGAAATAGCAGTGCCATGTCGTGAATCCTGCATTCGTACTTTTTAGTCTTAATACTCAAACTGTAAAACACAGTGGAGGTTCAATTAGATGTGGTGATGTTTTCCTTGGTCCGGTACTGAAAGTTTGGTACTAGTAGACAGATTATGTAATGTTAATCGACACGTTGACTTAGCAAATAGAGATTTGAAAGAATGTGTGAATAAAATGTGTATCGCGCTCGCTTTTACTTTATAACAAGGCAATACTCCAATACAGAAAGCCAGGTGAACTATGACTTTTTTTTAAAGATTTAGGGATAGAACTCTTAGGACGGTCATCGCAAAATCCGCGCTTGAATCTCATTAAGAACTTATGGGCTTGATTAGATAAACGAGTATGAATTACTAGCGGGACAGCAAAAATTTCGTTTTTCAGTAGTTTGCATCATTCATGGGAATGTATAACGAAAAACACCATTGGACATTTATGTAGTAGAAAGTACTTCAAAATGTTTCGAGGCCATCATTAGGGCGCAATGAGGAAATATAAAACAATGAAATAAAATATAGTATAGAAAAAATGGAAATGTCCACTCAATTTTGTGAAGACCGTTTTGTTTCTGTTAGACTTGTAAATATTCTTACTCAAAAGAAATCACATTATTTTACAAATTTACTTACAAAGTGACTTTATAAAGGTGAAAACTATGATAGATAATTTAAAAACTAATAATTAATTAAAAATTTCCTGAATTACAATCTTTTTATCCATAACAGACGAGTACCTACTCTAATTTGTCTCTGATTGAAATAGAGTAGAGGCGCATGAAGATTTTCATATTCAGTAATCTTCGATGGTTTCAGGCTAGATTGTTGTCTTCTTTCTGGCAAAAAGGGATCATGGCCTTTGAGCTCCTCAAGTAGTAAATAAAATGGAAGCACTTAAACATTTTCTTTTCCTAGACGATGTTAGAGAAAGATCTCTACATAAGATACAAATATCAACGATGATATAGTCCCGTTATACGTTTTCATGCAATAAGAGTAATATTGAAATCTACTACTAACAAAAACCTTATACTTGTAAATTTAAAAACAGCACTAGTTCACATAAATTAATTTCATAATTAAAATACAAAAAATAACAAAACAACAAATACCAAGAATAGACTGTTTTATAATTTACACTATGCGTAAATGATGAAATTTTTATTGAACTAACAAAATTTTCTGCATACATATTGTAGTATCGGAAACGTAAGGCCACCCTATATATAGCCTTAAATACGTATATTCCGAAGGGAGGTTCGCCCGCACGGGAAGAGGGCCATAAAGGAGAAAGCAAGGGTTTGCAGTGACGAAACACAGGCGCGTCACGGAAAAACACTTGCTGATCTTTTGGGCCTGGAAGTGGGGTGTGGTGAAAATTATGGAAAGGAAGGACAGAGTGTTCGGGAGGAAAGAATGGACAGGGCTGGGTTGAACATTCATGATCGAGGTTGTCGAGAAAGAGTTGTATAGTGTTGCCGTTTAACATTAGTTGTTGTAGTTGTAGTATTACAAATAGTTTAACGCGTACCGTCGATCTGTATATAAATGTAATTCAATCTAATTTAATTATTAATAAACAATATTTCTACAATATTTATTCTTTAAATAATAAACTTTCAGAAACCAGCATATTGGTAATTGCTAACGCCGTGTAGCAATTTTACACAAACATAGTGATCACGAGATATCGATTGTGTTGCATGTTTATCACTTGGCATTAAGGATTCATGCTATTTTTGACAAAAGAGCCAGCAGGAAGGAAAAATACTTACTAGTTCGTTAGAACTAAATACATGGTAGTAATATCTGAAGTTTGTAAACAGACGCAGCAGCCAGTAGTGTACAGCGAGTAATAAACCTCGTGGTAACCACTCGTCGGAGAAAATGATTCTTCCTACGCGAAATGAGACTTCGTGCGGAATTTTTCAGGTGTCAGAAAGACTGCCGATAATATATTTTTCAATTCCAACTTTCAAGGCTGTTTTCAACCCTTAAATGTAAACGATGACCAATAGACACATACGTGTGAGATATTTTTTTGAAAACTACGTTCTCACCAAGTTTCTTTAAAATCGGCTCTTAACACTTCGGAAACCTCCCTTATTCGAATACATTACGATTCTTAAAATTTCTAAAGTTTACGACACGAACAAATTTAACCACTATTTTGGAGGCTTAGAATATTTGCAGTTTAGTATGTAATTTAGTTTACTATCAGGAGAATGTTGTAAAGTTCATTCGCATTTGTGAGACATTGATGTCCTTTGCTTTTGCAATAGCAACAACTAACGGATTCGACACTCCGGCAACAAATACGTGAATACCAGAACGTATTTCACAGAAGACTATGTGACAGGCCACCACCCCACTGACAGTCAGTCGACCAATTGACAGTCTTTTATAGACATCCCCAAAACTGACAACTTTTTCCTGATTGAACTAAACGATTCTCCCACCTTTTACAAACTTCTATTGGGATAGACCTCGAGATGGACCGATGCTCTATACATGTAAGTAGTTAAGACACTTGGAATTTTTAAACTTTATCAGCGTTTGCGTGCTTGTACATTTTCCCGACATGACCTAAAAAAGTTTGTATTTAAATTTCTATTTGAAACTCTGTAAACATTCAACGTTTAATATAACAAAAGCTATTTGTGTTTGTAAATCAACTCACTTATTTGCCACATATACTGGCTTTATACATACTTGTGGAACTAACAGGTTAAGGATATGGCTATTTAAACATAATATGATGACAATATTCTAGTAGCGCTGAGAAACGAAAACACTAATAGAATGTACTAAATGCGATAAACCCGAGTGGAAAATGTAACCTTAGTCATTGATCGGCAACATGCGCAAGATGATGACACATTATTGGTCATAGATGAAACGATATCATCCAAAGGACCCGAATACTCCCTTACAGTGAAATTACACATATGTACCAAAAGTTGAGCGAAGCAGCCTTCCCGTGCGCCCTTCGTGCATGTTCATAGAGATGGAAGTCCTGAGGGAGTGATTACGCTTAGCAGCATCTAGGAATCTCCTCCAGGGTCTGTTTATCGGTGTCTTGACCATTATAACTAATGTAAGAGAACCTTTCAGATATTCCTCATTTATGACACGTTTCTGCTTACTGTTGACGGGAAAAATTAATTTTTTGACTGTGACAGTAAGCTATAAGCTGCACGTATTTTCGCCAAGAACAAACTTAATTCTTCAACTACATGCTGATCATAAATGAACAACTCCTAGCCTTAAAAATAGCCTAATCGTTAAATCATTTGTATTAAAATTCTTTTGATAATGGAAAAATAATATTATAACGCGATTACGATCGTATTGTCTGTGGTCGACGTTCGTTAACGTGAATTCGTCGTGGTTTTGTGGCGGTGCGCATAATTACGTGGATACTTAGTATTCGTGTATATAATTTATGGCACACTTATTTATTTGTCACAGGTTTTTTTTTTTTTAATATTTTCCAAGAAGCTTTACTTTCCAAGAAGCTTTCATTTTTGTATCAATTTTGAATAGTGGTATCTTTGTAAAATAACTAAACTCAGTTCAAACCATTAAACTCCCATATACCGAAATTTCTAGTTATTACCACTGCTTTACTAGTGGGTAAATAATACCAATAGTATTCAGGCTCGTCAAATCTTGTTGCGATGCACTCGATGTGTTGTAGTTTCGAGCACTTCGCTTCCCGAAGTGCGAATTAACGCAATCAGGATAGTTATAATTTTCTGATGGATTGTGCACTGGTGCATGCACTGTGTTGGTTGATGTATGTAATGAATGATGGTTCGTGAATGTCTCTTGAACTGTGATGTTTGGTGGTTTGTGAGTGACTAACTTTGGACGACTCCTGTCCCGATCGATGAAGCCGATCGCGGAGTCTCGGATCCTCTTAATGACTCGCTGATTGGTGCCCTTGCATTTTTGACAGTTACCAATCAGCGAGCCTAATATGAATTTCGACACACCTCTTTGCGCCCTCAGCGCGTTCGTTTGGAGAGGGGTGCCGAAGTGTGTTGTGGGGGTGACGACGTTTGACAACGTCGCGGAAATTCCTCCAGCTAGCCGACCCTTGGATATGTTTTACCGTTAGAAACAGATGTCGACTGTCCTTTATAATTTCCCGGTTTATGATACGGCCATGGTTATTGAGAGGCGAAAGAAGCGACCCGCTAATACTCATTAACTGAGTTGTAGCTTGTTTTCCTTCGCCAGGACGTAGTGTGAATCTAAAGCAAGCTAGCTGTAACGAAAAGGTCCATTATCTCAAAAATAAACCTCGGTGCGCGTCCGCACCATAAACCGCGTTGGCAATGGTTCTCAACAAAGTCCTAATGGTATATTTATCGGAGGGGCTTTGGAGTTTCGCAGAAACAAATCTGTCTAAATTAAATTTCAGTCTCTGCTAAGCTGGCAAATAGGCAAGATGTGCGACGAGACGTTTATCACGGCTCAAAACATGTACTGAAGATACATGTATGCATGTATGCACATGTAACTAATATATACGTGCTTTAATCCATATACTACTTGATACACAAATACACGACTACTGAAGTACACGGCTACACGTGTATCGACATGAGGCGTGATGTTATAATCGTAAGATCTTCAACTCCTATTTACGTTGACGTTTGTATTACAAGTTTTTTTAAACAAAAATAAACAGTTAATTGATCAGAGTTTATTAACAGAAATTATGGTATTTGTTCATTTCTACAATTTATCAATTAATCTTTTGTGTATCACAATAAATGATCGAATTAATCCAAACTTACTTTACTTATGTGTAGGGAATAATTTCTTAATTATTATAAATTCCAAACTTAAGATGATGCACAAGTCAATATAGAGTAAGTCCTTGAATTCGTTTCTCTGTCAACTATGATGCTATGAAGTAAAAATACATGGTGCTGTTTAAAAAAGTCAAGGTGATCTCAATTTCTTATCGAATGAAAACATTTTCCGAAAATTTTGATATTACAGTCTATCCCCATTAAAATACTCAATAATTTCAGTACGAAACATTTTTTGGTCAGATTAATGTAAATGCCACAAAAATCGTGGCAATCGTTACGATGGCCACCTTATATAGTGTAACAGAAAAATGTAGTAAGGAAAACTAATGCGCAAAAAGCAAAAATGTGAAACAAAGAAACTAACAGACAGCTAAATATACTCATGAAAGAAGTAAACAAAAATCATTCAAGAAAATTCTAACATGGACTCTAGCAAATTAATACTTTAACAATCTCGCACCAAAGGAAAATAAAAACCATATATATTGTAGAAGGCGACACAAAGGCTAAAATGACTAGTAATGCTGATACCAACAATAAGAAAGCCAGATAGTACTTGGACAAAGACTATTCTAGAACGAACTTCAACATTCGCAAAACACTTACATCAGATTTTTTAAATGAACACCATGCCATTGGTAAAAACGGTAACAACAGCAGCATCGCTATCAACAATCATAGTAAATGATATCAAGCCATCATTGAGGTAGGTACAAAACAAAACAATATACAGTATTATAAGGAAAGTAATAGAACGATTGATATTAACTCTTGAAACGGAACTATTTCCGGATGTTGACTTAATCAGTAGAAGATTAATTAAAGAACTTCCTTTCAAAGCTTTAAGAATAATTACAATAATATTTAATGGCATACTCAGAATACAGTACTTCCTAAGCACGTGGAAGGTGACCGAAATAATAGTACTTCCGAAGCCAAATTGAAGTATTCATAAACGCATTTTTCTCCTATTAATATTATTCAAAAAGGAGTTTATAGTAAAAGAGAGGGTAGACGGGAAGGAGAAAGAAGTGAGGTTTGGAAGGCGAGGGGAAGAGGGAAAAGATGAAGAGAATAGATATACTATGCGGAGTTGGAAAGTTGGCACTTGGAAGGAATGCGGATTGATTAGTTATAGGTATATAATTTCCGACAGAATTATAAAGATAAGTCACATACATTCTCCTTATTGGCCGATTACTTTAAACATCTGCAGCTTTACGAAAACATCGTAGAGACTTGATTTCTTTTCAAATTGTAGCGGATTTTCAAAATACGGGTATTCTTGTATTTATGATGCTGCAGCGGTGTGGATACACTGAATTTAAAATCAAAGCATGGTATTTTAAAGTGGAGGCTGCAAGCTACAATTTAAGAAAAGTCCTGATTCCATGGTGATTTCTCACGGAGTTTCAGCAATTCAAACATTGACAATTTTTCAATCCAAAATTAGTCATCCTTTAATTTTGCAGGCGAGTGTATTAAAGGGCATAGCTTGTAATTAGAACTTGGGTATTTCTCTGATTGAGAGAAAATGTCTTTAATGGTTGGTGAAAATTAAACGTAGAGAAAATAGCATTAATATGAACGTTAAACCTTCATAATATCGTTACAATAAAATTTACTTTACGTTTATTTATTATATACTTGAGAAAGTTTTTGTACCAATCTGGCTCTAATAATACCCGGGACAAGTAGCACGTCATCGTGATCGTTAGAATATTGTGGTACTTCGTACGTGGTAAGGTAGATTAATGATTCCACAAATAGACAGAAACGAGGGTTCTTTTTTACTTAATCGAAATCCAATAGAATCCCTTGAGGACAGGTTAGGATGTGGTACTGTGGAGAGGGGGTAGGATAGGAAAAGGAAGGGTGTTGCGTTTTGTCCTGGGCCTGCTAGTGGACTCGTCAGTAAGGCTACCTAGCAGGCCCTGCCTTAGACGTTGAGATATTGGAAGGAAGGTTAAAGGCGGTATATATATGGACGAAGTAGTTGGAGCGAGTGCTTTCGAGAAAGTCCTATTTCGTATGTCCCTCTAGTGTCAGGTGCAGGAGAGCCGCCAGAAGGATTAAAGATTTTTTGTTCCTGCGCACAAAATCCTGCCTTAACCATTTCCATCTCGTTACTTCTATTTCACTAATCACTCGTTTCTACTTCTTTTTATAGCACTTGAACGTGTTATCTCTTTGTCAAAAAAGATTGTGATACCTTCGTATTAATTGCAATGGATAGACATGTCGCAGTTACACGGAAGAATAAAACGTATTATAATTGTAAGGATTATTTTAATTTAAACCCCACGTGGATGGTCTCAATGGATGAAGAGGCAGCAAATGTCTCTTTAAACGATAAATAATAGTTTATTAAATAATAATCAACAATAACGCACAGTCTGTCTCACTCGCAAAATACTATCTCACTATTCGCAACGTCCTATCTCTCTGAACTCTCTCTCTCTCTCTCTCTGAACTCTCGCAGGGGTCTGTTCTACAATTCACAAACTCCGCTTATTGGGTTTACGGCACGTCATTTGCTCTTGAGACTGTAGGAGCAAGTACCTAGCTAGTATTGAATATGGTCCACAGAAACACAAGATTATTACGCCCATAAGGTGATTTCTAAGTCTTTACTCCTGCCTTAAATAAAAAGGTAAACATTCAGAACACGGTGATGAGTTCCTCAAAAATAGCGATGCTAGCGTCCGTATCATAAACTCTGTTATCCTAACAATATCACGTGTTTAATCTTAATCAAAGTACTTTTTGTATTACCAATGGATTTATACCAACATTTTTACCACTGGTTTAAAATATATTTGAAACTCTTGAACAGGAATATTATTTGTGACCTCCTACAAACTTATTTTCTCTTCGTCTATACTAATAGCTTGCCTTCAGTAAGGTGAGAAATATTAACAAAAATAAGAAGAAAATAATAAAAGAGGAATAAAATAGCTCATGTATATGAAAGTTATGTAACATTACTGAAGGAAAAGATAATAAAAGTAAATATATGTAAAAGAACTCCAACGAGTGGGACAAGATTGAATTAATTCATGGGTGAGGCGGATATGGCGAAATTTAAGTAATTAAAATGTTTAATATTCTTTGTTCCGTCCCGAGTGGAATTCTTCGCCTCTTCAAGTATATCTGCATTCGGAATCCTAACGGGATTATTCTATTACCTTAAACCTCAATATTGGATTAGCTTATTGTTATAATCTCCAATATTAGTTCCTTTCAAATCTAAGTAAAATACAGACTATCGGCGATACGGACGGTAAGCACTCAATTAAGGTTCCGTTCTGTATTTGTCACAACATACATGTAAAATTATTCCCTTACTTTTCTGGACAATGAGGCATTGTACACCTCGAGTGCAACCTACCTCTCCAAAATCGGGCCCTCGTATCCCCTTCCCGATGGTATCTGCGAGCACTCGCCTTACTTGCGCACCTTCGTGCTTTTCCACTCCTACACTCGTTGGGTGCTGGTTCAATTTCTGACCAGCCAATCATGGAAATCCTACTTCAGAGTCACACGAACATTTATTGTGATTCCAAGCGATCGGATTCCACTTCAATCAAGAGCCGATTCGATCTCTCAAACTGATCATCGGTCTTAAACCACTAACACTCGATTAACTATACATTAAGAAATTCGATCACCGATCAATCTAAGCGTTTGTCGGTCATATAACCTGTACACATATTATTTATAGTATTGTTGGATCGCGGTCTAGCCCGTGAATGATTTAGAAATTGCGATTTAGAGGAATAAGTGGACTGTATCTAAAGAACTTCGGCGGAGTACAAGCAACGGTTAAAAGTGACTAGGTTTAGGAGTGACTCTCCTTGACGGTGGTTCTTGTGCGAGTTGTCTTGTATGAGTCTTACAATTAGACGAGTCTCCTCTGCGAGTTGTGTTATACGAGTTATGTTATATGAGTGATCCTGTACAACTGATGTCTGGATCGCGGGACTGTTTTAGCCCTTACCCCCTTTGGAATTTGCAATTTCCCACTGATTGGTTCCTTCCAATTTTTGGGCAGTTTCAATCAGCGAGTCTAGGTCGGGGGCACACACCTTCCCTTACGCCCTGGGCGTGTTTTCTTGAGGAAGGGATCGCGAGTTTTTCCAAGGGCGCGAAACGCTGGAATTCGGCCAGCACCTGAGAAGGTTTCCTTGCCCTTGCATTGGTCGTGGAAACCGTCGGATGACCTATGGTCCTCGCTGACTGCTCAGGCCGTGAAGGTTTACGACAGGGTAATAGCTATTGAGACGAACGGAATATATGCGAAAGAAACTAAAGATTATACAAATGCTATGACAAAAGAGTAAAAATCGTGGAATCGTACCATCTGGCGAGTGTCGTTCAGATGGCAGAAAAACTAAATTAACGAATTCTCAAAAATAACGGCATCTCTAAACCCTGCCATAAACTTCCTACAAACTGGCCCGAACAAATATATTGTCTTGTGAATACTGCAAATATACGATCTTCAAACAGCTGCTCATCATTAATTTGCGGTGCACCGAACCCTCGCACCGTGCAATCGCAATGCGCGGTACATAACAGCATTGCTTCCTTTTTTAATAGCATTTGAAAATACGTCCAATGTTTCAAACACATGCATTATTGTAAATTATGTGCTGCATAGTAAATTCTATACTTTAAATTTTCAAATAAATTTGTTGACGACCATCGCCCACATGGTTTATTGCGCGGACGTGCACAGATGGTTATTTTTGAGATCAAGGATTTTTAGTTTACAATTAGCATGGTTTTAAAATCAGAATACTTCCTGGCGAGAGAAAGCGATTTATAAGTCAGGCTCGATGAGTGTTAGAGGGTCGCTTCTTTCGCCTTTCAATAACCGAGGCCGTACCGTAAACCAGGAAATTCCGAAGGATAGTTCGACATGTGTTTATAACGGTAAGGATACCGAACGGTAAACCACCCGGAGGAATTTCCACAACGTTGTCAAATGTCGTCACCCCCAGAACCGCCGTGACACCACTCTCCAAGTGAGCGCGCTAAGGGCGCAAAGAGGTGTGCCGGGGCTCTGGTCAAGCTCGCTGATTGGTAACTGTAAAAAATGCAAAGGGACCAATCAGCGAGAGATTAGAAAACTCAGAGACTTCGCGATCAGCATCATTGGTCGCGAGAGCCAGTCGTCATAGAGCAGTTATAACACAACACACAGTCAAATTCCAAATCACGAATTAAGCACATCAAATTCGATAGTAATTAGTCGTAAGTCAGAGTCGCTATCAATCAAGCAGAACGAAAACGGAACCCAAACACAACGTATAAATAATATCTTCTTATCGAGTCGTATCGAACTGTTAAATTTCCATCAGGCTTAGGATTATTAAGCTAAAACTAAGCCAGAGTGTTCGCGACCATCGATCGTACCGCGGCACTCAACAACATTTATTGCTGCATATATAGCAATAAAGACTTCAAGCCCTTGTTTTTTTAGAAAACAGTGCGTGTAAGAAACACAGAAAGTGCGGAAAAACAATCTCGAGCGTGCAAATCCGCGCGGCGGTCCCTCTTCAGGGTCCGTGCCCGCCGCGCGGCAGTACAAAATGGCCCCGCGTCCTGGCCAAATCGGTCAATCCTTCGAGAATCGCCCTAACTTGCAGACGCTATACCTACTCTGGTCTTGACGATATTCGTTACGGGACAGGTCTTGAAACGTACCCAAATCTCTACCTTACCGTGGGGCAGACGAGGAACATCATACGTTCCAGCGACTCCCCGCACACAGAGCGATTTGCAGACGGCTCTACCAAGAGCGCAACACTCTTTGCTTCCCTTTTCGAGAATTTGCAGACAGCTCCCTTTCGAGCAGCACGACTCTTATTCCCGGCTTCCTTCTCTTTCTACTCCTCTCGCCTCCTGCTCGCCGTCACCCCCAATCCCTTAAAATCGTCACTGTACCTCACTCCGACGGACTGGACCATAACACCCCCTCCCGGTCGTGCCGAAGATCGAACCTACGCATCTCGCCATGCCACACATTCAAATTTTGCGCACTATTATGCACTACCGCAAACAGTTGATCGTTTAGGTGCCACTGTTTGAAAATATCATCTATAAGGAGGGTTCGCTAAGTGTTACTCGCCGATTTTAATGAAACTTGGTGAGCAGGTAGTTTTCGAAAAAATAGTTCCCACGTATGTTTTTTATCAACCATTATCTATATCTAGGGGTAAAAAACAGACCACGATGTTCGGGATGATAAGTAGATTTTCCTCAATATCTCGCAAATTATTCGGTATATAAGAAAACTATCCAAGCAAAAGTTATGCGCTGTCTAATGACAAATAATTCTGTGCGAACCGTTTTCTGAAATATCTATTTGTTTAAAAAATATACTAAAAATTAATATTCTCTACTAATTTGTCGCGTTAAATGTTGATTCATTTCGTTATAACATTGTCTACATTAACTATAGACTGAACTAAAGAAGGCGGACACTTTGAAATTTTTAATTGTTCGCTATTAAGAAACTGTTAGGACATGTATATTATGGAAAGTATTTACAGACTTAAAGATGGAACTTGTCAGTATACACTGTCAAAATGCTTTCAATAACATGAACTAGTTGGTGTTTTATATATCTGATTACTCTTTGGGTGATAAGCAAGTAGAACTGATAAATTTCCAAACGGAGCTCCTGGATCCTGTTGGGCACAATTATCGGCTGTTAAGCCTGAAAAAATTCGCAGGTAAAATGTCGTGAACAGCCATGTCCACGCTGCTGTTTGCAAACAGTTTGCCAACAACGTTCACCAGCAGTGTGGACAGTTTTGCAAACAGCGAGCTGTTCGCAAGTAATTCACGAATTGAACAATTCTGTTCAGTATGAATCCAGCATCTTGTTGCGATCAATAATTATATGTGTGTGTATTGTTTTAGATGTAGTGTGGTACATATGTGAAATCTGCTGTCAATAGTCGTGACGTATGTATGTACATGGATTTTTCTGTGTACATTCATAATATATGCGGATTTAGCTATGAATATATGTGAAATATGTAGGTTTTCCTTGCGCATTCGTAACGCGTGTGAATTTTCTTATACAAATTTTCAAGGTGTACCTAAGCCTTTCTCTGTGAACAATCGTGAAGTGTGCGGATTTTCTCGTCAGAAATTTTCTCTTTGCGTTTGCCTATTTTGCCGGAAACAAACCCGATAAGCGTCAATTTCTTTATGAACATTTACACACACTGTGGAACCTTTTTATGAACACTGCAGTATGTGCGCTTATATGAAAAAATCGAACTTTTCATATCATAGTCTTTGATATTGGTTTGTAATTTTTGGTCGGAATATTTATTCTAAAGGCTTACTCATTAACCATTATTAATTATTAAATGATTATTCCATAATCAGCTAATAATTGATACGTAATTATGACTAACGAATGTAACCTTCTCAAAAACGAACTAGCTGTTCTACATTTGATACAAACGATGTAGTAAAGGGTGTAGCCGGATAAGATGGTCAAAAGTGTCCCCAAACCAAATTAAATTTCTGATACATCAATAGGTAGAGGACATGGAAAACCCCCTCTGTGCAAAGTTTCAACTCCCTATCCCCACCATTATGGTAGTTATGGGGTGTGTTGTGATTACAGTTTTTGCTTAATTTCTGTTGTACTCTTTCATAAAAAATTCTGAAAAAATTTGAAAATATTCCAACTACTGGAATACATATCTGTGAATTTTTTCAGAATTTTTTATTTCAAAACAGAATTTTGAAAAATGAAAAAAGTTTTGAAATGTTGATTTCCTATAGAAGTCCTAAAATGACTACGTTTATATTTTTACAGTTTTAGCACCTCCTTATTGTAGTTAACATAGAGTTTTCTCAGATTTTTCCTAGAGGGGGCACGCAGTCAAAAAAATAAAAAAACGATAAATTTTAATACAACAGGCAGTGTCAGTCTTTTGACTGGGCTGATATTATTGTAGTTTTACCAGTCCTTTATGATTGTTAATTTAAAATTTTTTTAGATTTTTTGAAGAGGTACTTCATATCGAAAAAAATTGAGATGCGGTAATTTTTAATATTACTGGCAGTGTGTCTTTTGACTGGGCTGATATTATTGTAGTTTTACCAGTCCTTTATGATTGTTACTTTAAATTATTTTTAGATTTTTTGGAAAGGTACTTCGTATCGAAAAAAATTGAGATGCGGTCATTTTTAATATTACTGGCAGTGTCAGTATTTTGACTGGGCTGATAGTATTGTAGTTTTACCAGTCCTTTATGATTGTTTATTTAAAATTTTTTTAGATTTTTTGGAAAGGTACTCCGTATTGAAAAAAATTGAATATCGGTATTTTTGACTTTGTCCATACCCGTATAAGTACCACGTCTGTATCTGCGAGTGCAGTCGCGACACATCAACAAAAAGACTTATAAGTGTTATATTGAGTACACACCTAATGCAATAGGCTATGCCGGAATCAAACGATATTCCTGCGAATGTGCAAGTGGCAACCGCACAAATGGATGTTGCTCTCATATAGCTGCGATAATATATTACTTATCGCATACTCGACATCTCACGCAAATAGTAAGGCCGGCAGAAATCCTGTCCAAGATTTTTACTAGTGAGGAAGTACACCCTATTATAAACGAAGACAGCGACGAAGACTGGAACAGTATTCAGGTAGTAATTTTTCTCTAGAAAGTAATGTACATGCATATTATTTACAATTTGATATAATATTCATCTAGGAAATTAATTGTATGAGCGATATGGACGTGGTACTTATACGTGCATCGAAAAAGTAAAAATTACCGCTTTTCAATTTTTTTTCAATACAAAGTACCTTTCCAAAAAATCTAAAAAAATTTTAAATTAACAATCATAATGGACTGGTAAAACTACAATAATATCAGCCCAGTCAAAAGATTGACATTGCCAGTAATATTAAAAATTACCGCATCTCAATTTTTTCGATACGAAGTACCTCTTCAAAAAATCTAAAAAAATTTAAATTAACAATCATAAAGGACTGGTAAAACTACAATAATATCAGCCCAGTCAAAAGACTGACACTGCCCGTAATATTAAAAATTATCGTTTTTTTATTTTTTTGACTGCGTGCCCCCTCTAGGAAAAATCTGAAAAAATTCTATGTTAACTACAATAAGGAGGTGCTAAAACTGTAAAAATATAAACAAATTCAAAATTCGGTTTTGAAATAAAAAATTCTGAAAAAGTTTACAGATATGTATTCCAGTAGTTGGAATATTTTCAAATTTTTTCAGAATTTTTGATGAAAGAGTACAACAGAAATCAAGCAAAACCTATCATCACAACACACCCCATAACTACCCCAATGGTGGGGATAGGGAGTTGAAACTTTGCACAGAGGGGTTTTTCCATGTCCTCTACCTATTGATGTATCAGAAATTTAATTTGGTTTGGGGGCACTTTTGACCATCTTATGCGGCTACACCCTTTGTGTAAAGTGCCTGTTATAAGTCTATGAAAATTGGTGAATTTCTGGTATTGAAGAAGGTTATTCAACGTTTAATAACACTGTGCAACACGAATTTGGGCCTCTAATAATGAATAGACAATTCTCGTAGATTTTTGTGCGCTGAATACGAATCCGCAAACCGTTTTCCTCCTACACGTACAGTTTTTGAGAAATTTGATTTTGAAAAAAAATGCAAATTTTCAACTTTGAAATGATTTTGTGGTTAAACGATAAGAGTTTTTCGGTTTCAATCAACGCAGAATTATTCTAGGAACTCTCCCAAATAAAATGATATAAGTTACTGTTACATCCAAGACATGTAAATATGTTTAAACAATGATCAAAGTGAAAATGACACCCGAAACGCAGCAATTTTCGCGGATATTCTTCAATTTATTTTCAAAACTAAAGCTGTAGGAGGGAATCCAATCACTCCACGCGATAGAGCAGACATTTTTCTTACGGAAACGACCAAAGAATACTGTTGGCCCGCTTTTGTTTCGAATACAGAATCAAAATAGTTTGGCAAAACGCGTGAGACCGGCAGTGATCCTCATCGCCGGCCAGCGCCTCTCCTGTCGCTCAACGTAACAGAACCGACAAACGCGTGCGCCGCTCTCATTTAGATACAGCATTGTACTTATTATTTATGTATTATTACTTTTTTTATCTATGAACTATTTGTTGACAAAAATACGAATTTTAAAGTGTATATACCTAAAAGTGCTTTCTTCTTGCCTGACGTTTATGTGACCCTTTTGCCTCCCTTTTTAACTGCCAACAGTAATCTGCTAACATTGCAGCACTATCTTATCCATAATAGCGGTTTTCTATCACAGATATACCTATAGATACATAATATTTCAACTGCATAAATTCTCACATTGACACTTCGTATACTAAGACACAGATATATTGATACATCATTCCATTTATGAAAACGTCTGTTAATTTAAAATAAACAGGATTTCCGTATTTTCGAAAACAGTATAAGAATGATCTGTCTTCGCTAATATAATTTCTAGTTTATGTAGCAGCGTCAAACACTTTAGCTATCTTCAGTACATTAAAAAATAACAGACTGTGTACACCTAGCACGACCAGCATGTGCATTTCCCATAAATATATTCTCAATAAGAATCAAACACAAAAGTCCAATGTTTTACGTGTAACTGTCGAAGGATTTATGATAGGGTCAAGCAGCTTCACGTGTTCCAGACACGTTGATTTCCATTATTGCTTCAAATTCCAACGAAAACACATCTGAAGAAACCGATGAAACATCTTCGTCAAAGGGTCACGTTCATTTCATTAATCAAGCTGATTTAAATGACTTGGTACGTGATTTAAATTTACCAAAAACAGGCGCCGAATTATTGGCTTCTAGATTGCAACAATGGAATCTTCTTGCACCAAATACACATGTTACGCATTACCGTAAAAGATGTGAAATATTTAAACCATATTTTCTTTCGCAACAAAATTTATGCTATTGCCCTGATGCTGATACCTTATTGAAAAAATTAGGTTTTAAACATACAGCCGCAGAATGGAGACTTTTTATAGATTCCTCTAAAAAAAGTCTAAAAGCAGTTTTATTGCACAATGGCAACACTTATCCTTCTGTGCCAATTGCATACGGTATAAGAATGAGGGAAACGTACGAAATTTTTAAAATGTTATTAAATAATATAAATTATAAAGAATACAATTGGCACATATGTGGTGATTTAAAGGTCATAGGTTTATTAATGGGACTTCAAAGCGGCTATACAAAATATTGTTGTTTTATGTGCGAATGGGACAGTCGGGCAAGGTCAGACCATTACAAAGTTAAGAAATGGCCAATGAGAAGAAATTTCAATCCAGGAGAAAAAAACATAAAATATCCTAATTTAGATGATCAAAACAATATATATTTACCGCCATTACACATCAAATTAGGAATTATGAAAAATTTTGTAAAAGCCATGGACAAAAACGGAGCCGCATTTCAGTATTTAAAGACAAAATTTCCAGATTTATCGCAGGCAAAGATCAAAGAAGGTATCTTCATAGGACCGCAAATACGAACACTAATGCAGGATACACAATTCGATTGTAAAATGGTACATGAAGAAACAGAAGTATGGAATGCATTTAAAGAAGTGTGCACGCATTTTCTTGGGACACATCGATCACCGGATTACGCCCAAATAGTAGGAAAATTAATTAAAGCCTGCGAAAAATTGGGATGCAATATGTCCCTCAAAATACATTTCCTACATTCGCATTTGGACTTCTTCCCTGAAAACCTTGGTGACGTAAGTGACGAACATGGCGAACGATTTCATCAAGATATATCTGTGATAGAAAACCGCTATTATGGAAAAGATAGTGCTGCAATGTTAGCAGATTACTGTTGGCAGTTAAAAAGGGAGGCAAAAGGGTCACATAAACGTCAGGCAAGAAGAAAGCACTTTTAGGTATATATACTTTAAAATTCGTATTTTTGTCAACAAATAGGTCATAGATAAAAAAAGTAATAATACATAAATAATAAGTACAATGCTGTATCTAAATGAGAGCGGCGCACGCATTTGTCGGTTCTGTTACGTTGAGCGACAGGAGAGGCGCTGGCCGGCGATGAGGATCACTGCCGGTCTCACGCGTTTTGCCAAACTATTTTGATTCTGTATTCGAAACAAAAGCGGGCCAACAGTATTCTTTGGCCGTTTCCGTAGGAAAAATGTCTGCTCTATCGCGTGGTGTGATTGGATTCCCTCCTACAGCTTCAGTTTTGAAAATAAATTGAAGAATATCCGCGAAAATTGCTGCGTTTCGGGTGTCATTTTCACTTTTATCATTGTTTAAACATATTTACATGTCTTGGATGTAACAATAACTTATATCATTTTATTTGGGAGAGTTCCTAGAATAATTCTGCGTTGATTGAAACCGAAAAACTCTTATCGCTTAACCACAAAATCATTTCAAAGTTGAAAATTTGCATTTTTTTTCAAAATCAAATTTCTCAAAAACTGTACGTGTAGGAGGAAAACGGTTTGCGGATTCGTATTCAGCACACAAAAATCTACGAGAATTGTCTATTCATTATTAGAGGCCTAAAAAAAAGTTAAAATTTGTTGCACAGTGTAATTAATACGAGGCAATGGTATTGGAAATGAAAGAAAGAAAACTTATTCCTGTTTGTTAAATCCTTTTGAGATTTATTTTGTCTACACAAGAGTGTCTTATATATTTCATGTAGTCAGAAATTTTGTCACATTCTTTTCCTAAAAATTAATTAACGAAATAAAGTGTGTAAGTAAGGTTATTATTTTACAAACGTCGTTGTTAAAAACATAAATTATAGGTATTTCATGATATAGTTGTGTTACTATCTTCTAACAGACGCAGTGTTGAGGGATGTGAACGTAAATTGCGTAAGGTTATTTAATTGAAATTGTTTATACATATTGTTTTATTCTAAGTTTCGTAATTGCGACAAAAAAACTATTTATAATTTTATCTTCATCTCTTTGTACAAGCTGCAATACATTCTAATTGCATTATATGATATATTGTTTTTACAATTTAGGTTTTTTCCATCTTGTAATTTTGTAACGTCGATTATTATATCATAATGTTGTTTTATTATTTATTTTATCAATTTTAAAGAAATGTATGCCATTCTGTCATTTCACATTTTATTAAATTTAATATTTGAACTCATACCATTTAATGCTTTCGGTCCCAACAGGACATACATATACATACGTCCCAGTGATAGTTTCCGACCGCCAGTAGAACAATATGTGTATTCTGGATGCGTTACTTTGCACCGTTTTGGTTTGTCTAACTATCCACCTACTATTATTTTGAATTGGTCCTCATGGCAATAAATAAGATAACAACATGCTAGATAGTTCTTATTTAGGTAACGTATTTCGTGACAAAAGTCTGGTTTTTTCAATACATAATTTTATGATTTTTGCAGAAATAAATTTATAATTATTACGTTTTTATTTATTTTGTACAGCATAGAAGTACATGAACTTTTCCTGGAACATATATGTCTCACTATGTTTCTTAATTTTTATATCCAAAATAAAAATGGTGCCAAAGATGTTCTCAAAATTAAAAAAGAACAAGAACAAAAATAATTTGTATAAGTTGTAATATTCCTCTTTGTAAGGTGTGCTTCGTCAAATACCACAAGTTATCCTAATAATTTTGTCTTACGATGTTGTAATACATATATATATAATGGATATGTAGGTATAATTCACTGATAGAATACTGAAATCGCTTATTTATCTTTACCTTAACAATAACACATATGTCCCAAATTTCAAGATTGGCACAAAGTTCCTTTGATGTGTAACTATCTGTATGAAATGGAAATACATAAGGATGATAAGTAAAAGTTACATGTTAAAATATGTCGCACATCAGCAAAGACAGTTTCACAATGGGAGTGATACCGTGCGTCGTACGTCACACAGAAGAAGGTCCACAAAGAGAAAGATCCTGTCCTTGGCACGTTTCAAGTTTGAGTTCTACAGAGGGAACGATCCCCTGCTTCACACGTCATAATTTAGAGAACTTAGCTGACGTCCGGCTTGAAGATGCGTCACCGTTCAGAATTTCAAATTGAGACCGGGAATTCTGAACGTTTGAACAATTTCTGGATCGCGAAGTAACACATTAACAAAAAGACAGGTGACGTCAAGCGTCGAGAAGTTGTTAACGAAATGAGAAACGTTTGATATGATCCAGCATCGCGAAATTATTGAAATCAATCTTTAATGAAGAGTTTAAGGCGTTGGTTGATCGACTGGGATTTCGAGAACTTCATTTAGAGTTCTGTTTTCAAGAAAACCGAAGAAAAAGCTAGAGTTGGTTCTGCCTTCGCCCTTATTCTTCAAACACTATTACTAGCTTAGTATCAACCATTTTGAAAAGAAAAATAATTAAAACCAAAATAAAAAATGGCTTCGTAGTATCTACATGCAGCATACAAGGAGAAATAGAATTGTGTATAAATTGATGGTTTGGAATCCGTTATTCTCCCGATAGATATGTATATATATAGAGATTTTTTTATTCAAATAAAAATAAAATAAGAAGAATTCGAATTCAAAGCGGATTCTATCACTTGATATTTTTAACAATTACTTAAAATACAGTGGAAACCGGTTACTGTAATCACGGATAATGTTATCCGTCAGTTATTGTTATCATAATCAGTCGGTCCCAAAGCGTTCTGTATACAATTAATTAAAAAGCTTCGGTTATTAATATCGATTATGATAATTACATTTAAGGACAAACGACAGTAATTTTTATGAACTTCGTGCTAAATGGATCTTTTCTTTAAAACTCATTTTTAGCTATCTGTAACTAGAGTTTTATTTAATTAGAAAGAAATTGTTTCTATATCTATTATCTGCAAACTGAGAAATAATAATTAGTATAAGTGAACCACTTGCTGGTGGGATAAATAATATAAGGTAATAAATCTTTAGAAAAAATAGCTTTATGGATACATAACTTATAAGTTACATGGTGTTATAAAGTGTTCACCACAGTATTTCTTTTACCTTTTACGTGAGTACATGGTAAGAATTATTAAAAAATACGTGAATACGTAGATCTTGCCTGAAGCGATCTCTTGATCCTTTCAACACAAAAACAAAGATCGTATACCCATTAAACTGTGCACAAATGTCATAATTGGTTGTATAAATTGATTCCAATTATGAAAATTTTGTATCCTCTGTATAATGTCACCAGCCGGTTATTGTTATTACAATTTACAACTCCCAAACTGATGATAATAAGTGGATTCCACCATATCTTATACATTTGGAAATGGTAGAAATATTTTATTCATTGATGCCCTTTTCGAAATTACTATAATTCTTCGCACTATGTTAAACTGGATCTTCCAGTTTCCGTGTTTGTATTATGCTAAAAGGATTAATGAATCCTTTTAATCCAGAGGACTAAAGAAATCTAGCATTTTTATGCATTTCCTGAAAGTGTAGAGTATGCAGAATGTATATGTAAAAATTCTAGCAAAAACTGTTTAAAATTGAAGGAGACTTAGACTTTTAATTGCGATTAAATAAAGTTGAAAGTTATTCTCCTCTACCATAACTTCATATTATCCAAATCATATTTTCTAAATTACCGTGCACGATATTTTAATTATTTAAACCAGTTAACTTATTAAAAAAAATACATTTCTAAGGATATTCAGCCCAATTTAAATTGAAAAACTTAAACATAAATATTGTTTTATACATGAAACTGTGAAAAAATCTACCTAATAATGAAACTTTCTTTATCAAATTACGTCATTTTGTTAATTTCCGTTCTCCTCTTTCCAAAATATAGGTTCTGTATTCCAAGAAACTCATATTAATCAGAACCCCACAACGTTCGATCGATTGAGGCTATTTCTCGATATTATGTCACCCATACCGTGTCAGCATATTTTTCTCATTACAATACATACCAAATTGTACAGATGTCATTATACATAGACATTCTTGATATAAAAATTGTAAAATACTATTAAATCATAAATGGAAATATGTGTAAAATTTATAATTCCCTAAAAGAATTCTTATGCTTGACCCATTTTGTAAAGTACAAAAGGAGAAGGACCTCTTAAAAAACTGTGAAATGTCTTATAAAATTAAATTTAAAGAAGATTTTATACAAATATAAATTTTGTGTATATGAAGATTGTCACGAAATGAAATTATCGCTAGAGACAGTAA
This sequence comes from Eucera pruinosa, assembly GCA_028830335.1. Lineage (NCBI taxonomy): Eukaryota > Metazoa > Arthropoda > Insecta > Hymenoptera > Apidae > Eucera > Eucera pruinosa. Next base: position 714,757 of record JAMYCR010000006.1, on the reverse strand, counting down.
ACTTATGAATACTAATATAAACCTGTAGAAAGTTTTTGCTAACAACTATCGTTTTCGTCAAAGTATATTTAATCTTATTAACAAAAACATGACATACCCTTCGCTTACTCCTTATACCTTCCAACTGTCCTGCTGTGTTTTCGCCAATGCTTTGCGAACCCCATAACTCCAAACCGATTCTTGCGTATGTGAACGTCATTGATGCAATTGGTAAAAAGTATGTCAGTATTGTAAATATTACATTGTACCTGAGAACAGAAAACATTAAATTTTATTACACACAGCGGTTAGAAAATTTAGATAAACAGGTAAAGGTATTTTGAAGATATAAGAATGTCTCCATAAGTGATATCAATTCGGGACCGCTCAGCGTCACTTATAGAGAACTATGACTAGATGTAAACAAAAGAATCTCGATTCCGCGGACTGACAAAGAAAGCGATATAGATCAGTTGATTGTACTATCTCTCTCGGATGTTCTTAATTTGGCTGCTGAGGAGGGATGAACAATTCCCAGTAATAGAGTAGTTATAAATTGCCACTTATGGAGAGGTTCCTGTACTACATAGATTGATTACTTCATGGACATTGCTTGTATGATGTTGACCGTAATAAGCAAGAGGAATCTGGAATGACAGATCGAGCACAATGGCTCGATAAGCTCAAATTTACAATGAATGTATGATGTGTTCAATATGAATCAGTATCTAGGTTACATAATTCCACAAACATGTGATACCTAGATTTATATCTACAAATCAATTCCTAACCTGAACGCGTTTATATTATTTTAATTAAATCCAATACATATCTATAAAGTGTAATAATGTACAACAAAATATATAGAATGTACAGCGTAACGGAATTATTGATTCTTGAACCGCTTTAAATAATTTGCTGTTTCGAAGCCGACGAGTATTGGTGAGATCGAACGGTACTACTCCTTTCCCTCAAGTTTTAGAGCGGAAATTCTGAGTTCTGCTAGTCTGGCATGCCTGGTCGCAAGTTATGTGTTTGCGACATGGTGTGTCTGTTTCGACGAAAGAATGGTGTGTGATGTTACCGGTGGATGGGTGTGTTGTGAAGGTGGGAGCACTTGTGTGTGATTGATATTTGATGTGCGGAGGTGTGATGTATTTGTATATGTAGAGAGGGTATAAGTTTGCTACACTATCTTATGCAACCAGTCTGGAAGTCTTGGTCGCAGCTGTAGGCGAAATTAGAAAAAACCGTGTTGCGCGTGTTTTTCAGCTGGCCAGAGACCCGAGGTTATGGTCGCTAGCTGTTATGCGACAATCTTAGAAACCCAAAGGGGGCGTGGGAGCACAGACGAGGTACACAATAGACCACTCATCTTATGGGACTTCGTGTCACCAGCTCTGAAATACCGACCTCGAAAAAAATTCGAGTGTTTCATACGCCCTCTGCGTTTTAATGCGGTGAGTGTAAGAAATACCTGTGGAAATGTCGCTGACGACGATAAAGTCAACAGACTCAAGTACTACATCGTTCTCTATCCGCGTCACGAAGAAATCTGTTTGACCACTATACACGGCGTCCGATATAAATAAATCTATTTAAAAACTTTGTAAACCGCGAATAATTCCATAAACTGTTTCAGACAAATGTCGAATAGTTTCAAAGAGCACACAATTTAATAACAGTGATTTTTTCCAAGTAGATGCGAACAAAAATATATATTGGAGATTATATGCACACTCTGTGCGTATAAAACAAATATAACTATGATTTATCTTCTTACATTTTATAATACTTCACGGTAATGTTATCAATGCATAGATAAAATTTTTCTAGTAAAAGATAAGCAAAAATGCGAGCTCACTCAATTAATTTTAATTTCTTTGCACGGCTGGAGTGTATTTTTATAATGTAGCTATCAACTTACAAAATTAATTACGTTACTGTAATGTTATAATTATATGCTCGGAACCATTATTGCAGAGGAAAGCTCAAACTTCTGATAAATTTCTAGAAGTTTGTAATAAAAAATATAAAACCAAGAAATTAAAATATAAAGAGTTTCAAATGTAATTCTTATAACTCTTATTTATTATGCTTGTAAGGCCATTGTGTTAGAAACATAAAAATATCACTTGAAAATTTGTTTAAGACTCATCTACCAGAATATATTATCTAAGTTATGTTTCAATGCAAGGCTTGTTCTTCCACATCTAGGAAAAAGTAAGCAGAAATGTAATTAATCCTCGAAGTACTCACGCAGTTTTGAAAAACGCGGTTTTTTGTGATCTTTGTAGTCACCGCGACCGTGAAGAGCCACAAAAATTACAATATACTTTCGTGAAATATGAATAACATGTGTACAGAATATATAATAAATTCACTACAAATTTTTATGCGTTTATAGGAACTTTAAATGTTTGAAAGAATGAAGAATACGCGTAACATGCAAAAATATTTAAAATATTCGAAGCGCAGTACATTTCATAATATTTAAAAGATGAAGGAAATTCTATTTACGCTACACCTGGGTATGTATTTATGTTAGGATTGCCTATTAGATTTTTATGAAATTGAAATATGTCGTAAAATTCAACATTTTGAGAAACTTTTCCCGATTTGTGCCTATGATCGGCATTAAAGGATAAATCCTCGAGTTCTGGGAATTTTTGAATAACATTATTATTTTCGTAACATACATATGTTAGTAAATATATAAAATGCAACACATATTTAACATTTCTAAACAACGGTATGCGGCTCCACAGTGAGGTAGGCGGTATATCCTATTAATCGGAAGCTTATGTATGACGAAGTAGTAGTGGTTCTAACTTAGAAGTTTAGAAATATTAGCAAAAATATATTAGTACAATTGCATTGTATTTTACCTATACGTACAATAGCAATGACAACGCCACAAATAATGCAGTCGCATTGTGCCAGAACCGGAGTGCCGCTTGACGACGAGATGAAAAATAAGCAAACCAAATCCGCCGGTGAGCGAAGCGGCTAACGCGTCGGCTGTTGTGTACGTATTGTGTACATATATATACAGTTAGCGGGAATGCGTCTCCAGGTAATCGCCAGACGTAAACAATACGTCTTAGGCGATACGCCTCACGTGGACGCCCTTCCAGGCAAGGAAAGGGAAATCGATTGGCAAGAAGATTCATTAATGCGGAAGCATCTGAGCCGGAAACATATCGAGTGTATAAATAAAGTATCGAGAATTAACAAGAGTTTAGCTTTTATTTATTGACACTTTTCGAATTTTTCTAATATCAGAAGTGGGATCGGCCTACAACCATTACGCGTTTTTTTTTAAAAAAAAAATAAACGAGATGGCGTGTAGTCGTAAGGAAGAAAGCAAGAAGGATAAGGTCACCCTTCCGATTTTTGACCCCGCGTCGGGAACTATCGAGGCGAGTGAGTGGTGTGGATTAGTGGATAAAAGTGCTGTGAAACGAGATTGGGATGATTCCGAGACAATCGAAAGAGCTGCACAATTTCTTGCTGGCCCGGCGAAGAAATTATATGAGAAATGGGCTCCTGTTGCCCGTTCATGGGAAAATTTAAAAAGGAAATTATTGACGACGTTTCCCAAGTGCCGCAATCTCGGGGCCGACTTATTAAAAGCTGTGTCACTCACCAGCGAGGGGTATGACACATATGCCGAGTATGCAATGGACAAAGTGCTTCAATTCGAAAAAACGAGGCTCGCCATCACCAAAGAAGAAATGGTGGAGTTAGTAATCCACGGCATTTGTGAGGAGAATGTTCGGATAGGTGTTACGGCGCTCGCAAATAAAACTTTAACGGGATTGAACGATTTGTTATCGTCATGCGGTTCCTTGACAAAGAGAACCAAAAGTGAAGACGTCTTAACCGACGAACAAGCTGCGAAGCGTCCAAAACGTGAGAGAGAGTCGCGACGTTGCCATAGGTGTAACCGAATCGGACACGTACGGAAAGACTGTCGGACACGAGAAGACAGATTGCCGCCGAATGTATCGAGAGCCGGTATCGCGAAAACGGAAGTATTTAAACGGGTCCAATGCGAGCACTGCCGGAAAAACGGACATACGATCGATTCGTGTTGGATCAAGCAGCGGCTCGATAAAAAGAGAGAAGTAAATACGCTCAGAAATGGCAAACTGCCGACAACACCAGTGGTAATACGTGATTGTGTCGTGTCCGTGTTAATCGATTCCGGGTCATCGTGTTCAATAATGCGGGAGAGTGTCGCGAAACGAATCGGTGGACATCGTGAACCGTGTGCCGCCGCGTTCAGAGGCATCGCTTTTGGCATACTCCAAGCGAGATACCAAACCACGTTAACAGTGGAGAGCGAAGACGTTTGTCTCGAAGTGACATTTTATGTGGTGGTGGACGTGGACCTTGGGTATGAAGCCATACTAGGGTTAGACTCTGTTTCTTCCGGAGGTGTAATTTTCGAAACGACGCGTTACGGATCGAGAATCATTCGGCGGGAAAAAGACGTTACCGCGGAATTAAATTTGACTGTTGACGTTTTGACCGTAGCGAGGGAGAGTGCACCGCGTGAAGTACGGAGTGACATACGTAACATTCTGAGTAAATATTCGGGAATGATCGCTAAGGGGAATCGAGTGCGGGCTATTAAGACAGGACAAATGAGAATAAGAGTTACTAGTGAATCACCAATTACGTATCACCCCTATCGACTCGCGCAAAGTGAACGAATGAAGTTACGCGAAATAATTGACGATCTATTATCGAATGGTATTATAAGGGACAGTGTATCGCCTTACGCGAGTCCTGTAATACTAGTAAAAAAACAGGACGGTAGTGACAGGCTTTGTGTTGATTATCGTGCCTTGAACCGTATAACCATTAAGGATCGGTACCCCTTGCCGAGAATAGATGATCAACTCGATCGACTGGGGAGAGCAAGCTATTTTACAGTGCTGGACATGGCATCGGGATTTCACCAAATACCTGTGGAGACAGATTCCATAGAAAAGACGGCTTTTGTGACACCCGATGGACATTACGAGTATCTGAGGATGCCGTTCGGATTAAGTAATGCACCTGCCGTGTTTCAACGGGCTGTGAACGACGCACTCGGAGAATTAAAATATACGGTGGCGTTGACTTATATGGATGATCTACTCATCCCCTCGTCGACGCTAGAAGAGGGAATAGAAAACCTGGATAAAGTGCTGGCTACGTTGGATTTCGCTGGGTTCTCGTTGAATGAAAAAAAATGTGAGTTTTTGCAAACCAATATCGATTATCTTGGCCGGAATGTTTCAGCTGATGGAATCAGACCGGGCGAACGAAAGCTGGTTGCATTGCGGAATGCACCGGCGCCGACTAACGTCAAAGAAACCCGGCAATTCATGGGGCTGGCCGGGTACTTTCGGAAATTCGTTCCAGAATTTGCGACGCGAACGGTGAGCATCACGAATCTAACGAAGAAGGGAGTAACGTGGAAATGGACGGAAGAATGTGAAAATGCTCGACAATATGTTATTGAAAAGCTATGTCAACGTCCGTTGCTTGTCGTTTTCAACCCTGACCGAGAAACTGAGCTTCACACAGACGCGAGTGCTGTCAGATTCGGAGCTATACTTTTTCAACGGCATGATAAGGAACTAAGGGTGGTGGCTTATTACAGCAAGAAGGCTACTCGTGATGAATCAAAGTATCACTCGTACGAACTCGAAACCTTAGCTATCGTCAACGCGCTGAAAAATTTTCGGAATTATCTGCTTGGCGTGAAGTTCAAGCTCGTTACGGACTGTAATGCAGTTAAAGCCACGGCTATGAAAAAGGATTTGCTACCACGAGTTGCGAGGTGGTGGATTTATATGCAGGACTTTGACTACGAAATAGAATACCGTAAGGGGAAAAACATTGCTCATGTAGATTATTTGAGTCGGAACCCGGTCGAATGCTCTAAGGAAGTCCTTGCTATAGAAAAAGCAACATGGTTGGAAATAATGCAATTGCGCGACCCAGTAACACAGGAGATACTTAGACGAATTCGTGAAGGAGGTAGCAGTTTCAATGACTACGCTGAGGAGGGAGGATTGCTTCTCCGAACCAAGGACGAAAATAACAAGAAGATCCGATGTTGGTACGTGCCCAAAGGGAGTTGCCTTGCACTTGTGCGACAACATCATGACGAACAGTGCCACATTGGGTATGATAAGACGCTACACTCCATACGAAGGAAATATTGGTTTCCGAGAATGAGTCCATTTGTTAGGAAGTACATTGGCAGATGTATAATTTGCATCATGGCAAAACGACCCAGTGGGCCGAAACAGGGATTAATGCATAGCATTGAAAAAATCCCCATACCATTCCACACCGTACATGCTGATTGCATGGGACCATTCACCCCAAGCGAGGAAGGCTTTAAACACCTGTTGTTACTAGTGGATGCGTATACAAAATTTGTGATGTTGTGTCCGTTGAGAGATATGACCGCACAAGAAGTGAAAGAAGCATTGGAGCCGCGGTTGGTACTTTTTGGAACAACAAAGAGGTTAATCGTCGATCGAGGAACCAATTTCACTGGGAAGTTGGTGAAGGACATGCTTAAAAAACACGACATCGAGGCACACTATATAGCGACCTCAGCTAGCAGAGCTAACGGACAGGCAGAACGATACGTAGCAACAGTATTAAACATGCTAACTTGTGAAACACTATGTGGGAAGGAATGGACGAGCGTGGTACTAAAAATTCAGCTGACACTAAATACAACCCTACAAAAATCCACAGGTTGCACGCCGCTTGAGCTGCTGACTGGACTCAGAACTCAAACAAGAGAAACTGAGTTGCTGAATATCGGTGAAAGTGAGCCCATAGATTTAGTAAAACTACGTGAAACGGCAGACGAAAGACTGCGGTTAAATGCAGTGAAACAAAAGGAAAGGTTTGACCGGCAGAGGAGGAATAATATTCAATATAATGTTGGCGACTTCGCATATCTGCAAGAACAGAGTACGCGCCTTGGTAAATTGGAGCCAAGATACAGAGGACCATACAAAATAGAAACGGTACTTCCTCGGGATCGATACAAATTACGCCATCAGAGTACGAAACGGTTAGTGGTCGCACCGAAGGACCGCTTGAGAAAATGGGATGGTGACCCAGTAGAAGGAGTTTAAGGGTGCCGTGTTAGCGGACCAAGAAAAAAAAAAAAAAAAAAAAAAGAAAGAAGGTAAATAAATAAATGAGACGGGTACTTCCCCGGGCTATTAAGCGAAAGAAGGTAAATAAATAAATAAATGGAACGGGTACTTCCCCGGGCTAATAAGCGAAAGAAGGTAAATAAAATCACGGATTTTGGTTTCCGGACGTTGTTACGTGAAAAACCCAAATGAAATTCGAGTAACGTACTCGGGCCTTGTGGAGGCGAAAACGTAAATTTAAATTGGAGGTTGGAAAAATGTGTGTTTTGAAAGGAACGTGGGTATCTAACGAGATGCCCTGTTTGTTTTCTCTTTTCTGTTTTAGACCCAGGAGAAAAAGAGTGTCTCGAGAGCGACACACAGGTCAGAATTGGCCGTGTTAGCGGGAATGCGTCTCCAGGTAATCGCCAGACGTAAACAATACGTCTTAGGCGATACGCCTCACGTGGACGCCCTTCCAGGCAAGGAAAGGGAAATCGATTGGCAAGAAGATTCATTAATGCGGAAGCATCTGAGCCGGAAACATATCGAGTGTATAAATAAAGTATCGAGAATTAACAAGAGTTTAGCTTTTATTTATTGACACTTTTCGAATTTTTCTAATATACATATATATACATATTGAAACAGCATGCAATGTAGTTGTACCAATATGTTTTTGTTAATATCTTGGAACCTATGCAACAACCCTGTTACTACCATTGTAATTGGTATTTATTTAGAAAAGAGGAGTCTCACCGGTTTCGATGATTTTTTAATATGTTGTGGAAATCAACATTTTAAACAACTTTTTCCTATACATATAACCGTCGCTCGGACTTAGTTTCCGAAATTTTTTTCGAAGAATGATCGGTACAACTGCATTGAATTCTTTCTATAAGTACGCGTCCGTGGCAGCGTATCCGTAAACATTTGGTCGGTGATTGTCCACTGTTTCTTTAAATGCATCGAGGCAGCTCGCAACGGACGCGTAGATTGGGAGTGCTTCCGAACTCGATTCGGGTAGCCGACCGTCTCACGGCGGCTGGAATAATAATCCAGCCCGAACCTTACTCAAATCGAACTCTGCTATCTAGTAACTAATTTAATGAAGTTTAGGTTCGGGACGAAGAATTCATTCTGGCCGCCGCGAGGCGGCCGGCCACACATTCATTTTTGTTTTAATGATCTTTATTGATATTGTACGAAGTTGTAAACATTTCAGTTATTATTTCGAAAAAATGTTGTACATTGTATAATATTCGTCGCTGGCCGCTATGCTGTTATGTATAGAAACGATAGACAGTTGCCAATCAAACGCTTACGCATACGCTCCCACGGACGCGTACTTATAGACAAAATTTGATGTAGTAGTACCAATCTCCTTTGAGACAAATTTCGGAAACGAAGGCCGAGCGGCGGTTATATGTATAGGAAAAAGTTGCTCAAAATGTTGATTTTTATAACATACTCGAAAATCATCGGTTTGGGTTTAGAAAAGGGGGCTTTTCTAAATAATTACCTTGTAACTGTTCACGCATATCTTTCGATTAATATCATCCCCACCCCCTCCTCTTTGTTCAAATAACTAAACTTTTACCCAGTTTATAACTATGTATGTACATATGTAATATAAATTTGTAGTAGGAGTGAGAAGGGAAGTCTCAAAATTACGCGAGCCTTCATTAACGCGATACATAAATGTTCCGAACCCCCGCGTAATTCGGCGGGACAACTGTACATTGTATATTGTTTTGCTTAATGTCTGGTTCGGACCGTATGGATCATACATGATCCATGAGTGACATGGGTGCCCGATACATACACATACAATGTTATCTCGCCAAGACTGCAGCTGGGCCTAAGTCCGCTGAGGACACGAAACTCAAACCGCGTCTGATTTCTGCCGTCGGAAAGAACAACGAGCGAAAGACAAAGTGAGAATGAGAAGCCGAGCATTCGAAGTTTAAATGCCCGCTGTGCTAATGCAATGCAAACTTAAAAGTTTTTCATTCTTCTATCTTTCTTTAAAATTATTTATTTATCATATTATCGCAATTTTTTTATTAAAATGAAACCAAACACCATATAATTTGTACCACTTTTACTTAACATTTATGGAATAAGTACGCTGTATTATAGTTTCTAACAAATTGCAGAAATGGATTGTTTCTAGCAAAATACATATTTTAATAACATTATGGCATTGAATATGATATACTTACGTAAAGTATACAATTTATAAGTTTTTTAAAGGCAGCTGATATATGCAATACATAGACTACGCACTTCACTTCCTGTAGCTTTCTTTTGCTCTATACAATACATCTATTCCAGCGATTTACTTCTCTTCCATTTCCTACTTCTCTTAACTCCTGTATTAATACAATACTTTCACATTTTCGTAAGTAAATATAATCCGAACTATGTCGTCTTTGGTCTCATTTTAACTAGAAAAATTTGGCGAATATGTTGAAAGAAAATTTATTAAGAAAAAAATAATAAAAAAAGTTTTTTAGTCTACATTATCGTGTTCATACATTGTATGGGGTTTTAAACCGCTCGGCTCTGATCAAAGGCGAGCCGAACTCGCTTCACTGATCGCGAATTGTGGTTCCAAGCGAGGCGTCCTCACGGCCTCCTCTGCTGTAGGCTAGAATACGAGAAAGGCAACGCTGTCATTAGTCGTACAACGACTGGTCGGACTGATGATTTTTGTTTGCGGTGTTGTGACAGCGTATGTTTCGCCTTTGATATAGCGACGGACATGGAGCCCCCCCCCCTCCCCCCCCCCCCCGCACATAATAGGGGATTGGACTGAAATCTACGCATTTATCCACGGGTTCGCTCGAGTTCTTGGCGAGAAAATATTGTAATAACTGTACAGTATATGCATATATACATATTGAACTATACACACACATATTAAACAAACTTTCCATGCTGAAAACAAGCTCTCTTTGGAATACCGATACGAACCTGTTAAGTTGCATAAAAGCATACACTCTAAAAAATCCCCATAGTGCTCGGTTTAAAGCACAGCATACTACTTGTGATGAAGAATCGACGGTACATTGTTGCAGTCTAGGTCATTCACATTTGATATTAAATCACAGAGTCCGAAACGTAGCTGTGATCAATAGTAACCGTTAATCTATCATGAAAGATTAATAGTAAAAAAGATTGTTACAGAAAAATATAAATTTCAATTCCCATACGTTTCATCTTCGCTTTACGAAAACGATATTAAGGGATTATTTCATATACATATAACTTGTACTAGTTTTACTGGTAAACAGTTTTGAAAGAACTCAAAAGTTTAACTCGAAAATTATTTGTTTTTAATAGTTACTCATTTATTAGAAGTAAAAATTTCGGAACCATTCTTCGGGATACGATTTTTGGCTCTGATTCATTTGAGTTGAGCTCCGGTAGCTTATATTTGGGCTATGTAAATGTTTATTTGCAGCTCGTTCATACAATACGGATTTGACCAACTCGAATATTTTACCAAATCAAGATTAACCGAAAACAGTGTCCACACATTTCTCCATCTCCACAGAAAATTTAATTTTCATGCATATATATACTTCATAAATTGGTTGCCATGCTGATTCGTTCTCAGTTTTATCTTTAGATAAATGCAACGTCTACGTATTACTTTTAAATTACGTTCTTTAATGTGACTAGCTAGACTTTACCATATTCATCATGAATATGTTATTTGGATACCTACATGATTTTGCTATTGCCGAATATAATTGCACTTTATGGTATACATGATACAGGTGCCATTCCGATACGTGATAAAAGTAACCATAAAAAATAACCGATTTAATACGCTTATCGTACACACATACAAAATATAAATAGTATTTCGAAAGGTGATAAAAATTTGATTCAGCAAATAAGTGATTTGCATGACGGCAATAGTTTGTACATACTTCAGTGAATCGGTTAATTCGGTAATCTAACTGACGAAATGAAACCGCATCGTATGACCGAACTATTGGGGTCCATGTATACGACGGCCGAGTATACACGATAGTTTATCGCCACTCTGTACATTTAAAAGGCTACTGACTATCGCTCGATTTAATTGTCCTTTTCGCCGTTTCAATGGCTCTGTGGTCTTTTCTGGTGTTGAATCGGTAACATCGCACGTGACACGGAAATGGTAAGGGGGTCTCGAGACCCCCGAACCGTGTGACAGAAAAGAGCATTGGATGATAGGTCTATACTGTTCCTCGTCTGTGGTGGGAGTCTTATGAGCGGAACCTCTCGCGACGCTTATTACCGAGTTCTTGCGCGGTCGATACCTAGTATAAACTACAGGACTTGGGCCAACGTGTTCGAGCCTCAACATAGTTTGATAGAAAAAGTGTATATGTCAAAGGTGACTCGTGTTTGCTTGCGAAAAATTGCAGTGATTAAGGTTTCTAAAATATCATATTTTATTGAAAAAATTATAGGTCTTCCTAACTCGTTTAAATAGAAGCATATATTGTTTAATGTATTAATTAAAGCAACTGGTTGTTCCATATAAAAATATATCAAGCCATTTATACCGATGGATCCCTTGGAAAAAATGAGGATTGAAAACTGGGAATTAGAGGAAAAGTTAGGTCTTTGCTATTAGTCAGTCAGTCATGATTCATTTTTCTTCCTCCACTAAAAAGGATTATTTTAACATTAAAAATATATATATATAGATCGGCAAAAGGTAATGTCTTTGTCCTACTTTTTGGCAGGAAACAGAAAATTTAAAAGAACCGCGGAATGCGTGAACCGATCCCGATGATTTTGAAGTATGTTATAGAGAACCCGATTCTGAACATTTGTTGGAACAATAACTGACGGTTAGCCTTAGTTTTCGAGATATCTACAAAAATCTTTGGTTCTACTACATCGACCTCCGTTTGTACTGTGGGGAGAAGGTAGACGTGTTAAATGAACACAACTTGGTACGTGGATAACATTTATTGTTCGTTCGAGGGTTGACGCGTACCGAATCGCTTTCTGGATCTTTTGCAAGAGAGCGCGTCTCGAGTGTGCCACCTCTATTTATTCGTAGCTCGTCTCCTGGCAACGCGGTGACTACCTATTGCATAACCACAGTTCGGCGAATTGCACGGGAATCGCTCCTTAGCGACGGATAAATAATTTGCGTATTCATCGCCTGACTGTGACCAGGCAAGTCGCGGGAGAATCGCGGGCGACCTACTTCCTAGCGAAGCGTAGGTCGTTCACCGGTTGCCAATCAACAATTTTCATCGCGCTGCAAGACGCTACAGTACTATGTCGTGCATATGTTACATCTGCTACGGATCGCCTATCGTCTAAGGATTCATATCTTGTGATCCGCGGTCACGCGTGGCTTTTTTCCCGACATTTCTGTTCCTCTGAGGCGCAGAGGCATTTCTCCCTCCTTGGCTACTATGCTGCCATCTGGATAGTAGGCAAGGAAATAGAGAACAATGATGCCGGACGAGAGGAACTTTTACGACTTTCTTCCAATTGTTGGACTAAGAGTGGAAGTGGTACCCCTTCCATGTCCGATGTATGTGTGATCACTTCAACCATTCTGTTTTGGACGATTCAAAAGTGGAAGTGTTTAGAAACAGAGTTTGAAGTTTTATTTAAATTTTGTTATTAATTTCGTGTCATAAAGTTACACCATGGGCGCCCAATCAGGCAAGTTCTATATTTATTACTTTTACATCTGTAAATTAAAGAGTTTATATAAAAAAAATTTAAATACGAGCGAGATTCTGAACTCATGAATTATTTAAAAATACATAAATAATAAGTTTGTGCAGGATCCCAATTGGACCAGGAATTTTTCTCACGGTTGGGTCGAAATCCCAATTTTTGGGAGTACCAATTACGCCCGCCTGCAATGTATTGATAAAAACACACGACGATCGGCGATTCCTGGCAGACTCAACGCGTGCACAATACACGTACAGGCGAATTTCAATGTAGTAGTATCAACAATTTTGACAAATATCTCGAAAATTATGGCCAAGCGGCAATTATTGTTATGACAAAAGTTGTTTAGAAACTCACCCACTATCAAGATTACACACTTCAAGATCATCGAGATCGGTCTACGTATTTTCCAGATTTCTTAGGTTCTATTTTTTGCCAAGAAAAAGTAGCAAGGGCACATTATTTTGGCTGTAATTCCGGGAAACTCAAGTCACTGATTAAAATGAAATTTGGAGTAAATACCAAATTTGAATGACGAGTCTTTAATAGTTTCCAAAGTATGAATTACAGTAATACGTTGAATTGTGCCTATACACCCACGCTTGTGTCAGCGAATGCGTAAGCTTACATGAACCCATGGCAGCGAATGCGTGCACCTACTTGAGCCCTAAGTTGCCGCTCTAGTACAAACGTTGAACTTAGAATTTGCATTTTTATATCTGTTCTAGTAAATTGTCGAAAACATAATTCTTCCCGGCATTGATCGGATTTGAAAAAGCTATCGGCAATAAAAGGGGAGAGTCGTCAATTATGGTTGATTAATAAATTTAGATTAAATTATAATTTAATGTAACGAAGTTTATTGCTAGAATTAGGTCGGGTTGCGGTTAGGGCTAATTGTAGGGGGAGGGGTGCAGAGGAGTCCTGTACCGCCCATGCGTTTCAGTTTTAAACTGTAAACTTTGATTTGTAGGCATCAACGTTACCGAATTGACAGATATACAAAATTTCAATCTAGTTCACCCGTTAGATATTTCTTTCTTGGGTCATTCCACACTAAGTCGATCACTTTTTTCCTTCGATGTCTGGGATTTTGTTCAAATTGAAATATGTTGTAGTCTATGCAAAGTTATGGGGGGCTTAAGTCATTATTTTGCCAATAATGAAATTGTTTAAAAATTGCAGGTCATTGAAGTTTGCAAATGTAAGCGATTTTTACGAAAAGTACCTTTAGAAAAGTATTTTTATCTCCGAAACTATTGAAGATACGAACTTCACTTTCCTTTTGTTTTAATCGTAAAGGTACGGCCTATTTGGATAAATTTTGTTTTAAGTTGAAGAAGTTTGTTTTTAATACTGCAAATTATAAACAAACTTTTATGTTGCGAATTGCAGTTCAAGGTCACGATTTTAAAGATCCAAAAATAATACTATCGTATTCCGTGAAATTTTCTCTATAAGATAAGCTTTCCTCTACTTTAATCCGGCTATCTACTAACGTCGAAGTAACTTGTTAAAGATGACGGTACTCCCCAATTCAGGTAGACGTACCGCGCGCTGACGCGACGATCGAATGACCGCACCGCGTCTATCCTTTATTCTTTTATAGAAGTTTGCAAACATAGGTGACAGGTTTTACAGCCGTCTTAATGATGTCATTTATACTTACAGAAGAATGTTATTTACCCACTCTTAGCCAACGACTCTGATTAATTACGTAAAGAGGTGCCATTGCTCGATGGAAACCACGAGAAGGTGGTGGGTCTCTTCCATCAGGAGGGGATAAGGATTAGTTAGGGAAAAAGTTATGGATAAGATTATTTGGAATATAAGGCCTGAAAATTAAATGCAAGAAAGCAATTGAAACTATTTTTACATAAATTTGTTTTATGTGATTCTGGCATAAACCTATGGAAACTTCTACTATCAGTGATAGGTAATGCTGCTGCAACGCGAACTTGGAAGCTAGCAACATGTTCTAGATGCTGGTCATCAGTAATATAGTCTAAAGTAATATTTTTAAATACTGGCACTGCCCATTGAAATAAATCTTGCGGCATTCAAATTTGATTACCCAATGGCCGTTGTAAGCTGGTGCGCATTGCAAGCCGTTTCACTACACCTCCAATTCCATCACATGGTCCTTTACTACGGGCCGGTGCAAAAAAGTGCCATTCAGCAACAACACCGAAATCACTAATATGATGCGTTAAATTTGTACAACTTTTTCTATTTTTATATTTTGCAGCTGCTCCGTCACAAACATATGTTACTTTTTTAACATTTTGGGGAAACATGACTCTAAGATATTTAATTAGACGTTTTTTGAAAGAAGTGAACAGAAGCTGTGTTATGATGTAAATTTTCAGAAATTATGACAAAATTGTAATGATTTCAATCTTTGGTACATATAACAAAAGGATGAATAGTGACTTGTTTGGTACTCCAATGATAACTTTGAATTTTATCTTGTACTACGAAATTGTAATTTTGAGCGAAATCAGCAATTAGTATAAATTCATCGTAGTCTACTGAATCTTTCATTTTATTAAAGTAACAGCTTTGCATTTTAGCGATGTAATCATGTGTGAGCAAAATGGCAACTTTTTCGGTCAGGTGCATTAAGAATTCTTCACAAGAGGATGTTACCGTAACTAGTGATGATCTGTGTGTATGAGTCCAGCTTTTATACGAAATATTAGTCATATAATTACTATCAAAAAATTTTTCTAATTTTTAACGGATATTATCAAAGTCGGGACAAGAATTACATTTTTTGAAATAACAAGAAGAAATTGATGACTGACATACAATTGCTTTTAGAATATCTTTATAATCGGTTATAATATTATCTACATCAGTGCGATGTGCATCTATTGCTGTTTTAATCGCAGACAACATTACGTTTACATTTTTATGAATTTCGCAAACGCAAATACAGTGTGCACCACCAGCACCAGCTAAGACGCACTCCTGTGGTCGTAAACGCGCGAATATACTAAAACCTACATTTTCCATGGGATATTATTCTTTAAAAGCCTCACAAATCTCCTTAAGATTTCCTAAAACTATTCGTTTTGCAATATGTGTTCTAAAACCATCTTTGAGTACTGAAATTACATCTTTTTTCCCGGGCATTACTTTACTTATATAATCGTTACGGTAAGAATCTCTTATTAGTGACCTGGTACTTTCTGGTAAAAGACGGCCTTGTTTAGTATTTGGAATTGTCATTACACCATGCTCGCTTTGTAGTCGTTTTGTTTGTCTAGTCAAGTGATATGAACTCTTAAATTCTCAACAAATTTTTCGAATGCTCCATGATTTTGATAAAACAGTAAGAATGCGCATTTTCTCGCTATTTCTGATACTACCTTAAATTTGTATTTTAATTATTCAATTATATCATTATTATTTTTTGTAATACTACTTGAAGTATTTCGCTCGCTTACCAAACTTGATTTTACGATACTTTGAACGCGGTCTATTTTTGTCAATATTCTTCTCTTACATTCTAAATTTCTACTTATTACTGAAGACGCTCCTACAGATGACATTAATATATTCGCGGAACTCACCACATCGACAGAGTTCATTGAAGTATTACTTGATGCACTACTTAAAGTATCAGTAGTTCTTGCCACCGGACATGAGAGTTCAGATGGCATTGCTTCAGCCGAAGCATAGCCATAATTCAGCAATAATTGCACAGAAGACGTTATAGAAATGAACATGTTTTGATCAAGATTTGGAAGTGAACGGAATAATTACAAGAATACTTTACGGAGTCCCTTTGTATAACGCCTATGTCCATTTCGATTAAAGGGATTCAAATACCACTGTTGAACCAGTTTTGAATATTCTACTAACCCGTTTATAGAAGTGCACGATGTGGATATCACCTCAAGACTACAAATGTTAAAGTTTGGTACAATATATATATAACTAATAATTAGTTATATATATATATAACTAATAATACCTATAATTATAATATATAACTATAAATATATATATAACTAATAATAACTATAAAATACAATATATATATATATATATATATAACACGGTCCTTTATTGCCAGCACGGAAGAACATCGCAAACCAAAAATGCCTGCTAGGCGTTACCAAGTTTTGACAATACTACGATTTATTAATGTTTGGTCCTAATGATCGGGTTTTCCGCGGTATTAGTACCCTTTTTGGATAACTAACTATAAGTCTACAAGAAAGGATCCATTCAATATTCTTTATAGTTTCTTTCAAACTTGTTCAAATTCTTTTATCAAAATAGGCCATTAACGACATAACTGATGAAAACTAATTTAAAGGTTCCATTTCGTATATCTCAAAAAAGCTATAAAATAATTTTTCCATTTCCTTAAACAAAAGGCGCATCCCAAGTAAAAGAGAAACAAGGTAGTACAATTCCGATTATGAGGAAAAAGTAATTGGCTACGGGTAGGTAAATAACATTTTTCTGTAGGTACAAATGACATTATTAAGACCGCTGTAAAACCTGTCAACCATGTTTGCAAACTTCTAGCGGTGCGGTCATTCGATCGTCGCGTCAGCGCGCGATACGTCTACCTGAATTGGGGCGCACTATTGTCTTCAACAAGTTACTTCGACGTTATTAGATAGCCGCATCAAAGTAGCGGAAAGCTTATTCTATAGAGAAAATTTCGGGGAATACGATATTATTTTTTCGGATTTTTAAAATCGTGACCTTGAACCTCAATTCGCAACATAAGAGTTTGTTTATAGTTTGCAGTATTAAAAACAAAGTTCTTCAACTTAAAAGAAATTATCTGAATAGGCCGTACACCGTGACTCTTTGGTACTTTATCCATATTTCTTTCCACCTCTAAAATACAGACTTTCTTAAAAGGACAGCATAAATATAAGTGGATTTAGGATAAAGTTACTAAAGTAAACTTTTACCACTTTTCACCCATTCTACCTCCTCACATCCACGCTCTCTTGTTTCCAACACAGGGCGCACTTTATGCCATTGCATTTTACTTCTTACCCATGACACATGACTCCCGTACACTAAGTATTCTTTATTAGCGAAAATCGACCCTACATTGATAATAACTTCTATCCCTACCACTTATCTCCACCACGTAAAAACTCGCTAGATGCATAGTCGCCGAATCCTAAAGTAATATCCAGAGGTTCGCCATTTTCACATTGCCGAATTTGTATGCATATCTACAAAATTGACCAACGAAAGTCGTAGCTGGTGACGTGATCTGAAGCCGAGCTTCTAATATGCAAGTCGGCGACGTTGTCATATCAGACACTCAGAACTAGTCCACATGACCTCTGCGCTCTCACGTTTATGGGTTGTGACGATTATTTTTTTACTTGTTGTATAGCGGAAGCTTGCTTCATCAAAACATTTGCAAAATAAGAATTTGCATATAATTTTCAATATCAGATTTATTTTTCAATGTAAACAAAATTTATTTAAATACGTTGAATCTTCTACATTAAACAAAAAAGTGTTTCAATCCAACAATTTCAGATACAACTTCTGAAGAGTTGTCCGAATTCTTAAAAACTGATAAGAATTGTAAAATTCAAAGTTTGATATCTTTTTTACAATTTCGATTAATACAGAATAATAACCTAATCTCCCCACTTTTTTTCAATTTCAAGAAAAACCATGAAATCAACGGCAAACAGTGTTCGATTTACCACAGAAAGACTCTTCTGCTCGCCTCGAAATTCACCTTTAACGTGGAATACGGGTTGATGTTTACATTTACTGCGAACTGGCGAGGAGAACTCCCCAAATGTCCCACTCACATATTTACGAAACATGTCAGCTTATAGATCTTATCAAACTAAAGGCGTTTGAATCCGCTTTGGGGGGCAGATGGCTAATTGTTTAAAAGTTATTAACAATTAAAGCAAAATACTTTTTAAATGGAGAAGTTACGATCACTCACACATATAAACCATTAGTCATGTGTTGAAACACGTGACTGCAATCCAAAGCTGTCCGGTTGAAATCCCATTATATTGAATACCTTATTCTATTTTCCCTTTTTGTTGTTTTCTACGGAATTCTACATTATATTTTAACTGATTCTTGGCAGTAATTCATGATAACTGCGATAAATTTCTTACAATATATAACGACCCCAAAATTTATCTAGCCCGAGTATATAGTAATATACTTCACTTATACGAGTACGATACCCTTCCCACCGAGATCTCCAGATTTGACACCTCTGGACTTCTTTTTGTGGAGCTTTATAAAAGATAAGGTTTACTGTGAAGAACCCACTTCGCGTGAGAATATGAAGGATCGGATTAGAAATGCCTGCGAACAAGTTAATAGAGCAACACTCGAGAACGTAGAACGTTCACTTAGAGACAGAATTAATCAATGTATTGATGTCGTAGGTCACCTCTTCGAATACATCAGATAAAGAACAATTTCTGGGTGTACAACAAAGGTACGTATTGAATGCCATTAAATGACCTTGAACGACCTTGAAACACCAAAGTGTTATAGGTCAATGAATTCGTCTTCGAATGAACTATAAGCTTATCTAGAAAAAAGCATACAGTTCCACTTAAAAAAATCAAGATCGCCGCCAAATCTCGGAGGTACATCCACCTAGAGAGAATTTGTGACCATCATAAGATGTCCGCCATGAAACAGGGTAAGTTTCATTTAGAACATTTTTAGATATAACCTATAGTTTAGGAGATAATTAAGTGCAAATCTTCAAATGGGTCACCCTGTATATATATACAAACATTTTGCACTTTATCAATACATATAATATATACTTACGATACATAATTATGTTCAATACCCACAATGAATAGTTTTATTATATACATATACTAGTACGCTAAACATCAGCATACAATAACATATAGTATACAACATAAGTATATTATACTACTATATAATAACGCTGTGACACTTTGTATCTTTCTTGCAACGCGGCGTATTTATAACATCATTAGAAGAAAGCACCGGGACAATCAGTGGAAACACAAAAGAGATGGGACTAAAGTTATACTCCTATATTCTGGAAACTATTTGCCAATATGTAATAACAAATGAAGAAAAATTATTTGTGGATGAAGGTGAAAAGACCACTGGTGAAGAAGAAAGAAACACATGTACGATTTGAAGTTCATCGAGGAAAGAGGCTGATGAAGACAAAAATTCTGAGACATTTCGAAACAAAATGCAAAATTGTTGCACTATTAAGTTAGTATTCACTAGTTTACTGCTATTCGTTTGACGTAACATTAACAACCATTATGAACGATGTTAGAATAATGCAACACTTTTGCAGTTTGTTTCGAAAGGTCTTCGAATTTTTGTCTTCAATAGCCTCTTCCCTGGATGAACCTGAAAACATACACGTGCTTCTTTCTTCTTCACCAGTGGTCTTTCTTCTTTATCCACAAAAATTTTTTCTTCATCTTTTATTAGATATTAAGATATAGTTTCCGGAATATAGGAGTATAACTTTACTCCTATCTTCCTTTATCTTTCACTGGTTGTCCCTGTGCTTTCTTCCAATGATGTTATAAATACGCCGCCTTGCAACAAAGATACAAAGTGTCACAGCATTATTATATAGTTATATAGTACAATTATGTTATACTATATTTTACTGTATGCTGATGTGTAATGTACCAGAATATGTATATATATATATATATATAATACAACTATTCATTGTGGGTACTGTATATAATTCTGTATTGTAAGTATATATTATACGTGTGGCCACTCTCCTGCACCTACCACTAGAGGGACATACAAAATAGGATTTTTTCAAAAGCACTCGCTCCAACTACCTCGTCCATATATATACCGCCTTTAACCTTCCTCCCAATATCCCAACGTCTAAGGCAGAGTCTTCTAGGTAGCATTACCGATCAGTCAACAAGCAGGCCCAGGACGAAACGCAACACCCTTCCTTTTCCTATGCTATCCCCTCTCCACAGCTCCACATATGTATTGATATAAAGTGAAAAATGTATATATATATATATTGTAAGAAATTCATTGCAGCTGTCATGAATTACTGGTAAGAATCAAATAAAAAAATATAGAATTTTGTAAAAAACAATAAACAGAGGAAATAGAATAGAGAATTTAATAGAGAATCCTTAATTTTCTTAATAGAAAATTCTCTTAATGAGAATTCTTTTTAAAAGAATTTCCTTCATAGAAAATTTAATACTTCAGATACTCTCATGTTATTATGAATTCAGCTATTGTCGATGACAAATCAATCACTTGTAGTCTGGAACATCAGCACACAAGGCTGTTTTCATAGAAAATTCTATATCCTGTAGTACTATGGCTTGTTGACAAATCTGGAGTTGACAAGGTGGAGCTTGTTTTATATCATACAATGATTTTTTTAACCTGCAAACTTCTTCGTCTTCCTGATAACTCTCTGAAATTTCTGTATATATGTATTTTTACTCTTATATCGCCATATAAAAAGGTGTTCTTTTATGTCGAACCTTATGATATTAAAGTTTTTAACTGCAAGTAGAATGAGTACAACACTAATCGTAAGTGCAGGATTTTGTTTACATCTGCATAAACAACATCGATTTCGTTTTAACATACTAGAAAATGACCGTTATTAACGTTGTTTTACATCAATTCTACGTACAAACAAATACATCAAAATCATAGGACAAATATGTTAATTTATTCTGTGTCTAACCTTTGTGACGTGTTTTTAGTTTCGCTCTGGTTAGGTCACGCTAACGCCAGACAGCTAATTGTTTCGCAAAATTTTAAATCGGTATGAGAAACGTTTCTAATCTCTATTGCAAATGGAGCAAATTTGCAAAGGCTGTAACAAGAAAGTGACGAAGCCTTGTGACATTTGTGGTATACCTTTTCATTCAAGCTGCCTTTTCCGTACCACAGACGAGGCACAGAATAGACCACTTATATTATGGGACTTCGTTTCACATGCTCTGAAATACTGACCTCGAAAAAAATCCGAGTGTTTGATACGCCGTCTGCGTTTTAATGCGGTGAGTGTGTAAGAAATGCTTGTAGAAATGTCGCTAACGACGATAAAGTCAACAGACTCAAGTAGATCGTTCTCTTTCCGCGTTACGAAGAAATCTGTTTGACCACTGTACAAGGAGTCCCATTTAAATAAATCTATTTAAAAATTTTGTAAACCGCGAATGATGTCAAAAACTGTTTCAGATAAATGTCGAATAGTTTCAAAGAGTACACAATTTAATAACAGTGATTTTTTCCAGGTAGATGCGAACAAAAAAAAATTGTGCACATTATGTGCACACTCTGTTCCTATAAAATAAATATAACTATGATTTATTTTCTTACATTTTGTAATACTTCACATCAATGCATAGATAAAATTTTTCTTGTAGAAGATAAGCAAAAAACCGAGCTTACTTAATTAATTTTAATTTCTTTACACGGCTGGAGTGTATTTTTATAATGTCGTTATCAACTTACAAAATTAATTACATTACTGTAATGTCATAATTATATACTCGGAACCATTATTGCAGAAGAAAGCTCAAACATCTGATAAATTTCTAGAAGCATATAATAAAAAAAATAAAACCATAAAATTAAAATATAAGAACCCAGCAAACAATTGGGCACCAAATCGACACCAAATTGGCACCAAATGTCCCTAAAATTCTACAAGGTTTGGCACCAAGACCCGATCCATCTGTGTCCATTTTACGCACGGGTTTTGGTGCCAAACCGTGTACCAACCTATGACACCAAATTATCACCAAATACATGCCAACTTTGGTGAAACGTTCTGGCGCCAAATTAGGGCCAAAATCGCACCAAATCTTGGCATCATAACTAAAAGCCAAATTGGCACCAAAATTACTCAAAATTTGGCTCTTTCGATGATTTACAAATGGCGGCATTAAATTAGCTTTTTAAATAAATAAGGTATACAAGTTATTAATTTACAGTTCTTTATTTTTTTTATTATTACATTAACAATATAATTACTATAATAAACATATTACTATATCAATAATATATGTAAACACGAATACTTAGGTTAGTTTGATTATTACCGCAGCTCTGTCTCAATTTTGTGTTGTTATAGTCCTTGTATGGAGGTGAAACCATGTGCGTTTGCATTCCAAATGATGATCTGCTTCACATCTCCTTCCCCATCATGATCCGATGAACCATTAACATGAAAAAGAAAATCAGACAAAATTTATTAGTATTACTGAGATATAAAGTAACAGATATATTAATTACAAGAATGAAAAAAGTAATTTATGCGTACCATAAATATGAAAAGTAAAAATACTTCCTGTATGAAGTCTGTCATAGTCTTACATCTTATACTAACAGTATATGTTAGTGCATCTGACACTGCTCCATCGTTGTAACTGTCTTCCGATGCGGTTCCTTCGGGGAATTGCATTCTACAACATTTAATGAAAACTTCATGCAAAAACACATCTGCAAACCTTAAATATATTTAACGAATGGAAACTTTGAAACCAGTATTCGTATAGAAGAAAAGAGAAAATGCTTGTACACATTTTGAAATTCTGTTACCTTGTACCTTGAATATTACAGATATCTTAAAAATTCCGCCAGACAATAATTCTGAAGATTATTTGGTCTTGGAAAAATAGGTGAAAGAAAGACTAGAGCACAATTTAGGAGAACGTAAATACTTACTATCTATTTTTCTACATGTACGGTAATGGTAAACGAGATTCTCGCGATCGTTCGTTTTACGAAAGACGATCGTCACAACAGCGTTTGCACGGGTAATGCTACTACTAGATGCGCTTCTTGGTCAAAGTTCTTGGTACTGTGGTGTCCAGCCGTACTGCAAGACTTGGTGTGGTTTTGTAGCCCATTTAGTATCAAGCCGTGCTACAAGGTTTGGTGTGGTTTTGTAGCCAATTTGGTGTCAAGCCGTGCTACAAGGCTTGATACATTTTGGTATAAGCCTTGGTACAAGCCTTGGTGTATTTTTGGTGCCAATTTGGTACCATGGTTTGGTAATCAAACATTTGGTGTCATTTTGGCACCAATTTGGTGACGAAACATATAGCAAACGTTGGCAAAATCTTGTAATGCCAGACTTGGCTAACAGGGAAGTTTCAAGTGTAATTCTTATAACTCTTATTTATTATGCTTGTAAGACCATTGTGTTGGAAACATAAAAATATCACTTGAAAATTTGTTTAAGACTCATCTACCAGAATATATTATCTGAGTTATGCCTCAATGTAAGGCTCGTTCTTCAACATCTAGAAAAAGTAAGCAGAGGTATAATTATTCCACGAAGTATTTACGCAATTTTGCTAAACGCTTTTTGTTGTGATCTTTATAGTCACCGCGACTGTGAAGAATCACAAAACGTTCAATATACTTTTGTGAAGTATGAATAACATATGTACACAATATATAATAAATTCATTACAAATTTTTATGCGTTTATAGGAACTCTAAATTTTTGAAAGAATGGAGAAACGCGTAATATGCAAAAATATATAAAATATTCAAAGCGCGGTACATTTTATAATATTTAAAAGATGAAGGAAATTCTATTTAGGCTACACCTGGGTATATATTTGTATTAGGATTGCCTATTTGATTTTTATGAATTTGAAATATGTTGTAAAATTCAACATTTTGAGAAACTTTTCCCGATTTGTGCATATGATCGGTATTAAAGAATAGATCCTCGAGTTCTGGGAATTTTTGAATAACATTATTATTTTCTTAACATACATATGTTAGTAAATATATAAAATGCAACACATATTGGACATTTCTAGTCAATAGCATGCGGCTCCACAGTGAGGTATACGGTATATCCTAATAATCGGGAGCTTATGTGTCACGAAATAGTAATGGTTCTAACTTAGAAGTTTAGAAATATGAGCAAAAATATATTAGTACAATTGCATTGTATTCTGCCCATACGTACAATAGCAATGAGAACACCACAAGTAATGCAGTCGCATTGTGCCACAAACGGAGTGCCGCTTCGCGACGAGATGAAAAATAAGCAAACCAAATCCGCCGGCGAGCGAAACGTCTAACGCGTCGGCTGGTTGCGCACGCATTGTGTACATATACATACATATGCAGTGGGTCAAAAAAGTATTGGCACACCCAGTTTTCTTGGAATATCTTTAAACTATAAAGTAATCTATTAATATTAACTATGTTTATTAGTGTCTTTTGACACACAGAAATAGTATGTTGACTGAGAATTGTCAGTTATTTGTTATAAGGAAGTAAATTAAAAAAAACGAAAATTCCAAAGTCAAAAAAGTATTGGCACACGTACGGTTTTACTACAAGGATAAGTGTTATTCGCTTTCGTACGCATCAAATTCGGTTCTAAGAACATAAACATAAACAGGATTTGCTGTTATGAATTACTTCTCTCAGTAAACATAATTAGTTTGTGTTTACACTTTGAACAAGCATCATGGCAACGAAGAAAAGCGAGTTACCGTTGTGTGTGCGAATGAAAATTATTTCATTGCATAAAAGTGGTGAAAGTTATTGAAAAATCGGTAATTCATTAAATTTAAGTTTCTCGACAGTGAGAAATGTCGTAAAAAAATTTATGGAAACTGGTAGCGTCGAGAACAAACCACGTTCAGGTCATCCGCGAGTGCTTACAACTAGAGAACGAAGAGACATTGTCAAAGAAGCAGTGAAAAATCCTTTTGTAAGTGCCACAAATTTAGCTGCTGACATTGCAACATATTCGGGAAAAGAAGTGAGTGTCCAAACAGTCCGAAATGTTTTACATTCTGCGGAAATTTACGGTAGAGCAGCGAGGAAAAAGCCGTTCATTAATGAGAAGAATAGGGAGAAACGGTTCGGGTTCGCAAAAATATATATAAATAAGACAATGGAATTTTGGAAGACAGTTATTTTCTCGGATGAGAGCAAGTTTAATCTTTTCGCCTCCGATGGAAGAAGATTTGTATGGAGAAAACCGAACACCGAATTAAATCAAAAATATATTATTCCTACGGTGAAACACGGTGGTGGTCACGTTATGGTATGGGGCTGTATGTCATACCATGGAGTAGGAAATTTGGTTTTTATTGACAGTACAATGAATGCAGACGTCTATATCGACGTGTTGCGAAATAATTTATTAACGAGTGCAACAAAAATGGGCATAAACGAAACGTTTCGTTTCCAACAGGACAATGACCCAAAGCACACGGCAAGGAAAACCAGAGAATGGTTATTGTATAACGTACCAAAACAACACCCTACACCACCTCAATCTCCGGATTTTAATCCGATAGAAAATCTATGGCATATTTTAGATTTGAAAATCCGAAAGACGAAAATAAAGAATAAAACTGACCTAAAAGCGACGCTTTTAGAACAGGGGTCTAAAATTTCACCGGAAATTACGCAAAAACTTGTCGAATCGATGCCAAATCGATTACAGGCCGTAATTAAGGTCAAAGGCATGCACACCAAATATTAAGTAAGTTCAATATTGTTCATAGTGTTCATTATTGTGCTTTCCGTAATGACATCGTACGTGTGCCAATACTTTTTTGACTTTGTAATTTTCGTTTTTTTTACTTTACTTCCTTATAACAAATAACTGACAATTCTCAGTCAGCATACTATTTCTGTGTGTCAAAAGACACTAATAAACATAGTGAATATTAATAGATTACTTTATAGTTTAAAGATATTCCAAGAAAACTGGGTGTGCCAATACTTTTTTGACCCACTGTATATACATACACATACAGCATGCAATGTAGTTGTACTAATATGTTTTTGTTAATATGTTGGAACCTATACAAGAACCCTGTTACTACCATTGTAATTAGTATTTATTTAGAAAAGAGGGGGTCTCACCGATTTCGTTGATTTCTTACTATGTTGTAGAAATCAACATTTTAAACAACTTTTTCCTATACATATAATTGCCCGACGGTCTTAGTTTCCGAGATTTTTTTCGAAGAATGATCGGTACTACGGCATTGAATTTTTTCTATAAGTACGCGTCCGTGGCAGCGTATGCGTAAACGTTGGAACGCTGATTACCCACTGTTTCTTTAAACGCATCGAGGCGGCTTGCAACGGATGCGTATAATGGGAGTGCTTCCGAACTCGATTCGGGTAGCCAACCGTCTCGCGGTAGCCGGAATAATAATCCGGCCCGAATCTTACTCAAATCGAACTCCTTTATCTAGTAACTAATTTAATGAAGTTTAGGTTCGGGCCGAAGCATTCATTTCGGCCGCCGTAAGGCGGCCAGACACACATTCATTTCTGTTTTAGTGATCTTTATTGATATTATCCGAAGTTGTAAACATTTCAGTCATTATTTCGAAAAAATTTTTTACACATTGTATAATGTTCGTCGTTGGCCACTACGCTGTTATATATATGTAGAAACGGTAAACAGTTGCCGATCAAACGCTGACGCATACGCTCCCATGGACGCGTACGTATAGACAGAATTCAATGTAGTAGTACCGATATCTTTTGAGACAAATTTCGGAAACGAAGGTCGAGCGGCGGTTATACAGGGTGTCTCAGTAACTCTGTTACAAGGCAATATCTCTGTTACCGTTAATGATACTCAAAAATGTTTCGGGAACAAATTATGTGGTTCGAAAGGGCACATATAATGGCGGAAATAGTTTTTTTCTGAA
The DNA here is from genome assembly GCA_028830335.1 of Eucera pruinosa. Taxonomy (NCBI): domain Eukaryota; kingdom Metazoa; phylum Arthropoda; class Insecta; order Hymenoptera; family Apidae; genus Eucera; species Eucera pruinosa. The sequence goes on along the minus strand of JAMYCR010000006.1, from coordinate 687,186 downwards.
GATCATATTTTTCGAGATTTCAATGTCGTCGGCGTTTTCTTAAATAGGATTATATACTTTTATTATCATATCATAACAACTGAGGTTGAGACAAATATACATTGACCTATAATACCATGATCTTCACGTGGCCTTAAGTACGAGAAATTAAAAGATTTGTGCGAATATTGCCAGGAATGATACCATCATAAAGAAATTAGTATTGCAAAATTAATTGTAATAAATGTTCAAAATGATTTCCACTAACTTCTAACCATTTGTTAATACGATTTTGGCGGGGGTGTTCGATCTTGTAAAACAACACGTCCCACTTCTCAAAGCGTCACCTAAAAATCGTGACAACCAGTGAGGTGAACGTAACAAAAACATAAATGTGTTTGCATCTTGTATCAATAAATGTGCTGTTGATACCGAATTGTGAAAGTCACGGAACGATGCAGGTGCGACAAAGGTGACACTGTTGTCACATTATGTGAAATCGCATTGCTTTAGTTTAGAACCGTAGAGTGATAGAAAGAGATGACAACTTGAATTACTTTTGCCATCTCTTTCTCTCCCCCTACGATTGTCAATTGTTTTCATGACACGTGAAATCTCATGATTTTAGTTGACTATCGTGATGAAGTGAAAAGAAAGGATTCGGCAAGCTTGTGTTCCTGTGACTCCTCAAATGCTCACAGACGTGCGACGCTCTCTTCAAAATTGCATTAACGAATGCTTACAGGTTAATGAAAACTATTTTGAGCATTTACTCCAATAAATGTTTTGTTAATAATCACTCTGTGGTAGTTATTTCATTATTTGCGTTATACCAAAATTTTTATAATTTTTCGTACTCAAGATCCCGTGAAGGTCATGGTGTTATAGGTCATTGGATTTGTCTTAACCTCAGTTGTTATAATATAATAATAAAAGTATATAATTCCATTCACGAAAACACCGATGACCTTGAAATCTCGAAAAATATGACCTTCAGAAAAAAATTATTTCCACCATTATATGTGCCGTTTCGAACCACGAAATTTGTTCCCGAAGCATATCTCAATATTATTAACGGTAACAAAGATAACGCCTTGTAACAGAGTTACTGAGACACCCTGTAGGTATAGGAAAAAGTTGTTGAAAATGTTCATTTTTATAACAAACTCGAAAATCATCGAAATTGGTGAGACCCCCCCTCTTGTAAATAATAATTAGCTTGTAATTAGTCAGGCATATCTTTCGACTAATATCATCCCCAGTCCCTCCTCTTTATCCCAGTAACTAAACTTTTACCCAGTCTATGACTATGTATGTAACTATCTGTAACTATCTGATACAGATCGACCTCAACAACCTTGAATCATGGTATAATCACAACCGAATTTCACTTAATTATTTCAAATGCTCAGTTACACATTTGTTACGAGCCCGGGTCGCGAGCAGCGCGAGAGGCCGGCGGAGTTTTGTTTAGGAATACGGTATGAATTTATTAGTTTGGATCGCGAACGAACCTGACGCGAAGCCATGGAGTTGCTAGGATTATTGACGACGAGGCCGAACCCGAAGCGAAATCGGGGAGCCTCTAGGAGTGTGGTTTAAGGCGGTGGTCCCCAATGGCGGCCAGGCATGTCAGCGAGTTGACTTTACTGGCAAAATGAGCCAAAAATAAGGGTTTGCGGGGTTCGACTTTTCGTCCTCATATAAGAGAATTTTGGGTCGAAATACGGCTCATTCGAAAGAGGAAGCTTCAATGCGGTGCGCTCTGGTCGTCATTTCATCCGATTATGTTGATGCTCAATAATACGAGCGTGGGAATGTGGAGCAAAAATTTACAGCTTGACAGTCGCCGAATCTAAGCAATTTTCGTATACAAAGAGAATGTTCTCAATGAAATGAGGACCAGAACGCACTGCGTTGAAGCCTCCCCTTTCAAATGAGCTATCGTTCGACGCAAAATCTTCTTATATAAGAATGAAAAGTCGAACCCCGCAAAAGCATGCTTTCCCGTGTGATTTCGCCATATTGATGATGATACAGAGCAATAACGTGTAAACTTTAGTTCAGCTGTTCTCCGCGAGGAGGCGCCTAATCGGACAGACCCAATGAGAGTTGGCGCGAGGGTAGCAGCAGCTCGCTATACTACTTCCCATTGAAGCCTGTCTGTAGGTTTGTCGTCCCGCTTTTCGCCACTGCAATAGCTCGCACCTCGTTTTGTTTTGTGCCCGGCAAGCGGCACCGCGATATGTTTAAGCACAGAAAAGCGAAACGAACGGCGCTGCCTTGTAGACGCAACGCGTCCACCGCACACTTATAGACAGAGTACAATGTAGTTGTACAATCATTTTTTACATTTTGAAAAGTGATATATGGTAATATATGTTGAAGAATGTTTTCGAATTTTTTTGCTGCAGAACTTAGGTGTGAAAAATGAAAACCTTATAAAAATTTGAAAAATGCATATTTCGTAGTGAAGTTGTAAGAGCACTATTTTTATACTTTTATCGTAATAACACACTATTATCCCCAATTTTTTTTTGATTTTCTGAAAAAGTGCACCGTGTTTCAAAAAAACAAAAACCAACTTTGTCATGGTGTTTAACGCGAAAAAAGGACCGTTACTTCAAATTTTTATATTACCTTATGCAGTGAGTAGCGCACGTGATTTTTAATATTTCTACATTCGGAAGGAAAATACATAAACAGAAAAAGTTGTAGATACACGAAGGAAGTTACCAAACTCAAAAATTCTGAAACTCAGTAAACAAGTACCGTAAGTCCCCAGTAACAGAAAGCTATTTTTCGTTGGTGTTAATTTTCACTTTTAGGGAGTGAAATGAACCCCCAAAGTTTTAGTTTTTCTTTTTACCTTTTTGACTATAATTTTGTAATGATAACGCATAGGACAAAACTTTAACGCGATAGATGGTTCAGTTTTTTATGTTCCACAACCCCACTGCAATAAAAGGTATCCTCATAGTGCAATTTGTTTTAAATACACAAATTCTCCGTTTTTTATTGCATAACGGCAAATGATAGAAATGGTTATATTATATAACAAAAAGTATTTATTTTGAACGATCTAACGGAATATAAAATAAAATCATTTTTTTGTTTACGTCGTTTTAAAAACAATTAATTACCGTTATTCGTATATGCCTAGGTTTTTGTTCGACTCATCACTCTGTTTGTATTTTACACCATAAAGTAGGTGTGTTCTATCATATTTGAAGGTCTAGTATATATTTCATTCTGAAAGATTTATTTAAAAAAATTTATTGCACATGTATATGGAACTTTTTGCAACGCCTGTTATCGGGTGATTAGTCGGAACCATCATGATCAGGATCTCCCTCTCAAACGGGCAGAAAGCTCTTCACCCATACTGAACATATATATGAATGTTCAGAAAATGTTTGCATTAACTAGCTAAAGAAATATGTAAGAAATAAAGCAATATTTGATATGTGGGAGAGGGTGATAGCGATAATCACTCGAGAATAGGCGTTTTTGCAGTATATTTCATGTACACGTGTAATACAATTTTTTATATAAATTTTTAAGTATAGAATATATATTCGACCATGAAGTATAATAGAAAATACATATTTTGGGATGAAAAATGCAAATAGAATGAAGAGTCGACCAAAAACATATCAAGATGCGTATAACGGTAATTAATTGTTTTTAACAAAGACGCAAACAAAAAAACTATTTTATTTTATATTTCGTTAAACCGCTCAAAATAGAAACTTTTTAGAATACAATAATCATTTCTATAATTTATGGTTATGCACAAATTCAAGTAATTTGTTTCTTTAAAACAAATTGGACAATAGGGATAACTTTTATTGCCGCAGGGTTGTAGATTATAAGAAAACTGAATAATTTATTCCTTTCAAGTTTTGTCCTATCTCTTACCATTATAAAGTTATACTGAGAAAACTAAGAAATGTTAAAACTTTGGGGATTGATTTCACTCCCTAAAAAGAAAAATGAACACCGACGAAAGATAAATTAGTATTACTGGGTCCTACAGTACTTACTTGTGCATCGAGTTTCAGAATTTTTGAGTTCGATGACTTTCCTTATCGTTTAGCTGAAGCTATTTCACAAGACTATATTTCGAAGTTAGAAAATTGATTTCAATGATTACATTGGCAGAGTGACTATGGTGTCAAACTGTAAAACACGTACTAAATATTTTGGTCATAAGTTCGTGCCTTGCACAAGCGCAACTTTTTTCTCTTACATTTTTTTCAATCCTTAACTATACAATATGCAAATAAGTAACAATAATTTAAAAACATGTGAAAGATATTTTAAAAATATATTACTCTGAAGTATACACAGAAATAATTTAGGAGCATATTTTCCACAATCGTTTCTGTAGCCACGAATTCTTCTACTTATGGGTATTACTTCGCATTTCCTAGATCAAATAAATATATGGAATGATGCAATGTACATTTACTTCAAGTCAATTCCATTTATTACTGATAAGTACTATTGAATTAAAGTTTATTTATTTATTAGGTGTTGAAGAATCTAAATAATTCTTTAATTAACAAGGTAAATGAACAGTAAAACTGCAGAAGCAAACAATATTATCATGTAGTCAAGAATTGAAAAAAAATCTTAGAGAAAAAAATGTAACTTGTGTGGGGCGGGAACTTGCAACCAAACCATTTCGTGTGGACTTCACAGTCGAACCATAAACCGCTCTCGTGCAATCATTGCGATGAATTGTCACGGCGGCAACGGAGCAATACCGCCGTTGATTCATGGCAACGCTGCTGCCTTGAGACGATTTCCCCCCTTGCCCCGCTTTCATGCAATAAACAGCTGCGAATTACTTTACGCATTTGTGAAGGAAAACGATAGTGGCTCCGCCTTGTATTCGTCTGGCAGCCACATTATAGTAGGTAATGATCTCACTGTAACGAAATCTACCATGCCTACGAAATCTGTGACGTCACGCGAGGGGACTACCGCCTTAACATTCTCCACTCTTCTTCATATGTAAATCTGGACGTTGCAAGGAGTGCAGTGTTTTGAAAATGTACTCATTCCGATATTTTTATAATAAAAATACATTTTTCTACATATTTCTGATTATGTACCTGACAATCATTAATAAAGAAAGGGAAAGCTTTAATGCAGCGCGCTCTGGTCGTCGTTTGGTCCGATTATGTTGATGCTCAGTAATAGGAGCCTTGTAATGTGGAGCAAACATTTTCAGCTCGACAGCCGCCGAATCTATGCATTTTTCTTATACAATGAGAATGTTCTGAATGAAATGAGGACCAGAGCGCGCTGGGTTGAAGTCTCCATTTCAAATGAGCTACCATTCGACGCAAAATCTTCTCATACAAGGACGTAAAGTCACACCCCGGAAAAGCATGCTTTTCTGTATGGCATCGTCATATTGATGATGGTACACAACAAATTCCGCGTCAAGTTTAGTTCATCTGTTATGCACGAGGATGCCCTTAATCGTAAAGACCAAATGAGAGTTGGTTCAAGTGTGGTAGTAGTTCGATATCCCACTACAGTCAATCCTGTCTGTACGTGTGTCATCGATGCTTTCCGCCTGCAACAGATCACTGCTCGTTTTGCTTTGCGCTCGACCAGCGGCATCGCGTTATGTTTATGTATACATAGAAAAACAAAACGAGCGGCGATACCTTGTGGACATAACGCGTCCACGGCACACTTATAGACGGAGTACAATGTAGTTGTATCATTGACTAAGAACAGGATATATCACCCATCCAATGCTTCTCTCTGTCATCCAGATTGGTAGCTCATTACCATTTTCGTGTCACGTCCAACGTTACCGATTCAACATTGGAAAAGACCACAACGCTATAGAAACGGTGAAAAGGGCAATTAAACCAAGCCATACTCAATAGTCTTTTAAATGTACAGAGTGGCGAAAACTATGATGTATACTGGGCCGCCGTATAAATGGAACCTAACAGTTCGGTCATACGATGCAGCTCTTTTTATTTATTTGGTTAGTTTACCGAATTAACCAATTCACTGTAGTATGTACAAACTATTCTATTCATGCAAATCAGTTATTAGTAGCATCAGTTGTTTTTACAACCTTTCGAAATACTACTTACATTTTGTATGTGTATACACGATAATATTACTAAATCGGTTGTATTTTACATTTAATTTTGTCAATTATCGGACTGGCATCTGTATCATGTATACCATGAAGTGCAATTATATTCGCCAACAAAACCATACAGGTACTCCAATAACGTATGGGTCATTCCACGCCAAATCATCACCTTTTTCCCTCGATGTCTGGGATTTTGTTCAAATTGAAATATGTTGTAGTCTATGCAAAATTATGGAGGGCTTAAGTCATCATTTTGCCAATAATGAAATTGTTTAAAAATTGCAGGTCATTGAAGTTTGCAAATTTAAGCGACTTTTACGAAAAGTACCTTTAGAAAAATATTTTTATCTCCGAAATTATTAAACATACGAACTTTAAGTTTCTTTTGTTTTAATCGTAAAGGTATGGCCTATTTGGATAAATTATTTTTAAGTTGTAGATGTTTGTTTTTCATACTGCAAATTATAAACAAACATTATGTTGCGCATTAAGGTTCAAGGACACGATTTTAAAAATCCAAAAATAATACAATCGAATTCCGTGAAGTTTTCTCTATATGATAAGCTTTCCTCTACTTTAATCCGGCTATCTACTAACGTCGAAGTAACTTGTTAAAGACGACGGTACGCTCCAATTCAGGTAGACGTACCGCGCGCTGACGCGACGATCGAATGACCGCACCGCTTCTATCCTGTATTCTTTTGTAGAAGTTTGCAAACATAGGTGACTGGTTTTCTAGCTATCTTAATGATGTCATTTGTACTTACAGAAGAATGTTATTTACCTACCCTTAGCCAATTACTCTGTTCTCATAATCGAAATTATACTAGCTTGTTTCTCTTTTACTTGGGATGCATGCTGCCTCTTTGTTAAAAAAATTGGACAAATTACTTTACCGCTTCCTTGAGATGTACAACACGAAACTTTTTAAATTAGTTTTTAACAGTTATGTTGTTAATGGCTTATTTTGACAAAAGAATTTTAACAAGTTTGAAAGAAACTATAAATTATATTGAATGGTTCTTTTCTTGTAGAGTTATAATTAGTCATCCAAAGAGGGTGGTACTAATATTGCGAAAAAACCCACCATTTGGACCAAACAGTAATAAACCGTGGTATTGTTGAAACTTGGTAGCGTCTTGCAGGAATTTTTGATTTGCGATGTTCTTCCATGCTAACAATAAAGCAGCGTACTATCCCATTCATTTCCAAATCTTGATCAAAACATGTTCATTTGTATAACGTGTTCTGTGCAATTATAACGGGAGAAAAAAAATAATTTGGTTGAAACTGCTTTGGCTGAAGCAGCACCATATGGTCTATCATGCCCGAAGGCAAGAAATGTTGATACTTCAAGTAGTACACCAAGTAATACTTCAATTAACACTGTCGATGTGGTGAGTTTTACGAATATATTAATGTCATTTGTTGGAGAGTCTCCGTTAACAAGTAGAAATTTAAAGTGGAAGATACGAATATTAACAAAAATAGTCCGCGTCCATAGTATCGTAAAATCAAGTTTGGTAAGTGAGCAAAATAGCTCAAATAGGCGACTACAAAGCGAGGCGTCGCGTCAGCGTGTGTTCCGTCTAGTTGAATTGGGGTGCACCGTTGTCTTGAATAAATTACTTTGACGTTATTAGATAGCCGCATGAAAGTAGAGGAAAGCTTACCTTATAAAAAAAAACTTCAAGGAATACAATAGTATTTTTGGGGGATTTTTAAAATCGTGACTTTGGAGCTCAATTTGTAGCATAAAAGTTTGTCTATAATTTGCAGTATTAAAAACAAACTTCTTCAACTTAAAAAAAAAATATCCAAATAGGCCGTACTTTTACAATTAAAACAAAAAAAATGATGTTCATATCTTTATTAGTTTCGGAGATAGAAATGCTTTTATAAAGGTACTTTTCGTAACAATCGCTGAAATTTGCAAACTTTAATGATCTGCACTTTTTAAACAGTTTCATTATTGGTAAAATGATGACTTGAACCCACCATAATTTCGCGTAGACTACAACATATTTCATTTTGAACAAAGTCCCAGACATCGAGGGAAAAAGATGATCGATTTGGCGTGGAATGGAGAATGACCCATATTCATATATGTGTACGGTTGAGTTCAAGTTGAATATGTTAAAAAACGAATTTAGAAGTAGTAATTAGTCGTGTAGAACAAAAATCTGCTAAGCGACATAAATCATTACATTTATGTGAAAATAAAACTGCGAAAAAGTCAGAATGGCAGCCAATTTAATAGGTATACACACGCATGAAAATTAAATTTTCGGTAGAGATGGGGCAGTGTATAAACACTGTTTTCGGTTATTGTTGATTTCGTAAAATGATCGAGTTGGTCAAAAACCGTATTGTATGAACAAGCTGTAAATAAACCTGTACATAGTACAAATATAAGCTTCTGAAGCTCGGCTCAAATGAACCACTAACTGTGATAAAGTGATTTCGAATTTTTTACTCCTAGTAAACGGGTACTACAACAGAAACAAATAATTTTCGAGATACACCTTTGAGTTATTTTTCAAAACTTATTACTAGTAAAACTAGTATAACTTATATACATGTGTAGTATCATAGTTTTGTAGGACTTTGGTTTTAAGAACAGAAAGACAGTTGTAAAAGAAAGGGAGTGTTGACGGATAAAAGTCAGACCCAAGGACCAAGCGATCGGCCAATGCGTCGCAGATGCTTCTAAAGGCGTGGTGGGAGAAAAGACAAGGGCCAGCAAGGGTTTTTTTGCTCGCAGAAAGCGGGGAGAGTTATAAAGAGAGTCGAGAGTGTTCTTACGAGTCGAGAGAAAGTAGTTGCGTTTTAATCTAGACACAGTTTTGTAACCTTATATAATTTTCAGTCCTAATAAATTATATATTCTTATATCTAACACTACACATGTATGTATCCGGCACCCACACCACTCATGGATCACGTATGATCCCTACTGTGCCAACCAGGCATGGAACGACACAATATACAATGTACAGTTGTCCCCCGAAATATGCGGGTGTTCGAAACATTGATGTATCGCATATTTGAAAACTCGAGCAACTATGAGACTTCCCATCCCACTCCTACCGTAAATTTGTATTACATACATAGTTACAGGCTGGGAAAAATTTAGTTATTGGGACGATGAGGAGAGGGCGGGGATGATCTCAATAGAAAACTATGTCTCAAAAACTGCAATGATAGCGGTTCGAAGTGATGCACTCTTATAGGTTCCAAGATATTAACAAAAACATATTAGTCCGACTACATTGCATGCTGTTCATATATATATATGTATATATATATATATATATGTACACAATGCGTATACATACACAGCTGACGCGTTAGCCGCTTCGCTCGCTGGCGAATATGGTTTGGCTATTTTTCATCAAGTCGCCAACCAGCACTCCGCTTACAGCACAATGCGACTGCCACATTATTTGTGGTATTCTTATTCCTATTGTACGTATGGGCAGAATATAATGCAGTTGTACTAATATATTTTTGCTAATATCTCGAAATGTCTAAGTTTGCGCCATTTCGAATCACTACTAATTCTTGAGGCATAAGATCTCCATTAAAACACCTCCACCCACCGTCTCGATAACTAATTTGGAGTCACATACTTACTGTTTTCTAGAAAGAAATCTTAAATACTTGTTGCATGAAATATATTTACTAAAATATATATTTTAAAAAATTAATAATGTTATTAAAAAATTCTTAGAATACTACTTTTTTTCGTCGCCAGTCGTACGTACCGGAAGAAGTTTTTCAAAATGTTAAATTTTTCAACATATTTCAATTTGATGAAAATCGAATAGGCAATCTTGGTATAAATATATACCCAAATGTAGCCTAAGTAGAATTTCTTTCGTCTTTTAAATATTATGCAATATACTGCACTTTGGATTTTTTATATATTTTTGCATATTACGCGTATTCTTTATTCTTTCAAACATTTAAATTTCCTAAAAATGCATAACATTTTTTAGTATATTTACTATATATTGTGTGCATATATTATTCATATTTCAAGAAAGTGTATTACAATATTTGTAATTCTTCAACGTCACGGTGACTACAGAGATTGTAAAAAACCGCATTTCTTAAAACTGCGTCAGTAGAACCTTGCATTGAGGCATAACTCAGAGAATATATTGTGGTTGGTAAGACTTAAACAAATTCTCAAGTGATATTTTTATGTTTCTAACACAATGGTCTTACAAGTTTCATAAATATGAATTATAAGAATTGCATTTGACACTTTTTATATTTCAATTTTACGGTTCTATACCTTTCATTACATGCTTCTAGAAAATTACCAGAAATTTGAGCTTTCTTCTGCAGTAATGGTTCTGAGCATATAATTATGATATTATAGTAGCGTAATTAATTTTTTAAATTGATAACGATATTAAGAGAACACACTCCAGTCATGTTATGAAATTACAAGTAATTAAGTGAGCTTGTATTTTTGTCTTATTTGTTACGAGGAAAATTTCATCTATACATTGATAACATAAATGTAAAGTAATACAAAAAGTATGAAGATAAATCATAGTTTGTATACGCCGCGGCGTACCAAAAGGTAGTACGCCTGGGGCTCGCCAGAGTAGCACCCCTGAGGGCCTAAACCGAACGCGCACCCCCTCCATAAACCTCCACCCTAGCGCATGCGCATAGCTACCTCCATTCCCCCAAGCTTGCTGACCCAAACCCCCAAAGGGGTATAAAAAGCCCTTTCAATCCCAAGGAAAAGTCAGAGAAGAGAGCGAAGGAGTAGACGCCAGGAAATCTCAGTGGTACATCGCTACAGTTAAGCTCCTATCCTACCCAGCCAAGCTCCGGCGTTGCTCCCTTGTAAGGACTTCGCGGACTGACGGTAGCTCTAGCCTATCTCGAAACTACCCACTATTCGCGATACTCCCTTACTCGGCTAAGGCTCCGGCGTTGATCCCCTGTGTGGACTTCGCGGGCCGCACCGTCACCCGTATACCGCGAACCGCGACAACGAAGTCTCTGTACGCCCGCGCCTCATGGTTGACCTCGCGCACAACCCCTTGCCGCGAAACACTGTTACGAACACTTGGTGAAATATTGTACACAAACTCTTAAATATACTGTTACGTTACAACTCACGAGTGATCTTTCTCTGTGACGACCTTGAACCCCCCGTAGCGCACCTCTAAGCGTTACAAGTTATATTTGTTTTACACTTACAGATTGTGCATATAATCACCACAATTTTTTCTGCGTCAACTTGGATAAAATTACTCTTATTAAATTGTGTATCCTTTGGAACTATTCAACATTTGTCTGAAACAATTTTTAGCATAATTCACAGCTTCCAAATGTTTTAAATAGATTTATTTTAATGAGACACCGTGTATGGCGAGTAAACAGATTTCCTCGTGTTGCGCTGAACAGAACGATCTATTTGGGTCTTTTGACTTTATCGTTTTAGCGACATTTCCATAGGTATTTCTTACACTCGCCGCATTAAAATACAGAGGGCGTATGAAATACTTTGATTTTTTCGAGGTCGGTATTTCAGAACATGTGACACGAAGTCCTATAACATGAGTGGTCTATTCTGTACCTTAGTTAATAATTATACCATCCTTCTTTCAAATTTGAAAGACAATATATAGTAATATATGTTGGGGAATGTTTTCGGTTTTTTGCTGTAAAACTTAGGTAAACAAAATTGAAAAACCCTATAAAAATCTGAAAAGTACAGATTTCGTAGTGATCTTGTAAGAGCACGACTTTTATACTTCTATGGTAATAACATACCATTGTCCCCGATTATTTTAGATTTTTTTGAAAAGTGCACCCCAATTCAAAAAATCGAAAACCAACTTTTTCAATGTTCTTCGCGTGAAAAAACAATCTCCACTTTAAACTTTTGTATGTCCTGTTACGAACCTGGGTTGCGAGCACCACGAGTGGCCGGCGGAGTTTTGTTTTAGGAATGCGATACGAATTCGTTAGGTTGGAGCGCGAACGAACCTGACGCGAAGCCAGGGAGTCGCTAGGATTATTGATAGCAAGGATGAACCCGATGCAAAATCGGGGAGCCTCTAGGAGGGTGATTTAAGCGCGGGCGAACCCAATGCGAAATTGTGGAGCTAGTGGGAGGTTGGTAAATTCACAGACGAACCCGATGCGAAATCGGGGAGCTGTAGGATGCAGAGGAACCTAACGCGAAATCAGGGAGCCGATAGGATGGGCGAGTTGCGTGGACGAACCCAATGCGAAATCGGGAAGCCACTAAGGTTGGAATGAGTTTTAACTTGGATATAGTGTGCTGAATCCGAACCTGATACGAAATCAGGGAGTCGCAAGGATTGTTAGTTCAGGCCTCGTAACTAGTTATTATTTAATATATCGATACAGCTCGAGCGGTAAAGCTGTATAGTGTGGGATCGTTACTTCAATTTGGATTATAAGATTGAAGGTTGGGTTTAATTAACAACTCTGAAATTCATCACGAGCAATGAACAATACATTACTGAATAGTGTTTTGTACAATTGTTAATATCGCGAAAATTGAGTGTTGAAAGGTTAAATTATATTACCTAGGTGATGCTCGGTTTTGACGCACTGGCAATGCGGGGGTTTGATTCGAGAGACGAGTGTAGAGATTTGCTTTAATAGGATTTAGACCGACTTGCGGCTCATATATGGTTTAATGTTGGTTTGAAAGGGAACTTGTGCCCGATCTTGCTGGAACAAACGATTCTCGAACGTACGCGAAGCAGTGTAACGTCGCGTCGTGATTTCTTGCTTGGTACTGCCACCGAGGCTTAATTTTCGGGGGTTTATTTAGAAGATTTCCATATTAGGTAATGTACGATGGGGTTAGACGTTGAGTCAGTCCTGCTTCCAGCAATCTAGGGCAAGCCCTTGTGTTCCAAAGGAGATAAACTCTAAACAGTGCGTTCCTTCATTTTCCTTTCCAGACGAGAGCTGGAAGAAATTCCAGTGAACGAAATAATATTTTCAAATATTATCCATACGTAACAGTCCTTTATATAATGAGTACTGTGCGTGATTTTTAATATTTCTACATTCAGAAGGGCAATGTATAAATAGAAATAGTTGCACATTCATGACGGAAGTTATCGAACTCAAAAATTCCAAAACTTCTGCAAGCCGGTACACAATTAGTGTAGATCTCTAGTAACACAAAACTATTTTTTTTTGTGGGTGCTAATTTCCACTTTTTTAGGGTGAAATCAACCACCAAAGTTTTAGCATTTTTTATTTTTTTCAGTATAACTTTGTAATGGTAAGAAGCAGGACAAAACTTAAAGGAATAAATTGTTCAGGTTTTTAAGTTCTACAGCCCTACTGCAATAAAAGGTATCTTCATCGTGCGATTTATTTTAAATAAACAAATTCTTCGTCTTTTTGCATACGTTTCATTTTTCTGTTTACGTATTTGATAAAAACAATTAATTACCCTTATACGTATATGGCTATGTTTCTATTCAATTCATCATTCTATTTGTATTTTCACCATGCAGTAGGTACTTTCTATCGTATTTCAAGGTCGAATATATATTCCATACTTAAACATTTATTTAAAAAAAATTATTGCATGTGTATATACAACATTTTCCAAGAACACCTGTTCTCGAGTGATTATTCGGAACTATCACGATCACCCTCTCCCCCTCAAACCGCTAAAATGCTCTTAATCAGTAATCAACATGTATATGTTTATGCAGAAAATAATTGCATTAAATAAATATATAAATATGTAAGAAATAAAGCAATATTTAATATGTGGGAGAGGGTGATCTTGATAACCACTCGAGAATAAGCGGTCTTGCAAAATATTTCGTATACACGTGCAATACATTTTTCTAAATACATTTTTAAGTGCAGAATATATTTTCGACCTTGAAATATGATGGGAAATACATATCTTATGGTGAAAAATACGAATAGATTAAAGAATCGTGCAAAAACATAGGCATATGCGTGTAATGGTAATTAATTGTTCTTAACAAATACGCAAACAGAAAGATTATTTTATTTTATATTTCTTTAGATCAAAATGAAAACTTTTTGGTAGGGTAAATGTACCTATTACTGCTTTTAACATTTGTAGCAAAATATAAACGTGTATTGCTACCTAGTGGCAGTAATGTGTACTATTTTCCATAAAGTCGTCGTTCATTTTGTCACTGAACGTGATGTTTCATTTCAGGTTATGGGCCCAGTCCCATGCTTCTGTTAGTTAAGAAGTCTATTGTTTTTAGTTACTATATCACTCTATAGTCAGAAAATAATTTTTGACGGAATTATGTGTTCGAGATAAGTTTTCCGGGTTTAAGATGACTACGAACTACCTTGTCAATGTGCCGAAGTTGAAAAGTAGAGAAAATGACAGTGAATGGACTTTCGCCGCGGAGAACTTTCTATTGCTTGAAGGAATGCTTCATTGTATCAAGCCAGCTGTAGGGAAAGTGATCGCCCCCGCTGATGACGAAACAACAAAAGCCAGATTGATAATGATTGTTGACTCAACGCTGTATGTGCATATCAAGAATATGTCAACGTCCAAAGATCTGTGGGAAAAACTAAAAAGTTTATTTGATGATTCGGGATTCACAAGAAAAATAAGCTTGCTGCGTACTTTGACCTCGATTCGTCTAGAAAACAGTGAATCAATGACGTCGTATGTAATACAAATGATTCAAACTGGACAGAAATTAAGTGGAACCGGTTTTAACATAAGTGATAGTGGATCAGGTGTCTATTGTTGGCTGGATTGACTGAAAAATATATGCCTATGATCATGGCCATTGAGCACTCTGGAATTAGTATCACAACGGATGCTATTAAAACCAAGTTATTAGATATAGCGGGAACGGATGTTGGCGAATATCGTGAAAATAATGCATTTGTAAGTTCGTAGAAGTGGTAACACAAGAGCAAAAATAAGTCTATGGCCAGTGGCAAAGATGGCGGCTCATCCAACAAAACAAATAGCAAATGCTATAAATGCAAACAACCTGGTCATTATCGAAATCAGTGCCCGAATAATGATTCTAATTAGTCAAATGAAAAAAAAATTGCGAGAAATCAAACAAATGCATTTAATGTTGTGTTCTTAAGTGGAAATTTTAGCTGAAACGACTGGTATGTTGATTCAGGAGCGAGTGCGCATTTGAAAGCTAATGAAAATTGGGTTATTAACCGGTGTTATGAGCAAAACGATGAGATTCTTGGTGCAAATAATAGCAAGTTACGAGTTTTGTGCACCGGAGATGTATATATTGTCACGAAGATAGATGAATGTGAATTTGAAGTGCCAGTGAAGGAAGTACTTAGCGTTCCAGATTTGACAACAAACCTATTGTCTGTAAGTCAACTGATGAGTAACGGCAATAAAGTTATTTTTACTGAGAGTGGCTGCAGTATCTACAATAAGAATGATCATTTGGTGGCTGTGGCTTCTGCAGTCAATGGAGTGTACATGTTGAGAATGCATAAAAGTGTATTGGCGGCTCCTGCAGTGTCTGCCAATGTGTGGCATTGCAGATTGGGACATATAAACAGTAATTATTTTAACAAAATGACATCAACTGTAGAAGGCATGAACTTGGATGAAAAAGTTGATATATCTAAGTTGTCGTATTCGATTTTCTGTGAAGGTAAGCAGTGCCGGTTACCTTTTAACCATGTTGGTTCTAGAAGTAATGAAGTACTTGAAGTAGTGCACACAGACATTTGTGGACCTATGGAAGTACAATCAATGGAAGGCAGCATATATTTTCTATTGTTTGTCGATCATTATTCACGACTGATATTTGTTTATTTTCTAAAACACAAAAGCGAAGCGTTGAACTGTTTCAGAGAGTTTAAAGTAAAGGCAGAAAATCAAACTAACAAATGAACCAAAACAATAAGAAACGACAATGACCTAGAGTTTTGTAACAAGGAGTTTGATTTGTACTTGCAGAAGGAAGGCATTAGTCATCAGAAGACAAACCCCTACACTCCAGAACAGAATGGATTATGTAAAAGATGTAATCGCACAATAGTGGCAAAGGCTAGATGCTCATTGTTTGTATTGGTAACAATTGATCTGATCGATTGGCATGAGTGACTGGTGTGTGGAAGCTGGCAACAATGGAATGAGAGGAGTGTGTATGACGTTGTGTGGATGTGGACATAAAAGGAAACGCCACAGACTGTTAATTTTTATTTGTTTTGTTCAGATACATTTTATTTCATTTCTGTTTCTTTTTTGTATTAAGTGGTTACATTAAATAAGATAATATATCAAACTTTCATAGTTTAATGCAACTCTTCACCACGTGTCCAACATAACCTTCAACAGTTTGACGCAGATTTAGGCAAGGAATTTTGTGCCGAAGCAACAAACACAGCAGTTTACTTACAGAATCGTACTATAGCATCTAGATTGGAAGGTAAAACGCCTTATGAAATGTGGCCAGGAGTCAAACCGGGGGTGAGCCATTTGAACATTTTCGGCAGCAAGATTACAGTTTATATTGCAAAAGAAAAAGAGGTAGAAATGGGATAAGAAGTCCGTAGAACACATACTAATTGGTTATCCAGAAAATGTAAAAGGGTATAGAGTCTACAATCCCACAATAAGATTTATAACAACTAGCAGATATGTTATAGTTATGGAGTGTGAGAAGAACACTGATGTCACTGTTCCAGTGAATGAGACCAAGATTGTTGGGAATATATCAGACTCAGGGGAGCAAAGCAGTACAGAAGAGGACGATACGTTCACTACAAATGAAACCTTGGATGAAACGTATGTACCAAATGATAGTAACGTTGAAGATACTGAAAATACATATGTTTTACGTAGTTCCAGACCCGTAAGGGAGAGACAGAAACCAGAAAGGTAAGGCTCTTCAAACATGTGTATCTGTGAAGGAACTCTTGATGATGCGAACGGCTTAACCCTAGAAGAAGCGCTGAGAGGACCTGAAAGAGAACAGTGGCTGAAGGCTGTGAGTGAAGAAATACAGTGTTTTGAAAATAATAGCGCGTGGGAGCTAGACGACACTCCAGTTAACAGTACTATAGTGAAATGCATGTGGGTCCTTAAAAAGAAATATGATAGTAAGAACAATGTTCGTCTTCGTGCAAGGCTTGTGGTCAAAGGATTCATGCAAAAAGAAGGCATGGACTATGTTGAGCCTTTTTCACCTGTGGTGCGACACACAATTCTTAGACTTTTATTTGCATTCGCTGTTAAGTTGAATCTAGATAAAACGCATTTAGACGTAACTACTGTTTTCCTGAACGGGGACCTTGAAGAGACTATATATATGCAGAAACCTGATAGTTTTCCAAATTCTAAAAATGAGGGGGGGGGGGGTCATAGATTAAAAAAAGGCAATATATGGTCTAAAGCAATCTTCAAGAGCCTGGTACAGAGATGTTGATGATTATTAGTATGGGCTATAAGAAGTCTATAATTGAGTCTTGTTTATATGCGAAAAATAATAATAATTGTAAAACGATTGTGACATTGTATGTGGACGATTTCTTTGTATTTTCTAATGATATTTCAGAGACAGAGAACTTAAAAAGTGTTTTGGCTTCACATTTAAAACTCAAAGATTTAGGAGATGTAAAACAATGCCTAGGAATGAGTGTAAATGTAGATAAAGCTAATGGGGTTATAACATTAAGTCAGGAAAATTATGTAAATCAATTATTAAAGAAATTTAATATGATGGAATGTAAAACAGCTGATACCCCTATGGAAGCTAAGTTGAATATAAATAAAAGAGAAAAATGTAATGCCCAATATCCCTATCAACAGCTTGTTGATAGCTTAATGTATCTGGCAGTATTAACTAGACTAGACATAACCTTTTCTGGTGGTTTTTTCAGCCAGTTTAATAACTGTTATGATTCGGAAAATTGGTTGTATGCTAAAAGGGTTCTAAAGTATTTAAAGAAAATAAAACATTTTGGTTTATCATATACTAAAAATGGTAATTCAAAATTGGAGGGTTGAGGATTCATAAAGTGGTCTCTTAAAGTGGAAATTAGCACCAACGAAAAATAGATATGTATTACTGGGGATCTACAGTACTTGTGTACCGAGTTTCAGAATTTTTGAGTCGGACAACTTCCCGTATCAGTTATCTAAAGCTATCTCACTTGTCTATATTTCGAACTTGGAAAATTGATTTCAATGATGACAGATGAGATACAGTATAGACCTATCATCCAGTGTTGTTTTCTGTCACACAGTTTGGGGGTCTCGAGACCCCCTTACCATTTCCGTGTCACGTGCGATGTTACCGATTCAACACCAGAAAAGACCACAGAGCCATTGAAACGGCGAAAAGGACAATTAAATCGAGCGATAGTCAGTAGCCTTTTAAATGTACAGAGTGGCGATAAACTATCGTGTATACTCGGCCGTCGTATACATGGACCCCAATAGTTCGGTCATACGATACGGTTTCATTTCGTCAGTTAGATTATCGAATTAACCGATTCACTGAAGTATGTACAAACTATTGCCGTCATGCAAATCACTTATTTGCTGAATCAAATTTTTATCACCTTTCGAAATACTATTTATATTTTGTATGTGTGTACGATAAACGTATTAAATCGGTTATTTTTTATGGTTACTTTTATCACGTATCGGAATGGCACCTGTATCATGTATACCATAAAGTGTAATTATATTCGGCAATAGCAAAATCATGTAGGTATCCAAATAACATATTCATGATGAATATGGTAAAGTCAGCTAGTCACATTAAAGAACGTAATTTAAAAGTAATACGTAGACGTTGCATTTATCTAAAGATAAAACTGAGAACGAATCAGCATGGCAACCAATTTATGAAGTATATATATGCATGAAAATTAAATTTTCTGTGGAGATGGAGAAATGTGTGGACACTGTTTTCGGTTAATCTTGATTTGGTAAAATAACCGAGTTGGTCAAAAACCGTATTGTGTGAACGAGCTGCAAATAAACATTTACATAGTCCAAATATAAGCTACCGGAGCTCAACTCAAATGAATCAGAGCCAAAAATCGTATCCCGAAGAATGGTTTCGAAATTTTTACTTCTAATAAATGAGTAACTATTAAAAACTAATTTTCGAGTTAAACTTTTGAGTTCTTTCAAAACTGTTTACCAGTAAAACTAGTACAAGTTATATGTATATGAAATAATCCCTTAATATCGTTTTCGTAAAGCGAAGATGAAACGTATGGGAATTGAAATTTATGTTTTTCTGTAACAATATTTTTTTCCATTAATCTTTCATGATAGATTAACGGTTACTATTGATCACAGCTACGTTTCGGACTCTGTGATCTAATATCAAATGTGAATGACCTAGACTGCAACAATGTACCGTCGATTCTTCATCACAAGTAGTATGCTGTGCTTTAAACCAAGCACTATGGGGATTTTTTAGAGTGTATGCTTTTATGCAACTTAACAGGTTCGTATCGGTATTCCAAAGAGAGCTTGTTTTCAGCATGGAAAGTTTGTTTAATATGTGTGTGTATAGTTCAATATGTATATATGCATATACTGTACAGTTCTTACAATATTTTCTCGCCAAGAACTCGAGCGAACCCGTGGATAAATGCGTAGATTTCAGTCCAATCCCCTATGATGGGTGGAGGGGGGGGGGGGGGGGGGCTCCATGTCCGTCGCTATATCAAAGGCGAAACATACGCTGTCACAACACCGCAAACAAAAATCATCAGTCCGACCAGTCGTTGTAGGACTAATGCCAGCGTTGCCTTTCTCGTATTCTAGCCTACAGCAGAGGAGGCCGCGAGGACTGCCTCGCTTGGAAACACAATTCGCGATCAGTGAAGCGAGTTCGGCTCGCCTTTGATCAGAGCCGAGCGGTTTAAAACCCCATACAATGTATGAACTCGTTAATGTAGACTAAAAAACTTTTTTTATTATTTTTTCCTTAATAAATTTTCTTTCAACATATTCGCCAAACTTTTCTAGTTAAAATGAGACCAAAGACGACATAGTTCGAATTATAGTTACCTACGAAAATGCGAAAGTATTGTATTAATACAGGAGTTAAGAGAAGTAGGAAATGGAAGAGAAGTAAATCGCTGGAATAGATGTATTGTATAGAGCAAAAGAAAGCTACAGGAAGTGAAGTGCGTAGCCTATGTATTGCACATATCAGCTGCCTTTAAAAAACTTATAAATTGTATACTTTACGTAAGTATATCATATTCAATGCCATAATGTTATTAAAATATGTATTTTGCTAGAAACAATCCATTTCTGCAATTTGTTAGAAACTATAATACAGCGTACTTATTCCATAAATGTTAAGTAAAAGTGTGTTTGGTTTCATTTTAATAAAAAAATTGCATTAATATGATAAATAAATTACTTTAAAGAAAGATAAAAAAATGAAAAACTTTTAAGTTTGCATTGCATTAGCACAGCGGGCATTTAAACTTCTTCGAATGCTCGGCTTCTCATTCTCACTTTGTCTTTCGCTCGTTGTTCTTTCCGACGACAGAAATCAGAGGAGGTTTGAGTTTCGTGTCCTCAGCGGACTTAGGCCCAGCTGCAGTCTTGGCGAGATAACATTGTATGTGTATGTATCGGGCACCCATGTCACTCATGGATCATGTATGATCCATACGGTCCGAACCAGACATTAAGCAAAACAATATACAATGTACAGTTGTCCCGCCGAATTACGCGGGGGTTCGGAACATTTATGTATTGCGTTAATGAAGGCTCGCGTAATTTTGAGACTTCCCTTCTCACTCCTACTACAAATTTATATTACATATGTACATACATAGTTATAAACTGGGTAAAAGTTTAGTTATTGGAACAAAGAGGAGGGGGTGGGGATGATATTAATCGAAAGATATGCGTGAACAATTACAAGGTAATTATTTAGAAAAGCGGGGTCTCACCGATTTCGATGATTTTTGAGTATGTTATAAAAATCAACATTTTGAGCAACTTTTTCCTATACATATAACCGCCGCTCGGCCTTCGTTTCCGAAATTTGTCTCAAAGGAGATTGGTAATACTACATCAAATTTTGTCAATAAGTACGCGTCCGTGGGAGCGTATGCGTAAGCGTTTGATTGTCATCTGTCTATCGTTTCTATACATAACAGCATAGCGGCCAGCGACGAATATTGTACAATCTACAACATTTTTTCGAAATAATAACTGAAATATTTACAACTTCGTATAATATCAATAAAGATCATTAAAACAGAAATGAATGTGTGGCCGGCCGCCTCACGGCGGCCAGAAATAGTTCTTCGTCCCGAACCTAAACTTCATTAAATTAGTTACTAGATAGAAGAGTTCGATTTGAGTAAGGTTCGGGCCGGATTATTATTCCGGCCGCCGTGAGACGGTCGGCTACCCGAATCGAGTTCGGAAGCACTCCCATTCTACGCGTCAGTTGCGAGCTGCCTCGATGTATTTAAAGAAACAGTGGACAATCACCGACCAAATGTTTACGGATACGCTGCCACGGGCGCGTCCTTATAGAAAGAATTCAATGCAGGTGTACCGATCATTCTTCGAAAAAAAATTTGGAAACTAAGCCCGAGCGACGGTTATATGTATAGGAAAAAGTTGTTTGAAATGTTGATTTCTACAATATATTAAAAAATCATCGAAATCGGTGAGACCCCCTTTTTTATAAATAAATACCAATTACAATGGTAGTAACAGGATTGTTGTATAGGTTCCAAGATATTAACAAAAACATATTAGTACAATTACATTGCATGCTGTTTATATGTATATGTACACAATGCGTACACAGCCAGCCGACGCGTTAGCCGCTTCGCTCGCCGGCGGATTTGGATTGCTTATTTTTCGCCGGCGGATTTGGATTGTTTATTTTTCACCTCGTCGCCAAGCGGCACTCCGTTTGTGGCACGATGCGACTGCATTATTTGTGGTGCCCTCACTGCTATTATACGTATAGGCAGAATACAATGCAATTATACTAATATATTCTTGCTAATATTGCTAAACTTCTAAGTTAGAACCACTACTATTTCGTGACACATAAGCTTCCGATTATTAGGATATACCGCCTACCTCACTGTGGAGCCGCATGCTATTGACTAGAAATGTCCAATATGTGTTGCATTTTATATATTTACTAACATATGTATGTTATGAAAATAATAATGTTATTTAAAAATTCCCAGAACCTGAGGATCTACCCTTTAATGCCCGTCATAGACACAAATCGGGAAAAGTTTCTCAAAATAATGAATTTTACAACATATTTAAATTTCATAAAAATCGGATAGGGAATCCTAATATAAATATATACCCATGAGTAGCCTAAATACAATTTCCTTCATTATTTAAATATTATAAAATGTACTGCGCTTTGAATATTTTATATATTTTTGCATATTACGCGTATTCTCCATTCTTTCAAACATTTAAAGTTCCTATAAACGCATAAAAATTTGTAGTGAATTTATTATATATTGTGTACATATGTTATTCATATTTCACGAAAGTATATTGTACGTTTTGTGATTCTTCACATTCGCGGTGACTACAAAGATAACAAAAAACCGCGTTTATCAAATCTGCGTAAGTACTTCGAGGAATAATTATACCTCTGCTTACTTTTTCCTAGATGTTGAAGAACGAGCCTTGCATTGAGGCATAACTCAGATAATATATTCTGGTAGATGAGTCTCAAACAAATTTTCAAGTGATATTTTTATGTTTCAAACACAATAGCCTTACAAGCATAATAAATAAGAGTTAGAAGAATTACATTTAAAACTTTTTATATTTTAATTTCATGGTTTTATATTTTTGATTACATACTCCTAGAAATTTATCAGAAGTTTGAGCTTTCTTCTGCAATAATAGTTCCGAGCATATAATTATGACATTACAGCAACGTAATTAATTTTGTAAGTTGATAACGACATTATAAAAATACACTCCAGCCGTGCAAAGAAATTAAAATTAATTAAGTGGAGTCGGATTTTTGCTTATCTTTCACAAGAAAAATTTTATCTATGCATTGATAACATGACTGTGAAGTATTACAACATGTAAGAAAATAAATCATAATTATATTTCCTTTATACGCACAGAGTGTGCATATAATCTCCACAATTTTTTTTTATTCGCATCTACTTGGAAAAAATCACTGTTATTAAATTGTGTACTCTTTGAAACTATTCGACATTTGTGTGAAACAGTGTTTGGCATCATTCGTGGTTTAGAACATTTTTAAATAGATTTATTTAAATGGGACTCCGTGTATAGTGGTCAAACAGATTTCTTCGTGACGCGGAAAGAGAACGATCAACTTCAGTCTGTTGACTTTATCGTCGTCAGCGACACTTCCACAGGTATTTCTTACACTCACCGCATTAAAACCCAGAGGGCGTATGAAACACTCGAATTTTTTTCAAGGTCGGTATTTCAGAGCTGGTGACACGAAGTCCCATAAGATGATAGGTCTATCCTGTACCTCGTCTGTGCCACAGCGCTGTAGAAACGGTAAAACGGACAATTAAATCACGGCATGCGTAATTGTCTTTTAAATGTGTAGAGTGCAGATTTAGTATGGGAAGCAGTCATTTTGAGGGGGTAGTCCCTTCACGTGACATTTGAGATTTCGTAGGCATGGTAGATTTCGTTAGAGTAAGAGTATTACCGATAAGAATGTGGCTGCCTAATGAATACGAGATGGAGCCACTTTCATTTTCTTTCACGAATGCGTACAGCTGTTTATTACACGATAGTGCCGTAAGAGGGAAATCGTCTTAAGGCGGTAGTCCCAGGCATGGCAGAGAGTTGACTTTACCGACAAAATGGGCCAAGAATATGGGTTTGCGCGAAACAACTTTTCGTCCTTATAAAGGAGAATTTGGTGTCGAAATATGTCTCATTCGAAAGGGGAGGGTTCAGCGCGGGTCGGTCAGGTAGTCTTGTGATCAAATTATGTTGATATGTAGTAATATAAGCGTTGTAATGCGGAGCAAAAATCGACGGCTTGATAGTCGTCGTATCTAAGCATTTTTTTGGTACGGAGAGAATGATCTGCATGAAATGAATACCTGACCGACACGCGCTGAAGCTTTTTCTTTCGAATGAACTATCGTTCGAATCAAAAGCTTCTCATATAACGACGAAAAGTTGTTTCGCGTAAAGGCATGCTTTCTCGGATGACGTCGCCATATTGACGATAAAACAGAGCAAAATACGTATCAAGTTTAGTTCAGCTGTTATGCACGAGGGGCGCCTAATCATCCAGACAAAATGACAGCTGGCTGCGAGTACAGGAGTAGCTCCATGTACCACTACATTCAACCTAGCCTGTACGTGCGTCGTCGACGCTTTCTGCCTACAACAGATTGTTGCGCGGTTGTTTTCCGCCCGGCAAGCGACACCGCGATATATTTATAGAAAAGCAAATCAAGCAGCGATGCCTTTTAGACGCAACTCAACGCAACGCGTCCACGACACTCGCATAGGCGGAGTTCAATGTAGCTGTATCATCGTTTCCTTTTACATTTTGAAAAGTAATATGTATGGGAACATATACTGGAGAATATTTTCGGAATTTTTTCCTGCTAAACTTAGGTGTAACATATGAAAATATCTAGAGTAATCTGAAAAATGCAGATTTCGTAGTGAAGCTGTAAAAGTACTACTGTTATATTTTTATGGTAACAATATATTATTATAACTAT
This sequence comes from Eucera pruinosa, assembly GCA_028830335.1. Taxonomy (NCBI): domain Eukaryota; kingdom Metazoa; phylum Arthropoda; class Insecta; order Hymenoptera; family Apidae; genus Eucera; species Eucera pruinosa. The sequence continues at coordinate 662,306 of JAMYCR010000006.1, read as the reverse complement.
TACCCCCAATTTTTTAGATTTATTGGAAAAGTGAACCGTAGTCATAAAAATCAAAAACCAATCTTTTTGATATTTTTCAAGCGAAAAAGCAATCTTCACTTTAAATTTATATATGTTCTTTATGCAGTGACAGCATTACGTGATTTTTAATATTTCTACATTCGGAAGAACAATATACACATATACAGCAGACTCTCGACTCTCCGGCCCCTGCGGGGCGAGATCTCGGCCGGATAAACAAATGGCCAGTTAATCTGGCAGCATGCTTTATAGATTGTTATGTTTATACCAAAAAATTAATATTAAGTATATTGATAATGTTTAATATTTATACACACGTATGAACATACGGTACATATATACAATCGCACCATCTCAATATAATATAATGCTACGTAATATGTATGTAGTATTTGTTTAATTTCATCTTTCACAAAAAACTTGGTAATCTTTTCTGTTTCTTTTATTTCGTTTCTTTCGTTAATGTGATGTCACGCCACTTTCTCAAAAATGATATGTCAGTTGCTGATGAATCTTCTTCCTGTTCAACATACTTCGTCGCACTTACAAGTGCAATCTTTCCTTTTGCTGACTCACTTTCTCATCTCTATCTATATTTTAAGAAGTGCGGAATACTGTACTCGGAGATTTAGTACGAATGGAAAAAAAATTAATATGAGGTTGCGTATTTAAACAATTACAAATACATGTGACAATAATTACGCAAGAAAGTGAATAATTACAAAATATTTCATATCAACAAAAATGTGGTCGGATAAAACGGAGGCCGGTTCAAATGGGGCTGGATAATCGGGAGTCTATTGTAAATAGCAGTTGTAAATTCAGTTAACTGAAACTATTTCACATATTTATATTTTAAAGTTGGAAAGATAATTTTAATGATTGGATTGGCAGAGTTACTACGGGTTCAGACTGTAAACCCATACTTAACATTTTGGTCATAAGTTCGTTATTCATTTATTCGTAACTATACAATATGCCAATAAGTGGCAATAATTTCAAAATATGTTAAAGAAATTTTAAGAATATTTTACTCTGAAATATACGCACAGATAATTTCGGAGTACGTTTTATGCGATTGTCTCTCTAGCCACGGATTCTTCTACTTACGAGTATTACTTAGCATTTTCTAGATCCTTTAAATGTATGACATGACACCACGCACCTGTACTTCAATCCAACCATATTTATTAACGATAAGTAATATAGAAATAGATTTCTTTTATTTATTAGGTGTCAGCGAAGCTAAATGATTCTATAATTAACAAATCATATCAATAGTAAATCTATTGGTAGAAACTGATTTGTCATGCAGTTATGAATCAATAGAAAAATGTGGTAAAAGAAAGATTAATTTGTGCGCGGAGCGAACTCACGACCAAAATAATTAGTATGGGATTTACAGTCAGACCCCATAACCACTCTGCCAATCTATTCACTGAAATTGTTCTTCCTATTTCAAGATATACTGGTGGTAAATAGTGTTAGTTGACTGAATCTATTATTTTTGTTATCTATATGTTATTCTTCCTGATGTAGAACTATTAAAAATCACGTACGGTACTCACTGCATGAAAAACAAAAATTTACAGTAAGAATTGCTTTTTCGCGGGAAATACCTCGACAAAATTGATTTTTAATTTTTTTAACTACATCGCACAATTCCAAAAAATCTGAAAGATATTGGGGACAAAAGTTATAATAATACGTTGTTATCGTAAAAATATAAAAGTAGTTCTCTTGCAACTTCACTACGAAATCTGCATTTTTCATATTTTTTTAGGGTTTTTCATTTTGTACACCTAAAGTCTGCGATAAGAAAATCTGGAGAAAATCTTTAAACATATATCACTACATTTCCAATATTTCAGATTTTTCTCAGAATTTTTGCTTGCCATTAAGTAGGACAAACATGGCAAAAACTGATATTTCATTTCGTCCCCATTACTACCCCCTCAATCGAGATAGAGGATTGAAACTTGGTGTGAAAGCTTTTCATTGGCTAAGTTATCAAATGGTACATCAAAAGTCTAACTTGGTTCAAGTGCACTTTTGACCCCTTTATCCGGCTGTACCTTTTAACTTGCGCGGGGCGCGAACTTGCGACAAAAATATTTCGTACGGATATCATAGTCGGACCACCAACCGGTCTATATAATATATAATAACATATCCAAAGAAAACCTTTCACAACAAGTTTCATCCCTCCATCTCAATCTGGGGGTAGTAACGGAGAAGAAATGAAATATCAGTTTTTGCCATATTTGTCTTACTTAATGGCAAGCAAAAATTCTAAGAAAGATCTGACATATTACAAATATGGTCATATATGTTGGAGAATTTTTCCGAATTTTTTTGTTACAGGGTTTAGGTGTACAAAATGAAAAACCCTAAAAAATCTGAAACATGCAGATTTCGTAGTGAAGTTGTAACAGCATTATTTTTATATTTTTACAATAACAACATATTATCATAACTATTGGTCCCAATATCTTTCAGATTTTTTGGAAGTGTGCGCCGTAGTTAAAAAAATTAAAAATAAATTTTGTTGAGGTATTTCGCGCGAAAAAGCAATCCTTACCTGAAATTCTTATATGTCTTTTCTGCAGTGAGTACATTGCGTCATTTTCAATAGTTCTACATTCGGAAGAATAAGATATAAGTAACAAAAATAATAGATTCAGCCAACTGACATTATTTCATCTCTATATCTTACAATAGAAATAATGATTTTATTGAATCGATTGGCAGAGTGATTATTGGGTCTGACTGTGAGTCTCGTATAAGTATTCGGTATCGACGCCACGTTCCCGAATATTCGTATGTACATATACATATATATACATAAATATAAAGAGCATATAGTATATTTTTCTTTTAAACTTCACATTAAAGCCATAGAAAATAAGTACAGCAGTGTTAGGAAAGGCAACTCTTTCAAGAATACAGAAAAGTACAAAAGGTAGTGAAAATATAACCTCACGCCCCACGTGGCGTCTCGAACGCGCGTTGCAACATAACCTAACATATAAAATAGCTTCGAAATAACGGAAGCCCAGAAACAAACTGCACAGAATCCGGACCCGGAGAAAAGAGATGAAGAATGTGACTTCAACCAAATCGTAGGTAACACATTAAAAAGAAAGTGGGCAAAACAGTCTGACGAAATGCAGCCCAACAGAAAAGCAAGTATACCGTCTGTCACAACAAGCAATAAATATTCACTACTGTTAATTTTAATGAAAATAGATCATGAAGCAGAATATATACACATAGAACAAAGCTCAGGTACACAAAAAGAAAATAAAAACGACAAAAAACTCCCACCGCTGATCATGCATGGGAACATCAACGACCATCAGAAATTTATATCATTAACTAGAAACATAGTTAATAATAGGTTCCATGTGAAATATCTAGGGGACACAGTGAGTGTATTTCTACAGAACACCAAAGACTATAACAACCTGAAAAAAACTTCGAAAGAAAAAGGCCTGAGATTTCACGCGTACACCAGGAAGGAGGAAAAGAAAAGTGTTTATGTAATCAATGGATTATACGATGTAATAACTCCAGCAGAAATAAAGGAAGATCTCCATCTCCATGGAATAGAAGCAGAGAATGTTTAAAAAATGAAAGGTACCTTAAGACCCTTATATATGGTCTCTGTGTCAAATTCCATAAATTTGAAACACCTACAAAGCAAAAACCATACATCTGTTACACAAAAGTCATATGGAGTAATTACATAGTGAAAATGAGAATCATGCAATGCCACAATTGTCAGGAATGGGGACATTCAACTACAAAGTTCTTTGCAGCCCCAGCATGTTTGAAATGTGCTGGTAAACATCTTACAAAAGACTGCACAAAACCAAGCTCAGAACCTGCAAAAGGTGTAAACTGTGATGCAGATCATTCAGCTAATGCAACAGTGTGCATAGCATATATAAAAACAGACTGGCCTGGCTAGACAAAAACAAATCAGAAATAGCACAACAACAAACAAAGCACAAAACTACAATCACCCCATATGCAACAGTAGACATAAAAAATAAGGAACAATTCCCTGAATTAAGGGAACGACAAAGAGAAAATATTAATTTGGGAACATATAATGTACAAAACTCATGGAAGCCTAACTAAACAAACACAAACCAAAATAGACCATCAGAAAGCTATGAAAAAATTTTACTACTTTCACAACTAACCGATGAAATAAAAAAACTGAATGATACAATAAATATCACAAAAATGCTAACCGCAGTTAGGCAGCTCAATGCAAAACTCATGCACTGTCAGACAGGCATGGAAAAATTTGAACAATTTGTCCTGTTCTGTCAACGATTAGATTAACAGAGTCAATAAAAATATGTAGCTGGAATGCCAATGACATAAGAAATAAAATAGGGGAGTTAATAAACTTTCTAGCAAAAGAAAAAATCGACATTATGTTAATTAATGAAACAAGATTGAAGGACACAAATAATTTAAAATTGAAAGAATACATAACCATTAAGAAATGCAGGCACAATGCAGCATGAGGAGTGGCAGTTTTAATGAAGCAGAACATCCCATATAAAATCTTAAAACCAAACCATAGAACATCCTTAGAGTTCATCGGCATCACCTTGGAAAACAACATAACCATCATTGCAGTATACAATAACCCAAGAAACTATTTCACAGAAACAGACATACAACAGCTCACAATAGTAGGCAATAGGGTAATACTCATCGGAGATCTGAATGCAAGGCATAGGGCATGGAACTGCCATATAGCAAATCAGAATGGTTTAACAGTTTATATATTTGCGCAGAAAAATAACTGCACTATTCTCCCCACACACGAACCAACACATTACCCAAGTAACAGTTCAACACCCACAACAATTGACATAGCAATAAACAAAAATATACAAAACATTTCACAACCCATTGTTAAACATTAATTAAACTCGGATCACAGACCAATCATTTTCACCTTGGGAAAAGTAACAGTAAAATCACAACCAAAAACAATGTTTTCCTATAGAAATACGGATTGGAACAAATTTAGGAAAATATTAGATAAAAATCTGGAAATTAATAATAAAATCAGCACAACTACAGAATTAGAAGACACGGTGATTAACTTTACCAAGATTATACAAAACACCATGGATAAAGTCATAACCAAGAAGAAAGTCAGTATCAACAGGGATGAACTACCAAATCATATTACTGAATTAGTCAAAAGGAGAAACAAAATAAGAAAAATATGTCAAAATACAAGATAATCTCATTTAAAAATACAATACATCAACATAACACACAAAATCGCAGAAAGAATCAGAGAGCATCGAAACATCTCTTGGAAAAATAAACTGATGAAACTAAATCCCAAGGATAATTCGTTGTGGAAAATGACCAAGGCACTAAAGGAAAAACATAATCCAATACCACCGTTGCAAAGCAGTCACAGCGCAGCAATAACAGACAAAGAGATGGCAGAAGCATTAGCAAACCAATTCATAAAAGCTCACTCCATAGAACTTCAGCATAACACATTTGAACGAGAACGTATAACAGAAGCTGTATTAGATTTCCTATGGTAAAATGAAACAGAAAAAACAGACAATAAAGGAAAGGAATGGACAAAATTCATGACATCGCCTAAAGAAATAGCAAGAACTATAAAAAACTTACCAAATCTAAAAGCACCAGGTCCAGACAAAATACAGAATATAGTATTAAAAAATCTAAGCAAGAAGGCTATAGTACATGTTACTTATATAATTAATTCCATATTTAAAATGACCTACTTTCCACAACAATGGAAATTGGCACATATAATCCTAATTGCTAAACCTGGTAAGCCTGGCAACATCCCTAGCAGCTATAGGCCCATCAGCCTACTCCCAACACTGGCTAAAGTTACGGAAAGAATAACACTCACAAGAATGCAGAAATATGAGAAAAGTAACAATATTATTATAAAACAGCAGTTTGCATTCAGGCAGAAACACAACACTCTACAACAAATCATCAGGATCGTAAACAAAGTAGTAACACGGTTCAACAAGAACCAACTAACAGCAATGTTGCTGTTGGACATAGAAAAAGCCTTTGATAAAGTGTGGATAGATGGACTCATCTACAAATTAATACAAAACAAATACCCGATCACCATTATCAAACTCATATACTCATATATGCAGCACAGAGGATTCAGAGTTATATTAAATGGAACCGCAACAGGATACAAACCAATTCCAGCAGGAGTACCTCAAGGTTCAATATTGGGATCAGCACTTTTTAACGTATATCTTAACGACATAGAAGAATTCCCTAAGATGAACTTAGCACTCTACGCTGACGACACAACAATATACGCACAATCACATCATGCAGCAGTTGCGGCAAAGCAATTACAAATACACATTTCGAAATTAGAAAAATACTATGTGAAATGGAAAATTTCTTTAAACGCAGAAAAGACCGAAGTAATAGTATTCTCCAAAAAATACACCTGCAATAAAATCTATCAGCCTTTAAAAGTAAACAACACCACAACACAAACTACAAATAGCGTTAAATATCTAGGAATCACACTGGATACAAAATTCACCTATAAACACAATATGAAAAACCTCATCATAAAAGGAAACGCGATTTTGAAAAATCTATACCCGTTAATGATAAAAAAACTCTGTTCTGAGCCGTGATAATAAACTACTAATTTATAAAACTATCATAAAACCGGCAATACTATATGTCTCGCCCATATGGAGATGCACAGCCAAAGTCAATATTACTAAACTTCGGCGTTTTCAATACAAATGCTTAAGACTGATCTTAAACAAAGATAGATATTCAAAAATAAAAGACTTACATGACGAAGCTATAATAGAATACACAAGCGACTACAAAGAGGAAAATACTAAAAAATTCTATAACACACAACTAAAGAATAATGTGTTATTAGAAAATATAACAAAAGATTATATTAAATTAGCGAGCGAGCAGCATATCAAATATAAATTCCCTTTTTGGGATCTAGAATTAAATGTAGATTAAGAACTTGTTCAAAGGTAGAATAAGCTACGCATAGTTACTCTAAACAAACATACAGGGGTAATAAAGGTACCCGATCATTTTAGAAGTACGTTTTTGTATTAAATTTTCCTACAGTATAAGGGTAAATAAGAAAAACCACCGTAGCTGAAATCAACAAGACTGCAATATAAACACACTCTGAGGAAAAGTATTACAAAGATATAATATTTTTAGGGTATATAAATGTAGGAAGAAGTAGGTTAATCCCTTAGGAAAGGAACTACGGTAGACTGACAAGCAGAAATGCAAGAAATATTGTGCAATTAAATATTGTATATATATGTTTCTGTAATTTTCTAAGTGTTATGTAAATAAAAGTTTTTGAATAGCAAAAAAAAATTGAATTAGGTTTGACTGTAAATCCTATACCAATTATTTTGGTCGCGAGTTCTCGTCCCGCACAAGTTAATTATTTTCCCTATATTCTTTTTTTAATTCGTAACTACATTATAATTCTGTTCTCTTCTGCAGTTTTACTATTCATATGATCTGTAAATTATAGGATCATTTAGCCTCACTGACACCTAGTAAATAAAAGAAGTTTATTTCAACAGTACTTATCGTTAATAAATACGGTTGGATTTGTAGGCGATAATCTTTCAACTCCAACTTCTCTTCACTTTATTTATGAATTATCATTAGCACGAATTACGGGTGCCCTTCGCGTTCGCATCCAGACTGCACAATCCCCGGGCCCGATCGATCTCCCGGCTTCGTTCTCTCTTCGCTTCCCTCCTTGACGCCCCTTTCTTATCGTTGCCAGACTTTTGTAGCGGCGTTGGACCTACGACGCCACTTCATTTTCCTTTCTCACCTCGGTCTTCTGTATCTTTGTTTAATACCCCACAGATTAAAGTACAGGTACGTGGTGTCATTTCATAAATTTATTTGATTTAGGAACTGCTAAGTAATATTCGTAAGTAGAAGAATCCGTGGCTAGAGAGATAATCGCGTAAAATGTGATCCGAAATTATGCCTTCAGAGTGAAATATTCTTCAAATTTCTTTAACATGTTTGTAAATTATTGCCACTTATTGGCATATTGTATAGTTACGAATTAATGAATAACAAACTTATGACCAAAATGTTAAGTATTACAGTCTGAGGTTTATAGTCTGAACTCATAGTCACTTTGCCAATCCAATCATTAAAATTATCTTTCCAACTTCAAAATATAAATATATGAAACAGTTTCAGTTAACTGAATTTACAACTTCTATTTACAATAGACTCCCGATTATCCAGCCCCGTTTGAACCGGACTCCGTTTTATCCCGCCACATTTTTGTTGATATGAAATATTCTGTAATTATTTACTTTCTTGTGTAATTATTGTCACATATATTTGTCATTGTTTAAATAATCATCCTCATATTCATTTTTTTCCATTCGTAATAAATCTCTGAGTACAGTATTCCGCACTTCTTAGAGTATAGATAGAGATGAAAAAGTGAGTCACGCAGAAGGAAAGATTGCACTTGTAATTGCGATGAAGTATGTTGAACAGCAAGAAGATTCATCAGCAATTGATATATCATTTTTGAGAAAGTGGCGTGACATCACATTAACGAACGAAATGAAATGAAAGAAATAGACAAGATTACCAACTTTTTTGTGAAAAATAACATTAAGCAAATATTATAAACATATTCTGTAGCATTATATTATTTTCAGATGGTGTGATTGTATCGTGGCGGTTATAGCACCACATACGCCACTGCATTTCACAAAGAATTCTTCTATCTTTCGAATATTCTGGAACCAGGAGACGGCGTATTATGTATTTGCGCCTATTATGCATTTGCTCCGTCTCAAGTCTAAGCAGTGGACGTGGAGGGAGTTTCGTTCGCAGATTGTGAGGCACCGGGTTTTTTGGTAGTTTCAAATAGAGCCCAGATAGGGTCAATCGCGAACTCCCGCAAGGCCGTGATACAGAGGATACGATAAAGACTTCAGTGTAGAGAAACGAAGTTATCGGAGTCATTCCTTTCAAATAACCCTTCCTCTGTCGTTTAATCAATAGACAGAAGAACTCTCCATGAAATGCAGTGTCGTATGTGGTGCTATAAGCGGCACAATTTATATGTACCGTATGTACATACGTATGTATAAATATTAAACATTACAAATACATTTAATCTTGATATTTTGGTATAAACATAACAATCTATAAAACATGCTGCCTGATTGACTGGCCATTTGATTATCCGGCCGAGGTCTGGTCCCGCAGGGGCCGGATAATCGAGAGTCTGCTGTATAATTGTTCTTCCGAATGTAGAAGTATTTAAATTCACGTAACGCAGTCACTGCACAAAGAACATATAAAAACGTAAAGTGAAGATTGCTTTTTCGCGCGAAATATCTCAAAAAGATTGGTTTTTGTTTTTTATAGCTACGGTTCACTTTTCCAAAAAATCTAAAAAAATTGGGGATAATAGCTATAATAATATGTTGTTATCATAAACATATAAAACTAGTACTTTTACAGCTTCACAACGAAATCTGCATTTTTCAGATGAGTGTAGAGTTTTTCATATGCTACACCTAAGTTTTGCAATAAAAAAATTCGAAAATATTCTCCAACATATGTTGCCATACATATTACTTTCCAAAATGTAAAAACAAATAATGATAGAATTACATTGAACGCCGCCTATGCATATGTCGTGGATGCGTTGCGTTGCGTTGTGTTTAAAAGGCATTGCTGCTTGTTTTGCTTTTCTATATACATATGTACATATCGCGGTGCCTCTTGCTGGGCGCGAAGCAAAACGAAACGTCCTTATATGAGAAGTTTTTGAGTCAAACGATAGCTCATTCGAAAGGGGAGGCGTCAACGCAACGCGGTCAGGTATTCATTTCATGCAGATCATTCTCTCCGTATCAAAAAGATTGTTAGATTCGACGGCTGTCACTTTTTGATCCGCTTTACAACGCTCATATTACTACATATCAACAAAATTTGATCACAAGACTACCCGAGCGCACCGCGCTGAATCCTCCCATTTCGAATGAGCCATATTTCGACCCAAAATTCTCTTCTATAAGTGCGAAATGTTGTTTGATGCAAACCCGTATTTTTGGCTCATTTTGTCAGTAATGTCAATTCTCTGCCATGCCTGACCGCCATTGGGAACACTCCTCCTTAATAATGTTTCCGATTTTATTAATTCAAGTATGGTAAGAAAGTTTATGATAGGAAATTAAAAAAGTATTCTTTGCTCCTGTCAGCAGCATTTAACTATAAATTCGTGAAGCAGCAGATAATAGCAGGAAGAATACAAAATTGCTATGACAAAATAAAACAGCTGAGCTTTTGACAGTACCGAAATACACAATTAGATTAGTGCAACCAGCGGATGTGCATTGTTTTTTAATGTGAAAGAATTATGCTAAATATCTCTAATATGTCATTAATGTTAAATTTTAACAGAGATTTGCACATGTGGAATGAAATTTTGAAACTGTACTCGTTGATTAAGAATCAGTCTTTACCTCCACATAACAGAATTCGTTTAAGTACACAGGATTCTACTGTGGATACTGAAATGCAAAAGTAGATATAGTCGAAAGTCCTATATCATTTTAGTGCGAAATCACTGAAGATATTACGTATGAAATAAAAATATACGAAGACATAACTATTATACAACGTCCATAATAGAGAACACATTTATGTATCATTAATTCCTTTTAAATTATTTGCTACTTCCATGCTTTATTCAAGCGGTAAACGCTATTTTATATCCAATATTCTTTATGTGGTTACGGTAGCGGTCATGCTCAACCACCATCACCAATCGATAGCCACCAACCGAATTTCAATATAGAAATGTCAGATTCAATATCTTTAATTATGTTTAATATATCAATCTTATAAATAATTTGGAAATAATATTATTTCATAATATTATTAATGCTTTATAATAATATAATATTACTTTTGTTTTATATCTGTTACAAGTTCTCTTTTTGAAAACTCTCTTTTCAAAATCTCTGCCGGTAAAGATGTCAAAAACATCGATAGGTACAAAATTCGTGAAAAACGCATGGGATAGCACTATATGTTAAGGCTTTGCTTATTTATAAATACAAAAGTCCAAAAATTTCGTTGTTTTAATAACCTGTCTGTTTCTTCCTTCAAATTTTAAGCAAATATCTGGATGAACCAGACTATATTTATGCAACGATTTGAAAAGACTTCAAACCTATCATTTGGGCGTTTCAATTGCAAGAACAAATGTATTACAATCTAGGAAAAGCCCTGTTATTGCTAGATAATTGTGGAGCACATAAAGTTCCACTGAAGATACAAAACATTCTTTTTTTTAAATAATATATCTATCACCTAAAACAATACTTTTAACATAGTCAATGGATTAAGGCATTACTAAAAAAAAAACTAAAATCCTTTTTTGCCATAAAGTGGATATGCTATCTTATCGGGGTAGCAAGGTTTATAAACTTGTCAATATCAGTGAGTATATATATATATGTAAAACACTAGGTAAATCATGGGCAGAGGTACAATTTAGTAATGTTACAACGAAAATTATACTAATAAAATAAATATATAGCACAAAATAAAATTATAGTAAATTCAAATTTGGATTATTTGCGGAAAGGATTCGAAGACACTGCGAAAAAAATACTGTACCACCAGTCATCTTCAACTGATTTATAATTTCCAACATAATCTCCAAATATCAAGCGGTGCGCGTACAAAATTATTGTATTCTATTCATATTGGACAAAACGTTAGAATTGAAGTTGACTTTGGAATATCAGAACAGATTTGCAATCACATTCGTAATTCAAATGTCATCCACCATTCGGTAATTGCAGTGCGACCGTGAGTATTGATTTTGGTGATTGGTTGAAAACAATCGATAATAGTCGGTGGTTGGTGAACGACCGCTCCCTTAGGCTCCTGCAATAATTCACCAATACGTATAGTTTTATATCGCCAATCTTCTCGATTTAGAATATCTCACAAATGATGTTATAGTAAAGTCGAAAACAATATCTTGATTGATTAAAAGTTCCGTATAATCGCACAATGTGTTACGTTTGCGATGATAGAATCGATTACTTTTCAACGAGTAACTTTCGAAAATGGAGAAAAATAGGTATTCTCGTGGCTCCTGTTGTAGAACGTACTGATAAAGATTTGTATACAAACTGTCATGTTGCATACAAAGTATTTAGAAAAAGGCCTTCCGATACAGTGGCGCCACGTATGAAGTTGAATCAAAATCTTTTACAGAAAATGATTCATCATAGAGGGTACTGCAACTTTATTACGTATTTAATAAATTTTCCATTTCTATTTATTAAGCATCCTTTAATTATCTAGTTGTGTACAAAACTTTATGAAATCCGAAGTACCTCAGATAATTGATGTTTCCTATTAAGATAATAGCAATCAGAATGAGATGTCTATATTATTGCTTTAAATAGTTCATACTAATATTCGTAACTATTCGCATACGTTTCGTCATTGTATTTCCAATTTTGTCAATGAGGTCATAGAACATTTGAGGTCGTTGAATTCATCTTGTTCTAATCTATTCTTCTGTAGAAAAAATATACCATATGTCAATTAAAGAAAACAATTTAAATGACTTTACTGCTTGCAATTAAAACACTTAAATCGGTATATTATAGTACTGTAGCGTACACAGCCCCCCACCCATAGATTTTACAAAAATTAGGCTAATATATAACACAGATGTAGCGAAAAACACAATCGAGCGATGCGAATCTGCGTGGTGGTCCCTTTTCAGGGTCCGTGCTCGCCGCGCGGCAGCATGGAAAGTGCTCCGCGCCCCAAGCAAAACGTCAATTCCCGAGTAATCACCCTAGGCTGAAAACGCGCTACTGACAAGGTTTCTACGGCTTTCCTAGGGACGACTCACGACCACTCCTTACACACCTACCAGGGAAGACGTGTAACCGTTCCGGTTTACTACCGCACCCTGTCCTCCCGATCTGGCGGACGACTCCTCCACGGAGTACGGCCCCTTATTGCAATCTATCCCACTCCAAAGGGTCTGCTTGCAGACGTCTCTTCTATGGAGTACGGCTCTTCGAACCCTTCGTCACCCTTGGAATTGCAGACAACTCCTACTCAAGGAGACCGGCACTTTTCCAGGCTATCTCCTGTTCTCTCGACCGTTGCCCCTGCTTTCCGCCGCCTAGCCGATTCTGGCGACCTTACCCCACTCCCGTTCTTAAAAACGTCCCTTGTGCCCCACACGTTCGACAGGACTCTCTACTCCTCCTCCGTAGTATAAGTCGACGCTACAAATTGGCACACACCGCGGGTGCTAGTATAAGTCGACGTTACAGTGCCCATTTTCGTCAATTTTAATCCCCTGAAAGCAGACTTTTCAATTTGTTCATGCTCGTGGTTGATTCCGGGAATCTTTCGAGCTTGATTGACGATTGCACGTGGTGTGTCGACTAAGGTTCAGTAACTGAAGGACCTCTCCCGCAAGGGAGACTATACTAGTGTTTATTTAGCGCGACCTGTAGCTGAGTACTCCGAACGAATGTTAAGTTTAGACTGCCTCTTGCCGCGGACGATGCCGATCGCGAAGATTGCGGTTTTGCTAATAGCTTGCTGATTAGTCCCCTTGCATTTTTGACAGTTACCAATCAGCGAGCCTAATCAGAGTCTCGACACACCTCCTTGCGCCCTTAGCGCGCTGACTTGGAGAGGGGTGCCGAGGTGCTCGTGGGGTGATGAAGTTTGACAACGTTGGGGAAATTCCTCTAAGTGGTTGACCTTTCGGTGTCTTTACCGTTACAAACAGATGTCGAACTACCCTTCAGAATTTCCCCGCTTATGACACGGTCACGGCTATTAAGGGACGAGAGAAGCGACTTTCCAAAACTCTTAGTTTGACTTGTGAATTGCCTCCTCTCGTCGGGAAGTATATTGAACTCTAGGACACATGCAACTAAAAACGAACAAATCCTAAATCTCTAAAATAGCCCTTCACGCACGTCCGTGCCATAAACCGTGTTAGCGACGGGCGCTAACACAATTCAATGCAATTTTTAAATTATTATCATTTATAGCTCAGAATAGGTTATCTTGTGTAAAAAATGTATCTTAGCTTTCCAGAAAGTCATAGTGAACTGACACAGTAAAACCTCGATTATCTGAATCGGAGTATGACACAGCTGTTCCAATAATCAGTTTGTTCCGATAATCGATTTATTGTTTCTGTGAACGGGAAACGCTTTTATTTTTAAATATGTATGTTATGTATAAAAATTTTGTCAGAGATATATATATATAATATATGTAAAAAATATAATGTATATATAATTAATAATACATAAATGCAAACACTTCTGGAAACATTAACTGTAAACATTTCTATTCGTCGTCCGAATTTTCTTCTCAATGTTTTTGAGCTTCTGGCTGGTCAATTTCTTTTAATATCTCAATTTTTCATACTATCTGGTTGGGCTTCATACCATCTTAAATGCGTTGAGAGATATTCCGAATTACTACTTGTACATTCATTTTCCTCCTCTTCATTTTTGTCCTCTCCATTTTCACTGAAATATTGTTTAACATGTTCCACAATTTCATCAATTATGTCATTCATCTTATCATTATTTAGCCAATTAGCTGAATGTCCTTTATTATATCTTCAACAGCCAGCCATATTACGTAACACAGTCAGCATTCCATTAATTTTCTGATTTTCCGATTCTCCGCACATTTCTTAGCAATAATTGATTCTACACTTTTTGTTGAACGTCATCCCATGTTTTGAGGGCTAAGTAACTGTAATCCTTCAAATTAAATTTTTATATGCGTCCAGTAAACTTCCGCCGTTATTATCACTTCTCGATATTTTCGCAGTAAATGTTTCTTATAAAATCGTTTAAAGCATTCAATGACACCTTGGTCCATTAGGTGTTTCAATAATATTGGGTGGCAAAAATATTACTTTAATAAATTCGTCTTCATTTAATATATTAAGTATTTAATGACATGTCGCGTTATCGAGTAATGACAGAGTGTTGAGCGTATATAGAGATTTTTGACCCAGCGGCCTGCACTCGGTTTAAACCCACCGACCGACCATCGCATTTCGGATTAGTGGTTTATGACACGCTCGCAAGGAAACGCTATATTTGAAAGAAGGATCTTTCACCTGCACCAGCATGGTTTTAGCTACATCCTGGCGACGGCAGTTAAGTAATTTAAGTGAAAGCTTAGCTGTGCCGTTCGCCCTCAATAGCACAAGACGTGTCATAAACCGGAAAATTCCGAAGGGCAGTTCGACATGTGTTTGTACGGTACAGATACCGAAAAGTCAACTACCTGGACGAATTTCCCCATCGTTGCCAAACGTCGCAACCCCCACAAGCACCGCGACACCCCTCTCCAAGCAAGCGCGCTAAGGGCGCAAAGAGGTGTGTCGAGGCGCTGATTAGGTAAACTTAGGCTAAACTTAGCTCGCTGATCAGCGAGTAATAAGAAAACTCAGACTTCGCGATCGGCACCAGCGGTTGGGAGAGTCAGTGGTCAATAGTCAGTCATGGACAACACTCCAACCTTATACGAGCATCTCTTCGATCTCCTCTCGGTGGGTTAATTCACGCTGGGAAACGTGAACACAACCGATCCGTTTAAGTACAGATCGGAAATTGAAATTGTATCACAACACAGAGTCTTTTGTCTTCCTTCATTTTGTAATTGCCTCTGTGTAACATTTGATGTGAACACATTTCTAAACGGCTCTAGAAATATGTTCGTGTTCGTGCAAGCATTTTTTTTATTCATAATTATTGTTGGTAAATTTTTGTTACCGAAACAACGAGGATTTTTGCTTTTATCAATCAATAGAATCGGTAATTTATGGCTACCTGATGCATTTGAGCACATAAGAGAAGTGATGTGATTTTTATTACGTTTATATACTGGTACTGAAGTTCCATACGCAAACATTAATGTTTTTCGTGGCAATGATTTCTATAATAAACCGGTTTCATCTGCATTATATATATTTTCTAATAGATAATGTTGTGGTTAGGGTATATTAAATGAATAAATCGTAAAATGTTTGATATAAAAGGAAAGAAAAGTATACATTTAATTATAAGAAAAGAATATAAGATACATCCTTTCGTACTGAAGGATTGCTATTGACCGGCTGACCAGGTAACGCTGGCAGCAGACTGGTGACGCATGTAGAAACAAACAAGGAACTCTTTCAAAGTAATATGCCACCTTCGAAACGTCTAGAACATTCGATCACACACATCACACATGGTTAATATTGGACGAGGACATTCGTTGCATCGACAGATGGAATATTTTAACAGATAATTTTCTTCTTTCAATAAATTAAGGAACTTTTGTTTAAAAGTACCTACAGCAGAATTATTTGCTGTGATATAAAATTTGACAATCAGCCCGAACTGTAAAGCTTTCTTGCAAATAATTGGGCTAGATAGAAGTTGTGCATTTCATCTTTTTTGGCAAAACCATTTAAATACCATTAGATCTAAGAGTACATGAGCTGCATATTTTATGACCCTTCAACTTCTCTTACTTGATAAACTTACAACACAGTTATTAATTCTATGTTTTTGCTTCTTTATACTACAGACAGTAGGCTTTCCTATACCATATTTGTTGACGACCATCGTCAACACGGTCTATAACGCGGACGTACGCAGATGGTTATTTTTGAGATTAAGAATTTCTAGTTTACAATCACCATGTTTTTAGAGTCAGAATATTTCCTGATGAGAGAAAGCGATTTAGAACTCAGGCCCGATGAGTATTAGAAGGTCGTTTCTTTTGTCTCTCAATAACCGTGGCCGTATCATAAACCGGGAAATTCCGAGGGATAGTTCGACTCATGTTTGTAACAGTAAAGATACTGAACGGTCGACCACCTGGAGGAGTTTCCACAACGTTGTCAAACGTCATCACCCCCACGAGACACCGCGACATCCCTCTCTAAGCGAACGCGTTAACGGCACAAAGAGGTGTGTCCGTGCTTTGGTTAAACTCGTTGATTGGTAACTGTCAAAAATGCGAAGGAACCAATCAACGAGCAATTGGAAAACTCGGAGATTTCGCGATCGACAGCAACGATCGCGACAGTCAGTCGTCAACAAGCAACTCTCCAGAACAACTCATTACTTCAGAACAATCCCCAAAGTCACGAACATTCACTCTCGGGAATCACGACGCAAAATCTCACGCCAACACTTGTTATTACATTGCGTAGATACATTATAATTAGAACAAAGTGTAAATACAGTTAATGTAATTTCCAATTTAGTATATCTTATTCGCAACACTACTGCTCAATTTGGCTGGATCCAATTAATTTTGAGCTAGCCTACGTCCGCTCCCACTGTCGCAATTGAGTGTAAGCGGGCTTTATGACTTAGCGAAATGGACGGACGAATTGGCTAATTCAGTAACAGATTCATCATTTCCCAATCGTGACACGTTGCCGTATCGCTGACATATCGATATACACAGCATAAACTTTACTGAGAATCTATTCTATAAACGCTACGTTAGAACTTAAGAATTCGTCTACAAGGATAGAAAGCATAGACACCGTGTAAACATACAGCGTAAATGTTTAAACATATTAGACATATACATTTTACATTCCTACTAGTCCAGTAATACTGTTCCGATAATCCAATGTTCCGTTACTCAATGTTCCGCTAATTAATTTGACTGATAACCGAGAGTCGGATAATTAATCGTTCTGTTCATCGATAACACTGTGCAACACGAATTTGGGCCTCTAATAATGAATAGACAATTCTCGTAGATTTTTGTGCGCTGAATACGAATCCGCAAACCGTTTTCCTCCTACACGTACAGTTTTTGAGAAATTTTATTTTGAAAAAAAATGCAAATTTTCAACTTCGAAATGATTTTGTGGTTAAACGATAAGAGTTTTTCGGTTTCAATCAACGCAGAATTATTCTAGGAACTCTCCCAAATAAAATGATATAAGTTATTGTTACATCCAAGACATGTAAATATGTTTAAACAATGATCAAAGTGAAAATGACACCCGAAACGCAGCAATTTTCGCGGATATTCTTCAATTTATTTTCAAAACTAAAGCTGTAGGAGGGAATCCAATCACTCCACGCGATAGAGCAGACATTTTTCCTACGGAAACGACCAAAGAATACTGTTGGCCCGCTTTTGTTTCGAATACAGAATCAAAATAGTTTGGCAAAACGCGTGAGACCGGCAGTGATCCTCATCGCCGGCCAGCGCCTCTCCTGTCGCTCAACGTAAGAGAACCGACAAACGCGTGCGCCGCTCCCATTTAGATACAGCATTGTACTTATTATTTATGTATTATTACTTTTTTTATCTATGAACTATTTGTTGACAAAAATACGAATTTTAAAGTATATATACCTAAAAGTGCTTTCTTCTTGCCTGACGTTTATGTGACCCTTTTGCCTCCCTTTTTAACTGCCAACAGTAATCTGCTAACATTGCAGCACTATCTTATCCATAATAGCGGTTTTCTATCACAGATATACCTATAGATACATAATATTTCAACTGCATAAATTCTCACATTGACACTTCGTATATTAAGACACAGATATATTGATACATCATTCCATTTATGAAAACGTCTGTTAATTTAAAATAAACAGGATTTCCGTATTTTCGAAAACAGTATAAGAATGATCTGTCTTCGCTAATATAATTTCTAGTTTATGTAGCAGCGTCAAACAATTTAGCTATCTTCAGTACATTAAAAAATAACAGACTGTGTACACCTAGCACGACCAGCATGTGCATTTCGCATAAATATATTCTCAATAAGAATCAAACACAAAAGTCCAATGTTTTACGTGTAACTGTCGAAGGATTTATGATAGGGTCAAGCAGCTTCACGTGTTCCAGACACGTTGATTTCCATTATTGCTTCGAATTCCAACGAAAACACATCTGAAGAAATCGATGAAACATCTTCGTCAAAGGGTCACGTTCATTTCATCAATCAAGCTGATTTAAATGACTTGGTACGTGATTTAAATTTACCAAAAACAGGCGCCGAATTATTGGCTTCTAGATTGCAACAATGGAATCTTCTTGCACCAAATACACATGTTACGCATTACCGTAAAAGATGTGAAATATTTAAACCATATTTTCTTTCGCAACAAAATTTATGCTATTGCCCTGATGCTGATACCTTATTGAAAAAATTAGGTTTTAAACATACAGCCGCAGAATGGAGACTTTTTATAGATTCCTCTAAAAAAAGTCTAAAAGCAGTTTTATTGCACAATGGCAACACTTATCCTTCTGTGCCAATTGCATACGGTATAAGAATGAGGGAAACGTACGAAATTTTTAAAATGTTATTAAATAATATAAATTATAAAGAATACAATTGGCACATATGTGGTGATTTAAAGGTCATAGGTTTATTAATGGGACTTCAAAGCGGCTATACAAAATATTGTTGTTTTATGTGCGAATGGGACAGTCGGGCAAGGTCAGACCATTACAAAGTTAAGAAATGGCCAATGAGAAGAAATTTCAATCCAGGAGAAAAAAACGTAAAATATCCTAATTTAGATGATCAAAACAATATATATTTACCGCCATTACACATCAAATTAGGAATTATGAAAAATTTTGTAAAAGCCATGGACAAAAACGGAGCCGCATTTCAGTATTTAAAGACAAAATTTCCAGATTTATCGGAGGCAAAGATAAAAGAAGGTATCTTCATAGGACCGCAAATACGAACACTAATGCAGGATACACAATTCGATTGTAAAATGGTACATGAAGAAACAGAAGTATGGAATGCATTTAAAGAAGTGTGCACACATTTTCTTGGGACACATCGATCACCGGATTACGCCCAAATAGTAGGAAAATTAATTAAAGCCTGCGAAAAATTGGGATGCAATATGTCCCTCAAAATGCATTTCCTACATTCGCATTTGGACTTCTTCCCTGAAAACCTTGGTGACGTAAGTGACGAACATGGCGAACGATTTCATCAAGATATATCTGTGATAGAAAACCGCTATTATGGAAAAGATAGTGCTGCAATGTTAGCAGATTACTGTTGGCAGTTAAAAAGGGAGGCAAAAGGGTCACATAAACGTCAGGCAAGAAGAAAGCACTTTTAGGTATATATACTTTAAAATTCGTATTTTTGTCAACAAATAGGTCATAGATAAAAAAAGTAATAATACATAAATAATAAGTACAATGCTGTATCTAAATGAGAGCGGCGCACGCATTTGTCGGTTCTGTTACGTTGAGCGACAGGAGAGGCGCTGGCCGGCGATGAGGATCACTGCCGGTCTCACGCGTTTTGCCAAACTATTTTGGTTCTGTATTCGAAACAAAAGCGGGCCAACAGTATTCTTTGGCCGTTTCCGTAGGAAAAATGTCTGCTCTATCGCGTGGTGTGATTGGATTCCCTCCTACAGCTTTAGTTTTGAAAATAAATTGAAGAATATCCGCGAAAATTGCTGCGTTTCGGGTGTCATTTTCACTTTTATCATTGTTTAAACATATTTACATGTCTTGGATGTAACAATAACTTATATCATTTTATTTGGGAGAGTTCCTAGAATAATTCTGCGTTGATTGAAACCGAAAAACTCTTATCGCTTAACCACAAAATCATTTCAAAGTTGAAAATTTGCATTTTTTTTCAAAATCAAATTTCTCAAAAACTGTACGTGTAGGAGGAAAACGGTTTGCGGATTCGTATTCAGCACACAAAAATCTACGAGAATTGTCTATTCATTATTAGAGGCCTAAAAAAAAGTTAAAATTTGTTGCACAGTGTAATCGGCGTTTTACTGCACCGAATTTTATTTTAATTAGAAATTAATAAATGCATTTTTAATGGTAAATATATGTTGGAATTCCTATATCGATAACATAGCACATTAAGGAATAATTACGACTTCTATTTTCACTAGAATGTATTGTTTATGTCGTGGTTTTGCAAACGACAAGGTTCTAGAAATTAGTCTTGTATAAGCAGCCATAGTGAAAACACAAACTAAAATTTCAACAGGTTACGGACCCAGAAGAAAAATTAGTATATAGACCAGAAGAAAAATTAGTAATACAGCGCGTATTAATTTACTGAAGAAATTATTATATCGAAGATTCTTATGATTGAGAATTAACCGTTACAATCTTTCAACCCACGTGTTGATACACACTTCGAGAAAGTTCCACGGCCCTCGGTAACCATACATGAAGTCTATCATATTGAATCCTTTGGATTATTAAAGGGTATAGCCGGATAAGGGGGTCAAATGTGCCCCCAAACCAAATTCAACGTGCAATGAGTCATTCGATAGCTTATAAAAAAAACACTTCGTGCAAATTTTTAGCCCTGTATCTTGACCTGGAGGGTAGTAACAGGGTGAAAATGAAAATCATGTTTTTACGTCATTTCTCTTATTCTATAGCATGAAAAAAATAGAAAAAAATCAGAGGCATTTCTGATATCGGCTTACGTATTTAGGAATTTTTTCATACTTTTAAATTGGATAGCTAAGTTGTGAAAAATGATAAACCGAAAAAAAGCGGAAAAATGCCGATTAAGCATTGATGCAGGTCCAGAACTACGATTATATTTTTACAGTAAGTAGATATTGTTGTTACTATTATTCTCAATTTTTTTCAGATTTTTCGTTTTGGTGCGCCGTAGTCAAAAAAATTAAAAACCGATTCGTTCGTTATTTTCTGCATGTTAGACATCGAATTTTTTTATGTTCTTTGGTATATAAGTGCTCCATGCAATGTTTAACATTTTTACATTTGGCAGAATAACAGAGGAATTATAGAAAGTAAATAAATCCAATTAATGAAAGTTCCGATGACAACGGTATCTTCTGAAATATTAAGTGAGTTTCCAGCAACGGCGCTGGCTCAACGGCAAAGTGTGTTACTTCAGAACGACTAGAGCCTGTTTCGAGTCTCTTCTTGGGCTTTTTACTTTTTTTATTTATTATTATTTTTTTTCAATTTCTAATAATATAATAATGATCAGTATCGGTTTATAAATGTGTTAACAATATTTTAACCTAAAATATGTATGAAAATAATGTTAGAGCGCTTTTTACGACTCCGCATCTTTTCTCGCATATCTTATCCTATTGTACTTCTATTGTAAAAATATTACTAAGAATTTCCGCGGGACGTACAATTTCTGAGAGGTACCGAGCACGTGACAAATAATAAATTATTACTGCAACGTGTGATGGTTCGGTTACCATTTGCACATTCACAACAATAGCATCTAATTCCGCAACAGCCTATTGAATTTGGAGTGTACTCAATATAACATCTATACGTTTTTCTACTAATATGGCACGATTTTACTTCGAATTTAATGATATTATTTTTTTCTATGAGATACTGGACGGCAAGGTTACTATCTTCGTCCATAAGCTCTGCTAAGTAAGATACTGCTTGTGATAATTGATACGACCAAGTAAAAAAAATCTTCAAATCGTTATCTATCATCTCCGGAAAATCAATAATTTCGGAAGCTGAAAGCTGTTTGAACCGCGACTTTCGCCTATTCACGCGACAAACTTTTCCACAATCAATTAGACAATAAATTGCTCCCTTAAGTAGGTTTATTTTGTAAAGTAGCAGAGTTTCTTAAAAATATGTTTGGAAAACGTTTAAATTCAGATGTAGGGCTTTTTGGTGAAATAGTGGAAAGGATGGTATCCGAACCACTGAAAATACATTAGCGATCGATGCAGAAACTCATCACTGGAATAGGCGAAATCGCTTAGTAATATTTTTACAATAGAAGTACAATAGGATAAGATATGCGAGAAAAGACGCGGAGTCGTAAAAAGCGCTCTAATAATATTTTCATACATATTTTAGGTTAAAATATTTTTAACACATTTATAAACCGATACTGATCATTATTATATTATTAGAAATTGAAAAAAAATAATAATAAATAAAAAAAGTAAAAAGCCCAAGGAAGAGACTCGAAACAGGCTCTACTCGTTCTGAAGTAACATACTTTGCCGCCGAGCCAGCGCCGTTATTGGAAACTAACTTAATATTTCAGAAGATAACTTTGTCATCGGAACTTTCATTAATTGGATTTATTTACTTTCTATAATTCCTCTGTTATTCTGCCAAATGTAAAAATGTTAAACATTGCATGGAGCACTTATATACCAAAGAACATAAAAAAATTCGACGTCTAACACGCAGAAAATAACGAACGAATCGGTTTTTAATTTTTTTGACTACGGCGCACCAAAACGAAAAATCTGAAAAAAATTGAGAATAATAGTAACAACAATATCTACTTACTGTAAAAATATAATCGTAGTTCTGGACCTGCATCAATGCTTAATCGGCATTTTTCCGCTTTTTTTTCGGTTTTTCATTTTTCACGACTTAGCTATTCAATTTAAAAATATGAAAAAATTCCTAAATACGTAAGCCGATATCAGAAATGCCTCTGATTTTTTTCTATTTTTTTCATTCTATAGAATAAGAGAAATGACGTAAAAACGTGATTTTCATTTTCACCTTGTTACTACCTTCCAGGTCGAGATACAGGGCTAAAAATTTGCACGAAGTGTTTTTTTTTATAAGCTATCGAATGACTCATTGCACGTTGAATTTGGTTTGGGGGCACATTTGACCCCCTTAACCGGCTATACCCTTTGCAATGAAAATGAGCTTGATTGATTTAGATCTTTAGGATTGTATAGATTGTACAGATTCAGGTGCTATAGATCAGAAGAAAGTTCAAAAAGCTTTGGCTTGCATTTGTTTAAATGTTAAGCCACACTGTCACGTGCGCTTAAAACACGCAGGCAAAAATTGCTTGGGAAAACCTGAGCAAAATATATGACGATAAGGGTTTGACCCGAATCTTAAATCTCATGGGAGCATTATTGAAGATAGATTACAATAATTATAATGGCATGAATCGTTACATATCAGAAGCATTGGATTTATCTGAAAAATTATTAGATATAGGACATCCTGTCGATGACAGACTCCTTACTGTGGTTATTTTGGCTGGTCTACCACAAGAATACAAGCCTCTAACTATGGCTCTGAATGGCTCTGGAGCAGAAATAACCACTGAATTAATTCAATCTAAGCTACTTCAGGACGAAATAAAGAATGAGGGACAATCTTCTTCTGGTGATGCAGTTTTTACAAGTAAAGGTGAACAAAGAATACCTTTCAAGAAATTTCATAAAAGGGAAGTGGTTTATTTTGGCTGCAACGAGAAGGGTCATTTCATTGCCAATTATAAAAGGACACGTCTTGAGAAGAAAGATGGTGATTCTAATCAATTTTCTAGAAATTCAACTATTAGAAATAATCGGAGTATGTTGTCTGGTCTTATCGCAAAAAGTAACAGAGTAGATTGGTTTATAGATTCGGAAGCCATCCGACATATGACAAAGAATAAAGATTGGCTCCAAGATTTTCAGATGTCTGAAAGAAGAAACATTACAGTCACCAATAACAACAAATCTCGCGAGGTAGTGGATATGTTAATGTGAAATTATCAACAGATTCACAAACAAGAAGAATTTCAGATGTTCTTTTGTACCAAATTTAGCAACCAATCTTATTTCTGTAAGTACGTTAGCTCGTAAAAGTTTTATAGTTACGTTCGATCATGCAAAGTGCAAAACCTATCTAAAAAAAGAGTGTTAGGTTATTGGTAAGTCTGTTATAACTGGTTTCATTGATGGTGGATTATGCAAACTGGATACTACTTCAGTAAATGCTTATTCTGCGGTAGTTAATCCAAAGAGTCATGATTTGTGGCACAAACGATTGGGACACCTCAACAATCTCTGCATAGTATTATAGCGGGAAAATCTTGCATCTGGATTTAATTTCGATAATTCGGAAAGAACGACGTGCATAACTTGTGTAGATGGGAAACGGTAAAAATTTCCTGAAATGGTGCGTCACCAGGCGTTCTTTTCTGGAAGTGATGTGCCCCTATCTTATGAGAACGTCATATGTTCTTTCGATAAAGTACACTGGAAATTAACGATGGATGAAGAATTCAATTCCTTAATTGATAATAAGGTTTGTAATTTGACCACTCTCCCACCTGGTAAGAAGGCTTTAAAAGAAATTCGATAAAAATGGTAAGATTGAACGATATAAGACTCGTCTGGTCGCAAAAGGTGCTCACAAATTTTTGGGGTAGATTTTAACCACATATATTCTGCTGTAATTAGGTTTTCCACTATCAGACTTTTATTGGCCTTATCAAATTATCAATTTGGGATGACTGTGGACCATCTTGATGTTGCAACAGCTTTTCTAAATGCAGATATACATGAAATATGGAACAACCTAAGGGATATATTGAGGACGAGAACAAAGTTTGTCGACTTAAGGCGGTAGTCCCCAATGGCGGCCAGGCATGTCAGAGAGTTGACTTTACCGACAAAATGGGCCAAAAATATGGGTTTGCCTGATACAACTTTTCGTCCTTATATGAGAGAATTTTGGCTCGAAATAGGGCTCATTCGAAAGAGGAGGCTTCAACGCAACGTGGTCAGGTAGTCTTGTGGTCAAATTATGATGATATGTAATAATATGAGCGTTGTAAAGCGGAGCAAAAAATGACAGCTCGACAGCCGTCGAATATAAGCATTTTTGATACGGAGAGAATGATCTGCATGAAATGAATACCTGACCACGTTGCGTTGAAGTCTCTCCTTTCGAATGAGCTATCGTGCGACTCAAAAGCTTCTCATATAAGGACGAAAAGTTGTATCGCGTAAAGGCATGCGTTTTCGGATGAATTCGCCATATTGACGATAAAACAGCAAAATACGTATCAAGTTTAGTTCAGCTGTTATGCACGAGGGACGCCTAATCATAAAGACCAAATGAGAATTGGCTGGGACTGGAGGAGTAGTTCGATGTACCACTACATTCAACTCTGCCTATCCGTGTGTCGCCGACGCTTTCCTCTTGTAAAAGATTACCGCACGTTTTGCTGTGCGCCCGGCAAGCGGCACCGCGATTTGTTTACGGAAAAGCAAAACAAGCAGCGATACCTTTTAGACGCAACGCAACGCAGCGCGTCCACGACACACGCATAGGCAGAATTCAATCTAGTCGTACCATAATTTTTTTACATTTTGAAAAGTAATATGTATGTGTAACATGTTGGAGAAAGTTTTCGGATTTTTTTACCGCAAAACTTAAGTATAACATATGGAAAACTCTACACTAATATTGTTAGGGCCACGAACTCCTTCCTGACTGAGTGAGCGTCGTGGCTCAGGAATATTGCACACCACTGCCTACAGTGCTATGGTGTGCCTATCGTGATGTGCCTTCAGGGTGCTAATTGACACCTGAACGTTCTAATTGGATTGTGAGTGTCCTGATTGACACTCGAATTCTTATCTACTGACTCTGATCTCTATATTTGTATTCAGTGTCCTGAGTGACACTGAATGTGTTGCGAGTACGAGTCCTGAGCGACTGCGTACTCTTGTTCTGCTGACTGTTTGTAAGTGTAAACTCTCCTATTTTCTAAATTGTCCGCTGATTGGTTTCTTCTCATTTTTGACAGTCACCAATCAGCGGACCTAACTAAACGCGGACACTCCTCTTTGCGCTCTTAGCGCGCTCACTTGGAGAGGGGTGCCGCGGTGCTCGTGTGGGGGCGAAGACGTTTGACAACGTTAGGGGAAATTCGTCTAGGTAGCGGACCTTCGGTATCTTAACCGTTACACGCACGTGTCCAACTACCCTTCGGAATTTCCCTGTTCATGGCACGGCCATGGCTATTGAGGGACGAGAGAAGCGACTTTCTAAAAACTCGTAGTTTTAACTCATAAATCGTCTTCTCTCGCCAGGAAGTATATTATACTCTAAAACACATGCGAACTGAAAACCTAAAATCCTTAATCTCTAAAATAGCCTCTTCGGCACGTCCGTGTCATAAACCGTGTTAGCGACGGGTGCTAACAAATATGAAAAATGCAGATTTCGGTGTGAACCTGTAAAAGTACTATTTTTATATTTTTATGGTAACAACATATTATTATAACTATTGTCCCCAATATCTTTCAGATTTTTTGGAATTGTGGGCTGTAGTTAAAAAAATTAAAAATCAATTTTGTCGAGGTATTTCGCGCGAAATAGCAATCCTTATTTTAAATTCTTATGTTTTTCATGCAGTGAGTACCGTACATGATTTTTAATAGTTCTACATCTGGAAGAATAATATATAGATAACAAAAATAATAGAATCATAATTTCTGGCACAAAAGTAAATAATAATACTCATAAAGCTACGAAGAGGAGCTCTTAAAATTTCACAACCTAACCTAGAAAATGACAACGTTGCCTCGAATAATAGGGAGCAAGTACAATACAGATTTAATGATTTTATAATCAAATCAAAGAAAAGAAAACTTCCAAGCCAACCAATCGATGAAACGCAGTTAAAAATCCGGAAGGGGAAGATGACAAGATATAAGGTAACACACAATATACCAATAAGAAACAAATACGACGCGCTAGACGAAGATGACTCGGACATGGAAACAGAACAAGAAGAAGACACAGCCACCAGAAAGGATGGAGAAGAGATGCAATCAGCTAAAACACCAAATATTAAGCAAGTAAAGAAACCGCCACCTCTGGTTATACATGGAGAAAGAAATGAACACCACAAATTTCTAACCAAAATAAAAGACATGCTAAAAAACAAATTTTATATACAATACAACAGGGACTACACAGAAGCTTACACATATGCAAATTGGATTACAAGCTACTAAAGGACCAGTGGCAAAACGCCAAGGTGCAGTTTTACACCTTCACAGAAAAAGAAAACAAGGGACGTGTATTCGTAATCAGAGGGCTACACGCAGAATCTAATGTAACACAGATGTTGAATGAATTAAAAGAACTAGGCTTCAACGCAACTCAGGCAAACTTAATGAAGAACACATTAAGACCTTTATTTATGGTAACACTTAGTGCAAACACAACATTGTCGCACCTGAAACAAAAAGTACAATATCTCAGCAACACAAAAATAACATAGGAAAACTGTGTTAATAAGAAAAGAATTACTCAGTGTCATAGGTGCGAAGAGTGGGGGCACGCAACTGCCAATTGCTAAGCGGAACCAACCTGCTTGAAATGCGCTGAAAAGCACCTAACAAGCGACTGTACTACACCCAAAAGCCTACCTGCTAAATGTGCCAAGTGCGATGGGGATCACCCAGCAAATGCTACAATATGCATACCAAAGAAGGCATAGTACACTTTCAAGCAAAAGTAACACTCTCACTCCCAAAATGACACCCAAAGATAAAACTGTGAACCTAAACATCAAAGACACCAGACAGTTTCCTAAACTAAAAACTGCACCAGCACCACCAATGAATGCCTGGAGCACAATAAATAAAAATCTCCAAAACACCACTGACACAAGTAAATCTGAAATCACAGAATTGGCAAGAGAAATCAATAAAATAAATCAGATCTGTAACATCAATCACATGCTAAAATTGGTAAAGGACCTAAGAATTAAAATTAAGCAATGCCAAACAAAAATGGACCAATTTCAAGTATTTGTTAAATTTTCGAATCAACTGGAAGCAGAATGGACAGTCGGAAAATCTGCAGTTGGAATGCGAATGGACTAAGGAGTAGAGTAGGGGAATTAATAGAATATCTTGATAGGACAAAAATAGATATATTATTGCTAAATGAAACCAAATATACTACCAAAGATAAGATTAAGGTAAAAAACTACACCTGCTACAGAAAGGAACGAGAAAACTCAGCAGGCGGAGTGGCTGTGTTAGTTAATAATAATATACCACATAAAATGCATAATATCGACAGTAACGTGACACTGGAAGCAATAGGAATTAGATTACTATCAGGCAACAACCTGATAGCTGCATACCAAAGACCAAATATAGTACTTATGTATCAAGATGTAGAAAAACTAATGAACACAGGAGATAAGGTGCTGATAGTAGGGGATTTGAACGCAACACACCTGACCTGGAACTGCAACAGAAACAGCAAGAGTGGCAGAATGTTATTTAACTACACACAAAATAATAACTGTGCTATATTATATCCCAACGAACCAACTAATTATCCACCGAACAATACAACACCATCAACTATAGATATAGCAATTAATAAAAACGTAAGAAATATTTCAGAACCGGAAGTACAACATGAACTAAGCTCGGATCGCAATCCTATACTCTTCTATTTAGGAGTGCAACATAAAACTCACAAAACCAAAAGATTATATATCTATGAAGATGCAGATTGGGAGAAATTTCGCAAATTACTAAACAATAGAGTACAAATCACACCTAACATCTCGTCAACACAAGGGATAGACAGGGAAGTGCAGAAACTAACAAACAACATAAACTATTGCGTGCAGCAAACTGTGCCAATCAAAGAACTCACCAGCATCAATGACAGACTGCCCCATGAGGTACTAGAACTAATTAAAAATAGAAATAAGCTACGAAAAAGATGGCAAAGAACTAGAATACCTCAAGACAAGGCTGAATACTATAGGTTAAATAGGGACATCAAGAAGAAAATATTTGAGCACAGAAATTAAAGATGGAACAAACAGCTACAAAAATTAAATCCTAAGGATAATTCACTATGGAGAATGACCAAAATTTTTAAAACAGAACATCACCCAGTACCAACGCTAGGAAAAAATGGATTTGCAGCCATAGCAGCTCAAGAGAAAGTCAACCTACTAGTCACACAGTATGAAGAAGTGCACAGTATTGATCTCATAAACAACACAAAACATCAGAAAGACGCCATAAAAACAGTCAAAAACTATATAGAATACACAGCAATCTCAGAGGCCTACAAAAACTATACCAACCCCAAAAAAGTAGCCGAAGGTATCAAGAAATTGTCCTCTCGAAAGGCGCCCGGAATAGATAATATACAGAACGTAATCCTCAAAAACATATCAAAGAAAGCAATAGTACAAATAATGTACATAATAAATGCATCACTGGAGCTGGCACATTTCACGACGCATTGGAAAACTGGACTCCTAACTCCGATATTAAAACCTGGCAAGAAAAGCAGCGACCCAAGCAGTTATAGGCCTATTAGTCTTCTCAGCACACTTAGCAAGTTAACAGAAAATATAATACTGAAACGTATTAATACGTTTGAAAATATGCACAATATCATAATAGATGAAAAATTTGGCTTTAGACAAAAACATAATACGGTACGACAGGTAACAAGAATTGTGAACGACATAAGCATCAACTTCAATTGCAACAAAGTAACAGTCTTGGCCTTGCTGGACATCGAAAAAGCCTTTGATAAGGTATGGACTGACGCAATAATATATAAGATGATACGATACAACTATCCACAAGAACTTATCAAATTTATCCACTCCTACCTACAAAACAGACACCTAATTGTAACACTTGAAGGCGAAAAGTCCACCAAGCGCAAAACAAAAGCTGGAGTACCCCACCAGGGTCGGTACTGGGACCTAAACTCTTTATTATTTTTACTAATGACATCCAAATACCCCAAAACAGACACAGCATTGTTCGCAGATGACCCAGCCATCTATGCTCACTCCTTCTCAGCAATAGTAGCTGTAAAGCAACTGCAAACACACATATACATACTAGAAAGATACTACAAAGACTGGAAAATTATAGTAAACAAGGCAAAAACAGAAGTGATTGTATTTACAAAGAAAAGGACGGATATCAAAATCTTCCAACCTATTACTGTACACGGCTACCCGACATCTCCAGTATACACAGTCAAATATCTAGGTGTACACCTCGACAGCAAATTGACGTACCATATGCACATCAAACACATTATCAGGAAAACCTACTACGTCATCAAGAAAATATATCTACTATTGGTCAACGATTCCGTTTTAACAACCAACAACAAAAAACTTATCTACGAAATGCTATTACGACCTATAATGACATACGCAACACCGGTTTGGTGCAGCGCGGCCAAGTCACACATGAAGCACCTACAAATCTTACAGATCAAATGCTTACGGATGATATTATCCGTCAACAGATTTACACAAATCATCCACCACCACGATGAAGCAGAAATTGAATTCATTGAGGACTACATCAAGAGACTAGCAAAAAGATTTTATCAAAACCAATTAAAATGCAATAGACTGTTACATAATAGAACTAGCCTCAGAAGTTATAATTTACCATTTGAGTACAAACACAAACTACCATATGACAATTTACTTATATTTAATACGTACAACGATTAGATACTAACACCTCACTTAATCTAGGGAAATTCTGAAACTAGGTTTTACTAACTAGCATTCCTACAGTTAATAAGTATTAATGCAACAGATCGTAAACGTAATCACTTCATTAACAAAAGAGTCAACTGTAAATGCACAAATTATATTTGTACGCTCGCGCCTGTCTCGGATTATTCTTAACTTGGACGCGAACGAGTGCGTTGAATGTACACTATTCAACCACTAATCTGACTGTTTTTTTGTGTTGAAGATTCGAATGTGTATGTTTCACAATCACTACTATACTCGTGAAGCTAACGATCTGTATGTGTGTTTTGTCTTATCGTTTAAATTCTCTTGCTTGTTTTAGTGTTACTTATTTGCTCTATTGATAATGTCTGGTCTCGCTTGCGCTCGGACTATCCGAGCTGGCCTCGGTTTTCTCAGGGTGCACGCTAATTGGTTGTTGTCACCAAATTTCAATTTCCAATCAACGACACCCTGAGTGCCGCGACCACCCTTCCCTGTGCCCTTAGCACACCTTCTCCTGGTAAGGGTGGGGAGATACCTGATTTCACGCGAGGTTTCGGTTTTTCCGGTAACGGTATTCCTCCAGGTTAGAAACTTCGACCACTTGCGCGTCGCACATTTCTCTAAATTACCCTTCAGAAATCCGAGTTTATAGCACGTCCTTGGCTATTGAGTATGGAAGAAACTAAAAATTCTAAAGAGTAAGCTGTTTACAACCCCCCAATCTCTTAATTCCAACTCCAAAAAATAGCCTTTGTTTGCGCTCGTGCTATAAGCTTTACCAACGAAGACCTCACACGCCCTATTGTGTGTTCTGGACGGAACAATATTAGTAGATTAAGCTCTTAAGACTGAGCAGGAGGTACAATACTCATTGCATTCCTATGTTAAGTACCTTCATACATCTGTGTTACTAAATGTATAAATATACAAAATATTGTTATTACTTTTTTAAATAAATGTTATAAAAAAAAGGGTCTGACTGTGAATGCCATACTAATTATTTTGGTCGAGAGTTCGCGCCACGCAAAAACTAATCTTTCTTTTTCTACATTTTTTTATTCACAACTACATGAAAATTCAGTTTCCTTCCATAGATTTACTAATAATATGATTTGTTACTTATAGAATCATTTAGCTTCTCTGACATCTCATAAATAAAAGAAATCTATTTCAATAGTACTTATTGTTAATAAATATGGTTGCATTGAAGTACAGGTGCGTGGTATCAGTTCATACATTTATTGGATCTAGGAAATACTAAGTAAAACTCGTAAGTAGAAGAATCAGTGGCTAGAGCGATAATCGCATAAAACGTGCTCCGAAATTATCTCTGCGTATACTTCAGAGCAAAATATTCTTAAAATTTCTTTAACATGTTTTAAAATTATTGCCACTTATTGGCATATTGTATAGTTACGAATAAATGAATAACGAACTTGTGACCAAAATGTTAATATAGGTTTACAGTCTGAACCCGTAGTCACTCTGCCAATCCAATCATTAAAATTATCTTTCGAACTTCAAAATATATGTATGTGAAATAGTTCCAGTTAACTGAATTTACAACTTCTATTTATACCAGACTCCCAATTATCCAGCCCCGTTTGAATCGGCCTCCGTTTTATCCGGCCACATTTTTGTTGATATGAAATATTCTGTAATTATTCACTTTCTTGCGTAATTATTGTCACATATATTTGTAATTGTTTAAATACGCAACCTCATATTAATTTTTTTTCCAATCGTACTAAATCTCTGAGTACAGTATTCCGCACTTTTTAGAGTATAGATATAGATGAGATTGCCCTTGTAAGTGCGACGAAGTATGTTGAACAGGAAGAAGATTCATCAGCAACTGACATATCATTTTTGAGAAACTGGCGTGACATCACATTAACGAACAAAACGAAATAAAAGAAACAGGAAAGATTACCAACTTTTTTGTGAAAAATGACATTAAACAAATATTACATACATATTATCTAGTATTATATTATATTGAGATGCTGTGATTGTATATATGTACCGTATGTACATACGTGTGTATAAATATTAAACATTATGAATATATTAAATATTAATTTTTTGGTATAAACATAACAATGTATAAAACATGCTGCCAGATTAATTGGCCATTTGTTTATCCGGCCTAGGTCTGGTCCTGCAGGGGCCGGATAATCGAGAGTCGGCTCTATATATTGTTCTTCCGAATATACAAATATTAAAAATCACGTAACGCAATCACTGCATAAAGATCATATAAAAATGTAAAGTGAAGATTGCTTTTTCGCGCGAATATTTCAAAAAGATTGGTTTTTGATTTTTATAACTAGGGTTCACTTTTCCAAAAAATCTAAAAAAATTGGGGATAATAGCTATAATAATATGTTGTTACCATAAAAATATAAAAATAGTATTTTTACAGCTACACAACGAAATCTGCATTTTTCATATTAGTGTAGAGTTTTCCATATGTTATACCTAAGTTTTGCGGTAAAAAAATCCGAAAACATTCTCCAACATGTTACCATACATATTACTTTTCAAAATGTAAAAAAAATGATGGTACGACTACATTGAATTCTGCCTAGGCGTGTGTCGTGGACGCGCTGCGTTGCGTTGCGTCTAAAAGGCATAGCTGCTTGTTTTGCTTTTCCGTAAACAAATCGCGGTGCCGCTTGCCGAGCGCGCAGCAAAGCGTCGGCGACACACGTATAGGCAGAGTTGAATGTAGTGGTACATCGAACTACTCCTCCAGTCCCAGCCAATTCTCATTTGGTCTTTATGATTAGGCGCCCCTCGTGCAGAACAGCTGAACTAAACTTGATACGTATTTTGCTCTGTTTTATCGTCAATATGGCGAATTCATCCGAAAACGCATGCCTTTACGCGATACAACTTTTCGTCCTGATATGAGAAGTTTTTGAGTTGCACGATAGCTCATTCGAAAGGGGAGACTTCAACGCAACGTGGTCAGGTATTCATTTCATGCAGATCATTCTCTCCGTATAAAAAAATGCTTATATTCGACGGCTGCCAAGCTGTCACTTTTTGCTCCGATTTACAACGCTCATATTACTACATATCAACATAATTTGACCACAAGACTACCCGATCACGTTGCGTTGAAGCCTCCTCTTTCGAATGAGCCCTATTTCGAGCCAAAATTCTCTCATATAAGGACGAAAAGTTGTATCAGGCAAACCCATATTTTTGGCTAATTTTGTCGGTAAAGTCAACTCTCTGCCATGCCTGGGACTACCGCCTTATGCAAGCCATTTATGGTCTGAAACAAGTGTCGAAGTCATTGTATGACAAAATGAACTCATTCTTAACTAAAGTAGGTTTTAAGCATTATGTTTGCGCCCCGTGTGTTTTTTACAAAAGGTCTGGCAGTAAAAAATTAATCTTAGCATTATACCTAGATGATATACTAATTTTATCATACTGTGAGAAAGAACAAATTGAATTAAAAAATTCTTTAGCATCTGGATTCAAAGTCAAAGATCTCGGTGAGGTAAGAAACTTTTTAGGTATAAGAATAGTAAAAGAGAATGGTGCAATTTTATTAGATCAATGTAACTACATTGAATAATTATCGAAGAAATTTAATATGCAAGAATGTTTACCTGCTGCCACTTCTTTAGTAGTCGGAAATAAATTATATACAGCCTCTACTCACGATGACAAACTGTTTCAAGATTTGATAGTGTTACGCCGTAAAACGACACAAGGACTTATTTTTTTTACACTAGCAATCAAAGTCAGCGAAAATTCTCAAGGGTCAGTTTATGACATGGACGTGCTAGACAGTTTATTTCCATCCTTAACTTTCGCCAAAATTTCCGAGCTTTATTCTTCTATAACCGGCAATATCTTAATCGCTTTAGTAAGGTCCGGTCAGTCAGTTAGAGTTTTTCACACAATAGCTTCAGAATTTACTTATTTCGTCTTTAGAACCGACCAGGTCATAAACTTGGAGTTTCCGAAGGGTCGTTCAAAACATGTGCGTAACGGTTATTCCAATTAAGAGTCGACCTGGAAGAAACCTCCCCTGCATCGCTGGGCCTTTGGGACCCCTCAGACTCGGACATTGCCCTCACTCCCGCTCGAAAGAGGGCCGGCTAAGAGCGTCACAAGTCTTGGAATATTTTCCAAAATTGTGCTGATTGGACATGAAAAGGAACCAATCAGCTCACTAAAAGAAACTTCGAGGTGTCGTAAGCTGGCACCGAGGAAGAGCGACCAGATCAAAATTGACACTTGGGACATCGCGCACCGCACCATCGAAACGGGCAACTTCAAGAATTTAGCCTAAGTTCATTTTCACATACAAATTCACCATCGTGTACCTATCCGTACTTTTAAGTTACGCGTGTCATTGAACATTCTTAGAATAAATAATCTATGTAGTAACCACGCATACAATTAACTAGTTGCATAAAATTAATTTGGCGTGCAACAAAAGCTGGACTTTACACCTCCCGCTTCAACAGATAAGTTGCCTTAACTTCTTTGCCTCTTATACAAAACTGGATATCTGACACGCCGTAAGTTCATTAAGTAGATTCAATAATCATCACGATGACTCACATTGGCTAGCAGCAAAGAGAATTCATAGATATCTAAAATATCAGTGAATTATTACTTACGTTATAAAAAATCCGACCTCAAATTTTTGGGTACATCAACGCGGATTTTGTGAATGATGAGATTAATAGAAGATCCTACAATGGGTACGTTTTTAGGATGGGTAACGGAAGTATAAGTTGGGACAGCAAAAAACAATCGAACATTGTGATCTCTACTTGCGAATCTGAATATGTAGTAATTTCAGAAGCTTGTAAGGAGCCAAAACTTTTAAAGATGCTCATGTTAGTATTAACAGATATAGACATTCGTATTAATTTATATAACGATAATCAATCGGCCCACGCATGGTCTAATTCACAGATGCTGTACAGTAGAACAAAACATATTGATTTACGCAATCAATTCGTTCGTGAAGCAATTGCGGAATCAATTGTAAAATTGCGATATACAAATTCCGATCAATTGCTAGCAGATGTATTAAGAAAACCGCTAGTGAACTCTAAGCATATTGTAGCGTCCCGTTACCGCAATTCTTCGTATAATTTCGCGGGGTTGTAAATCCTGCTACGCTCGATCGCGACGGTAACCAAGGAGGCTGGCTTAGGTGAAAGTAATACCCTAAACCTGGTTGATATCTGCTTTTTACACGTATTTATTTGATAAACTCTGACACTGACTCATGGCGCGTGAATATAATTCGTGTTGTTCGCGCTTTGTAGGTGACAGTTTTTGTTTTCGGATTGCGCGTTGTGTGGTTGCTTGTTCTATATCGACTGACTGTCGCGACCGATGTCGCCGATCGCGAAATCTCTGAGTTTTCTACTTGCTCCCTGATTGGTTCCTTCGCATTTTTTACAGTTACCAATCAGCTAGCCTAATCAGAGCCTCGACACACCTCTTTGCGCCCTTAGCGTACTCGCTTGGAGAGGGGTGTCGCGGTGCTTGTGGAAGTGACGACATTCGACAACGCTGTGCACATTCCTCCAAGTGATTGACTGTTCGGTATCTTTACCGTTACAAACACATGTTGAACGATCCTTCGGCATTCCCTGCTTTATGGTAAGACCGCAGTTATTGAGACGCGAAACAAGCGGCCCTCTAATACTCACCGAGCCTGAGTTGTAAATCGCTTTCTCTCGCCAGGAAATATTATAAATCTAAAGATATGCGAATTGTAACTAAAAATCCTTAGTCTCAAAAATATCCATCTATGCACGTCCGCGCCATAAGCCATGTTGACAATGGTCGTCAACAGCCCCAACTGTGAGAGTAACCGGGGTTCCAGAAAATTACCGTTCGGTCTTGGGCACCGAACACATATAAAATTCACCAAAGGCTTATGTTTAAGATTAAATTCATGTCATAATTAAGGGAATATGTTGGAATTCCTATATCGATAACATGACACATTATGAAATAATCAAATCTATTGGCACTGGAATGTATTATTTATATCGTGGTTTCGCAAAGGACAAAGTCCTAGAAATGGGTCTTGTATAACCAGCCATAGCGAAAACACAAACTGAAGTTTCAATAATATGTATAAAACAAAATAGCGAAAGAGAATTTATTGTTAAGCTAATGCAAAGGTAATGTTTCCTAGTTGTCCACGCCACAAAGACATGTAATACATTTATCGAGATGCATTTGTAATTATAAAAGTTTATAACATTGTGGCATATATTTAACCAAAGAAATGAAAACATAGTATGCCCAAGTTATCTTAAATAAAAATAAAGTAGTGTTCATTGATGAGAAGATGACAGGGCAACCTAATTGGCTGTAACGAAACAGCGACGCCTCTATTCACACGTATGTTCCTTATTGACGGAGTCGATCATACCTACAAGCTTATCGTGTGACAAAGAACGCAAACGGAATGGATCGAGACAAAGCGAGATAAAGAAATAGCGAGCAACATTGGCGGAAGTGACCAACTCGCTTACCTCAATCGCCATATACCGCGGCCTTTGTCGGGCTGTCCTGACCATAGTTTTGGAATGCTTGCGAATTAACAAACGGACTTTTGAAGAGAGAAGAACAAAGAATATCGGTATGTTTTTTCAATTTTTAGAATTTTGGCTACAGGGTCCAAATTTGCAAAACAAAAATATTTTGAGATTTTTTTTGTATAAAAAATGAACTTCCGAACGGAATAAAAAATTCATTAAAGGGAGCAGTCCTTTGCAATTAAAATGAAAAAATGAACTTCGTACCTTTAATAGTTTCAGAAATAAAAGTTCTTTTGTGAAGGTAGGTTTCGTAATAATGGGCAAAAATTGCCAATTTCGAGGATCTGTATCTTTTAAACAGTTTCGAAATAAGCAAAATGATGACATAACCCACCCCCTCACCCCAATTTTCGCATTGACTATAACATATTTTAATTTAAACAAAATCGCAGACATCGAGTTCAAAAGTGATCGATTTGATGTGGAATGGCCCGTACATTTCGCAAATGTGGGAATCCTACTACTCTACAATTTGCTTGCTGCGATTAGTTTGCGGGAGGAGTTTAGGCGAAGCGAGTGGACTACTCCCGCGTCACTCTGCTGTTTAGTTCGTAGGTAGTCTGCCAACATCTTATCGTTGAACAGTAAATTGTTAATTCGTTACAAAATAAAAACTGTATGCTTTCTTTAGGAATTAGAACTGTATACGATTGCGAACTAATAATAGTAATAAAATGCATTAATTATGAAATAAATATAATCTGTGTTATACTTCGTTCAACGGGACGAGACAATAAAGTCTCTATTTGTCTACTGTGAATATTGACGTTTGATCTGCTTCACCGCTTGCGCGTTTATGTTTCTTTACTGTCTCATCTCGTTGAATCAGGTATATACATGGAATTTACAACCGACTTTATTTGTATACTAAACTAATTGAAAATATTTAAATTATATAGTATTTCTATACTAAACTGATTCAAACCAGTTGTTAAATTTAATTAAGTTTAATCCTACGTTCTGGCTATTTTCTACCTGAAATCCTTCATAAAATCTCTTCATAACTTTTTGCAACTTTATTTTAATACATACATTGCCAACGCGAAACGGGAATTGTCGGTTTACGAATAGAAAGCGTTTTACTGATAACTTCTTAGATAATGTAATTAGTTTTGAGACTAAGTTATTATTTATTTATTATTACGTAAATTTACATTATACTGTACTCAGTAAATTGTCTGGTGATGCGACTAAATACATTGTGGAAGCTATTTCACTTACAAGGAATAAAAAATGTCCCATACGAATGTGTATAGTTTATAAGATACACGATCAAAGGAACGACACACAATATATATATATGCAACTTTTTCCAAGTACCATTATGCAAAAAGAGCAATTTCATCAAATATTACACTAAAAGGCAATAATAACATTTCGAATGTGCAACTCCAAACCGCCCCTTGACCCCAATATATATGCTATTACAAAAATAGTAATCATAGTTTTAAATCAATACAATATGCTAAAATAATTTTGTGTTATATAAATCTTCCTTCCTACGAGAAGATTTTTGAAAAAATCTACAGTCAACAATGTATTAATAATAGTTTTAAAGTGGGAGTGCAATAAACATTTAGACTAAAATATTCATAAAAAGAATATTGTTCAATGAGAAGGCGATATAAATAATTGATCGTTGCAAAGTATTGTTTAGTGAATTTACATACATTATTAATGTATCATCAAACATTGTTAGTACAGCACTTTGCTCTCTGAGTTTACAACGATTTAACTCTCCTTTCATAAAACCTAATGTTTACCTTATAAACCCTTGAAAATGCATATTTGACAGCACAATTTGTAAATTTATTTATGATTTATCGAAAATAATTATTTATGGTACCTAAATATTTCTAAAATTTTACAATATTAAAAACATTAATACCCCTTTTATTAAGAATTAAATAAACTCTATCTAAATATATCATGATTTTAATTTCAGGTTTGTTAAAAATCTATTTCTCTGAAAACATTTAGAATTGATGTAACTTTTCTAGATATAAACTTTTTATGATTGATATTTTTATAGTTATGATTAACATATTAATTTTTATTGAATGTGTATTGTTAGATGACGCAAATTTCGGGTATATATATATATATATATATATATATATATATATACATATATATTGAAAAATATATATTTAATCAAATATTATACATAAAATCAAACAGGGACCTCTCTATGGAAAATGATATAGTACGATAATGTCGTTTTAGAAAAAGAATATACTATAACCAGCGCAATAAACGGAACCGTTATTAGTATTCTGAAGAACAAAACGGAATTAAATTTCTGATCTTCCATTAATGTGTCAACTAGAATGTCGTCGCAAGATTTATTAATTACTGTTTAATGTAGCGTACAATGAAGGACTTCAATTAACGATAAATTGTATTTTATCCGAAGAAAAGTTCATACTTTAAAGATTTAGTCTTTATCACTGCAAAACAGAAATTGCGACGCGAGATATCTTGTTCATAGTACCGGATAACGACAATTATGGCGCGATATGTTTTGTCCATAGTGTTGTTCAAACAACATTACTGTTCGTTCGTTGGCCGCCGAGCTAGCCTTGGCCAACTAATTCAGTCGTGGGTTCCGAATATTCGCGACGACCGTTTTGGATTGTCCGTTTAACTCCCGGACCGATGGAGTTCAAATAACGTTAGTTGTTCGCGTTGAATGCTCGACGTCGATTACTAAATTCGAACCGATGAACTTCTCCTCGAATAATGATTGTTGATTATGCACGCCGTGTGCTGTTCACTGATTACTCGCTTCTCGGTTCTTCGCGGTCTGTCCGTCTCGAGTTTTTTGCTAACTGCCCCCTTGGGGACGCAAACTCACCTCGCTTCGTCCGTGCCGGAAGAGAGTTTGCTGCGTTGACCGAACGCACGCGGAAGTGGAGACGCCGAATTTTCCGATTCGCTATGATTGAATGCGTTGTCGTATTCGTGGATCCGACTGGCCGCCTACGCGGCGCACCAATCAGCGGATCGGAAGAGGCCGGAAAACAACGGTCCCAATCGGCGGGCCTCTTGGACAGAGGCGTTTGTTGTGCCACCTTGCGCAATTTTACTTGCGAAAAAGTAAAAATTACCGCTTCTCAATTTTTTTTCAATACAAAGTACCTTTCCAAAAAGTCTACAAAAATGTTAAATTAACAATCATAAACGACTGGTAAAACTACAATAATATCAGCCCCGTCAAAAGACTGACACTGCCAGTAATATTAAAAATGACCGCATCTCAATTTTTTTCGATACGAAGTACCTTTCGAAAAAATCTAAAAAAATTTTAAATTAACAATCATAAAGGACTGGTAAAACTACAATAATATCAGCCCAGTCAAAAGACTGACACTGCCAGTAATATTAAAAATTACCGCATCTCAATTTTTTTCGATACGAAGTACCTTTCCGAAAAATCTCAACAAATTTTAAATTAACAATCATAAAGGCCTGGTAAAACTACAATAATATCAGCCCAGTCAAAAGACACACTGCCAGTAATATTAAAAATTACCGCTTCTCAATTTTTTTCAATACGAAGTACTTTTCCAAAAAATCTAAAAAAATTTTAAATTAACTATCATAACAGACTAGTAAAATTACAATAATATCAACCCAGTCAAAAGACTGACACTGCCTGCAATATTAAAAATTATCGTTTTTTTATTTTTTTGCCTGCGTGCCCCCTCTAGGAAAAAACTGAAAAAATTCTATGTTAACTACAATAAGGAGGCGCTAAAACTGTAAAAATATAAACGTAGTCATTTTAGGACTTCTATAGGAAATCAACATTTCAAAACCTTTTTTCATTTTTCAAAATTCGCTTTTGAAATAAAAAATTCTGAAAAAATTCACAGATATGTATTCCAGTAGTTGGAATATTTTCAAATTTTTTTAGAATTTTTGATGAAAGAGTACAACAGAAATCAAGCAAAAACTGTAATCACAACATACCCCATAACTACCCCAATGGTGGGGATAGGGAGTTGAAACTTTTCACAGAGGGGTTTTTCCATGTCCTCTACCTATTGATGTATCAGAAATTTAATTTGGTTTGGGGGCACTTTTGACCATCTTATCCGGCTACACCCTTTCAATGACGGGTCTTTAATCTTGTGGCACTGCCTGCGTAAACCTTTATGAAACCGTGGCAGCGTATGCGAGCAACCTACTTGAGCCCAATGTTGCCGCTGCAGTATAACGGGTAAACTAAAAATATGCATTTTCATATATTTTCTAGTAAATTGTTAAAAACATATTTCCTTGTGGAATTGATCTGATTTGAAAAAGCTAACGGCATTAAAGGGGGTTAGTTGTTGATTATGGTTAATAAATAAGTTTAAATTAAATTATAATATAATGTAACGGAGTTTATGTCTAGAATAGACGCTAAGTCGGTTTAGGGTTCAGGTTAAGTGCTCGAAGTAGGGGCGCAGGGGGAGGGGATTGAGCGGAGGGGCGGGGACCCTCTCACGCATTTCAGTTTTAAACTGTAAACATCGGTTCACAGGCACCAATGTTATTGATTTTGATAGACGTAAAAAAGTTCAAACCATTTCATCCGTTAGATATGTTCTCTCTTGTGTTTACAAAAACGGCAGGAGGGGCTTGGGGTCCGAGCTTAACAAAACAGTAGGCAAGTGGCGGCCGCGAGCTTACGTATACACTGCCGGAAGCGTGCATGTATACGCAAAATTCCATGTGTTATTTTAGCTAATATCTCGGAAACTATTAAAGAGCTGCCATTGAAATTCCGTATTTAAGGTTTGCCCCCCTCCCCCCCTTTCCTTCCAATTTCATCAAAATCAGTGATCTGGGCTCCTTGGAACTTTACCCAAAATAATAATATAATAAGAATGTAATGAGGTTTCGTATAATAAAAATAATAAAATGCAGTGCGAAATTGTACCGTAACAGACTCTATCAACCACTGTGCCATTTGTTGCCTGATGAAATGAGGTGTTGTAAACATGTATTCTGAAGATACGCAGCTTGCTAGCTCCACAGTTATATACTAGTGAGAACATCTCACCAGGAATTCTCCAATTCCAAGTGAGAGACTTCCATCACGTAACAAGAAAGTCCAAGAATGAGGGAGAATATGAGAAAACATATGCGTTCGCGAGCAGTTACCTAGAAAGCACATGCAGAGGAGGACACCGCTTGTCCTGTCCCCACAATCTCCCTCAAACTTTCTATTCTCCTGACGTTGGTGTAGTAGTAGGATGCTACAACGGGTTTTTTACTACTACTTCTACGGTAGAGAAATACGGACTTCGTTGGCGATTGCAGGGGTAGAGTAAGTGAGGTACGCCGCTGCGAGTGCTTTTATGGCAATCCTGCTGACAAGTCTTACGTTACATCATCCTGATGTACAGTACAAAGTGCAATTAAAATCGGTAATAACAAAAGTATACCAGCATTCAAATAACATATTCATATGTATATATGGTAGCGGAGAAGCCAAATGCATTAAAGAAATAGATTCAGAAATAGAGGCGTCATATTCAGATACCTAGGAATAAAAATTTACAAAGGTTAAAACATTTATTAGCAATTTGCCTAAGGTATTACAAGGGGAAAATATTTTCTCTGACATTTCCTGTTTGTAGGTACGTATTTACGTTTTATTTATGTCACAGTTCATGTTTCCGTAGGACGGGTAATAACGAGATCTCCTTTTCAGCGCAACGAGAATCTCATCTACGGACGTCTCATGTGTTAGTGGCAGACTATGTGATTTATATTTCATGATTTACTAACCGGCAGAGTTCCTCGTTTATACATCTTAAACGAGTTATTAGATAACATCTGTGACTCAGAATGAAATACATAAATTTACTGATTATGCTTTTCAGGAAAATGACGTCATCGCACCATGTTTTCAGTAATCTATTATTTATACCCGAAATTTATAAAATAATTTGGCAGACTGTTACATTATTCTTCTTATTGTTTTCCATTATTAGTTGAATGAAATCATATTAAAATATGTACTATTCTTATGTTTTTTTAGATATTTAATCATTATGTGTTAACCAAGAAATACCTAACCCGAACTTAATTCGAAACTAGTCGGAAAAGGAAAAGATGTAAGCAAAGTATACGTCGAAACTTCGTTTCTAAATAAACAAATGTTGAAGATTTGTTAAGTACACCCATACTTGACTATGCTATAGAATAGTTTTTGCTTCTTTTCCATTTAAAGGTATCACCGATATCATGTTTTTTTATCGCTTTTCATTTAAATTCTCAGTGTTTGATTTTGATCGTGCAGCTGTAGACAGCAATCGAGAGTATTCTGTTATGTGTAGGCACGTCCAATCTGGGGTGATAATGTTGTAGTGAATAATAGGCCAGCAAAGTAGATAAATTTAAAATTGCCTTACGAATTTGATAAAGCCGTGAGTCTGTTATTTTTTAGTCTTATACGAATTGACATTATAATCGTTAATTTTACCAGTTGTATATAAAATATATGTCCAATATATTACATTCCAAAAGGAAAGTGTAAT
This sequence comes from Eucera pruinosa, assembly GCA_028830335.1. Classification (NCBI taxonomy): domain Eukaryota; kingdom Metazoa; phylum Arthropoda; class Insecta; order Hymenoptera; family Apidae; genus Eucera; species Eucera pruinosa. Next base: position 617,649 of record JAMYCR010000006.1, on the reverse strand, counting down.
CATTAAGGAAAGAAACAGGGCTGAGTAAAATAGCATTTTAAATTGTAAATTGTACAAAATATTTTGTTTTATATTATACGTATGTTTTCGAAAATAAACTATTTTATCTGTTCAAAAAAATGTACTTTTTAAAATAAAATATTTTCTTTGTTTGGAAAGATATACTTTTAGAAATAAACTATTTTATTTCTTAAAAAGGTGTGCTTCTAAAAATAAATTATTTTATTTATTGTACAAATCGTTTAAGATAGTATTTCAAATAGAGTTTTATTTGAAACACACGAAATTATCTGCACCGAATTTTTGAATATTTAACGAAGTACTTTTCCTCTGCAATACAAATATACATAGAACATAGTTGTTCATAAAATGAGTTACGAGAAGGCAGCCAGTGTCTATTTTGCGACAAGCTGTATTATTAGTTTGAGGTTGATATTCAGTAATGTAACTGCTATTAGAGTATTGCGTATAAAATAAGTTACGAAACGGAAGCCTGTGTCTATTTTGCAACAATCTGTAGTATCAGTTTGAGGCTGTTATTCAGTAATGTAACTGCTATTAGAGTATTACATTTGTTTGTAACTTAACATAACTGTAAAAGAATTATGTCGGCACATTTCAGTTCATTAAGTGAAGAAGAAAATGTAATTGAACAGATAAGGATCAAGGAGAAAATACTATTAACTTTAGATGAGACATATTTTTCTATTATAAGCCAAAATTTAGATGGTACGTAGTATTTACTCGCCTATATATCTCTAGCTTTCCTATTTCTATAGTTATCGTATGTTATTATTATTATCATCATCCCTATAAATGTTTTCCGTCTTCAACTACATATATAAGAAAAATCTAACTAATCTACATAATTACCATAAATGCAATGCAAAACTTGATATCGTATTATTAAAGGAAGTTTGCATTTGATTTCGAATTTCTTACTGCACCTACATACTAATCATATAGATACAATGCTGACATATGATAGTTATAAAAGCTCTCGCAAAAGTGTAACGATGAAACAAAGATAAAACGTTTCAAATGACAAAATGCCTATAAAAAGGGAACATACTACTCAAGAAAAAGCAAATGACTTAGTGCTTAAATATATATGTGCACCTGACAAACTTTTCTTCATTTTCGTAAAATATTATAGAATGCAAGACAAGGATATTGATCATTTCTTTTCCTTCACGGAAGATGTTGGGGGCGATGATGTAGAATTGGAATCAGAATTACTGCAAATTCATGAATTTACGATTTCAAAGTTTTATAAAATGCAATCATATTAAATAATTATTGATAAAATATAAAATACGCCAATTCCGTCTTCTGCTCTAGATGAAAGGTTATTCAGTTTCGCTGGATTAATTCTTTACCCACGAAGGAGCAATTTAAGTGATCAAAATTTTGAACGATGTACTTTGTTACATGCGAATAACTCTATTTAAAAAAGCAACATATTTCGTTTGCAAATTTTCTGAAATCTTACTGTATCTCGTTTTACATTACGTTAAACATTTTTACAAGCTATTTTCAGGTTAAGGAAAATTGGAAATTTAATAATTACTTAAAATTCATAGACAAAGTATTTTATTTTTATACTTTAGATTTTCAAAATAAAATATTTTATTTAGGGGAAAGTCGTACAGTGCCGACCAGCTTACAGTATCGACCAAACGCGATATTCATCTCTGGTAATAGATAAGAACACTTTTCAGGCAATAACAAATTACTATTGTATAAATATCTAACATAGTTCGAAACCATAGAGTTCTTCCACTGTTTTTCATTTTATGACGCAATATACGTCCACGTTGCTATATGCGTGCGTTAAGAGTTATTTTTTAAGGTTTATATATTACTTCTTATGTAAGTAAATGATTTTATTCTTTTTTGTATAACTATCCTTAATCTACTAAGAATAATTTGAAGCCATGATTTAGTAAATTTTATGTGCGCATTAATATAATATAATCCTAAATGTTCCCATGTATCTATCGTGCAGTACCGACTAAACTAGGATAGACCAAATTTTCTTTATTTGTAGGTACAATTTATTGGTATTTCAAAATTATTTAGAAGATAGTTTTCCAGTCTTCTTTTCCTCTTTTCGCACAGAAAAATGTTGCAAATTTCAAGAGAGAAGAAAGGACAATGAGCAGAAGAGAATATAAATGCGGCACTGACATCGATTCTCGAGAAGGATTTTATAAATAAACTTGAGCAAAGGAAGAGACCGAAGGAAGAAAAAATGGTAAATGCAAATAAAAAAATGTTGAAAGAGAAACAAAAAGAAAGAAAGAGGATAATTTAGTAAATTAAAAGGAGGACTCAGGGATCGAAAACGTTACCGGCATCGGTTTCGGTTCTCAGAAACCTTCCGCAATACAGCGGGTTATTGAGAACCAAAACCGATACGGGTTATGCTTATTCAGCCATTACATGTGTAAATTTAACCCGGTTAACCTGATAAGAGTGTATTTTCTACTCAGAAAATGAGAAAATTTTTAAATTCCAATTGTAGACCTATAGCGGTAAAAGGCCAGGTACAAGCAGTACCCCGGTGCTCGAAGGCGCGAGACCGGGAAAACTCTAGCCGACCGTCGCGTCGCCTGGCTGGCTCCTCCCAGTCCTCTACCGCGTGTATTTTGTAGGCGCGGAATTGTTAAAAATAGGAAAAGGTGAAGGTGCGAGGAAGCGCTGCGTCGCTTCGAGATGTAATAAGGTCAGTCACAGCGTAGACGCAGGCCGTGAAGGGTTGTTCTTTTGAGTATTGCCGCGCCCGTACGACGAAACCATCATCTGACGACAAAATATATATATAATACCAATTATCCACAGAAGTAGAAACGGACCCGACCTTGTTTTATTTCTCATCCTGTCGGCATCCTGCATTTCCTTCCGTCGTTTCATTTTTATATCGCAAAGCCTACATAATAAAGAATTGTAATCCGTGTAACCGTATCTCGAGTTAGTTTGAAAGTTTTAGATCTTACAATAAAAAATAAAAACTAACTACGTTATTTTATAGCAAATCCAAAAAAACATGATTTACTTTATTATTGTTTGTCTGTGGGAGACTTGGCTCTGTATAAAACCCTCGATAATATAGTGACCTTCCTACATTTATTTTATATATAAACTTATCTACAATCTGCAGTGTACGATCGTGAACGTATTGATATGACTTCGTGGTAGATAATTAGCATTTCTTTCGTTTATAATTCGGAGCAACGTGCTAAAATAGATTTTTCGGTGTACCGACAATAATAATAATAATTTATTTTCTTCCGCAATGAACCTAAACCATTTAAAAAATAGTAAGCGTCTTTCCGTAACCGGCTCTGAGCGGGTTAACCGGCTTTTAGCTGCATTAGGGGGCCGTTCTCTGGTGTTTATTACGGGTTACTCTAATCTACAAAAACCTTTCTTGTTTAACCGGGTTATGGTTTGGGTTAAGCAGAGAGTCACGATCTCTGGGAGAACTTGAATAAAGAAGTGATTACGAAGTTACTCGGTGGGTTATTTGTAAGGAAACACCTGAAAAAGATTGGGTGCAGTGCATCGAATAAACAGGTTGGGCACATGTTGAGTGCACTGATCAAGAAAATACCAATTATTTTATTTGTGATGTATATAAAACTAAAGCTTGAACATTATTTTGCATATTGCGCATAGTAAAAAATTGCAAACCCTATCAACTTGATGTATACGATAATCAAATAATACACTAATTCAGTTTGTTAGTATACATATGTCAGGTAATGAACATTTACAGTTTACTGTATATACGGAATTATAGATTAGAGCAAAAATAATTTAACAAAATTTTACAATCATAATGCACTAAATTACCGTTACCAAATTTAAATATTTTATGAATGAATGAATGTGATTTAAAACTCATCGATAGTATATGAGTAAGTATGCGCCGATTTATATACAAATGTATTTATATGTATATTCCTTAGTGTTGACAACAGAGATTTAGACAATAATATATACACTTTAATATGTACACTTTAAGTGATATCTCTTAGATTGCTTCCTGGTCGGTGCGAGAGTAGAAGAGAGGAGAACAACGGTGATGTATACCCATGTAAAACCAACACTCACAAATATAATGGTACGAAAGGAATTTTGCTAATGCCTCGGAATCTAGGACTGCACGGGAATTATATGGACAGTCGACCCTGTGTAACACGATAGTTACGTTCCAAACAAATGCCGTGTTATACGAAACAATGTTATACAGGACTATATGTTACTAAGAACAAGAAGCAAATATAATTTTCAGAAACAAGTAGGATTACTACTTTATTCTTATATGTATGCATTAGATTTATCATGTCATATTAATACATTAAATTTATGATACGTTTATACGTATATTTATTAAAAGAAATTGTCACACGTCGGCATACGATCAGCAGTTCTGCAGACTGGGGCCCAAGGAACAGCTGTTGTACTGTTGCCTGTTGTCGAACGACTTGAGAAAGCGTTTATGACTTTCGGGAGAATAAGCTCATTAGATTGTTGCAGATCGTAAACGGTGTGGGGGAGAGTTCCGTCACAGCTGAAAAAAGTTCCAAATACTCCTTTTACCTCTACTCATTTGGCCCATCTAAATGAGGAGCCAATCGTAAACTCAAAATATTTTTAAACTTTCATTGTGACGGGATGATTTTCGCACGCCTACTCTACACTCCCGAAGTCGAAATATACCGTCGAAATATACCGCCCCTAACCGAGAAAAGATTCCTTGCGATTGCGAAAACGCGAACGGAACAAGTCGCAACCAAACCGCCTAAACGATAAGTTAAAAAAAGAACCGAATACCGTAACCCAAGTCCGCTGTAGTCTCGCGAAACCAGCCAAACGATTTTCTATCGCGCTCTTTTATAATCGCGCAAATCGAAGCGCTATACGAGACAGAAATGTATATTAGTAATATTCTTCCACTTTACTGTCTACAAATGTATAATGCTTTCTTTTTGTTTGATTCTCATTTTTCGACTCTTCGTCAATATTTTTATTTCTATCTTCTGCTTTCAAAAAGTCTGTGATTTTCAACGGTTTGAATTTTCTTAAAAGAGTCTTATAGATTTCATAATAAGAAGCGATGCACTTTTCAAGATCTCTTTTAAATTTTATTCTTCTCTTAATAAGGGGATCTGTATTTAACGAATGGAATTCTAGCTGTTTAGCTAAATGTAGACCTTCCTGTATAATTATCAGAGTGAAATTTGAGTTTTCAGGTTTTTCTGCTTCGCTTTTTTTCTCTGAATCAGTTTGGTTCTCAATCATTTCTACTAAAACTGCTTCATCCAGCTGTGTTTCCGTTATTAGTTTTTTAATACCTCCATTCTTCATGCCATCGAAACCTTCCCCTCCTAATAATTTAACTAGTTGAACTATTTCATTAATTTTACTTTCCACTAATTCATCTGTATTTTCGGAAAGTTGATAGCTTAATTCCTCTAACAATCAGCGACAGAGGTATGCAATTGACACAATCTAAAATTGCAAAAGGTTCGCATGCTTGTATGATATCAATACGGTTGACAAATCAAGAAAATAGTATTTGAAAGTAGAAATATTTGGGTGATTCAGATCCTTTGGATAGCATGGTGTATTATCCTTTATAAGCAGGCTTTAAAATCTAGATATTTTCGCTTCAAATATTCTTCTCTATTACATGTAAAATATTTTTGAAACCATTTTTTAAAAATATCAGACGTTTCTGAACTTTTTGTTATTTGTCAACCAGAGTACCAGTAGTGCATCTTTATTTAAATTTTTCATTGCACAATGATTAAGAGATCTATAGCCCGATATATATTTCACCATGTAATCTCCCGAAACATTGCTGCACATAACCAACGTTACTCTATCTTTTGCTACCTTGAATCCTGCTGTAACTTTTTCATTTTTTGAAATAGATGTCCTCTTAGGTATTTTTTCCGCCACAGGTGCGCCTTGTTAGCATTAGAAACTTAATTCGGTGTGCAACCACGTTGCTCAATAATTTATTTGAATTCACTTAGAAATTATTGCGCTTTCGCATTGTACCTTTACATTATGCAATAACAAACGTTTTCTTAATCTGTCGAGTCAACTATTACTGACAGTAAAATCAGGACCGATGGATGACTCTCCATTTTCTTTTAACATTTTATAGATTTTTAGAGCTTTTTGTTTCATAGTATTAGGATCCAATGTAATATGTTTTCCTGTTATATATTCAATCCAAATATTAAAAAATTCCATTTTCTCTATAATACCATTGACTAAGAACAGGATAGACCACTCATCCAATGCTTTTGTTTGTCACACGGTTTTGGGACTCTTGAGCTCCATTATCATTTCCGTGTCACTTGCGACGTTATCGATTCAGCACTAGAAAAGACCACAGAGCCATTGAAACGGCGAAAAGGACAATTAAATCAAGCGATAGTCAGTAGCATTTAAATGTACAGAGTGGCGATAAACTACCGTGTATACTCGGCCGCTGTCGTGCGCGTATACTCGTACTCAATCGCCTTGCCGTACGCGCAACCTCACACGCCGAATTAACCTTGTGTGGGTAGTTTATAGGAGAAAGAAAGATAGGAAACTGTTGACGCTGTTGTGTATATATGTATATTGGAAGTGTGTCGCCGATACACGATTGACAGGGAAGTTTATGTTAATAGTTAGATAAGTTTTTGCGTTCTGATTTTCTGGTGGTGTGTCGTCAATTTATGTATGTCGCGTTAAAATGTGATTGGTGGAGGCTTAGGTGGTAGGGGTGCTGTTCTTGAGCTGGGCGTTCGGATTTCCAGACTGGAGTGGGAAATTAGTGTTTGATTTTTAAATATTTTGGCTGTTCCGATCCTCAGGCCGAAGCTACAGCGCACGTGTTTTTATGACGGTACATATTCTTCTTAATATTTAGGGGTATCGTGCCCGTGCGCGGTTTACCTGGGCTGCAAGTATAGGATGCCAGCTCTCGGGTACGAAATTAGCAACGCTCGCAATAAAACGGAGGGTAGCGAATAGGTCGTTCGCTTCGACATACCGCACGCCTTGAACGGTCACGTTCAACAAAAAACAAAAAGGCTAAATATTATACTACTAGTTCGTTAAACTACCTTCATGACAGTAAATATAAATAACGTCTATAATATAGAGAAATGTATCTTATCCTAACTTATTGTAACATACTACTCGCATAACATGACACATACCATGTAGGATATAGAACAAATATAATGCAATGCTTATAGAATGTGGAGTATAATACAAGACGTGATATGACTTAATTGAAAAATAGTAATATATGAGTGTAGTAACGCGTTTGAAGATTATTGCTTAATCTGGAGTATCTATCGGTAGTGGCGACAGTTTTTTTACACTACGTTTATAGGTACCATCGGCAGTTCGAACAGTCACCACACGAGTTACGTGATCTTCTCCGGGATGAGTCTCCACGATTCTTCCCAGCTTCCAGGTTGAAGGTGGGGTGTTGTCCTCCCGGACGATGACGAGTGTACCTTCCTTGATTTGGGCGTTGTCACCCAGGTGCCATTTGCTGCGAGTATGCAATATCTGCAAATACTCCTTGTGCCACCTGTTCCAAAATTGCTGCTTTATCTTCTGTATATGCTGCCAAAGTGACAGCCGGTTGTTCGGCACTTCTTGAAGATCGTACTCAGGTAGTTGAGCCAGCGATTGACCTATGAGGAAGTGACTGGGACACAGGGCTGTGAGGTCGTTGGGATCTGTTGATAGAGGGATGAGTGGTCGGGAGTTTAGGACAGCTTCAATCTCAATGATAATTGTATTAAATTGTTCGTAGGTAAATAAGTTATTGCTTATGGTTCGAAACAGATGTTTTTTAAAAGATCTAACTGCGGCTTCCCAAAGTCCTCCAAAGTGTGGAGAACGCGGTGGTGAAAAATACCAATTTATTCCCTCGTCAGCTAATGAATGTTTCATTTTCTCATTATGACCTTGCGATAATAATAATGCTTGGAGTTTCATAATTTCGTTCTTCGCTCCTACGAAATTAGTTCCATTGTCCGAATATAGGTTGAGGGATTTACCCCGTCTAGCAAAAAAACGCTTCAAGGCACCTAAACAAGCTTCCGTTGTTAAATCTGTAATTAGTTCTAAATGAACTGCTTTGGTCGCGAAGCAAACAAAGACAGCTACCCATACCTTGACCGAAGACCGATTTCGGAATTTCCGTTCCTTAATATGAAAAGGCCCACAATAATCTGTACCTGCATTCTGGAAAGGTCGCGCCTGAGTTATTCTATCTCTCGGTAAATTGCCCATTATATATTTTGGTATTCTAGGATTTTGTCGATAGCAATGAGTACATTTGTGTATTATTCGTTTGGCACTGTTTTTGCCATCAATTGGCCAGTACGCTTGGCGGACCGCGTTTAAGGTAGCTTGTATACCTGCATGCCATTGACGTACGTGAGCGTCTTGAATAATTAAGCAGGTAACGTGATGATTGCGAGGGAGGAGAATGGGGTGCTTTTGCTCATAATTCAAAGGAGCGTGTTTTAATCTACCGCCAACGCGTAATAGCTTGTTGTCATCGAGAAATGGGTTAAGATTTAAAATCTTAGATCGTTTCGGTAGTGGCTTCTCCTGTTTTAGTTGTTGAATTTCAATAGCAAATTCTTCTAACTGAGTCTGTTGTACAATTCGTAAACGCGCATTTTTAATTTCTTGAACTGATAATTCACCCGTGATTTTAATCTTGTTCCGAGAATTATTAAAAAATCGAAGTATGTATGCTACCACTCTAGTTAAGAATCCAATCGATGAATATCGTAAATATAATTCATTTACGCCCTTATTTATTACCAATGAAACGAGATTGCGTTTTTCTGGTACGTCACTTATCGGTATTTCCCGTCTGGGCCAAAAATTGTCATCTCGTGCTAGCCACGAAGGACCTAGCAACCAGGAGCTATTATTAATAAGCTGTGCTGGTGATTGACCTCGCGAAATGTAATCTGCCGGGTTGTCATGTGTTGGTACATGTTGCCAACTGTTCGTATCCGTGTCCGCTCGGATTTCGCTAACCCTATTTGCGACAAATGTTTTTAGTGTATGGGGCTGTGTTCTAATCCATTGAAGTGTGATAGTCGAATCGGACCAGAATCTAACTAAATCGAATTTGACGTCTACGAGAGCTCTTGTGACTTCCTTATATAACCTCGTTAATAATCTAGCCGCGCAAAGCTCTAAACGTGGCAAGGATACTGTTTTAATGGGCGCAACTCGCGATTTTGCGCATAATAAACTTACTCTATGTTCTCCTGAATTATTTGAATTTCTAATAAAAATGCATGCACCGTATGCGCCTTCGCTGGCGTCGCAGAAGCCATGAAGTTGTGTGGTGGAGCTGTTTTTTAATACTACTCTACGTGGAATGGAAAAATCGTTTAATAAGGGCAACTCTTCCTTCAATTCCTTCCATGCGTGATAAATGTGTTGCGGAACGGACTCGTCCCAACCAACGTTTGCCTTCCAGATATTTTGCATTAGTATTTTTGCCCTTATGATTACAGGGCCGAGTAATCCAAATGGATCGAATAGTTGAGAAATTTCCGACAAGATTAAACGTTTCGTGATACGATGTGACCCAGAAATTGATCTAACTGAATAGGATATATTGTCAGTAGACGGATTCCAAAAAATGCCTAGCGTTTTCTTTGTTTCCGTGTGATCCAGACATAACGCGGTTTGATTGCTGCGATCCCGCAAATCTTTAACTAAATTAACCTCGTTCGATGACCACTGACGAAGGTGGAAACCCCCCAACTTTCCTAACGCGATCAATTCGTCTCTTAATCTTATTGCCTCTTCAAAGGTGGCTGCACCTGTAAGCACGTCGTCTACGTAAAAATCCCTTTTGAAAATATATGCTGCAATAGGAAACTTGTCGTGTTCGTCTTCCGCGAGCCTTTGTAAACAGCGTACTGAGAGAAAGGGAGCTGGAGCAGTACCGTAAGTAACAGTATTTAATATGAATGTTTTAACGTCTGAATCTAATGAATCGCGCCATAAAATCTTTTGATAAATAGCATCATCAGGATGTACTTTAATTTGCCTGAACATTTTTTCAATGTCTGCTGTCAGGACGAATAAGTGAAAGCGGAATCTTAAGAGAATAGACCATAAAGTGTCCTGTATAGTGGGACCTGTATATAGGCTGTCGTTAAGCGATACACCCGTAGACGATTTCGCTGATGCATCGAAAACGACCCTGACCTTCGTTGTCGTACTCGACTCCTTTATGACCGGGTGGTGTGGTAGGTAGTAACCCTTACCATCATGCTCTGACAATGGGCTCACCGCGGCCATGTGCCCTAAAGCGAGATATTCGTCCAAAAATTCCTTATATTTTTCGAATAGGGCAGGATTATATTGGAATTTACGCTCGAGTGAATAAAGCCTTTTTAACGCGAAACTTCGGGAATCCCCAATGTTTTCCCTTAGTTGATTGAACGGCAACCTTACTTCGTATCTCCCGGTTGCATCGCGACGCGTATTAATAGAAAAATGGCGTTCGCATTGAAGTTCTTCATCAGAAAACAAACGCTTCTCAGGGATCTCTTCAATTTCCCAGAATTTGTTTAATGCACTATCGAGGGGAGTCCCTAAACGTACGTGATGAACCTTCAATGGTTTCATCACTGGCAACTGTTTTTGCCAGTTGATCGAACCAGTCACTATCCATCCTAAATCGGTTTTCTGTAGTAAAATATTGTTGTTACAAAGTTTAATTTGACCAGTACCTAATAATTGGTAGAATAAGGCATTGCCTAATAATGCGTCGATTGTCCTAGATTTATGGAATTCGGGATCTGCTAATTTAATTCTACCTGGGATTATAAATCCGCTGCGGTCAATTTGTCGTGACGGTAACAATCCGGTAATAGACGGTATTGTGATAAAAGTAACCCTAGAGGAGAATTTATTATCTCGTTATTTAAGCGTAGCGTTTATAAAATATTTAGCTCGCGTTTGTAAATTGGCTAAACCGTGAAATGCTAAATCTATTTCATGTTTCTGTAATCCTAGTTTATTCGCGAAACTTTCTGTTATTAAATGTGCTTGAGAACCACTGTCGAGAAGAACTCTACAAAAATGTTCTTTATTGTTGCGATCAAGAAGTTTTACCAATGCAGTTCCTAATAAAACCTCACTATTGCAAGTTATTGTTAATGCGTTTTTTACCACGCTTGTTGAAGCTTCAGGTCTCGTTCCTGTATTGGTTTCATTAGTTCGCTGGTCAAATGTTAAGTGTAAAAGGGTATGATGCCTTTTGTAACATTTTCTACAGTTACTACCTGAATTGCAGCTATTAATCATATGATTTGCTCGAAGACAATTGAGGCATAATTTGTTTCCTTTCGCTGCGTCTATGCGTTCCTTAACCGACAATTTTAGAAATTTGGAACATGCAAAAATTGGATGACTTCCTTCACATATTTTACAGTTGCTTGAATTGGTATTCGTAGCTAAATAAACTTGATTAACTGTCTTATTACGAAAACGTGTAACTGGTCTATCCTGAATATTAATTTGTTCGATTTCTAAATCATCTCCGCGAGCTTGTTTATTAATAAATGCGATTAGTCTTTCGAAATCTGGAAATTCCTCATCTTCCAGTGTGCGTTCCCATGCCCTGCGCGTATTTTTGTCTAATTTTTTAATTAAAATGTAAACTAATATTGTACCCCAATGTTCAATAGGTTGTTCTAATGCCTTAAGAGCGTTGACGTGAGCCTGGGCTTGCTCTGCTAATGAACGAAGTTTTGTAGGAGAATCGCGTGTAATTTCTGGTAATGCTAGTATTAAATTTAGATGTGCGTAAACTATTTGCCGTGGTTTATTGCATCGCTTCTGCAATAAATCCCGTGCTACTTGGTAATTCTACTCCGAGGCATCGAGAGATGTAATGATAGCCGCGATCTCACCACGTAATGCATTTTTTAGTAAGTGGAATTTATGAACGGCGGGTAAATCGTCGTTCTCATGGACGAGAGACTTGAATGTGTCTCGGAAAAAATGCCATTGTATGGGGCTACCGTCAAAAGGTTTAATTTCGATCTTCGGTAAAAGTGCATTGGCTTCCTTTATCATAACGGTATTTGGTGACTCGAGATTTCTATTCGTTAAAATTGATCGATTTGAGCCTTGAAGCGCGCATTTTCGCATAGTTATAAAATCTGAGACTTGAAAATACAATTGTTCGAAATTAGCACGTTCAGCATCGTGATCCGACTGCGTGTCTTCTTCCTCGATCGATAATTGTACATCACAATATGATTTATATAATTCCTCTAATTTTATACCGCGTGTCCCTAAGCAATCTACTGTTAGATCCGTAGTATTTTGAAGCGAAGACAATAATCTCGTGACTTGCCCCTTAATAACCGCTCGGTGTCTTTTAAGTGCTTTAAGTGAAACCGCTTCTTCACTGCTAGTCATTTTTAATCAATTGAGATTGAAGCTTGGAGGAAAAAATGAAGGATAACCGCTGTACTCACTTAAACCTGGTGCGAGATGCGTCGTGAAGAGTGCCGACACAGGATTCTGCAGGCGCGTCCACTGTTCCGTCGGAAGCTGCTGTCCGCTCGGCCGCGTTGTGGACCAGATGACTTATCCTTGTAGCTTACACAGGTTTCGGAAGCTGATGTCCGGTACTTGATGTCCGGTAGTTGACGTATGCTCGACACACTTCTTCTTGAGGTAAATGGAAGGTCAGATTGCTTATCTGACTTCCTGCTAATCTTCGGAATGCTCCTTTGCACCAATCGTTTCACTACTTTCACATTCAACTGGATCCAAAGTTCGCTGGATCCGACTCGAAGGACCAAAAATGTCGTGCGCGTATACTCGTACTCAATCGCCTTGCCGTACGCGCAACCTCACACGCCGAATTAACCTTGTGTGGGTAGTTTATAGGAGAAAGAAAAATAGGAAACTGTTGACGCTGTTGTGTATATATGTATATTGGAAGTGTGTCGCCGATACACGATTGACAGGGAAGTTTATGTTAATAGTTCGATAAGTTTTTGCGTTCTGATTTTCTGATGGTGTGTCGTCAATTTATGTATGTCGCGTTAAAATGTGATTGGTGGAGGCTTAGGTGGTAGGGGTGCTGTTCTTGAGCTGGGCGTTCGGATTTCCAGACTGGAGTGGGAAATTAGTGTTTGATTTTTAAATATTTTGGCTGTTCCGATCCTCAGGTCGAAGCTACAGCGCACGTGTTTTTATGACGGTACATATTGTTCTTAATATTTAGGGGTATCGTGCCCTTGCGCGGTTTACCTGGGCTGCAAGTATAGGATGCCAGCTCTCGGGTACGAAATTAGCAACGCTCGCAATAAAACGGAGGGTAGCGAATAGGTCGTTCGCTTCGACAGCCGCCGTATACATGGACACCAATAGTTCGGTCATACGATGCGGTTTCATTTTGTTAGTTAGTTTACCGAATTAACCGATTTACTGAAGTATGTACAAACTATTGCATTCATGCAAAGCAATTATTTGCTGAATCAAATTTTTATCACCTTTCGAAATACTATTTATATTTTGTATGTGTATACATGATAAAATCACTAAATCGGTTATTTTTTATGGTTACTATTGTCATGTATCGGAATGGCACCTGTATCATGTATACCATAAAGTGCAATTATTCTCGGCAATAACAAACTCATATAGGTATCCAAACAACATATTCATTATGTATATAGTAAAGTTCGAGCTAAGTACATTAAAGAACGTAATTTAAAAGTAGTACATAGTCATTACATTTATCTAAAGATAAAACTGAGAACGAGTCAGTATGGCAACCAATTTAGTAAGTATATATAGGCATGAAAATTAAATTTTCTGTGGAGACATGGGAGTGTGTGGACACCGTTTTCGGTTAATATTGATGTGGTAAAATAACCGGGTTGGTCAAATACCGTATTGTGTGAACGAGCTGTAAATAAACCTTTACATAGCACAAAAAAGCTACCGAAGCTCAGCATAAATGAATGAGAGCCAAAAATCGTATCCCGCGTATGGTAACTAAATTAAAGTGGTTTCAAAATTTTGACTCCTAATAATGAGTAACTATGACATACAAATAATTTTCCAGTTAAACTTTTGAGTTCCTTCAATACTGTTTACCAGTAAAACAAGTACAAGTTATATGAATATGTAATAGTCCCTTAATATCGTCTTCGTAAAGCGAAAATAAATATTATGGGAATTGAAACTTTTGTTTTCATGTAATAATTTTTTTACCATTATTCGTTCATGTTGGATGAACGGTTACTATTGATGACAGCTACGTTTAGGACTCTGTGATGTAATAACAAATGTGAATGACCTAGACTGCAACAATGTAACCTAGATTCTTCTTTACAAGTAGTATGCTGTGCTTTAAATTAGGCACTATAGCGATTTATTAGGGTGAATGCTTTCATGCAGCTGAACAGGTTCGTATCGGAATTCCATGGAGAGCTTGTTTTCAGCGTGTAAGATTTGTTTAATATGTATGTATATAATTCGATATGTATACATACATATATCGTACAGTTGTCACAATATTTTTTCACCAAGAATTCGAGCGATTCCGCGGATAAATACGTCGAGTTCAGCCCACACTCCCAATGGGGGGGGGGGGGGGGGAGCTCAACGTCCATCGCTACACAAGAGCCGACACATGCATTGTACGTATCACAGCACCGCATACATAAAAATCATCAGTCCGATCAGTCGTCGTAGGACTGATGACAGCGTTGCCTTTCTCGTCTTCTACCCTTTTTTTTTTTTTTTTACCCTGTGGAAATCGTCGAAAGACACCTCCCACCATTCGGGGGAACAGCGAGCGGTAGTACGGGACTTTAACCCGCTAAAACCACAGCGGCGCCTTAAGGACGCTCTGCCGCATCAGGCAGTACTGGGTAGCCGCGGGGCCTCTCAAAGAACTCGGCCGCGACTACCTCTTACCGTGCCGGCCCACATTTAAGGGCCAGCGCGTCCCGGGGAAGGTTGGGCATGAAGAAAAGCCCCCATCCTGTTATGAATGCAAGTGCAGGGAGGTCGCGCCCTGCACTGCTCCGCCGCGTGATCGCTAATGTGGAGCGCAAAAGCACTCCACCCCTTTTGATCGCCTCTTACGACGGGCAGGGATACCGTGGGAGTATTCTAATCCCCTCCTCACAGGGGGAGCATCTGGGCCCCCGCCGGGTGCCCTGCGGTCACGGGGATGGTATCGCTGTGGTCGGAACACCGCTTACCACCCCATTTCAGCCGGCCACCGGAAGATTAGTGGCCAGTCAGCAGGCGACCAAGAAGAATGCGGTCGCCCGCTGCCTTCTCATTCCGGGGGGTGCGCCTACGGCTACGCCCCCGGTCCCTACGAGCAGGGTCCGCTGACTCGCGGCCCCGCTCCGCAGCTTCCTTCTGCAGCATCACTGCCTCGCAGAAGGTCGCCACTGCCCTCCAATTTCCCTCGCCGTTCAGCATCGCCCCGATGACTGCGGACAGCGAGAGATCCACTCCGATTTTGGAGCGAAGCACTCGGCGCTCCGCTGCAAAGGCGGGGCATTCTTTCAGCGTATGTTGCGCCGAGTCTTCCTTCTCGAGACGGCAGTGATGACACCCTGCCGTCTCTTCCCGACCGATGCGACGCAGGAACGAACCAAAGCATCCGTGCACGGTCATGACCTGCGTCACTCGGTATGTGAGTCTGCCGACTCTCCGCCCCTGCCACCGCTCCAGGTGTGGCAGAAGGGCTCCCGGGACGCGCTCGGCAGCGTGAGTTCGAAGCTCCCCGCGCCACCGGAAGAAAGCGCGCCTCCGGGCGAGGTTTTCAAAACCTCTCACGGCATCCGGCCCCGGCGGCTGCCCTCGTACCCGACTCACAGCGCGTGCGCGTGCGTAGAGGCAAGCGCGTACCGCTGCCTGGAGCTCAAAGGGCAGCTCCCCAGCCAATGCCATCGCCGCGACGTACGAAGTCGTACGATACCCGCGGATGACCCTAATGGCCATCCGCCTCTCGAGCCGGCGCAAACGCTGACGATTGCGCCGGTTGCCTAAGACAGCAGGGGCCCACACTGGTGCCCCGTAGAGAGCGATCGACCGCACGACTCCCATGTAGAGTCGGCGGACCCTATCCCCGGGACCCCCAAGGTTGGGCAATAGGCAGCCAAGAGAGGCCTCAGCCCTTTCCACTCGGGGGACGAGACTTTCCATGTGAGGCTCGAAACACCAACTGGAGTCCAGTGTGAGTCCCAGATATTTCATCCGGGACCCCACCTCCACGCTGGTGCCGCCCACCCTTACCCACGACCTGGGAATCGGCCGAGACCGAGGTCCGCTGTGAAAGCAGATAGCCTCGGTCTTGTTCGGCGCGATCTGCAGTCCCAGGTCGCGTATCATACGGGCGACAGCCGCAGCCGCCACCTCGGCCCTACAGAGGGTCATCCCCAGGGATTTCCCAACGGCAACCACCAGCGTGTCATCCGCGTAGCAGATGACGCTGGCGCCGTCGGGTAGGGACGCCCTCAGCACGACGTCGAACCCGAGGTTCCACAGTATCGGGCCCAAGACGGATCCCTGCGGAACCCCGCGGTCGACACCCCTCCGATTCCATCCATTACGGACAGGGAAAACGATGCCCCTGTCGCGCAAATACGCCCCGACCACCGCCCTCAGATAACGAGGCACCTGGTGTCGTTCAAGGGCCACCATGATGGATGTCCATGGCAGGGTGTTGAACGCATTCACTATATCAAGAGATATAGCGACGCACACCCCGCCCCTGGTGACCGCAGCGTCCGAGAGTGCTCGAAGGCGGGCCACCGCGTCGGTGGTTGACCGCCCCTCTCGGAACCCGTACTGACAGTCCGCCAGGTACGGACCAACCCGTGCCAAATGCTCAACGAGGCGACCGGCGACGATGCGTTCAAACATCTTCGCCGCCTCGTCGAGCAGGCAAATAGGCCTGTATGCGGTTGGGGAATCCGCCGGCCTACCCTCCTTTGGCAACAAAACGAGCTTTCCCCATTTCCAGAGAGTGGGGAAAGCACCCGTCTCGAGACAGGCCGAGAACAGAACTCGCAACCTGTCCCCGAGCGAGCCCATGGCTAGAGCCCACGCCTTGCCGGGTACTCCATCCGGTCCGGGGGCCTTACTCTTCCCCCGGAGCCATCGGACCACCCCGGCCATCTCTTTCTCGGTGACCCCCAGCCCCTCGGAGGACGAAGAGTTGTCCTCCTCTTCGGAACGCGGGCGGGACGCCTCCCCACTATCGGGGGGAAAAAGCGTGCCAACCACACGCCGGAGGAGCCGGGGTTCTAGTCCTTCCGTGATCGGGGGGGGGGGGGGGGGGCCAGGGACGAATACGCCCCATTACCAAACGGTACGGGCGCCCCCACGGATCTCGGTCCAACGAACCGAGAAGAGTCCGCCACGCGTGAGACTTTGCCGTCCGGATGGCCGACTGAAGAGCTACTACCTTCTCGCGGTAGACTCCGTACAAATGTACCGTCCGGCCATCCTCCTCGTGCCTGCGCCGGCGCGAGCGGGTGTACTGGCGTCGCGCGCGGATGCACTCCCTGCGCAAATCCGCTACCTCGCGAGACCACCAGTACACCGACCTCCGTGGGTGGGCCCTGACCCGGGGCATAGACACGTCGCACACCGACGACATGGCATCGCGGAACCACAGGGCCTCCCTTTCGGCGTCCACCGGCCCCTCCGGTGGATCGACCTAGGCCATCGCCTGAGCGGCAGCCGCCAGGGCGTCTTCGTCCAATTGGGCGAGCGCCCATCTTGGCTGCTGCCTACGCGAACAGCGTCGGGGGGCCGACTGCGGGGCAGCGGCGAGAGAGAGAACGATATATCGGTGATCCGACACGTCGCGCGGCCGGGCGCGTTGCCCATGAAAGGTCAACTATGGAACCCCGTTCCACCGCACGCACGTGTGGACGGAGCCCGAGTTAAGTAACCGGAGCTCCAGTCCCGCCGCCCATTCGAGGACCAGCTCCCCTCTAGAGTCCGTTCGGGGGGACCCCCAAGCCGTAGCTTTGGAGTTAAAATCCCCCATCACGAATACCGGACGAGGGAGGCAGCGGAAGACGCATCTTCCGACATCGTCCAGGTATCGCTCGAACGTCTCGAGGGACCATCTGGGCGGCGCGTAAAGCGCTACCACAGATACGTCCCCCCACTCGACTGCCAGGTATCCCGCGCCGCGCTCGAAGATTTTGCACGCCGGTGACCCGTGGCCTCCCCTCCCAAACAACTGCAACGGAGCCGACCGCGTCACCCACCCAATGGGGGTGGTCCGGTACGCGGTAGGGCTCCGCCACGACGGCCAACCCGACACCCCGCTCGGCCATGGCCTGCATGAGCAGATCCTGAGCCCTGGCCGAGTGGTTCAGGTTCGACTGGAGCATCGGGCCCGCGGGCCCCATCACTCGGCGGAATCCATAGCCGCCGGCGGCGCCACAGTGGGCGCCGCTACGGGCGGTTTCTGGGCCGTCGCTGCTCCATCCTTGTCCGCCACAACGGGAGCGGAAGCTTTCAGTGCAGCCGCCTTCTGCACCGTCCGCTTACCTTTCCCACCCTTTTTGGGAGCGGCCTTGCAGGCCTTACTCCCAAGGCGGTGACCCGCAGGCATCCCCTTGTCCGTGCAGACCGGACATTTCGGGGTCGCCTTGCAGGCGTTCGCCTTGTGGCCCAGGTCTCCGCACGCGTAACAGCAGTCCGACCTGTCCACCTCGGAAGTGCGTCGCTGCCGGGTGTGTCCCACCTCCAGGCAGCGGTAGCACTGAAGAGGCCGTGGTTGGAGGGACTCTACAGTCGCGCTGGCCCAACCTACGGCCACCTTCCCCAGGACCGCCAGTTTCCTGGCGGCGGATGTTGGGCACCGCACCCAGACGGTGCCCAAGGTGAAGGAGCTGGACCGGATCACCCCGGTCTGAACCTCCTCCGCCTTACATCCTCCGGCCGCAGCGACCGCCGCAGCCACCTCCGCTGGGGCGACTGAATCGTCCAGGCCGCGCAAGCGGAATTCCGCGCGCTTCACCGGCCTGGCGACCGACACCCCCGTGCCCCGAAGGGCGGCCGAAACCTTTTCGGCCAACTGGTCGGCCTTGCTGGCACCATCCCGACCTGGGATCTCCAGGACAAGGCCACCAGTTACGCCCCGACGCATCTTCAATGCGGAGATTCCAACCTCCGCCAGGCTCACTTTGGCCTTGGCGGTGGCCATCACCTCCGCATATGTCATCTTGCCACCCGCCGGGACGGTGATAGTCACCGCCGCCGGGGGGGGGGGGGGGGCGCAGGCAGGGACTTCTTCCCCTTCGTCTGCTTCTCCTTCCCCGCAGCCTTCTGAGGCTGTCCAGCCGCCTGGCTGCCGGGCTTCTTCGCCGCGGCAGCCTTCCTGGCAGCGGCTTCACCTCGCCGCTCCCTCCGTCCGACCACCTTGGCCCACTCCTCCTTCGGAGCAGGCTTTGGCGGCGCGGGCGGCGGCTGAGCCGCTTTCGTCGCCGGCAGGGCCGGTTTCGATACCGGCTGGGGAGGACCTCCCTGGGGTGGCGGCGCCGTCACAGGCGCGACGATCGCCTTCCCCTTTTGTGCCTTGCCCTTACGGCCTCGCTCCCGCTTGGGAGGACCCACAGCTGGAGAGGCCGCCTCCTTGGGCTTATCCAGGCGCAGCTCGCTGAGTAGCGACGCCATTTTGGCATCGATCAGCGAGCTTACCCGCTGGAGGAGGTCGCCCTCCGTCGGCCGCTGCGCCGCAATCACCCGTGGAGTACGGGGGACCGGGCCGGGCGGAGGTTATTGTCTGATCTGAGCATTCCAAGGCCTTGAAGAGCCCGCTCTGCCGTACCTAAGCTTTCGCTTAAACCGGACGGTGTTGGGAGCGATTAATCACTGCGAAGAGTCACGTTCGTAGATGTTATGAACGGCGGACTTGGAAAAACCCCTTCTTCACCACTGAAGGATCATAAGAAAGGTAGACTGTCCCTTTCGGGAGGCGACCCACTTAGCCGCTTTGGCGGCAATACCATGCATGCATAGCATTGCCGTCGTAGCGTTGCCCAGCGGGGACCACGAGGAGGTGGGGTCGCCAGCGCGAAGCTCAGCCTCTTGCAGGCATGCGTGTTCTTACGCACGTGTTCGGCATCAGGGTATTGTGCCACTTTTGCCTCTCGCTCTGTGCACCTGCGCTCTTACGTGCGCAGGCCCGCGATGCCAGGAGCGAGGTTATCCTCTGTCTTTACGCCGATGCTGTCCGTCCTTCTTCCTCGGGTGTTGGTTCAATGTGTCCTGTTTCTTTTCTGCGGTTGTGTGATCTGCTTCTAACTCGTATCCTGCTGTTGTAGTTGTCGTGTTCTTGCTCTAGTGACCCTGTGTTCCGTGTGTGTGGTTGCTGCACGTGTTTGCTGCTGTGATGTTTGCGGGTGTTGCGTGACTGGTAATGATTGTTCTAACTGAAATCTGTGTTTCAGGGTTGCTTTCGCAAATTCCGAGAACGCAGTGAATGCCTCCCTTTGTATCAGATCCTTCAGCTCGCATGGCCATCTGACTCCGGCTAGTTCTAATTTTTGTATTAGTGCTGCTCTGTGTTCTGTTTCGTTTGTACATTCGTAGATTAAATGTTCAACGGAATCTACACGGTTGCAGTGGCAGTTCTCCGTTGGGGATACGTTTATCGTTTTTTGGTAGTTTTTTAGATGTCCATGTCCAGAGAGTAGTTGAGTGTTGTGGAAGTTTAGCTGTAACCAGTCGGACTCGAGTCTATCTTTTATATTGCTAAAGAATTTGTGGGTTATTCGTCCTTTGTTAGATCTTTCCCATCTTGCTTGCCATTGCCTTTTTGTTTCAGTCTTTATTGTGTTGTGTATAACGTTCGCTTCCGTTCTGTCTGGAGCCGCTCCCAGCGGATTAAATGTTACCTCCCCAAATGAGACGGGGAGGTTCTTCTTTGTCATATATATGGCGCGTCGTTCCTTTATAAGTATTTCTATGGGAGTGGCTGCTGTTAGTACCGTTAGGGCGTCAAGAGAAATCGTCCGATATGCCCTGGTGACTCGGAGGAGTGCGTACCGTTGCGCTTGCTGTAACGTTTTTATGTGCCAGACATTAAGTTTGTCGCTCCATCCCGCTGCTGTGTATGTGAGTATGGGGACAAAGATGCCCTTGTATAAGATCATCATGTTCTTTTGTGTGATTCCCCAGTGTGCCTTGGCGACGTGCGAGAGTTTGTTGAGGGTCGCTTTACTTCTATTGGATATGTGGTGTACGTGTGGTGTTACGTTGAATCTTACTCCAAAGTGGACTCCAAGATACCTGACCGTGGTCGCCATTTTGATTGAGCTGCGCCCGATTTTTACCGTGGGTGGCCGTCTTGTATCCAGGAATCCTTTCAGTAGTATCATTTCGGTCTTTGTTTGCGATAGTTGTAGCTTGTAGTTTTTGCACCAAGCGTAGATGCGTTCCACCACAGCGTTTGCTTGTTCCTCGATGGATTTCCTAGAGTTTCCTGGTATGGTAACTATTAAGTCATCTGCGTACGCAATGGGTTGATATCCGGTTTCTTCTATTGTGTTCAGTAGGTCATCGAAAATGAGGTTCCAGAAATTCGGTCCTAGGATAGAGCCTTGTGGGCAGCCTCTGTTGACTATTTTGCCGTTATTGATGTTATTATTGTTGCTGATGGTTGCCGTTCTGTTCGAGAGGTAGCTCTGCGTTAACATGCAGAGGTTCTTCGGGCAGCTGCATTTCTTCAGATTTAGTAGGATTGACGGCCACCACACGTTGTCAAATGCTCCGGCGATATCGAAGAGCAGAGCAATTACGTATTTTTCTGTGGTTTGCTCGACTGATTTACGGAGTTCAAGTATGGCATCCTCTGTCGATCTACCCTTCTTGAAACCGAACTGCCTGTTAGACGAGAGAGGGTGTGTGCTGAGGATGGGTTCCAGTCTCTGGGCTATTAACTTTTCCAATACCTTACTTAGTATCGGTAAGAGACATATTGGTCTATACGATTTCGGGTTGGTCTTATCCTTTTTCTTATCCTTTAACAATACCCTTATCATGCCTTGTTTCCAGGATTCCGGAAATAATCTAGCTGAGAGACAGCAGTTCAGGAGATTAGTGAGTTTCAGTTTTATTAGGGGCCATGCTGCTTTTATAACTTGTGCTTCTATCAGGTCGTGACCTGGAGCCTTTCCGTTCTTGAGTTTCCGGACGACTGTCTCTATTTCTTGGATACTAAATGGCGGTGTGTCTTCCGTGTCTGGAGCAGTGCTCACTTCGTTGCGAGTAGCTCTGTGCCATGCTGTCTCTTCGGTGGAGTCATCATTCGGGATGAGGGTATCGAGTAGAGTTTCTATGGTCTGCTCTGCGGTAGTTGTTTGCGTGTTTCCAGCTTTGACTGTTTCATACACTGTATCTGCTTGTATCTTATCTGTTTTTATCTTGTAGATAATACCCCAGGGATTGGAATTCCTCTCCTTTGATTCGAATTTTCTCCAGCTTGAATCTTTTGCTTCTCTAATTTTGCTTGTGTATGTGTTTCGGAGTAAATTGAAGTGTGACTTCAGAGCTTCTTTTCGTTGTGTGTTTTGAGTAGTTTGATATTTACGCCGTGCCTTCCGAACCTGTTTCTTTAACATGGTTAATTCTTTTGTCCACCACGGAGCCGACTTGAGGAAACGCGTTTTTCTAGGGATGGAGGAGTTGCAGACTGCTATAATTATCCGTTCCAGTTCAGTAACGAGTATGTTCGGATCGATGTTTCCTTCAGCGCTTTGCAGGATATCACTATTTTCTATCTGGGTAGTGAGGAGTTCTCGGAATTTATCCCAGTTTGCACGCTCTGTGTTGTATCTGGTTGCTGTCTTCTCTGGTGCAGTAGCATTTTGTCCGGTAATGTTTGTGTCGAAGGTGATGAGGTTGTGGTCGCTTGAGGTGCTGTATTCATGTACTTTCCAGTGGCCTATTTTGTTGAAGCAAGTTGAGTTGGTGAGTGTGACGTCTATGTTCGATGAACCGTGGATGTTGCTGAAGGTGTGGGTGGTGGTCGGTGTGTTGATTATATATAAGTTGTGTTGGGCGATTAGGTGTTCCAGTTTTTCTCCCCTTTCGTCAGTGATGCCGCTGTGCCACAGATGGGATTTTGCATTTGTGTCAGCGCATATGATAATGTTTCTGCCTTTTAGGTGGTGTAGAACTCTATCTAAGTGTTGTATGTATGGATCAATGTTTTCGGACCATTGAAAGTATACACTGACAATGAATCCGTCAAATTGCCTGCCGGTAACTTGGGCACACACGCAATGAGTATTGGAGAGCTGCTCTACTTTTAGTACTGTGTACTCCTTGTTCGGTACAGCTATTGCGGCATGTATTTTATCAACGGAGGCAATTCGTGAGAAGCTCTTATTGTCTGTTACAACTCTGACGGCCATTCCTAGTCCCGGGATATTGTTACTGAGGCAGTATGGTTCTTGAATTGCGACGACGTCAATTCTTTGTCTGTGTATTACTTCCCTCAGTTCGTCCATGACTGTTTTTGAATGGTGTGCGTTTATTTGTCCTATTCGTAGTGGTGATGTGCGTTGTCGATGTATGTATGGGGTAGTGGTTACGTGCGGTGAACGTGTATTGTTTGGATCACTTCTGTCCATAATCAACCTTGGAAATGTGCGTTGTTAGTGCGTTTTGATAGGCGAGGCAGTCTTTCGATCGCGAAGAGTGCTCATGAGGTTTTCCGGCTCTCTTACAATTCGCGCATCGCGGGTGGTCGTTTGCGGCTTTACAATTCTTGTGATAGTGGCCATTTTCGGCACAGTGACCACACGTTTCTGCCGAGGCCTTGCAGTATTTTGATATGTGCCCAAAAGACTGGCACTTGTAACACCTAGTTACAGACAGGAAGTCCTGCACGACACAGGCATGCCACTGTATGTACATTCGTCTTTCTGCGGTGAGTTTTTCCCGTACTTCAGGGCTAACATCGGCAACCCAGTTAGTTGTCTCTCTCTCCTTTGGTCCTGTTTTAAAAGCAAGTTTAAAGTGCTCGGAAAGTTTGTCCTTTGGATAGTTTTCTAGGTTCTGGTGCCGAATAGCTGCTATGATTTCCTTCTCTTGGAGCGAGCTCGGTACGCCTTTAATAACGATTCTCGGCTTTATTTTGGCGGGAATGCCAATTGTCAGACCAGCCGCTTTCAAATGCTTGTTCTCCATAACGCATTTGAGATCCCTCTCGGTTTTGGTCTCTATGAGAACTCCTTTGTTATTAATTTTGCGGACGTTCACAATTCTGAGTTTTTCCTTTGTGGGCGCAACCGTGGATAATATCGCCTTCTTGGTCTGTTCGCTGTCTGCTATTTTGCTGCTTTCTTCAGGGAAGATGGTCACGAGGTGTTTCTTTTTCGTTTTTGCTGTTTCCAAGGATGCTGCTACTTTTGTGCGCAGCTTATCTGCATAGGATGGCTGGTGACTAACGGTTTTGCCGAGTTCTTGTATTGTCTTGATTACGCTGGTCAGTTTTGCGTCTATTGCGTTTATCCGTTCGTCAGTGGGACTTACGGAAGAAACCTTCTGTTTCAGCGTATCACTTTCGAGTTCTGCCGCGTGCGCCATTTCGCACAGCTGCGTAGCCATTTTCTTTGCTATTTTGAGTTCGTCGAAATGGCGTATCTCTCCTAAGAATTTTAGAAGCTCTTTCGCAGAGGCGAAGAGCCCTTTGTCCTTACCTTGCTGTTCTGCATCGTCTTCACTGGAGCTGCTGACAGCTCCCCGGGGCCCCCGGGCCGGGTGGAGGCATCAACACCTCGTCCGCGGCCACTGGAGGGGCGGAAGCCTCCTCGACTTCCATCCCGGATTGAGGATGCGGCGTCGGGGCCCGCCGCCGATCCTCAAGAGTTCGGCGGAGTGCGGCCACCTCGGCCCGCAGCTCCGCCAACTCGTTACGGAGGGTCCTATTCTCCCGCTCCAGCTCCATGCTGGCAGCGGTAGCGGACCTGCCGGCCAACTCCATCACGGCGGAGCGTGTATGGATGGCGGCCACACGTAGGGCGCGGGACAAATTGCCCTTCAGCCATTTTGACACCGAGGCGACCTTGGCGACCTCGTCCTGGAACTCCAGGATGAGGGCCGCCACGTCAACTGTCGGGCTCCTCCGGTAGCCCTGTGCCAGTTCGGTCTCGTCAGGGAGAGGAATAGTCCCCCTCCCTTTCGACTGACAAGGCGGGATGCTGGAGTCGAGGATAGCCTCGACCTCCCTGGCATCTGCCTCCGCCTCGCAGGCCTCAACATAGCGTCGTTTGGCCTCCGCCATGCCGACGTAATCCCCCGTGGTAGGGGGCCTCCCTCTCTTCTTCGCACCGACCGATGCCATCGAAGAGGTCGAGGCTCGGCTTGCCGGTCGCGAAGTAGAGACGGAGGAGTCATCAGACTCCTCCAAATCCGATACGTATATCGGCGGTGGGGGTTTCTTTCGGCGGAACCCCCCACCGACAGCGTCCTCCGCGCTGCTACCCACAATGGGGTCCTCTTGCGGTGCGGCGGTCCGACGACCGGTCACCGCCCCGCTTCCAGACGCGGCCGGGGAAATCCCCCATTCCGCGCTGGATCGCCTCGACGAGGGCCGGACCGTGTGGTCCGGGCAGCTGTCGAGGAGGACGCTAGGTTGGGGCCTAGCGCCCTTCTCCCCCTCTCCACCTCCATCATCTGAGAAATTGGGAGTTTCCATGTTGTTCCCACGAGTGGGTAGGAATTGTTGCCACCCCGAGCAGAGCCGCCTTATCCGGGGAAGGCTAATACTCCCGGGGGGTCGCCAGGTACCCCGGGGTTGGTCGCTACCGACTGATGCACCCATCAGCCACGTCTGGCGCTTACTCCAGACGCACCCGCCTCACCGCGTACCGCAGCTTGGGGCTAGGGATTTTTTAGAGAAGTTTTCATCCTCGCAGGCCGGCCGATTAAGGCAGGCCCCCCGGTCCAGCGAAACGTGACCACTGGATTACGGTCTGATTGCTCGGGCACTCCGGGTTCGCTACCCGTACCTGCCGCCTGAAAGCGGCCAGGTCCCTGGAGCCCCCCTCCCGGTTCCCTTTTAGTCGCCTCTTACGACAAGCAGGGAATACTGTAGGCCTATTCTCTACCCAGCCTACAGGGCACTCGTCTTCTACCCTACTCCAAAGAAGGCCGCGAGGAATACCTATCTAAATCCCCATTTAATGTATGGGTACGTTAATCCAAGATGAAAAATTTTTTTTTTTATTTTTTCTTAATAAATTTTCTTTTAACATATTCGTGAAACTTTTCTGGTTAAAATAACACCAAACACAATATAGTCCCGATTACATGTACATATTCAAATGTAAAAGTATTGTATTAAGAGAGGAGATAAGAGAAGTAGGATATGGAAAAGAAGTAAATCGCTGGAACAGATGTATTGTATAGAGTAAAAGAAAGCTACAGGGAGTGAAGTGCGTAGTCCATGTATTGCATATATCAGCTGCCTTTGAAAAACTTTTATATTGTATACTTTAAGTGAGCACATCATATCCAATGCCATTATGTTATTAAATTATGTACTCTTTTAGAAACAATTCATTTCTGCAATTTGTCAGATGCTACAAAACAGCGTAATTATTCCATAAATATTAAATAAAAGTGGTCCGAATTATATGATGTTTGGTTTCATTTTTATAAAAAAAATTGAAATAATATGATAAATAAATTACATTAAAGAAAGATAAAAAAATAAAAAACTTTTAAGTTTGCATTGCATTAGCGCAGCGATACATGGGCATTTAACCTTCTTCGAATGCTCGGATTCTCATTCTCACTTTGTCTTTCGCTCGTTGTCCTCTCTGATGACAGAGATTAAACGAGGTTTAAGTTTCGTGTCCTCAGTGGACTTCGGCCCGGCCGCAAACTCTTGGCGAGAAAACATTGTATGTCTATCCATCGGGCACCCACATCACTCATGGATCATGTATGATCACTGTGGTGCAAACCAGACGTTGAACGACACAACATGCAATGTACAGTTGTCCCTCGAAATACGCGGGGGTTCTGAACATTGATGTATCGCGTTAATAAAGGCTCGCGTAATTTTGAGACATCCCTTCTCACTCCTACCACTTTATATTACATACATAGTTATAGACTGGGTAAAAGTTTAGTTATTGGGACAAAGATGAGGGCATGGGGATGATATTAATCGAAAGATATGCCTGAATAATTACAAGGTAATTATTTACAAAAGGGGGAGTCTCACCGATTTCGATGATTTTCGAGTGTGTTATAAAAATCAACATTTTGAACAACTTTTTCCTATACATATAACCGTCGCTCGGCCTTCGTCTCCGAAAGTCTCAAAAGAGATCGGTACTACTACAGGGTGGGGCACTTAGAATTAGCACCTCAGATATCTTCGTAACTATAAGTTTCACAGAAATATTTGCTGAAATAAAATTGCACAGTACGAAGGGGGTCATCCGATGGCGATAATAGTATTTTTGCAGGTGGATGTACTTCGGACATTTGAAGGTCACCTCCATTTTTTTAAATGGATCGGTATGTTTTTGATTCCGTATCACGATGGCGGGAGTAACTATGACTCTCTTAAGTGGCGATCGTTTGAGGTGTCGGGCCGGCTTGCCGGTACTAGTATCCGAGATCAGCCCTTATGTAGATCTAGTTAGCAAGTGGACACCTCTTCGTGGTTCCCGCCACAAGTACCTTCTTCGGAAGAGAAACTAAGATCCACCGCTGCGTCTGCTAAGACAGCATTGCCACGAGTCGGCGTCGTTGACCAAATGGCTCTTATGTGGCAAACCCCATTGCGGCATCGCGGGACAGTGCGCATTAGCGTACTGGTGCTCAAAATGGACGGCCCAGCGGCGAAAGCTTCTGACGCCGAACTCATACGTGGCGACACGTATGCCCGCTAGAGACTGAGTCTTGTACTGGCAACCTTACCTCCACGTGGTCCCCGCTGGGCAACGGTGCACATGTGTAACTGGCTTGCTGGTTACACAGGTGTAGCGGCTAAAAGGTTCGCTTCCCGAAAGGGACAGTTTACCCTTCTGATGATCCTTCAGCGGTGAAGGAGGGGGTTTTCCCAAGCCCGCCGTCCATAACATCTACGGACGTGACCCTTGAAAGTGGTGATACGCACCCTTCCATCGCTGGTATAGGCTAAAGCCTCGGAACAGCAAAGCTTTGGGGCCTTGTGCCGCCATTAGAAGCTTAATAAGACAATAATTCCGTATCACGATAGAGGATCTTAAAACGAATTCAACGACCTATTACATAAGGCCATTGAAGGTCATAGAAGGTAGAGAAAGGCGATAATACTTACGGTTTTGGTAGTGAATGAAACATACGTTCATAGTAGGTGTTCGAAATGATGACCATCACTATCAATGCACCATTGCATTCTTTTTACGACTGATTGTCTTGCAAGTCTTACAGAGTCAGAACTTATTGACGCACAGGCTGCAATAATTCGCTGTTGCATGTCGCAAGGTGTAGTTGGTACTTCTTTGTACACTTTGTCTTTCAGTGTTCCCCACAGAAAAAAATCTAGGGGTGTTATGTCTGGTGAACGAGCTGGCCACGATATGGGACCACCGCGTCCAATCCAACGATTTCGAAATGTTTCATCGAGTTCCCTTCGCGCAATCAATGAGTAATATGCTGGACATCCATCATGTTCATACCACATAGTTTGTCGTGTAAGTAAAGGTAACTCTTCTAGCAAAAGAACCAATGTATCCTTAATAAAATTAGCATAGCTGTTGCCATTTAAATTTCCATTGATAAAATAAGGACCAATAATTTTATCACCTATGATACCGCACCATACATTCACAGACCATTGTTTTTGATGGTCAACCTGTCGCAGCCAATGTGGATTTTCCGCTGCCCATAAATGCATGTTATGCAAATTAACATTCGCGTGATTTGTGAATGTTGCTTCATCAGTAAATAAGACGGTATCAAGAAAAAACTCATTGTTTTCAATCTGACGTATAGCCCATCGACAAAACTCAACGCGATTCATGAAGTCGTTGCCATGCAATTCTTGATGAAGACTAACATGGTACGGATGCAATTTGTTACGGTGCAAAATGCGAAGTACGCTCCTCCTGCTAATGCCAGATTCGCGTTCAATTTGTCGTGAACTAATATGAGGATTTCTAGACACACTTGCGAGCACACCGATTTCCATTTCATTGTTAATTACTCGTTTCTGGCATTCACTTTTGTGAACACATAAACTACCCGTCTGCCTAAGTTTATCACACACATTTTTAAATGTTTGACGCGAAGGCTGAGATCGATGTGGATATCGTTCAGCATACAAGTTTTTCGCCCTTACAGACTTTTGTTGGCACTCGCCATAAATAAGAAGCATATCGACTTGCTCTTCAAACGGATACATCGTGCCGGATTGACCGATTTATCGATACTAATCGTATTGTTGGAGTCTCGAACCGAGAGTCTCGAGGAACGCATTACATTGTAGTTCAATACAGTTCTCGTCACGGTTGTCTAAAGGTCACAATTTACAACACTTATTATGTTTATCTTATCCGGCAAACTATTAAAGTGACCTTCAAGCACTGTTTATTCTTAGTGAAGTAAACGGTAAGCATTACGCATTACTTTACTGTCTACAATACGTATGTTTCATTTACTACCAAAACCGTAAGTATTATCGCCTTTCTCTACCTTCTATGACCTTCAATGGCCTTATGTAATAGGTCGTTGAATTCGTTTTAAGATCCTCTATCGTGATACGGAATCAAAAACATACCGATCCATTTAAAAAAATGGAGGTGACCTTCAAATGTCCGAAGTACATCCACCTGCAAAAATACTATTATCGCCATCGGATGACCCCCTTCGTACTGTGCAATTTTATTTCAGCAAATATTTCTGTGAAACTTATAGTTACGAAGATATCTGAGGTGCTAATTCTAAGTGCCCCACCCTGTATATTGAATTCTGCCTATACGCACGCGTCCGTGGGAGCGTATGCGTAAGCGTTTGATCGGCAACTGTCTACCGTTAATATATATAACAGCGTAGCGGCCAGCGACGAACATTATACAATTTGTGAAAAACTTTTTCGAAATAATGACTGAAATGTTTACAACTTTGGATAATATCAATAAAGATAATTAAAACAGAAATTAATATGTGACAGGCCGCCTGACGGCGGCCGGAATGAATACTTCGGCCCGAACCTAAACTTCATTAAATTAGTTACTAGATAGAGTAGTTCGATTTGAGTAAGATTCGGGCTGGATTATTATTCCAGCCGTCGTGAGACAGCCGGCTAC
The DNA here is from genome assembly GCA_028830335.1 of Eucera pruinosa. Classification (NCBI taxonomy): domain Eukaryota; kingdom Metazoa; phylum Arthropoda; class Insecta; order Hymenoptera; family Apidae; genus Eucera; species Eucera pruinosa. The sequence continues at coordinate 587,236 of JAMYCR010000006.1, read as the reverse complement.
CCGAATCGAGTTCGGAATTACTCCCATTATACACGTCCGTTGCGGGCCGCCTCGATGCGTTTAAAGAAACAGTGGGCAATCAACGTTCAAACATTTCTGCATACGCTGCCACGGACGCGTACTTATAGAAAGAATTGAATGTGTAGTACCGATCATCCTTCGAAACAAATCTCGGAAACTAAAACCGAGCGGCGGTTATATGTATAGGAAAAAGTTGTGTTAAATGTTGATTTCTAAAACATATTAAAAAATCATCGAAATCGGTGAGACCCCCTTTATTCTAAATAAATACTAATTAGAATGGTAGTAACAGGGTTCTTGTGTATATTAACAAAAACATACTACTAGAACTACATTGCATTCTGTACGTGTATGTGTATATATGTATGTATGTTGCGCCCGATGCACCGCAGTTCCTTGGATTGACTTCGCGGGGTTGTAAAGCCCGCTACGCGGTTCGCGACGATGTTCTCGAGCGCTGGCTGTTGTGAACTTAATCACTCCAGCCTCGTTGAAATTCGTGGTAAGAATGTGACGTGCACGTTGGTGTGGAGGTAGGTGGCACGTGGTGTGTTGGTCGCTGTTGTGTGGTGTCTTAGAGTGGTTTCACCAGAATGTCCCTCTGTGGTGTGTTTGTGCTTTTATGAGTTTCGGTGTTTTCTGATTGGTGAATCTATGGTGAGAGTGGTGGTTCACGATTTTTGTTATTGGTGGTTGTTTTTGCGGAAGGTGTTGATGAGTGTGTTTTCGGGGGTAGTGCCGAGTAGGAGTGGGTGGCCTTAGAATTTTTGGGTGACCGTACCGTCCATCGCCTAACGGTAACTTTATGGTCGTCTTTCCGCGACTGACACATCTGGTGTCCGGGTGGTCGCGGATCGGTGACCTTTGCAATAAACTAATTTCTATAATTTTGGTTTTAGGCTCGGTACCCGGGTTATGTCTATAAACCTTTCTGTTGCCTTCGCCCGTGAAGCAACAATGTATATGTACACAATGCGTACACAGCCAGCCGACGCGTTAGATGTTTCGCTCGCCGGCGGATTTGGTTTGCATATTTTTCACCTCGTCGCGAAGCGGCACTCCGTTGTGACACAATGCGACTGCATTATTTGTGGTGATGAATACAATGCAATTATACTAATATATTTTTGCTAATATTTATAAACTTCTAAGTTAGAACCACTACTATTTCGTGACACATAAGCTTCCGATTATTAGGATATACCGCCTACCTCACTGTGGAGCCACATACTATTGTTTAAAAATGTTACATATGTGTTGCATTTTATATATTTACTAACAAATGTATGTTAAGAAAATAATAATGTTATTCTAAAATTCCCAGAACTCGAGGATCTATCCTTTAATGCCGATCATAGGCACAAATCGGTGAAAAGCTTCTCAAAATGTTGAATTTTACAACATATTTCAATTTCATAAAAATCGAATAGGCAGTCGTAATAGATATAAATATATACCCAGGTGTAGCCTAAATAGAATTTCCTTCATCTTTTAAATATTATAAAATGTACTGCGCTTTGAATATTTTATATATTTTTGCATATTACGCGTATTCTCCATTCTTTCAAACATTTAAAGTTCCTATGAACGCATAAAAATCTGTAGCGAATTTATTATATATTGTGTACATATGTTATTTATATTTCACGAAAGTATATTGTAATTTTTGTGATTCTTCACAGTCACGGTGACTACAAAGATCACAAAAAACCGCGTTTTTCAAAACTGCGTAAGTACTTCGAGGATTAATTACATTTCTGCTTACTTTTTCCTAGATGTTGAAGAACGAGCCTTGCATTGAGGCATAACTCAGATAATATATTCTGGTAGATGAGTCTTAAACAAATTTTCAAGTGATATTTTTATGTTTCTAACACAAAGGCCTTACAAGCATAATAAATAAGAGTTAGGAGAATTACATTTGAAACTTTTTATATTTTAATTTCATGGTTTTATATTTCTTATTATATGCTTCTAGCAGAAGTTTGAGCTTTCTTCTGCAATAATGGTTCCGAGCATATAATTATGACATTACAGTAACGTAATTAATTTTGTAAGTTGATAGGTACATTATAAAACTACATTCCAGCCGTGCAAAGAAATTAAAATTAATTAAGTGAGCTCGGATTTTTGCTTATCTTTTACAAGAAAAATTGTATCTATGCATTGATAACATTACTGTGAAGTATTACAAAATGTAAGAAGATAAATCATAGTTATATTTGTTTTACACGCACAGAGTGTGCATATAATCTGCATAATTTGTTTTTGTTCGCATCTACTTGGAAAAAATCATTGTTATTAAATTGTGTACTCTTTGAAACTATTCGACATTTGTCTAAAACAGTTTTTAGCATCATTCGCGGTTACAAAATTTTTAAATAGTTTTATTTAAATGGGACACCGTGTATAGTGGTTAAACAAATTTCTTCGTAACGCGGAAAGAGAACGATCTACTTGTTCCGTCCTTAAGACGGTTTCTTCTTTTTCTGCCCATTAGCAGCATTTGCATTTGGAAAACTAATAGGATTATCCCATCCTTGAAAATTGGATTAACTTATTTCTATAAGTTCCAATATTCCTTCCTTTCAAATATAAGAACAATACACGCTGTCGACGACACGAACTGTAAGCACCTCATTAAGGTCTTGTTCCGTGTCTGTCGAAATACAGCTGTAAAGTAATTTCCTTGTCTTTCTGGAGAATGAGGCATCGTGCACCTCAATTCCAGCTTACCTGCCCAACATCGGGCCCTCGCATCCCCTTCTCCACGGACTTCGTGAGCATCCCCTCTGGTTGCACATCTTCGCACCTTCCCACTCCTTCACTCTTGGGGGGCTGGTTCCAGTTTCTGACCAATCAATCACGGAAATCCAGGAAATTTCCCTTTCCAAATTCTTTCCGCCAATCATCTTCCACCTTAGTTTTCCAAATTATATAAATATAGAGTTTCGCGCATTCTCAATTAGTCTTGAAAAACTAGTCTTGAAAATTAGTCCTGAAAAGGTATTCCTAAGAAAGTATTCTTGAGTTTTTTTCAAACAAACTCCTACAAATCGATTCGACCCAACAAGCTGGCAATCGAGATTGCGGAGCACTCGTCTTACTATACATTTTAACCGATCAAGCGAAATCATCCATCGGCAACAACATTTGTAAATCAACAATTCAATAAATTATTATATATTCAAAATACAATCAGGTTTTCATTCCTTTAAGTAGGAGTAAACCGCGTCACCGAGTTATTGTCGGGAAAAGTGTAGCGGAATTTACGACTCCGTGAAACCTAGAGGTTACAGTATCCCTTGACGCCACACTACTTGAATCTGTTGACTTTATCGTCGTCAGCGACATTTCCACAGGTATTTTTTACACTCACCGCATTAAAACGCAGAGGGCGTATGAAACACTCGGATTTTTTTCGAGGTCGGTATTTCAGAGCATGTGACACGAAGTCCCATAAGATGAGTGGTCTATTCTGTACCTCGTCTGTGATAATACATGCCTTGGGCCGAGCTACTATTCTAACTGAAACTGAAGAACCCATAGAAACAGATTCTCGATTTTTTTTATTCATTTTTTCGTATCGTACTGATGGTTACCTCATTTAAAATTAATGTTCTCGCAACAGACGAAATCTTTTTTAAATCTAGATTTTAATTTTGAATTCTAAAGGAACAAATTGTCTTTTAAAAAGTGATTTTTGTTCATTATGGGACATCTTATCAATACACACCTGTAGTTTAATTTATAAAATATGTAGGTACTGAAATACATACATACGTATTCCTAGAAAGTATTTGTAGTGTCGTCTCGATCCACGACGATTCGGGATTTGGAATACGACGGAGGTTCGGAGAAATTGTCGATTGACTCCGGAGAACACGTTATTTTTTGTTTTTTTGTGGTGACACTATTTCCGGCGACAGACTCGTCCGAACCTTCCCTTAAATTTTCTCGGTGAAGGAGTAGCGAGGGGGGTGAAATATGCAGATTGTCTCGATGGAATTTTCAAATCTGCGAAGGGAAGGCGGTCGGTTTGTCTCATTTGTCAATTTTTAACGCGAGTCTTGCAAGGTAACCGCCTCCACACTAATGGTTGTCCTCAGGTAGTGCGAGTGCCGATGATCGACCTATGCGGGAAATACCCAAGGCCTCGACCGTAGCATGTAATACGTTTATGATACTCTTTGAATTTACCAGAACGTGCCAAATTGAGGAAACTAAAGTGAAAATACTAATACCAGTATAAAATAAAAAAGGGCAATTGCCTCTAGACAGCTTGTAAGGAAGAAAAATATTTTCAATAGTTTCATAAGGTTATTTCTGCTATGGGTCAGCTTCGCTAAAGACTGGTTTTATGAGGACAAATTTAAATATTGAATTCATGGTGAAACAAGGATCTTCTAGGCGCAACAGTATTCATTAGTAGCGATATGTGCTAAAGGCTTTCGAAAAGAAGTAAAATTTGTATCTACTTTTAAATTAAATACACAAGTTTTATGAACAATTTATAAAAATTTACATACATGACACAATAGAAATATCCATATATAATACCACGTATAAGAAAGAATAGCGTCTAAAGTACGCTGAAAAGATTTTTACTTTGTAACAGCTACAATGTATTACGCTCTTCTCTCGGCTTCACAGTATTAACATACTGAAACGAAAACCTTCCACGCATCATTTTGACAAATCAAAATTGTTGGACTATACGTTCAACAAAAACCAATCGACATCCGATACACAGGATGCGAGAGAGTGTATTCACATACAAACAGTTTACAACCAAGCTAAAGGACAGAGATCTTTCTGTCTTTTATCGCCTCGTGACTAAGGGTCTGGTCCTTGAGACCAGATTTTCTTTACGTTAGTTCTCTGTTGGTGTTCAAAACGTTCGTATCTGACTTCTTCATACAGCATAGAATAAAAGAAAAGTTTAAAGTTAATCCACTGCGTTTAATATTTATTTTAAACACCCATTTCCAATAGGTTATGGGTCCAGAACACATTGTGCATTAACCGTGTAGTTTTAGAAGAATTTAGTGTATTTTATTTAGTGTATTTAATTTGCTATAGTTTTGTTTAACTGTTTCGTGTCTAAGTGTAGAATACGTTAGAGTAAGTGACAATGGATACACCCAGGGAGAAAAGAAACATACCGCAGTTTAGTAGAACAAAATATAATGCGTGGAAACACAGAATTCGAAATTTGCTATATGAACTCGATGTACTCAAAGTTATTGATGAATTGCCTCCGCAACCAATTACTACTGAGTGGTCTAAGGCTGAACGAATTGCTAAATGTACAATTGTGCAGTACTTATCAGATACTCACCTTAAGTATGATACACCAGAAAAAACTGCAAAATCTATTTTGACAAATCTGGATTCTGTATACGAACGTCAGAGTACTGCTACTGAACTATCTATTTGCCAAAGGTTGTTAAGTTTAAAAATGAAAAGTGACACTTCACTAAAGGGACATTTTCAAGTATTTGACGAGTTAATAAGTGATTTATCGGCTGCAGGCGTGACTACGAGAGAGAATGAAGTGATTTCAATCCTGTTATTCGGTTTACCCGAAGCTTATGATACAGTATCAACTGTTATTGAAACGATGATGATTGAACCAAAAATTACTCTAGATGTTGTGAAAAAGAGACTCTTTGATCATGAAACAAAAATCAAAGGTGCGAAAATTGACACAAGTGCAAAAGTGCTACAAGTGGAGAAAATGGATACAGAAAACTCAAGAGGAAATAATTTTGAAAATTCTCGATTTAAAAATGGAAATTGCAAAGGCCAAAACAGAAGAGTATACGAATTTAAGCCGAATAAGTATTCATCTGTTGGGAAATGATTTGTGGTATTAAATCAGTGTGGTAGAAAAGGACATAAGATTAAAGATTGTTATTATTACAAAAAAAGACTCCAATACAGAGCAGAGCAAATAAATAAAAATAAAAATTTACATTCAGTCCATACGATGCAAACAGTGTCAAGTGATAACATTTCAGGCTACGCTTTTATGACCGGAGAATATCAAGTTACCAAAACCGACAAGCTGATTTTCCTTCTCGACTCTGGAGCTTCGGACCATCTTGTGAACAATGAAAGAGTATTTTCCAGTGCGGTTGAGTTACATCCAGCAATAAAAATTTTGATATCGAAAACTGGGAAATTCATCATGGCTACAAAGAGGGGACAAATTTAAGTGACGAGTAACGTGGGAGTCAAAGGTGTTCTTGATAACGTACTATATTGCCCGGATGTGCCGTACAACTTGTTATCAGTAAGAAAAATGCAGCAAAAAGGGATGAGTATTATCTTCGATGAGAAAGGAGTTCAAATTATTAAAGACGGTAAAGTGGTAATGAATGGTAAGGCTTCAAATAATCAGGTAGCTATAGATTTCGACATTACAAAAAGAGTAAATTTAATTAACTCTCACATGTGTAATAAAATTACTGATACTTATTAATTATGGCATAAACGTTTAGGGCACATGGGGAAAGCAGAATTTCTACAGATGAAAAATAAACAAATGGTGGAGGATGTGACTCATCTCGAAAAAGTTATCCCAAACGATCATTTATGTCAGGTTTGTGTTAATGGTAAGCAAGTACAATTACCATTCGAAAAGGTAAAGAATAAGGGTCACATTAAACAACCATTGTTTATAGTTCACACGGACGTTTGTGGTCCAGTCACTCCTTCTACAATTAACCATAAAAGTTATTTCACCACATTTATTAATGAATATACGCATTACAGTGTGACATATTTGCTTGAGCATAAATCCGATGTTTTCTCAGTTTTTAAAGATTATGTTGCAAAAAGTGAGGCCCGGTTCAACTTAATAATTGTCAATTTATACTATGATAATGACAGAGAATACTTATCGAATGAAATGAAAGATTATTGCGTACAATAAGGTATTAGCTATCATTTGACAGTCCTCCGTACTCCTCAATTAAATGGCGTTGCAGAACGCATGAATAGGACAATAACTGAAAAAGCATGCGCAATGATAAGCGGTGCAGGTTTAGGAAAAGAGTTTTGGGGAGAAGCAGTTTTAACTGCTATGTATTTAATTAATTTAACACCATTGAAAGCTCTTGCAATAGATAAAACCCCATTTGAATTGTGGCATAATAAAAGGCCCAAATTAAAATATTTAAAGGTTTTTGGTTCCACAGTGTACGTTCATAATGAAATTAGAAAGTCAAAATTTGATAAAAAAAAGTTACAAGTGCATATTGGTAGGATTTGTACCAAATGGGTATAAAGTGTGGAATGTAGAAAATGGGAAATTTGAGATAGTAAGGGATGTGATAATTGATAAACTTAATTACTTAAAATCTCGGCCTGTAATAATGGGAAGAAATTTAATAGGTGATATATGTGAAATTGATGCACCTCGAGTGGTGCCGAAATAAGTAGAAATACAAAGTGAACTTAATAAATCTGATGAGGAAAAATCAGATGTGTTAAAAAGAAAAAAATCTGATAATAATGAAACAGATATGGTGGTGCCGAAAATAAAAGTAATCATAGATCCTGAAAAAAATAAATCTGTAACTGAAACAGACGTAACATGAGTGTCAATATCAGAAAAAGATCGAGTAGAAGAATCAAAAGATAGTATAGAACCTAGAAGGAGTGATAGGATTAAACAACGCACCCCCCCCCCCATTTCGTATAATGAAGTTGATGTAGACAATGATTATCTTTTGTGCGCTCAGACAGTTGTTTATAAAATTTCCACTTCATTCGAAGAAATCAAAATAAGAGAAGATAGAATTAAGTGGGAGCAAGCTATTGCTGAAGAAATAAATTCACTAGTCATTAACAAAACTTGGAATTTAATACCAAAGCCGATAGATAAAAACTTTGTCGACTGCAAATGGGTATTCGCGGTCAAAAATGATGAATTTGGGAACCTGTTAAAATACAGAGCTCGTTTAGTGGCTCGCGGTTTTAGTCAGAAGTATTTGGAGAATTATAATGAGACATTTGCGCCGGTCGCTAGAATATTATGTTTTCGGTTCCTCATTGCTTTTGCAAATCAGCATAATTTATTAGTTCACAAGATGGATGTGAAAACGGCGTTTATAAATGGTATTCTAAAGGAAGAAATCTACATGCGAGTTCCTGAAGGTGTAAAAAGCAATAATAATCAAGTGTGCAAATTAAATAAAGCTTTATATGGTCTTAAACAATCAGCTAGATGCTGGTTTGAAATGCTTGCAAAGGCTCTTGTAGAGAAAGGTTTCCGAAATTCATCAGTGGACCGCTGTATTTACATTTTAGATAGAGGGAGTGTGTCAAAGAATATATATGTGGTACTATATGTGGATGGATATGTACTATTGTGATTATAACTGCTGGAATTGAGACAATGAGAGGTTTCAAAAATTATTTGAAAGATAAATTTTGCATGACAGATTTAAATGAAATCAAACTATTTTTAGGAATTAAAGTTGAAAGAATTAATGGGCAAATAACATTAGATCAAAGTGCATATATAAAAACTGTTCTTATGAAATTTAATATGCTAGACTGCAAGTCTGTTAGTACACCTCTTCCGAATGTATTAGACTATAAAGCTTTAAATTCTGATGAAGAATGTAATGCACCTTGTCGTAATTTAACCGGATGCTTAATGTACATAATGATTTGTACACGAACCGATTTGAGTGTAGCTGTAAATATTTTGAGTCGATATTCATATAAAAATAATAGAGAACTTTGGCAAAATCTTAAAAGAGTTCTCAGGTATGATAAAGGGTCTGCTGATATTAAATTAACTTACGTCAAAAATGATTATAAAAACCTATTAAGCGGTTATGTAGATTCTGATTGGGGAGGTAGTGAGCAAACAGATCGAAGAAGCACAACAGGATATTTATTCAAGTTGTATGAACGATGCACAATTTGTTGGAACACTGAAACACAAGCATCGGTAGCTGCCTCATCTACAGAAGCAGAGTACATGGCTCTTTTTGAAGCTGTGAGAGAGGCACTCTGGTTAATATCCTTAGCAATTAGCATTAATATAAATATCTCTGGTCCAATAATGATATATGAAGATAACATGGGTTGCATTAGTATTGCGAACAATCCAAGCAGTCACAAACGATCGAAGCATATAGGTATGAAGTACCACTTCTCAAGAGAATAAGTTGAGAAAAATGTAATAAAACTTGAATTTATTCCCACATGTGGTCAATTAGCAGAAACATTAACAAAGCCAGTGACAGCAACCAAATTCCTGGAATTCAGAACAGGAATGGGCCTCGAGTAATTTCATCTATTGACAAATCAGAATTAGTTATGTATTATGTAATGTTTGAATTGTCTGGATGGGTTTTCCTGAGTTTTTTCCCATTCCTTAGCAATGAATGTTGGACCATCTGTATTTTGTTCCCAGGAGTAGAGTCAAAGTAAAGTACGAGGAAGTTTTGTCCTTTATATGTTAACAATATGTAATACACAGTTAATGCACATTGAATTAAACTAAAGTCGATTAATTTTTGAAGTGGCGTGTCGAACTATATGTTTAACAAAAATCAATCGACATCCGATACACAGGATGCGAGAGAGTGCATTCATATAAATAGTTTACAACCAAGCTAAAGGACAGAGACCTTTCTGTCTGCCTTTTATCGCCTCGTGACTAATTTTGGATCTGGTCCTTGAGACCAGATTTTCTTTACGTTAGATCCCTGTTGGTTTTCAAAGCGTTCGTATCTGACTTCCTCGAACAGTATAGAATAAAAGAAAAGTTTAAAGTTAATCCACTGCGTTTAATATGTATTTTAAACAGCCATTTCCAATAACAATCAACGTGTGTTGCAATATATCGGAAGTTCCTGAGTCGTTCCACCATGTTAGAGCGAATTCGTGTTGCATGTTACAACGAAGATTCTCACAATTCTCCAATCGCGTTAGAACAAATTCACGTTGCAGGAGTACCGTGTTATACGGGGATCGACTGCATACCAAAAAATCATTTAACATCTTGTTCTCTATAATCTTCATATAACATATTTTGACATCATTGAAATCGGTGGGATGTCCCTCTAATCTAAATAACAACCAAATTTTTATGAACAAAAGAATATACATATCTTTTTTTTGTGAAATGAATAGAGCGATATCATAACGCTGTGTTACATACAATGAGTATTTTTTCGTCCTTTGCGACAAAAATTCTCTAAAACTAGGCGATCACGGAAGGGATGGCCGTTTGCAGACACACCGGCAAAATCGGAGCTGGCATCGGCTTCGCTCGTCGATTACTGCGTAGTATTAGGTAAATTGTCCCTCGCACACACACACTGGCTTTTTACCGTGAGCCGGACCAGCCGTTGGTGTTGCCAGCGAAGAGCTCGGGAAGTCTGTCACCGGCACGGCAATAGTTCTTGGTTTCCATGTAAAACTATGGAACCTTGCACACAGCATTGTAAAAGCTGGTGCCGGGAAAGTGTTTGTTTCTTGCTTATTTGGTCACTTCTTGATGTTTCGAGGTATGAGATGTTAAACATAAAACAGCAAAGTCATATTGAATCAATGGATCAACGAGGGACACTAATTGCTTTCAACATTTGACAACAATCGACTTACGGAATAATACTTTAATCCCCGGCAACATATCTTGAAATATAGTTTCAATAGGTACCCCTGACGCACGATACGCCAAACTGCAAAAAAGCTGGCTAAAACTCAATTGCACAGATGCTTTTTATGGAAAGTATACCTGAATATGCTTACAAAAATATTTAAACGTTCAGATGCAAACTACCACCGGCGTGGTTAGTGCGCATGCAAGACTTTTGTTGCTGGTGCCGGTGACAGCGACGGCAAAAAGCTGATGCGTGTATAAATGGACTAAGAGTTATTTTAAGATAAATTCAAGCCAAATGCAGGATCTCACACGACTCCAAATGGAAGAACCCCTAATTTTTCTATTAAGCCCTTACTTCTCGACTTCCACATTATTCCCGTTTTTGTTAGAATTCTCCAGAAAATCTCTTACTTTTACAAATTTTACCACTATATAAATTCGCAGATTCCAAGCATCATCGGTATGTACGAATTGGAGCATTACACATATTGTTATTCTGCCAGATTTAGTACCGAAATTACATGTTGTGATTCTGTTCGTCCATTTGGAATTGGTTACTATTACAGTAAGATCGAGTTTAGACTCTTTCGAACCACATCGTCTTATAAAATCGCAACTAGTTCTATTTGAGCGTTGTACTTTATTACCACTTTCAAGTCCTTGTATTGCCAGTGCGTCAAAACCGTGCATCGTTATATTTTTTTTTCTTATATCATATTATATATCCCGCGACAAAATCACTTGTTTCTAACCATACTTGGTTTGTAATATACTTGCATTTATACTCCAATTTCGAATTTAATAACGTAAACTTAACACTCAGTTCCAGCAATCTTTCAGCTATTAAGTTAACAGTTGATAAATCCCACACGATACGTTTTTTCTTGACAGTTCCCCGATTTCATACTGAATTCGTCTGTGAAGTTTTACAATCTTCCTAGTAGCTGTCCGATTTCACATCGGATTTATCCATGATGTTTCAAACTCCTATAGTTCCCTGATTTTGCATCTAGGGATGAACGATTCTACTCGATTTTTTCCGTATTGCTCAATTCTTTCTCTGAAAAATCGATTATTTTGTCGATTACATAATATACTTATTGACAAAAGTTAAGAAACATGGTACGTATTTGCGAAGCTTTATGTCGTCGCTATCTTTTGAGATACGTGGATTTGAATTAAAAATAGAAGAAGCTTTTGTTTATTAACGTATGTAATACTATATTTTTATGCTATTGTAAATTCTAGCCTGTGAATCTTAGAAGCGAAAGGATACACAAAAATTTGTAAGTGACTACTTTGTTAACTTTTGTCAGTAAGTGTATTATACGAAACATTCTTTCTTTCTTTCTTCGCGTTCTGCTCTCCATATCGCAAGTTACTAGGTCACTTTGTCCCTATCAGACATGCCAACTGAGCAGAACTTTTCTGGCTGTGTTTTGGGAGTAGGAATAGGAGTGGCAATTTCATCATTATCTCGTCCAAGAAGAAATCAAAAGGGCATCGCCATTCATATCCCAGATGGTAAAACAATTGATTCTGCAAATGATCGATTCGCCGTAGCATGAATATAATGGTTTATACACACCACAGTAAATCGGTTGATTCATATGTTTGAAAGCTGAATGCGAGACAAAAATGCACAAACTGTGTGAATGCTGCTTTCGGTCATTATCGATAGTGCATAATTACTGGAGCAGTCAAAAAGCTGCATCGTGTGAACGAGCTGTAAGGTCGTCTGCACACACATTAGCATTTTTCCATCGCTGCACAGTCGCGGGCAAGGTCCAATAGGTTTACATTGAAACCGAAACTATTGCCATGCCGTTGACCAGCTTCACGATATCTATGCCGGCAACACCAACGACCTGTCTGGCGCACGGCTAAAAGTGAGTATGTGTGCAAGACTCCATTTAACTATATAGCAATCGACGACTGGAGTCGGTACCGGTTCTAGGTTTGTCGGTGAGTGTGCAATCGGTCTGACAGCTAAGAAATTGGACGAAATAAAAATTGCAACTTTCGCTGTTTTTGCATGCAACCTTTACTTTTTTATGAAAATTTGTTTTATTTGCTTGTAGTACTGAAAAACGACATTAATATGCATAATAATAAATAGTAATACCAATGTCTACAAGTTGTTACGTGAAATATTACGATAAAAATGTACAATGTCTTATGTGAATTAGCTACACCTTAATATGCTGTGAAGTGACTTTATGCCATTTATTGCATATACCTATTGATTCAACTATATCACGAAAATAAAGTATGCTTTATTACTGTAAATTACAACAAAAAACTATGTTGTCAATGAAAGTTACTGTCAGAAGTTGTGATTTCAGGATTAAGGCTACATGCATATGGGCGGTGCGTTGCGGTGCATCACAGTTTTGATTGCTTGTTTTTCCTTGTCTTGCAGTTGTAAACGACGAAAGCGGACATATGAATGCCTGTGTTGCCTGTTTTCGATGTTATCGATTGCAAAACAGGGAGAAACACAATTGCAATGGCGACGCACCGCGACGCGCCATTCGTGTGCACCTGGTCTAATCGATGCGTCAGTTACTTGTATCTCTTAATGAGTCTACAAACAGAATATTAGTTTAGACACTACTTTATAATCTATTTTACTGAATTCTCTAATTTACCAAACCAGCTTTTCCTTATTAAAAGTCCAAATTTTTTAATCAGTATTTATCAATGAGGGATATTAACATTTTCTAAATTTCTAACTACTAGATTTGTTAAGCAACGGTATTCTTCATTTAAACAAACAATGTTTATGATTTAGGCAATTACGTTATGTTAGAGACAATGTTTTTTGTTAGACAATGTTAAACCTCATATATTGATAAAGATGCAATAAAAATTGTTAATCATTGTTTGCAATATTCTATTATTGTTGTTTATTGCAATATTTATAAAACTTTGGAATATAGTAGTAGTAGAACATTGTAAAGTTACTTGTAGGAAATCATGTCAGACAAAGATGCTAATTTCCTAGAAAAGGAGCTATGAAACTTCCGGACAATCATAGATTACCACAAAACAAATATTACATGCAAAGTTATTAAATAAAATGATAGTTAACTTTGAGTACTCTTTAATTGAAAATTTCCAGATAACCTAATAAAATGAGTTGGAATACTGATTAAGTAACACTTCTGATCAAATCTAGTTTGAGCACTATACAGTCTAAGTTTCTGAATCAATTAACGTTCGGAAGTTGTTCTCCAGAGTCTATTTCAAACATTGGAATTCAAGCACCTTTATCAACTAGCAATTTAAATTTCCAACACATCAAAACCTTCAGATAGGCAAGATTGTAAATTAAATATAATTTAAGTAATAGTAAATTAAAATGTGAATTATGCAAGCCACTAATATTGCAGCAATTCTTTAAACAGAACATAACTGCATAAAAATCTTATAACACTATAAAATAAGTTGCATTACTATTTCTGTTTTATTATATGTATATTCAATGTATGCTGTATAGTGCGATTCTTTAAATTGTTACATAAATATACGAAGCTATAGTTTATAGTAATCCTTTCCAACCTAATGCGCATTGTAATGTACACTGTTTTGTTACTTCAACATCAGACTCACAATGTTAAAACTATGCCTGTAATTATACATGTACCGTTTCTTGAAGCATACTTTTATGAAAAGGTAGTATACTACCTCCATCTGTTAAATTTTATTCAAAGTCATCATCATTCCAAATCACCAATCATACCAAACAAATTTTATATACATGTAAAACGCAACCATAACTTACTAATAATATATGCATTCTAGATGTTCAGTGAAAATTAATTAGCATGCAAGTTTTTCACTTTGATAATTAAAATAAACTCACACGTATTCGTCGTAACTGAGGCCATTGTCGTCTCTGTTAGGGAAATCGCCATAGCAAATCACTCGCACTTCGCCGTTTGCGAAATTCTGCGTGTATGTCGTATAGAATAGTAGCATCGGTAGGGAGAGTATTGCTCCTACGATCCAAATGACGATCGCTATGCAAAGCGTAATTCTTTTACCCATATGCGGTCTTAACGGGTTTATAATGGCCATGTATCTGAAATAAAACATGAGTTAACAATTAAAGGTATGAGATTAGAATGCAAGATGTTGAAGCATAGGCTATAAGCATATTTGCTTTTATAACTCAAGGCTTGTCATACATGTTCCTAGCGGTAATACTTTACTTTCTTTGAAAGGGACCGCTGAAGGTGTAAGGACTGTAAGTGCAATTTAATGCGAAAACATTATAAGATGTAAGGTGATTGGTGATCGCCGAATGATAAAAGTGGAACTGGAAGGCAACAGAGGACAAATGGCATTTGACCTTAATTTTAATAATTCAGTGTAAATATACGACTACATAAATTAGTTATTTCATTTAAATGATAGTATTGCGAATATATTACAAAATTGGGACTTCAGTAGGAGGTAGCTTGTCAAAGGTTACCGATATGTGTGTTATAGTCTAAACGGGGTTTATTACATAACTTGTGAATCGCCATTGACAATGAGTAAGTTAATTGAAAGGGAGTGATGCTACATAAAGTGATGATTCTCAGATGTAAAATTCGGACGAAGGAACGAAAACCTGGGCAGACAATCGAATGTCTGGAATTATACGTCGGCATTCCCAGTACGTAGCTTTACCCAGATGACCGGGATCAGTATTCCATTGAGATACGCCTAATGAACGCATAGGAAGCCTAGCTCCCTTCTACCTATGTGATGAAGGATCCAATACCACGGTACAAGTTGAACGGGACTCACTTTCCAAAGTTCTACCACTTGTCTAAAGTGGTACCGGGGCAATTGAGACTCTGCTTACGCGCCGATGCTCTTTGAGGAGGCCATCTAATCAGTATTTGGCTCTCAACCACTACCCTCTCAAGTCCAACAACTTCCACCGGATCAGGTGAATTCCTACCTAATCCCTGGGACCCATCCGAATCCTGAGATACCAGCAATTCAACTGGTGAGATATATATCGTACCTGGGACTTGTTAATCCTGGCATTACTGTTCTAGGGACCTGCCCCCAATTTATCGGTCGAACAGTTCTAGTGCGCGGGATCACGACACTCCGAAGACAGCTACCTGGAATCAGTCCGAAGACCCAGCAAGCAGTGCTACCCTGCTACGGAGAGTTTAGACGGAAGGTAAGAAGATAGCTAGCGAGTTTAAGCGGTAAACCACGAGTAAAGGGAATTGCTGAACACATGAGAACGTATGAAGTACTCTACCGCTGTCTGGCAGTTCCTGGTTACACTGTAAGCGGATTTGTAATCGGCTTCGAACTAAGATGCAGTGATTCCAAACTGGCGATACCTCTTAGAATTTCTCCTTTAGAAGTAGGGGAAAGAGGGTTGGAGTGAGAAAGTAACACGATAGTATCATAGTATCACCTGATGACGCGACGCGGCGTGAGGTAGCATTCCCACACCTACTCTAATTTTTGGAAGAAAATCGTCAAAGTTCCGCTTGTCTGATATTACTGCTACGATGATTACGCTTAAAGTGGCTAATAAGTCCTGCTCATCAAGACTTATGCAAAAAGAAATCACAAGTATCCTAACCGAAAAAGACAAGATGAGTAAAGGTGCAGCAAACGATCTGGACCCCCCCCCTCCCTCCCCCATCCTTATGTTATACAAGATTCTTGACAACCTGAGTGACCAAACAAGCGAGTTCCACGACATGAACAGCCTGAACACTGGCATTAAGACTTCAGTGAGATTAGTGGTTGCTAAGGAGATCGAGAAAAGAACTGAAAAATGGGAAGAAAAGAAGAAGACATAACAGGAAAGTGTCAGAGGGCTAGAGAAGGAGGAAAATATTAGAACAGTGAGAGGGGGTGTGGCAAGGCGAGAGAGAGAGAGAGAGAGAGAGAGAGAGCGAGAAAGTAAGAACAATACTATAGTGATAGGCGAAGCGAGCTTGGATGGTGTGAACCTTGAAGCTCAGGTCACTAATCTCATTAAAGAGAAAGTAGAAGTTGAAGTAACCGTGGGAGAGGTCAGAAGTGTTAAAGTCAAGCCTGGTGCAGCACTGTATATAGTCTGGCTGAGCAATCACAAGAAAAAATGCAAAATTATGTTGAAGAAAAAGAGACTGAAGGATAGTAATTTGGTTATCTCTCATGACTAAACATTTAGGGATCGCCTTCTGGTTTATTTACGTGTTCGCACCCGCCACGGAGGCTCTGCAGACACGGCCCCCATGGGCGCGGGATTGGGATACGCCCAATCAGCGCATACCCGGCGAATTTGCTCGCAAGGTACTACCAATTGACTTAGGAGTGCAAGCTCCACCGTCACCCTTGGTACGGGTCGGGACCTTTCTAATATCCCTACCGGCTATGCAGGCCGGCGCCCGAGCGGGAGGTACGCCGCTCACCCGTCGAGGTTCAAGCCCTCTACCCTGCGATATAGGGCCTACCACTGCCCCCGCGAATCCAACCCTATGGTTGACGACGGAGGGGGAAGCAGAAATCCACCCTCCGTGGGCTTATGTCAACCCCCGCGGTACCAGTGAATAAAGCCATACTGGTCATGCTTGTCGTGGGATTTACCCACTTCCCGAATAAGGTTCTTGCAAACCTCGGCCTGGGTTGGGCCAACTCGGATGCGTGGGGTCGTCACTTCCCAAGAGTCACCGGGTTTGCACGGCCCAGTTTCCCTACCTGCGCAGAGGCGGCGGACGCTCTGCCGCCACTATTATTCTCCGGCGCTTTTCAAACGCACACTTCGCATAGACACAGACTCTCATAGCATTCGCGCGTTCCCAACACATCACTCACGTCCAATTCTCCATTTTCACTCACCTTCACACCCATTGCACTCATATCCCGATATTCGTCATATAACGTACACTCACTCAATACATGTACCCAATCCTCACATTCACTACCGCAAACACAAGTCGCACTTTCTGCCATTCCACGTTTAAATAAGAACCCATTCATGCACCCATGACCCGTAAGAATAAAATTGACATACATGCTCGGATTGAATCCCACACACATTCCAGAAAATCTCACATCCTTTATAAATTTATACGTCACACGCCCGTTCTCACACGCATCCCATCTCGCTTGCCATTGCTCATACACTAGCAGTTTCAAGCATTCATCAACACCTCGCATACCAATTTCATCATCATCCATGTATGCATTCACACCCACACTCACATTCTTCTTCATTCTATATGTTAGACCCCTTCTTTCACACTCTAGGTCCCACGGAAGTACGCCATAAATAACTTGCATGGCCTCCGTGGAGACCGTCCTACATACATTCAAGCAAGCATACATCGCTACTCTCTGACACGCATTCAACAGTTTACGTCCATACTGATGTTTCACTACCTCTCCCCATGCACTCGATCCATACATTCCACACGCAAGCCACAATCCCTTGTATATTACACGCACACACTTTCTCCCAAGTCCCCATTCTGTACGGAGTACCCTCCTTAAGCGTCCAACTGAGTTTAATATCCTCTTACGTATTTCTGCCAAGTGTGGTTTGAAGGATAACCTTTCTCCCACACACACACCCAAATATTTCAACACCTTTACATACTTCACCCTCTCACCATTCATTCTTACACTCACTTCTCTCCTGTCAGACAGAGCACCCTTCAGAAGCATGCATACAGTCTTCTTCTCATTTACATCCACACACACACTACGACCCCAATCACCAACACATGTCAAGCACTCAGCAGCCTTTCTCTCAATCGCACTCCTACTTCCACCTTCAATCATTATCATCACATCATCAGCATACGCTATCGTCATACATTCATAACATTCCAAATCACGTAATAGCACATCCAACATGAGGTTCCACACCACAGGTCCACATACTGAACCCTGCGGGCATCCCCTCTCAATCACACGCCATACAACGTCATTTTTACCTATCATGCACGCTTTCCTTTCGCTAAAATAACTCTCCCACAGTCGCACTTCACCACACTCATACCGGCGCAGTTGTTCCGCGACCGGTCCCCAGGAGAGGTTGTCAAATGCTCCCCGGAAATCTACGAACACTCCCAGCACATACTTCCCTCTACATTCGTTCACACACTCTTTCAACTTAAACCATGCATCCTCAGTCGACTTCCCTTTCCGGAAGTCGTACTGCCATTCGCTCAATCTTCCATTCGTCTTTCGCTCCAGTCGATTCACCATGATTCGTTCCAATGTCTTTCCTAGAGTGGGGAGCAGACAGATCGGTCTGTAAGATGATATTTCAGACCGAACCCTGTCCGGGGACTTTAGCAGCACAACAACGTCGGCCATTTTCCATTCACGCGGAAAGTAGGACTCATTCATGCACTGGTCATACATCATTTTAACATACATTGGAATCGCACTCCATACTCTCTTCATCATCTCACTCGTTATACCATCCATTCCAGGTGCTCTGCCTGATTTGTTGGCACGCACAGCACATTCGACTTCATTCCATTCAATCTCATCGGCGGGGGTATTCTCATTTACACTTTGGTCATTCGCACTCTCACTTACGCCTCCCGTAGGGGGAAAGAAGGAGGCCATTAAAACATTCACACTGTCGCGCCACGTTCGTACATCACTCCTACCATCACTCACACTGCAGAAGGCCACTGACCTTGCTTGCCGCATACACACCCTGTAAACATCACTCCATGGGTCAGACTTCCCTCTGACCCTCACAAACTCTCTCCAGTTACGCTATTTCACACTCTTTATTGCATTCTTGTATTCACTCATACGCCGCTGCAGAATCACTCTATATTCAGTCACTCGCTCACTGTGACGTCTCCGTTCTCTCTGGTACCTCCGCCTATCCCTCCTAACTTTCCGTCTCAATTTACTCAGCTCATCATTCCACCAGCATACCCTCCGCTTGGTCTCACACTTCACTCTTTTCAAACACATATCATTTGCGTCCGATACCCATTTCGTTAGTACTTTTACCTTCTCATCCACACTCATACGTCCAAAAGTGTCCATACCGCACTCTTCTGCACTCATGCACAGCACCCTTACATATTCATCCCAATCCACATCCCTGGCAGACCACCTTCTTCTCAGATTTACACTCTCACTCTCAACAGGCGCTCCGTACTTCACACACACTAAAATAGAGTTATGGTCACTAACGCTCCAGTCACACATCACTTGCCACGAGCACTCATACGTACCATTCATACCATACGCTAGAGTTACGTCAATGTCACTCTCACCATTTACACAACTGAAGGTATACCATTCACTCGGCTCATTTAAAACACACAATCCACAGTGTATCACATATTCCTGAAGAAGTTCTCCTCTCATCTCACGTTCCCGTCCTCTCGTGTCACCTTTACTGAACCACATATCACTCACCGCGTTCGCATCCATTCCAAATATTACAGGCACTCCTCTCACGAATCGCCTTACACTATCCATGTACTCCAAGTATGGCTCAATACTAGAACCATACTGGCAGTACATAGACACAACATACATTTGCCCAAACACGCCGTTCAAGCACACACACGCGCCACATTCATTCGTACACTCATCCACCATCATCGCATCTATACATGCATCATTTACGACAACCGCAGCCTTTTTAACACCAGCACATACAAATACACTCATGTGGGTTGGCAGGCCTTTTGCACTTCCATATGCAACATACGGCTCCTGGAGAAGCGCCACACTCAGATTTTCTCTACATAAAGTCACTCCGAGCTCGCACATCACACTATACGCACGCTAGCAGTTCAATTGCACAATTTTCAGGCATGCTTCGTCAGTCATCGCAGATTCGCTCTCTCATTCGTTCAGCCATTCTAACATATTCAGGACATTCATTCGACATAATGCTATGGTCACTCTTCAAACCTCTCACTCTGCAGTTATTGCACACAACACTCACACGCTTGCAGTCTTTCATTACATGGCCAGTATCACCACATTTTCTACACACTCTCTCTGTTCCCTTGCACTCTTTCATCATATGCCCATACCCCAAGCACCCAAAGCATCTCATCACGCTGTCAAATTCACGCACCTTGTAGCAGGACCACCTTACAAACACACGTCCCTGCTGCAGTACTCGCTCTTTCCCTTTCATTCTCATTTCGATAATCACATTACCTTCTTTCGCATCCTTCTTGTTGGTCCTGCTAACCATTCGCACTCGCTCTCTAAACTCAGTCATACTAACACACTCTTTCAAATTTTTCTCATATAGCTCTTTCATAAATTCATCACTAGATATCTCACACGGCACATCATACACTATAAGTTTGGGGCCAACCTTCCTCGGCAGTTCCACTTTCAATCCAATCTCTCTAAATTTTGGACATTCACGAACCACGCATCTCTCCCTCTCACTCACAGTTTCAATAGCCACACCATTCCCTCTCGTCTTTCTCACCGCCTTAACTCTTACATTCAGTATACCACTCACTCCTTTCAAAACTTTTTCTTTTATACCATCGCTCGTCACACTCGCATCATCATTCGCTGGTTTTACAACTACAGCATATGATCTCACATTCATATTGCGCTTCTCCTTCGTGGCCGCTGCCGCAGCCATGGGGCGCACATTCGTTCTTGCAGGCGCAGACATACATTCATTCGTACGAGCAGCCGCACATTCACGCCCTTCTAATCGCCCAACCAATCTCTCGTTTTTTGCAAGCAGCCGCACCACACATTCCTCATACTCAGACATCATATTCATGATTATCTCACTGGCGCTCTTCGCTAGTTTGCATGAATCGCCCAGGAGATACTTGCGCAGTCTTTCACCAATCATTCGCACATTCGTCAGCTCATCACATTCATCTGCCACGTTGGAGTCATTCATTCTTCTTTTCTTCCTACTCTCATCCATACCAGGCACACTATTCTCACTTGCAGCACTTACTGCACTGGCAACACTACACACTGAGCTACTCCTCTTTCGATCAGGGACATTCACATTTGCCGAATCCCCAGACGGTTGCGCGTCCATCGCCTCGGGCTCCGGCGCCCCCCGCAACGATCCGCGACGCGATCGCCTCCCTTCCATTACCTCAGAGGTGTTTCCCCCCGCTACCCCCTTTTTAATTATATTTTGCTTGGAGTTCATATTTATTCCCACGAGAATGGCGGGTACTCTACGTCCACCCAGGCAGAGCCCCCTATGTCCGGGTAAGGCTTTCTACAATGGGATGGCGCCAGTTTTCCCAAGGACGGCCGCTCGCTGGCTGGTGCTCCCACCAGCCACCTCCCCGTGCATCCGGTGACGGGATGGTACCCCGGGGCCGCGTACCTCAGCCCCGGGAATTAAGGGATTTTTTATAGAGGTTGTCATCCTCGCGGTCCGGCCGGTGAAGGCAAGACCCCCGGTCCTGCGAAACATGACCACAGGCTTACGGTATGCGCGTGACTCGGGTACCTCGGGGTCGTTAAGCCCGTACTACGACTGTAGAACACAGCGTAGCCCCTGAGGGGTAAACATTCAGAGAGAGGGACATCCAAAGGTAGGTGACAGCTACTACTGAGCAAGCGAGAAAGGAAGACAAGAGGACAGTCCTGGGATTCAAGAAGATCGCTATAGACGGCACCATGTACATCTGGAAGTAAGAAGAAGAAGAACTGATTAGAACTGTACTTCATCAGGGGAAGGACCAAAGGAAGGACGTACTTCAGGACCATCTGTGATCTGGCTAAGGCAGGTAAGTTATTTTGTAACTCATAATGAAGTAATGATATTCACCAAAGTGGTGGGTCCACCTGTTGATACGTTGGGCGAAGCAACGGGAAGTGAGAATGTTTCAATGGAAACTAATGCAATGTGTGCACTACCAGGCGTTGCTCATCGGAACGTTGATGTTACATTTTGGAATATCCGTGGTCTTAGTAATTTATTTAATCAAACGTATACTGATCTTAGGAATAATTTAGAAAACTGTGTGATACTGCGTGTGAGCAAGGCCAGTGGCGGACCGATTACCTTTTATAAGAAGAATAGGGAGCACGGTTTGTCATTGTTAATGCCTACCTGTGACCTATTAATTTCAGGGAAAAAGCTGACCTGGTAGTTGAGCTTTTGAAATCGGTGCTCGATATATTAGGAGACCCTCTCCTGCTGTGAGGTTACATTCATAATTGAATTAGTTCCTTGAATTAGTTCACGGAGGACATCTCGAAAGCATCTGTTTTTCAGCTGAAAG
This sequence comes from Eucera pruinosa, assembly GCA_028830335.1. Taxonomy (NCBI): domain Eukaryota; kingdom Metazoa; phylum Arthropoda; class Insecta; order Hymenoptera; family Apidae; genus Eucera; species Eucera pruinosa. The sequence continues at coordinate 564,340 of JAMYCR010000006.1, read as the reverse complement.
GATATTGGAGGATGAAGTGTTGAATGGTAGTGGATATTTGCTACTAGATAGAATTGAGGACATAGGACTAATGGTATTAAATGGTAGAAGTATCTCCAATAGGAATGGGGTCTTTATATTTATGGGAAGCAGCTTAGTGAAATAGAATTGACTTACACTTAACTTGGAGGACTAGCAACATTGTCTGGCCTGGCCGCGGAGAATAAGGGATTTTACGATCATCTTCTGATATCAGTTCATCTCAGTGTTGAAACTATATCTGGAGATTTGACAGAGTTTGGGAGCATTAGGGATGTTGAACTTAAACAACGTTGGGATGATGCACTGGGAGAGGACTACTACAATTATCTCTTGGAATGTCCACACTCGCTTATCAATAGCAATGAACAGTTGAATAGAAAGATAGCTGAAATTATTACAAAAGCGGCTCTGGATTTTGAGCTGTTCAGATTCTCCGCAAACTGCTAATTGCGGGACAGAGATAAACTTTGCATCGATAAAGTCCGTCGTGTGGACCCGTGGGGAAATGAAACATTTACTCAGGAGATGGCAAAGGTCCACATACTGGAGACTGAAGAAAACGTTTGTAAAATCGATTTTGTTGACCCGGTTCCGTTGAATAAAAAAAATTACGTGGATACAAGTAGGGCCAATCGAGCCATGATTAAGAATGTACGTACTTGCTGGGCCACGGTGAAGAAACTTAGATGACTAGTTCATGCACCATTCCAAGAGAAAATGTAGTGTAATTTTATAGAAGAGTCTTCCCCTCTCGCGTGCTGGATGAGAAAATGTACTTTGATTCGAAACATTCTTTCTTGGATAATACCATAGTACTCTCAGAAGTAGGTGAGGTACTAACTAACCTAAACGCTAATAAGTTTCCTGGACTGAACGGGATATCTAACGTCTTCACCAAAAACCTAGCCCCAAAACTGGTTGCAGTAATGGGCTCCGAGAGAGTTCCAAAAAGATGGTCGAGTACCAAAATTGTGTTAATACACAAAAACGGTGATACGTTTGACCCGATTAGTTACCACGCTATCCGATTGGTAAAGGCAACATCAAAGATATTTACTGCAACTTTTTTAATGTCCTGCCAGAATGTCAATTCGTCTTTAGGCACGGTCGCGCATGTGAAGATAACATATTTGGGTTTAGAGCTAGAATCACGGAGAAACTGAAGAAATGCGGGTCTAGGTTGACATGAAGAAGGCACTCGACTGTGTGGTTTATATTATTTTATGGCAATCTCCGTATGAAGCGGGAATAAGTGGAAGAATCACAAGAGTACTTCCCAATTTGTATCAGAGTGGCTCGGCGAGCGTAAGGATCAGCAAAAGTAGCATTACCAACTACGTACACAGGGAGTCTTATAGGGAGACTTAAGTGGGTACTTAGGCCTGTTCTTTTTGCTCTCCAATTACATGATATTATACACTTCTTCAAACAAGAGGACTTCCAAAGGATCGACGGCTTGCAACACGAACCTGATATATTGTCAAGGTATTGCTTCAAAAAGACGCTGGAGGTGAATCTGCCAAAGGAAATGGTCATGAAATTCAAAAGGGCTGACAGGCCCAAAAAGGAAAAAGTTATGAGATTCCGGAAAGAAGTTATAGCAATGGTGAATAAATACATTTCGTTGGAGATATCATTCTCCTCTTAAGTCAGATTTCTGTTTGTGGCTTCTAATGCTTTGACTAACGGTAATGTTGCCTTGAGATCAGTATAAAAAATCGTCGTGCCGGGTAGGTGTAACAATTGGTTCTCAAATGGAAGTCTGACCCAATTGCAGCGTCTATTGCTCTACATGCCACCAGTATTTGGAGGCTAAATCATTTGATCAACTTGATCGTATTCAGACCAGCTTTTACACGTATGTTCTGTGTCTGCCCAGATCTACTCATGGATACCTGATAAGATCGGAGATTGGCTCTAGTAAATTGTCTGCAGAGGTGCTTGGAAGAACTTTGCATTTTCTGACCAAATTATTAACAATGGATCCGGGCCACTATCCTTGTAGATTATATATTGTAGATTATAGGTTGTGTGAAATAAATACCACAGAACAGACCCTCGCTGAACTCAACTGGTTTACAGAGCTGCATAGTGTAATCTATAGGTTTTGCCAACTTGTGGATTCATTAGGACCCCGTAGCAATTAATTCGAGAAACCCTGATATACTAAATAACTTAACATGTATAATTTACGAAGAGGACTGTTTTAGAATAGCGAGCTCGCGCTATATTGATGTATCGTAACTTCAAAGATTCTTATATGCTGGGACCAAAAGAGCATATCACATTTGTTGTGCTCCTACCACTTATTATACACATATTAAATTCTCAAGTCAAATTGGGTGGTCACAAGGAGATCAATATTCTATAGAAGGGGAATTGTATAGAATGAATGAAACTCACACCTTCTCGGTCTGTAATCTTTTAGTTGAGGAATCATTGGAGCATCTATTATGTGAACGTCCAATGTACTCAAGAAGAGAAAATACTATCTAGAGAGGAGAAACTTTATCGAAATGTGCAACACGAAAAGTACCAAAAATGTTCAGATGTTATTTTTTTTATCTATCAGCGATATTAAACTTAAGGCGGTAGTCCCAGGCATGGCAGAGAGTTGACTTTACCGACAAAATGGGCCATAAATATGGGTTTGCGCGAAACAACTTTTCGTCCTTATAAAGGAGAATTTGGTGTCGAAATATGTCTCATTCGAAAGGGGAGGGTTCAGCACGGTTCGGTCAGGTAGTCTTGTGATCAAATTATGTTGATATGTAGTAATATAAGCGTTGTAATGCGGAGCAAAAATCGGCGGCTTGATAGTCGTCGTATCTAAGCATTTTTTTGGTACGGAGAGAATGATCTGCATGAAATGAATACCTGACCGACACGCGCTGAAGGTTTCTCTTTCGAATGAACTATCGTTCGAATCAAAAGCTTCTCATATAACGACGAAAAGTTGTTTCGCGTAAAGGCATGCTTTCTCGGATGACGTCGCCATATTGACGATAAAACAGAGCAAAATACGTATCAAGTTTAGTTCAGCTGTTATGCACGAGGGGCGCCTAATCATCCAGACAAAATGACAGCTGGCTGCGAGTATAGGAGTAGCTCCATGTACCACTACATTCAACCTCGCCTGTACGTGCGTCGTCGACGCTTTCTGCCTACAACAGATTGTTGCGCGGTTGTTTTCCGCCCGGCAAGCGACACCGCGATATATTTATAGGAAAGCAAATCAAGCAGCGATGCCTTTTAGACGCAACTCAGCGCAACGCGTCCACGACACTCGCATAGGCGGAGTTCAATGTAGCTGTATCATCGTTTCCTTTTACATTTTGAAAAGTAATATGTATGGGAACATATACTGGAGAATATTTTCGGAATTGTTTCCTGCAAAACTTAGGTGTAACATATGAAAATATCTAGAGTAATCTGAAAAATGCAGATTTCGTAGTGAAGTTGTAAAAGTACTACTGTTATATTTTTATGGTAACAATATATTATTATAACTATTACCCCCAATTTTTTAGATCTATTGGAAAAGTGAACCGTAGTCATAAAAATCAAAAACCAATCTTTTTGATATTTTTCAAGCGAAAAAGCAATCTTCACTTTAAATTTATATATGTTCTTTATGCAGTGACAGCATTACGTGATTTTTAATATTTCTACATTCGGAAGAACAATATACACATATACAGTAGACTCTCGACTCTTCGGCCCCTGCGGGGCGAGATCTCGGCCGGATAAACAAATGGCCAGTTAATCTGACTGCATGCTTTATAGATTGTTATGTTTATACTAAAAAATTAATATTAAGTATATTGATAATGTTTAATATTTATACACACGTATGAACATACGGTACATATATACAATCGCACCATCTCAATATAATATAATGCTACGTAATATGTATGTAGTATTTGTTTAATTTCATCTTTCACAAAAAACTTGGTAATCTTTTCTGTTTCTTTTATTTCGTTTCTTTCGTTAATGTGATGTCACGCCACTTTCTCAAAAATGATATGTCAGTTGCTGATGAATCTTTTCCTGTTCAACATACTTCGTCGCACTTACAAGTGCAATCTTTCCTTTTGCTGACTCACTTTCTCATCTCTATCTATATTTTAAGAAGTGCGGAATACTGTACTCAGAGATTTAGTACGAATGGAAAAAAATTAATATGAGGTTACGAATTTAAACAATTACAAATACATGTGACAATAATTACGCAAGAAAGTGAATAATTACAAAATATTTCATATCAACAAAAATGTGGTCGGATAAAACGGAGGCTTGTTCAAATGGGGCTGGATAATCGGGAGTCTATTGTAAATAGAAGTTGTAAATTCAGTTAACTGAAACTATATCACATATTTATATTTTAAAGTTGGAAAGATAATTTTAATGATTGGATTGGCAGCGTGACTACGTATTCAGACTGTAAACCCATACTTAACATTTTGGTCATAAGTTCGTTATTCATTTATTCGTAACTATACAATATGCCAATAAGTGGCAATAATTTCAAAATATGTTAAAGAAATTTTAAGAATATTTTACTCTGAAATATACGCACAGATAATTTCGGAGTACGTTTTATGCGATTGTCTCTCTAGCCACGGATTCTTCTACTTACGAGTATTACTTAGCATTTTCTAGATCCTTTAAATGTATGAAATGACACCACGCACCTGTACTTCAATCCAACTGTTCGGGCCAGTTTGTAAGAGGTTTATGGCAAGGTTTAGAAGTACCGCTATTTTTGAGGATTTGTTAATTTAGTTTTTCTGCCATCTGGACGACACTCGCCAGATGGTACGATTCCCCGGTTTTTACTTCTTTGTCATAGCATTTGTATAGCTTTAGTTTCTTCCGTATTTTTCTCTGTCGACACTCAATAGCAATTACCCTATCATAAACCTCCACGGCCCGAATAGTCAACCTAGGACCATCAGCCACCTAACGGTTTCCACACTCGATACAGGGGTAAGGAAACCGTTTCAGGTGGTCCGCAGATGTGTCGTCCACCCCCACCGTTCTCTAGAGTTTCGCCCCCCTTGGAAAATACCGCAGACCCCCTCCTTAAAGAAACGCGCCGAGAACGTAAGGGAAGGTGTGTCCATCGCACATAAGTTCGCTGATTGGGCCTTCCCAAAATTAGGAAGGAACCAATCAGTGGATGATTAGAAATTCCAAGGGGGAGCTCAGAAACAGTTTGCGATAGGGAAGACAGAGACTTACAGAGAGTCACACGAGAACAGTCACAAGAGTTTCTTAGCACAGTCGTCGAAACACACACACACACCTAGTCGTTTCAAGTCAGTCATACGAAACAGTCATACGAACTAGTCACACTTAGAGAGTCACACGAAGTTAGTCGTCCGAAAAATAGTTGTGCTCCGTCAATAAATATACAGTCCACTTCTCCCATACAACTATCCATACGTCATAATCGGCGTGTGGAAGTCGTGTACAAGCAGAATCACCGTGTTAGGGATTCGCGACGCGACATAAAACTTGGTCCTTCGAGCCGGATCCAGCAGCTGTGGTTTCCACCCTGTATCCGTGCTATTTTTTGGAGTCAACAACAATCGACGCGGACTTGGACGAGAGGAATTCCAAACAAGTGTGACTCGAGCAACAGGACCGCGAAGCAACCGATTAGACATTCAACTATCGGGACAGTGCAAGTTCTGTGAATTTTGAAACCGGATCCAGCAGCTGTGTTATTCACCCTGTATCCGTGGCATTTTCTGGTGTCAACATCGATCAACGCGGACTTGGACGAGAGGAATCCCAGACAAGCGGGACTCAATCAACAGGAGCACGAAGCAACCGATCAGACCTTCCAGTCATCGGGACAGTGCAAGTTGTGTGAATTTTCAAGAGGATCCACGCAGCAACCGATCACCTCAAGATCATCGGACAGTGGCGAATCCAACTCAGCAACCTACGAGAACTGCATCACAAGGCTGTTGCGTAGCATAGATCAACACTCGGGTAAGTCAATCGTCTTCCTTCCTTGTCCACTTTCCAAACTTCAATTTACACAAAATGACTAACGAAACAACAGCAGAATTAGTAAATTTGAGAAAGCATAGAACATCACTCAAGGCTCAGATAACTCGTCTGTTGAATTTCGTTCAAGATACACCAGGCGCATCCGCGCATGCACTTCAAACGCGTCAGAAGAGATTAGAATTAACGTTTAATTCGTACGAGCAAACACAGTCATTAATCGAATTAATTGACGAAGAATCAGACAACTGCGCTGAACGTGCGCAAATTGAAGAACAGTACTTTCTCGCGTCAGAATTATATACATCGCGTTTAGATAAATTACAAAATATTAACAACACGAATAATCCAATTAGAAATGTAGACTCGCCAAACACCGTTATTGTTCAGCGGCCAAATGCACTTTTGCCGAAGATAGAGATTCGACTGTTCGACGGTAATCCCATTGAATGGCACACGTTTCATGATACATTCAAATCATTAGTACATGACAATGAGGAATTGCCCGCAGTACAGAAATTCCATTATTTGAAAAATTCTCTTCGCGGAGACGCAGCATCAATAATCGCGTCTTTAAATGCTTCCGAGCAAAGTTATTACGTAGCTTGGGATTTATTGCAACAGCGTTGTAACCGACCGCGACAAATTATTCATGCGAATTTAAAGGCATTTTTCGACATTGCCGAAATCACACGGGACACACCCGGAAATTTGCGAACCTTAGCAGAACGGGCACAGATGTATGTCAATACCTTGAAGGCGTTAGACCAGCCCACACAGCATTGGGATACGATTCTAGTCTACATTATTACGAAAAAATTAGATAGAAACACTCGTAGATCTTGGGAACGTACATTAGAAAACGATCAATTGCCCACATTCAATCGATTAATCGCGTTCATCTTAGAACAAGCTCGCGGAGAGGATCTAGAGACAGAACGCGTAACGCCAGTTTCAACTAGATATAATAATCAAGATAAACCATTCCGAGCAACGCAGCAAAACCGTATACATACGTATTTATCGACCAGCAATACAAATCTTTGTCCGGTTTGTGAGCAAGATCACCCGCTTTACACTTGCACACAATTTTTGCGATTAACAATCAGAGAGCGTTTAGAGGCTGTCAAGGGGTCTAAACTTTGCTTAAATTGCCTCCGACCAAACCATACAATAGCTAATTGCAAATCAGGAAGTTGCCGCATATGCAACAAAAAACACAACTCTCTACTACATTTTGAAACCGACAATCGCAAACCAATAGTCAAGCCGCCACCGAATGCAAAGGTTCAACAGGAAACCGTTAAGACCGCGCTAACAGTCTCTTATGATTCGGAGGTTTTACTAGGGACAGCAAAAATAATTATTTTTGATAAAGATAACAACCAGCATGAATGTCGTGCGCTCCTCGACGGGGGTTCTCAAACGCATTTCATTACCGAGGAATTAGCAGATAAGTTACAATTAACTAAAATGAGATTAGATTTAGCATTCTCAGGTTTAGGACAACTCAGTACTCGTTCAGAATCTTACGTAAGGGCAAATATGAAATCTCGTACAAATTCATTCACATCTGAGGTCAAATTTATTACATTACCGTCGATCACAGGTTTATTACCTTCTCGACCGGTTAATCGGGGTGCACTTACAATTCCGAAAAACATAAAGCTAGCCGATCCGGAATTTTGCAAACCAGGAAAGATAGATGTCCTTCTCGGCAACACACTATTTTACAAATTGTTGAGCGTAGGTCAAATTAAATTATGTAACAATTCAATAATATTGCAAAAGACGCAGTTAGGATGGATTGTAACCGGAGAATTGAATTTACAACAATTCCTTCCTTCCACCTCAGCCGCTGCTTGTCACCTAGTTACGTCATTAGAGAATCAATTAGACAAATTTTGGTCGATCGAAGAGATACCGAGTAGACAATTTAGTTCTCCTGAAGAAACCGCGTGCGAGGAACACTTTTCAAGAAATAAATTCAGAGACAGTGAAGGTAGATATGTAGTGCGGTTACCGTTTAACGACGAACTAAATCTACTTGGTCAGTCCAAACCTCAAGCAATTAAGCGTTTCTACTCATTAGAGCGAAAACTACAACGCGATGCCATATTAAGTAAACAATATTCCGATTTCATAAAGGAATATGTAACCTTAGGTCACATGAGCGAGGTCGCACAAGACGAAGGGTCGGAAGGTTTCTACCTGCCGCACCATGCGGTAATTAAGGAAGCAAGCGCAACCACTAAGCTTAGGGTCGTTTTCGACGCGTCCGCGAAAAGTTCAACTGGCTTGTCACTTAATGATTGCTTAATGACGGGTCCCACAATACAGGAGTCATTATTCGCAATTTTCCTTAGGTTTCGGTCATACACGTTTGTTTTGACTACCGAAACGTGCTTAGCAGCAATAAGACGGTTTCTTTCGCGCCGGGGAAGACCGTCCAATATTTATACGGACAACGCGACTAACTTTGTAGGGGTAAAAAACGAAATTCAACAGATGCAACAATTTTTAAAATCAAAGGAGCATCAAGATAAGGTACAACACTTCTTGAGCACTGAAGGCATACAGTGGCATTTCTCTCCCCCACGGTCACCGCATTTTGGCGGACTTTGGGAGGCTGCCGTCAAGTCTCTCAAAAACCATTTATATAAAACAATAGGAGAAACAGTATTTACATATGAACAATTCTACACATTTATGACAGAGATCGAAGCAATATTAAATTCCAGACCGTTAACCCAATTATCCTCAGACCCTACAGATTTTACAGCACTCACTCCTAGCCACTTCCTTATAGGCGATACGTTGACAAACATACCCGAGCATGATCTTATGCAAACAGCAACTAACAGACTTTCACAGTGGCAACATCTGCAAAAGATGAAACAACACTTTTGGGCACGATGGCACAAAGAATATTTGCAGGAGCTCCACACACGGAAGAAATGGCACCTGGGAGACCCCAAAACTATCAAGGAAGGAATGCTGGTCATCATGCGAGAGGACAACACACCGCCACTGCATTGGAAACTCGGACGAATTATCGCACTACATCCAGGAGAGGATAACATAACTCGAGTGGTGACCGTACAAACACCTCACGGCACGTACAAGCGTAGTATCAAGAAGTTATCCCCATTACCCATTGATAGCGATTAAGGCAATTGTATACATATACGCACCAACATCGAATAGAAACGTTAACAATTAGTTATTTAGATATCATAATTATTAGATGCACTACACCTTACTAACACTATCAGTGATATAAACACGCGACACAACATTAATAGTTATTGTAGTTACTCAATGCGACATTATTCTAAACAAGTTCTCTCTCTTTTTATAAACAGCGATTTCGTTTAAGATGTACATACATTTACTTAGTTTATATTTATTATTATATAATGCGTTCCTCTTTGTTTGCAATGACTGCCTCAGAATAGCAGTTCCCGCTGTTTTTACGTAATATGTTACAAGAGAGTCAGGGTTTATGCGAGGACAATTAGAACCAGCTTATCAAAGCAACATAGGATAGCATTTATCATTGTTCGAATTTCGTTGAACGCAGCCGTTCAAGGGGGGCGGCATGTTCGGGCCAGTTTGTAAGAGGTTTATGGCAAGGTTTAGAAGTACCGCTATTTTTGAGGATTTGTTAATTTAGTTTTTCTGCCATCTGGACGACACTCGCCAGATGGTACGATTCCCCGGTTTTTACTTCTTTGTCATAGCATTTGTATAGCTTTAGTTTCTTCCGTATTTTTCTCTGTCGACACTCAATAGCAATTACCCTATCATAAACCTCCACGGCCCGAACAGTCAACCTAGGACCATCAGCCACCTAACGGTTTCCACACTCGATACAGGGGTAAGGAAACCGTTTCAGGTGGTCCGCAGATGTGTCGTCCACCCCCACCGTTCTCTAGAGTTTCGCCCCCCTTGGAAAATACCGCAGACCCCTTCCTTAAAGAAACGCGCCGAGAACGTAAGGGAAGGTGTGTCCATCGCACATAAGTTCGCTGATTGGGCCTTCCCAAAATTAGGAAGGAACCAATCAGTGGATGATTAGAAATTCCAAGGGGGAGCTCAGAAACAGTTTGCGATAGGGAAGACAGAGACTTACAGAGAGTCACACGAGAACAGTCACAAGAGTTTCTTAGCACAGTCGTCGAAACACACACACACACCTAGTCGTTTCAAGTCAGTCATACGAAACAGTCATACGAACTAGTCACACTTAGAGAGTCACACGAAGTTAGTCGTCCGAAAAATAGTTGTGCTCCGTCAATAAATATACAGTCCACTTCTCCCATACAACTATCCATACGTCATAATCGGCGTGTGGAAGTCGTGTACAAGCAGAATCACCGTGTTAGGGATTCGCGACGCGACACCAACCATATTTATTAACGATAAGTAATATTGAAATAGATTTCTTTTATTTATTAGGTGTCAGCGAAGCTAAATGATTCTATAATTAATAAATCATATCAATAGTAAATCTATTGGTGGAAACTGATTTGTCATGCAGTTATGAATCAAACGAAAAATGTGGTAAAAGAGAGATTAATTTGTGCGCGGAGCGAACTCACGACCAAAATAATTAGTATGGGATTTACAGTCAGACCCCATAACCACTCTGCCAATCTATTCACTGAAATTGTTCTTCCTATTTCAAGATATACTTGTGGTAAATAGTGTTAGTTGACTGAATCTATTATTTTTGTTATCTATATGTTATTCTTCCTGATGTAGAACTATTAAAAATCACGTACGTTACTCACTGCATGAAAAACAAAAATTTACAGTAAGAATTGCTTTTTCGCGGGAAATACCTCGACAAAATTGATTTTTAATTTTTTTAACTACATCGCACAATTCCAAAAAGTCTGAAAGATATTGGGGACAAAAGTTATAATAATACGTTGTTATCGTAAAAATATAAAAGTAGTTCTCTTGCAACTTCACTACGAAATCTGCATTTTTCAGATTTTTTTAGGGTTTTTCATTTTGTACACCTAAAGTCTGCGATAAGAAAATCTGGAGAAATTCTTTAAACATATATCACTACATTTCCAATATTTCAGATTTTTCTCAGAATTTTTGCTTGCCATTAACTAGGACAAACATGGCAAAAACTGATATTTCATTTCGTCCCCATTACTACCCCCTCAATCGAGATAGAGGATTGAAACTTGGTGTGAAAGCTTTTCTTTGGCTAAGTTATCAAATGGTACATCAAAAGTCTAACTTGGTTCAAGGGCACTTTTGACCCCCTTATCCGGCTATACCTTTTACTTGTGTGGGGCGCGAACTTGCGACAAAAATATTTCGTGCCGATTTCATAGTCGGACCGCAAACCGGTCTCATGCTATCGTTGCGATGAATTGTCTCAGCGGCAATGCGGCAACGCTGTCTCCGATTCTTGGCAACGCTGCTGCCTTGAGACGATTTCCCCCTTGCCCCGCAGTCGCGCAATAAACAGCTGCGAATTACTTTACGCATTCGTGAAAAATATCGAAAGTGGCTCCGCCTCGTATTTGTCAGGCAGCTACACGCTTGTAGGTAATGATCTTACTGTAACGAAATCTACCATGCCTACGAAATCTGTGACGTCACGTGTTGGGACTACCCCCTTAAGAGCGTTTGTACTGAATAAGTGATTTTTTTCAGCACAATTAAACTTGATTATAGTTCATAAGTCATACGGGTGTTAGGATTGTCTGGCCAGCTACAAAAATTTTCTATTCCTATGTAATAAGGTTCAACCCACACTCTGTTATACATACTAAGATCAGTATATGTTAGATTGATCTTCAGCTGAGGATGTATGATGTTACAGATTTCCGAAATTTTATGTATGCACTGTCATGCTTGCGACATGGGCTTTGTAAAGTCATAATCATATGTTATAGGTTTCTCCTTTATGCAAATATGAATAAATAATAATAATATATTAGGAATTTATTCAAGTGATAGTAGGAGACGTTACATCGATTGCATTATGTCTACTGTGAACTTGAATTACGACGGAAAGTTTTACTAACGGCTGGCGAGGTGTAAAGAGAGGCCTAGAATACGGACTCCAAATAATAGCGGACAAAATTCGGCTAGTGAATTCTTTGTACAAGAGAAGATTATCTAGATAAACAATGAATTTATAAAAAAGACGAAGTTATCAAATTACCGCTTCCTTTCCGATTTTGATGGTTTCTGAATATGTTGTAGAAATTAATATTTTCACCAATTTCTTCTTTTCCCACTCCCCATTTCGAAAGGGTGGACAGGTCCCTTCAGGTCCAGTTCTCCCCATGCCCCGATCTTATCTTCCTCCGCGTCCCATTTCCACCACTTTCCATTTATCATTAGTTTTCCATACCCTGTCCGTACTCTGTTTCCTTGTTTCCTCTTTTTTCCCACTATTTCTCTTATCTTCCACTGCATTCTCCTTTCGTTGAAAGTCAAGTCGTCCTCCATTCTTTCCTTTTCCCCCATTAGTTTGCTTTTATTTTTCATAATTTTAATTTTATGCTCTAAACTTCCTATCCTTACTCTAATTACGTCTCCTCTTTTAATTATTTCTGTGATTTTTTTCTATTTCTGCATTGACCGTTATTTTCTCTAAAATTCTGTTCACTGCTTTCTCCGTACTCTCTTCCCTCCTTCTAAAGCCTTTTATTATTATATTCTTGTTTCTCTCTTCCCCTTCTCTCCGCTCTCTCCACAGTTCTACTACTCGTATTCGTTTCATTATTTCTACCCTTACGTCTGGTATCATCACCATTTCCTCCTTTTTTCCTCTTCGTTTTTTTCCCACTCTGTCCATTCTTCTTTCCATCTACTCTGTTCTTTCGTTCAATTCTCTTCTCTGTTCTTCATTCTTCTTCACATTTTTTCCTCAGTTCTTCTTTAAACTTCTCTATATTTGCGCACATTTTTCTCCCCAAGGTTTCAATTTCTTTCCTCCATTTCTCGGTTCCGCTTTCCATCATCGTCTCCACTCATTGGAACTGCTCCATTATCATTTCTTTCAGCGCTTCCATTTCTGACGCTTCTTCTCTCCCCACTTCCCTTCCTGGAGTCTTTATTTTCGTCGACCATCCTTTCTTTTCCTTCCATCTCTTGATCTGTCTCCTTTTTTCCTCTTTCACCATTTATCCAAACTACTTCCTATGTCTCTTTCTTTTTCGTCCTTGACTGTTACTAACTCTCCTGGTTTGCTAGTTCTTCCCTTCGCTTCTGCTTCGTCTTTTCCTTTCTCCGTTTTCTCTTGATTTTCTCTTCTTTCTTTCCTTCTTCCTGTCATTCCCACTTTCCTACCATTGCCTTCCTTCTTCCCCCTACCATCGATCACTCACCTGCCTGAACGATGCTGCTTTACCGTCCATTGACCGTTGTGCCGTCCTTTTTCTACCTCTCCCACCTGGTGTCACTACTGTCGCTCCGCATTTTTACGCTCTGTTCCCTTTCTAAGATTTTTTTCTCAGACTTAAGGCGGTAGTCCCAGGCATGGCAGAGAGTTGACTTTACCGACAAAATGGGCCAAGAATATGGGTTTGCGCGAAACAACTTTTCGTCCTTATAAAGGAGAATTTGGTGTCGAAATATATCTCATTCGAAAGGGGAGGATTCAGCGCGGTTCGGTCAGGTAGTCTTGTGATCAAATTATGTTGATATGTAGTAATATAAGCGTTGTAATGCGGAGCAAAAATCGACGGCTTGATAGTCGTCGTATATAAGCATTTTTTTTACACGGAGAGAATGATCTGCATGAAATGAATACCTGACCGACACGCGCTGAAGCTTTTTCTTTCGAATGAACTATCGCTCGAATCAAAAGCTTCTCATATAACGACGAAAAGTTGTTTCGCGTAAAGGCATGCTTTCTCGGATGACGTCGCCATATTGACGATAAAACAGAGCAAAATACGTATCAAGTTTAGTTCAGCTGTTATGCACGAGGGGCGCCTAATCATCCAGACAAAATGACAGTTGGCTGCGAGTATAGGAGTAGCTCCATGTACCACTACATTCAACCTCGCCTGTACGTGCGTCGTCGACGCTTTCTGCCTACAACAGATTGTTGCGCGTTTGTTTTCCGCCCGGCAAGCGACACCGCGATATATTTATAGAAAAGCAAATCAAGCAGCGATGCCTTTTAGACGCAACTCAACGCAACGCGTCCACGACAGTCGCATAGGCGGAGTTCAATGTAGCTGTAACATCGTTTCCTTTTACATTTTGAAAAGTAATATGTATGGGAACATATACTGGAGAATATTTTCGGAATTTCTTCCTGCAAAACTTAGGTGTAACATATGAAAATATCTAGAGTAATCTGAAAAATGCAGATTTCGTAGTGAAGCTGTAAAAGTACTACTGTTATATTTTTATGGTAACAATATATTATTATGACTATTACCCCCAATTTTTTAAATTTATTGGAAAAGTGAACCGTAGTTATAAAAATCAAAAACCAATCTTTTTGATATTTTTCAAGCGAAAAAGCAATCTTCACTTTAAATTTATATATGTTCCTTATGCAGTGACAGCATTACGTGATTTTTAATATTTCTACATTCGGAAGAACAATATACACATATACAGCAGACTCTCGACTCTCCGGCCCCTGCGGGGCGAGATCTCGGCCGGATAAACAAATGGCCAGTTAATCTGGCAGCATGCTTTATAGATTGTTATGTTTATACCAAAAAATTAATATTAAGTATATTGATAATGTTTAATATTTATACACACGTATGAACATACGGTACATATATACAATCGCACCATCTCAATATAATATAATGCTACGTAATATGTATGTAGTATTTGTTTAACTGCATCTTCCACAAAAAAGTTGGTAATCTTTTCTGTTTCTTTTATTTCGTTTCTTTCGTTAATGTGATGTCACGCCACTTTCTCAAAAATGATATGTCAGTTGCTGATGAATCTTCTTCCTGTTCAACATACTTCGTCGCACTTACAAGTGCGATCTTTCCTTTTGCTGACTCACTTTCTCATCTCTATCTATATTTTAAGAAGTGCGGAATACTGTACTCAGAGATTTAGTACGAATGGAAAAAAAATTAATATGAGGTTGCGTATTTAAACAATTACAAATACATGTGACAATAATTACGCAAGAAAGTGAATAATTACAAAATATTTCATATCAACAAAAATGTGGTCGGATAAAACGGAGACCGGTTCAAATGGGGCTGGATAATCGGGAGTCTATTGTAAATAGAAGTTGTAAATTCAGTTAACTGAAACTATTTCACATATTTATATTTTAAAGTTGGAAAGATAATTTTAATGATTGGATTGGCAGCATGACTACGTATTCAGACTGTAAACCCATACTTAACATTTTGGTCATAAGTTCGTTATTCATTTATTCGTAACTATACAATATGCCAATAAGTGGCAATAATTTCAAAATATGTTAAAGAAATTTTAAGAATATTTTACTCTGAAATATACGCACAGATAATTTCGGAGTACGTTTTATGCGATTGTCTCTCTAGCCACGGATTCTTCTACTTACGAGTATTACTTAGCATTTTCTAGATCCTTTAAATGTATGAAATGACACCACGCACCTGTACTTCAATCCAACCATATTTATTAACGATAAGTAATATTGAAATAGATTTCTTTTATTTATTAGGTGTCAGCGAAGCTAAATGATTCTATAATTAACAAATCATATCAATAGTAAATCTATTGGTGGAAACTGATTTGTCATGCAGTTATGAATCAAAAGAAAAATGTGGTAAAAGAGAGATTAATTTGTGCGCGGAGCGAACTCACGACCAAAATAATTAGTATGGGATTTACAGTCAGACCCCATAACCACTCTGCCAATCTATTCACTGAAATTGTTCTTCCTATTTCAAGATATACTGGTGGTAAATAGTCTTAGTTGACTGAATCTATTATTTTTGTTATCTATATGTTATTCTTCCTGATGTAGAACTATTAAAAATCACGTACGGTACTCACTGCATGAAAAACAAAAATTTACAGTAAGAATTGCTTTTTCGCGGGAAATACCTCGACAAAATTGATTTTTAATTTTTTTAACTACATCGCACAATTCCAAAAAATCTGAAAGATTTTGGGGACAAAAGTTATAATAATACGTTGTTATCGTAAAAATATAAAAGTAGTTCTCTTGCAACTTCACTGAGAAATCTGCATTTTTCAGATTTTTTTAGGGTTTTTCATTTGGTACACCTAAAGTCTGCGATAAGAAAATCTGGAGAAATTCTTTAAACATATATCACTACATTTCCAATATTTCAGATTTTTCTCAGAATCTTTGCTTGCCATTAAGTAGGACAAACATGGCAAAAACTGATATTTCATTTCGTCCCCATTACTACCCCCTCAATCGAGATAGAGGATTGAAACTTGGTGTGAAAGCTTTTCTTTGGCTAAGTTATCAAATGGTACATCAAAAGTCTAACTTGGTTCAAGGGCACTCTTGACCCCCTTATCGGGCTATACTTTTTAACTTGCGCGGGGCGCGATCTTGCGACGAAAATATTTCGTACGGATTTCATAGTCGGACCACCAACCGGTCTCATGCTATCGTTGCGATGAATTGTCTCAGCGGCAATGCGGCAACGCTGTCTCCGATTCTTGGCAACGTTGCTGCCTTGAGACGATTTCTCCCCTTGCCCCGCTGACACACAATAACCAGCTGCGAATTACTTTACGCATTCGTGAAAGAAAATCGAAAGTGGCTCCGCCTCGTATTTGTCAGGCAGCTACATGCTTGTAGGAAATGATCACCCTGTAACGAAATCTACCATGCCTACGTAATCTGTGACGTCACGCCATAAGGGGGTAGTCCCAACACGTGACGTCACAGATTTCGTAGGCATGGTAGATTTCGTTATAGACAGATCATTACCTACAAGCATGTAGCTGCCTGAGGCGGAGCCACTTTCGATTTTTTTCACGAATGCCTAAAGTAATTCACAGCTGGTTATTGCGGGACAGCGGGGCAAGGGGTGAAATCGTCTCAAGGCAGCAACGTTGCCAAGAATCGGAGACAGCGTTGCCGCATTGCCGCTGAGACAATTCATCGTAACGATAGCATGAGACCGGTTGGTGGTCCGACTATGAAATCCGTACGAAATATTTTTGTCGCACGTTCGCGCCCCGCGCAAGTTAAAAGGTACAGCCGGATAAAGGGGTCAAAAGTGCCCTTGAACCAAGTTAGACTTTTGATGTACCATTTGATAACTTAGCCAAAGAAAAGCTTTCACACCAAGTTTCAATCCTCTATCTCGATTGAGGGGGTAGTAATGGGGACGAAATGAAATATCAGTTTTTGCCATGTTTGTCCTACTTAATGGCAAGCAAAAATTCTGAGAAAAATCTGAAATATTGGAAATGTAGTGATATATGTTTAAAGAATTTCTCCAGATTTTCTTATCGCAGACTTTAGGTGTACAAAATGAAAAACCCTAAAAAAATCTGAAAAATGCAGATTTCGTAGTAAAGTTGCAAGAGAAGTACTTTTATATTTTTACGATAACAACGTATTATTATAACTTTTGTCCCCAATATCATTCAGATTTTTTGGAATTGTGCGATGTAGTTAAAAAAATTAAAAATCAATTTTGTCGAGGTATTTCCCGCGAAAAAGCAATTCTTACTGTAAATTTTTGTTTGTCATGCAGTGAGTACCGTACGTGATTTTTAATAGTTCTACATCAGGAAGAATAACATATAGATAACAAAAATAATAGATTCAGTCAACTAACACTATTTACCACCAGTATATCTTGAAATAGGAAGAACAATTTCAGTGAATAGATTGGCAGAGTGGTTATGGGGTCTGACTGTAAATCCCATACTAATTATTTTGGTCGTGAGTTCGCTCCGCGCACAAATTAATCTCTCTTTTACCACATTTTTCTTTTGATTCATAGCTGCATGACAAATCAGTTTCCACCAATAGATTTACTATTGATATGATTTATTAATTATAGAATCATTTAGCTTCGCTGACACCTAATAAATAAAAGAAATCTATTTCAATATTACTTATCGTTAATAAATATGGTTGGATTGAAGTACAGGTGCGTGGTGTCATTTCATACATTTAAAGGATCTAGAAAATGCTAAGTAATACTCGTAAGTAGAAGAATCCGTGGCTAGAGAGACAATCGCATAAAACGTACTCCGAAATTATCTGTGCGTATATTTCAGAGTAAAATATTCTTAAAATTTCTTTAACATATTTTGAAATTATTGCCACTTATTGGCATATTGTATAGTTACGAATAAATGAATAACGAACTTATGACCAAAATGTTAAGTATGGGTTTATAGTCTGAATACGTAGTCACGCTGCCAATCCAATCATTAAAATTATCTTTCCAACTTTAAAATATAAATATGTGAAATAGTTTCAGTTAACTGAATTTACAACTTCTATTTACAATAGACTCCCGATTATCCAGCCCCATTTGAACCGGCCTCCGTTTTATCCGACCACATTTTTGTTGATATGAAATATTTTGTAATTATTCACTTTCTTGCGTAATTATTGTCACATGTATTTGTAATTGTTTAAATACGCAACCTCATATTAATTTTTTTTCCATTCGTACTAAATCTCTGAGTACAGTATTCCGCACTTCTTAAAAAAAGATAGAGATGAGAAAGTGAGTCAGCAAAAGCAAAGATTGCACTTGTAAGTGCGACGAAGTATGTTGAACAGGAAGAAGATTCATCAGCAATTGACATATCATTTTTGAGAAAGTGGCGTGACATCACAATAACGAACGAAACGAAATAAAAGAAACAGAAAAGATTACCAACCTTTTTGTGAAAAATGACATTAAACAAATATTACATAGATATTACGTAGCATTATATTATATTGAAATGATGTGATTGTATATATGTACCGTATGTTCATACGCGTGTATAAATATTAAACATTATAAATATACTTAATATTAATTTTTTGGTATAAACAACAATCTATAAAGCATGCTGCCAGATTAACTGGCCATTTGTTTATCCGGCCGAGATCTCGCCCCGCAGGGGCCGGAGAGTCGAGAGTCTGCTGTATATGTGTATATTGTTCTTCCGAATGTAGAAATATTAAAAATCACGTAATGCTGTCACTGCATAAGGAACATATATAAATTTAAAGTGAAGATTGCTTTTTTGCTTGAAATATATCAAAAAGATTGCTTTTTGATTTTTATGACTACGGTTCCCATTTCCAATAAATGTAAAAAATTGGGGGTAATAGTTATAATAATATATTGTTGCCATAAAAATATAAAAGTAGTACTTTTACAGCTTCATTACGAAATCTGCATTTTTCAGATTAGTCTAGATATTTTCATATGTTACACCTAAGTTTTGCAGGAAAAAATTCCGAAAATATTCTCCAGTATATGTTCCCATACATATTACTTTTCAAAATGTAAAAGGAAACGATGATACAGCTACATTGAACTCCGCCTATGCGAGTGTCGTGGACGCGTTGCGTTGAGTTGCGTCTGAAAGGCATCGCTGCTTGATTTGCTTTTCTATAAATATATCGCGGTGTCGCTTGCCGGGCGGAAAACAAACGCGCAACAATCTGTTGTAGGCAGAAAGCGCCGACGACGCACGTACAGGCGAGGTTGAATGTAGTGGTACATGGAGCTACTCCTATACTCGCAGCCAACTGTCATTTTGTCTGGATGATTAGGCGCCCCTCGTGCATAACAGCTGAACTAAACTTGATACGTATTTTGCTCTGTTTTATCGTCAATATGGCGACGTCATCCGAGAAAGCATGCCTTTACGCGAAACAACTTTTCGTCGTTATATGAGAAGCTTTTGATTCGAGCGATAGTTCATTCGAAAGAAAAAGCTTCAGCGCGTGTCGGTCAGGTATTCATTTCATGCAGATCATTCTCTCCGTACCAAAAAAATGCTTATATACGACGACTATCAAGCCGTCGATTTTTGCTCCGCATTACAACGCTTATATTACTACATATCAACATAATTTGATCACAAGACTACCTGACCGAACCGCGCTGAACCCTCCCCTTTCGAATGAGACATATTTCGACACCAAATTCTCCTTTATAAGGACGAAAAGTTGTTTCGCGCAAACCCATATTCTTGGCCCATTTTGTCGGTAAAGTCAACTCTCTGCCATGCCTGGGACTACCGCCATAAGGCGGTAGTCCCCTCGCGTGACGTCACAGATTTCGTAGGCATGGTAGATTTCGTTACAGTAAGGTCATTTCCTACATTCATGTGGCTACCCGACGAATACGAGGCGGAGCCACTATCGTTTTCCTTCACGAAAGCGTAGAGTAATTCGCAGCTGTTTATTGCGTGTTAGCGGGGCAAGGGGGAAATCGTTTCAAGGCAGCAGCGTTGCCATGAATCAACGGCGGTGTTACCGCGTTGCCGCCGTGACAATTCATCGCAATGATTGCACGAGAGCGGTTTATGGTTCGACTGTGAACTCCACACGAAATGGTTTGGTTGCATGTTCTCGCCCCACACAAGTTAAATTTTTTTCTCTAAGTTTTTTTTTCAATTTTTGACTACATGATAATATTGTTTCCGTCTGCAGTTTTACTATTCATTTACCTTGTTAATTAAAGAATTATTTAGATTCTTCAACACCTAATAAATAAATAAACTTTAATTCAATAGTACTTATCAGTAATAAATGGAGTTGACTTGAAGTAAAAGTACATTGCATCATTCCATATATTTATTTGATCTAGGAAATGCGAAGTAATACCCATATGTAGAAGAATTCGTGGCTACAGAAACGATTGTGTAAAATATGCTCCTAAATTATTTCTGTGTATACTGCAGAATAACATATTTTTAAAATATCTTTCACATGTTTTTAAATTATTGTTATGTATTTGCATATTGTATAGTTAAGGATTGAAAAAAAATGTAAGAGAAAAAAATTGCGCTTGTGCAAAGCACGAACTTATGACCAAAATATTTAGTACGTGTTTTACAGTTTGACACCATAGTCACTCTGCCAATGTAACCGTTAAAACCAATTTTCTAACTTCGTCATGTAAAATAGCTTCAGATAAACGATAAGGAAAGTCATCGAACTCAAAAATTCTGAAACTCGATGCACAAGTAAGTACTGTAGGACCCAGTAATACTAATCTATCTTTCGCCGGTGTTAATTTTCATTTTTAGAGGGTGAAATCAATCCCCAAAGTTTTAGCATTTCTTAGTTTCCTCAGTATAACTTTATAATGGTAAGAGATAGGACAAAACTTCAAAAGAATAAATTATTCAGTTTTCTTATAATCTACAACCCTGCAGTAATAAAAGTTATCCCTATCGTCCAATTTGTTTTAAAGAAACAAATTATTTGTATTTGTGCATAATGGTAAATTATAGAAATGATTATTATATACTAAAAAGTTTCTATTTTGAGCGATTTAACGAAATATAAAATGAAATAATTTTTTTGTTTGCGTCGTTGTTAAAAACAATTAATTACCGTTATACGCATCTTGATATGTTTTTGGTCGATTCTTCATTCTATTTGCATTTTTCACGCCAAAATATGTATTTTCTATTATACTTCATGGTCGAATATGTATTCGATACTTAAAAATTTATATAAATATTGTATTACACGTGTACATGAAATATATTGCAAAAACGCCTATTCTCGAGTGATTATCGCGATCAGCCTCTCCCACATATCAAATATTGCTTTATTTCTTACATATTTCTTTAGCTAGTTAATGCAAACATTTTCTGAACATACATATACATGTTCAGTATGGGTGAAGAGCTTTCTGCTCGTTTGAGAGGGAGATCCTGATCGTGATGGTTCCGAATAATCACCCGAGAACAGGCGTTGCAAAAAGTTCCATATACACGAGCAATAAATTTTTTTAAGTAAATCTTTCAAATTGAAATATATACTAGACCTTCAAATATGTTAGAACACACCTACTTTATTCTGAAAAGTACAAACACAGTGATGAGTCGAACATAAACGTAGGCATATACGAATAACAGTAATTAATTGTTTTTAACAACGACGTAAACAAAAAAAATGATTTTATTTTATACTCTATTACATCGTTCATAATGAGTAC
Organism: Eucera pruinosa; assembly: GCA_028830335.1. Taxonomy (NCBI): domain Eukaryota; kingdom Metazoa; phylum Arthropoda; class Insecta; order Hymenoptera; family Apidae; genus Eucera; species Eucera pruinosa. Next base: position 542,144 of record JAMYCR010000006.1, on the reverse strand, counting down.
TTTTTGTTATATAATATAACCATTTCTATCATTTACCGTTATGCAATAAAAAACGGAGAATTTGAGTATTTAAAACATATTGCACTATGAGCATACCTTTTATCGCAGTGGGGTTGTAGAGCATAAAAAACTGAACCATATACCCCTTTAAAGTTTTGTCCTATCCGTTATCATTACAATATTATAGTCAAAAATATAAAAAAAAACTAAAACTTTGGGGGTTGATTTCACTCCCTAAAAGTGAAAATTAACATTAACGAAAATAGCTTTGTGTTACTGAGGACCTGCACTATTTATTTACCGAGTTTCAGAATTTTTGAGTTTGGTAACTTCCTTCGTGTAGCTGCAACTTTTTCTGTTTATGTATTTTCCTTCCGAATGTAGAAATATTAAAAATCACGTGCGCTACTCACTGCATATCGGGCATATAAAAATTTGAAGTAACGGTCCTTTTTTCGCGTTAAACACCTTGAAAAAGTTGGTTTTTGATTTTTTGAACCATGGTGCACTTTTTCAGAAAATCAAAAAGAAATTGGGAATAATAGTGTGTTATTATGATAAAAGTATAAAAGTAGTGCTCTTACAACTTTACTACGAAATATGCATTTTTCAAATTTTTATAAGACTTCATTTTTTACACCTAAGTTTTGCAGCAAAAAAAATTCGAAAACATTCGTCAACATATATTATCATATATCACATTTCAAAATGTAAAAAAAATGATTGTACAACTACATTGTACTCTGTCTATAAGTGTGCGGGGGACGCGTTGCGTCTACAAGACAGCGCCGTTCGTTTCGTTTTTCTGTGCATAAACATATTGCGATGCCGCTTGCCGTGCTCAAAACAAAACGAGGTGCGCGCTATTGCAGTGGCGAAAAGCGTGACGACACACGTATAGACAGGCTTCAATGAGTAGTAGTCCAGCGAGCTGCTGCTGCACACGCGCCAAGTCTCATTGGGTCTTTCCGATTAGGTGCCTCCTCGCGGAGAACAGCCGAACTAAAGTTTACACGTTTTTGCTCTGTATCATCATCAATATGGCGAAATCACACGGGAAAGCATGCTTTTGCGGGGTTCGACTTTTCGTTCTTATATAAGAAGATTTTGCGTCGAACGATAGCTCATTTGAAAGGGGAGGCTTCAACGCAGTGCGCTCTGGTCCTCATTTCATTGAGAACATTCTCTTTGTATACGAAAATTGCTTGGATTCGGCGGCTGTCAAGCTGTAAATATTTGCTCCACATTTCCACGCTCATATTATTGAGCATCAACATAATCGGATCAAATGACGACCAGAGCGCGTTTCACTGAAGCCTCCCCTTTCAAATCAGCTATAGTTCGACGCAAAATCTTCTCATATAAAACGAAAAGTCGAAACTCACAAGTACATATTTTTGGCACATTTTGTCGGTAACCTCGGCACCCTGGTTTACCGTGACTCTACCCCGTTAAATCTACATTGGAATTGGGTTCTGGCGGGGATGAGGCACCCGGATTGATTCTGTATGAAATTTTGAATTTTGACATGGATGGCGGTCGTTTTTCCTAATTGGTTAAATATTTGGTGGGAATCATCAACAAAGTGACCGCCTCCACACCATCGGTCACCCTCAGGTACCGAGGGCACCCTCGAGTGACGTCTGTGAAGTTTCGTGTGCCCTGACCGTAGTAGGTAATGATTTCATGAAGCGCCTTGACCTTACTTAGGCATGCAAAACGAAATAAAATTGAAACTGAAAAATGCTTAAACTGAAACTATAGAGCTAGAGTACTCATTGTAAAAACGTCGTAGAAGGCAACCAATGGTCGATAGTTTCATAAACTTATTGTTGCTACTGGCCAGTTCAGAGTTTCTTAGAATATTGAAATTTATTTACAGCGTTGGAAACTCTTAACTGGTTTATGGTGTATACTTCGACGAAGGTTAAGTGGTTTGTGTTAAAATTTCTTCGACTTTCCGGCGTGTAATGGTGTTTTTTATAATACCTTTTTTTGGCCATACATAGAGTGGCGCCGTAATTATTTTGTTAGAACGTAACATGCCGCCCGCCTTGAACGATCCGCGTTCAAATTAAACTAGTTTTAGAACACATCATTCTAATTATAGGTATTGTGTATTGCTCACACGAGCCATAATTAGTTAAGGTATCTGATTCTTATATAATTAACATGTTTAATGATTGACATAACCACTAATACATTGAGACTACGGCTAACTAATAGTTAATTCATACAATTACAGTATTCACAAGGATATAAATGATTATACATGGTTACCATAACTAATAATGTAATAATAAATAGATGAATAGGATAATAATTAATCTTCGACAGAAATATCTATTGGTAATGGACATAGGGTTTTTATACATCATTTATAGGTTGCTACACGAACGATGTTGTCTTCGCCATGATGAGTGGCTACGATGCGACCCTTGCTCCTGTCACGGGAAATTTGCGTCATCTCAGAAATGAGGATGACGCTACTTAACGAATACGTGGTTCGTAATTAATTAAATAGAATAACACATTTATCTAAAGAAAATAGTAAGTAAGGCTTCCCGGCACAAAGCGTTTTACTCTTCTAAATTCTACAAATAGATCGTGATTGGTAGATTGAGCGATGAGAGGATTTTTAATAAACATTAATTTTTGTGGTGAAGCATAGACTGACTTTATTATGAGAAGAGGTGTTTCTTATACATGTTTCTTTTGGCTTATGGAGGGGGTCTTTTGCTTAGTTGTCAGCTGCTTTCGGCGTTTGGTTTATGCTGACTATAGGTAGATGAGTCGTCTTTACACTCCAGTGCATAGGTGGGACATTCTCTTCTTTCATCATACCAAGTGTTCCAATTTTTATTTGTTCAGTGTTAGCGTTCGTCGCTAACACAGTTTATGTCACGGACGTGCGTGAAAGGCTATTTTCGAGATTAAGGAACTTTAGGTTTTCAGTTCGCATGTCTTCTTAGAGTACAATATACTTCCTGGCGAGAGAAGGCGATTTATGAGTTAAAAACTACGAGTGTTAGAATGTCGCTTCTCTCGTCCTCCAATAGCCGTGGCCGTGCCATAAAGAAGGAAATTCTGAAGGGTAGCTGGACACGTGTGTGTAGTTAAGATGTATGTATGAATGGTTAAAATATCAAAATTCCGCTACCTACACGATTTTCCCCCAACGTTGTCAAACGTCTTCGCCCCCACACGCGCACCGAGGCACCCCTCTCCAGGTGAGTGCGCTAAGGGCGCAAAGAGGAGTGTCCGCGTTTATTTAGGTCCGCTGATTGGTGATTGCCAAAATGAGAAGAAACCAATCAGCGGACAATTTAGAAAATAGGAGAGTTGGCGATCAAGAGCGACGATCGCCAACGTGTCTCACAAACCATCAGTTAGAACAGTTAGAGAGTTTTTAGACAGTAATTGATACAACATAGAGTTCACTCACAGAGCCACACATACCTAGTATCACTTAATCATTCTGTAATTTACACACCACTACACACTCCCATTATTATTATTGAATAAACCATCAATCTATAGTCAGTGCAAAGATATTTCCGTCCCAAGTTGCTAACTTGGGTGGTCCTTCAAAACACACGCAGGCGGTGTGTAATAAGTAGAACTAGACAATCGGCCCTAACATTCAGGATCACCGTTATGCCACTTACTACGGATCAGTAATTCATTAAAGTACTCTTTATGCCATCTGCTCCAAAATTGTTGTTACACCTTCCCAATGTGTTGCCACAATGACAATCTGTTGCTGGTACATCTTGAAAGTTGTGTTGTGGTATGCTCATTAAAGAATCTCCAATCAAAAGAATAAGCTGGGATAAGGGTAGACAAATCATTGGGATCAGAGGATAATGGAATTAGAGGACGGGAGTTTAATACTGATTCGATTTCGATTATAAATGTATTAAATTGTTCGTATGTGAACAAAGAATCGCCAACGGTGCGATATAAATGGTGTTTGAACTGTTTTACTGTTTTACTACTGACCTGTCTCCCATAAACCTCCAAAGTGAGGTGAACGCGGTAGTGAGAAATGCCAATTAATTCCTTCATTTGATAATTCATGTATAATTTTAGCATTATGATTAGCACATAATAATAATGCCCTCATGTTTAACATTTCATTCTTAGCTCCGACAAAATTTGTTGCGTTATCAAAATAGAGATTTTTTAATTTGCTCCTGTGCGCGAAAAAACGTTTAATTGTCGCTATAGTTAAATGTGTGACCAATTCTAAATATATGACCTTTGTTGAACAACAAACAAAAACAACTACATATGATTTTAATTCAATTTTAGTTCTAAATTTCTTCTCTTTTATAAAAAAACGGACCGCAATAATCTAGTCAAGTATTTTCGAATGGTTGGGTTTGTTTTAACCGATTTTTAGATAACGTACCCATTATATAATTTAGTGGCTTAGGATTTACTTTATAACATGGAATACATTTTTGTATGATATATCGGGTTCTATTTTTGCCATCAATAGACCAGTAATTTTTTCTTGCAATTGCTAACGTATTTTGTACTCCCGGATGTTTTGTGTGTGCATGTCGCATCATTATATCAGTAGGATGATTACTTCTGGGTAATAGAATTGGATGCCTGTGTGAATAATTTATATTTGCATTTGCCAACCTACCTCCTACGCGAAGAACTCCGAATTCATCGATAAAAGGATTCAATCTCAGCAACTTGCTATGTTTATTTAATTCATTGCCCTTTGCTAAACATTGTAATTCCTGATGGAATTCCCTTTTTGAACTACTTTTGTTACTTGTAAATGTGCATTTTGTAACTCTTTTACTGTGAATTCACCCTTGTTTTTATTGTTTGACCTTTTATTTGTAATTGCTCGGCGACAAAGTGTAACGAAACGATTCAAAGCAATAATAGATGAGAATCGTTCAAACATATCATTATGATTCTTAGCCCCTTTTTTTGTTTTAAATTGTTATAATTTTGTTCTGTTGTAACTAACGTCACATTGTGTTGTTGTTGTTCTATATTATTGTTTGCTGATATTTTCGTGATTTTCCAAACATTTTCATCTTTAGAAAACCATGCAGGTTCATTCAACGAGCATGTATTTTGAATAAACTCTGAAGGAGTTTGATCGCGCGAAATATAATCAGCAGGATTATCATGTGTTGATATGTGATACCAATTATTTTTATCAGTGAGTGTTTGAATTTCAGAGACGCGGGTTGCTTCGAAAGTTTTTAAAGTATGAGGCAATGTTTTAATCCAATTTTGCGCAATACTTGAAACAGAATAAAAATTAGTTTTTCTGAATTTTAGGTTTAATGCGTCTGTTATGGACTTATATAATTTTGCTAATAGTTTGGCAGCACAAAGTTCTAACCTAGGTATAGAGATTGTTTTTATGCTAACGACACGTGACTTTGTGCATACTAGCCCTATGAAATGATTATTAATTTTATCAGTGGATCTTACGTAAATACAGGCACCATAGCCCTTCGCACTGGCGTCGCAAAAGCCATGTAAATGTAATTCTACTGTATTATTTGATATAACTTTACGATGCACTGAGAAATTATTTAGTATTGGTAACTGCCTTTGAAAATTGATCCATTCAGTATGAAATGATTGTGGAATTGATTCGTCCGAATTTAGGTTTGTTTTCCACAGTTCTTACATAATTTAGCCTGAATAGGACCTAATAAACGCAAAGGATCAAAAAGCTGGGCAATTTCGGACAAAATTGTTCTTTTCGAAACAGTTTTTCATACAGCAAAGGGTTTTAGATTATAATTAATAGTGTCAGCATGTGGATCTCACTGTATTCCGAGAACCTTATTGGTTTCATTGGCGTCTAAACATACGAACTGAGCTGGAGAGGAATTCTTTAGTTCTTGTAGAAGTTTCGGTTCATTTAACAACCACTGGCGTAAGTTGAAACCTCCTAAATTTAGTAATTTAATTAGCTGATCTATTAAAAGCCGGGCTTGATTCAGATCATTTGTTTCAGTGAGCAGGTCGTCGACGTAAAAATCACGGTCAAGTACTGCTGCAGCTAATGGATATTTATGTCCCTCGTCCTTTATTAATTGTTTTAAACAATGAACCACGAGAAATGGGGATGAATTAGTCCCATAAGTAACCGTATTTAACACATAAGTTTTGATAGGATCATTTTTATTTTCGCGCCAAAAGATTTTTGTGGAATTTTGCATCATCTGGGTGTATTTGAATTTGTCGAAACATTTTTTCAATGTCGGCCGTTAATACGAATTGATGAGTATGAAAGCGTATGGTTATAGAAATCAGATCGTGTTGAATTGTAGGACTCTGCATTAATGTATCGTTCAATGAAAGAGTAGATGATGTTTTCGCGGATCCATCAAAAACTACATGAATTTTTGTGGTCGCGCTTGATTCTTTTATTACCGCATGGTGTGGCAAATAATAACCTATTTGTGTAGCATGTGTATTTATTATGTCAGTCGTATACTTCAAATTTACATACTCCTTTAAAAATGCACTATATTGTTTTTTTAATTCTGAACTCGATTCTAACCATTTCTCTAGAGAATAAAAATGTTTTAAAGCCATTTTATGTGATTCTCCGATACCACCCTTTTTCTCATTAAACGGTAATCGTACCGTATGTCTCCCGTTTGAATTCCGATCAATATTTTGAATAAAATGTGTTTCACATGCTAATTCTTCACTAGAAAGGTGTTTTTCATTAGGCAATTCTTCGATCTCCCAAAATTTATTTAATTGATTTTCAAGTATGGTTGTCAAAACACATGATCTTGTCTTGCTTGACTGGTTATTGTAAAGATTAACTTCTCCCGTTACAATCGATCCAAGTCGAGTTTTTTGCAATAATACTGAATTATTGTACAATTTAATTTTCCCTACACTTAATAATTGATAAAATAAAGTATTGCCGAGTAAAGCATCAATCTCGGCTGATTTATGGAAATTCGGGTCAGCTAATGCAATATTTTTAAGAATAGATATATTATCCTTGTTAATTTTTCGAGAAGGCAATAAACCAGTTATGGTAGGTAAAGTTACTAATGTTAAATCGCATGAAAAGGAACTTGTTCGGGATTTAATAGTTGTTTTAACCATATATTGTGACTTAGTCAAATTTTGCCCTAAACCTGAAAATGGTGAGTCGATCATTGTTTCATTTAACTTTAAATTATCAGCTGACCTTTCTGTTATAAAATGCGTTTGTGAACCTCCGTCCAAAAGTATTCTACACGGAAATTCATTTTTATTCTAATCTAAAATCTTAATGTAGGCTGTTCCTAATAATACTTCCGAATCGGATGATACAATTAAATTTACTGTTGGCTGTTCGCCTTTATTCTGAATGTTTGATTCGACAGTATTGCTAATTGAATTCTGATTACGCGCCTTGTTTGTTTCGTTAAAATGCAAAAACGTATTATGCTTGTGATTACATTTCTTACAACCGTTAAGATTGCATTTGCTTGTTTGGTGATTATTTCGTAAGCAATTTAGAAAAAGTTTTGCCTTTCGAGCTAATTCAAAACGTTCCCTTGCGTTTGTTTGTAAAAATTGACTACATGTATAAATTGCATGGTTTTTACCGCAGATAGGACACTGATTCTGCACTTGTGTACCTACGTGCGATTGAATATGATTAGTTTGTTTTTTATATGACATTTTTGAATTGTAATTATTGGATTGAGAGTTTGATTTATTCGTGTCAAAGGAGATTGTGTCGAGTTCATCATCCCGTGCTTAAGCGCGACGCGTACCCTTATCTAATTTTTTTACTATGATATAAACGAGTTATGCATCCCACTGATCAACCGGTTGGTTTAAAGCCTTTAAAGCGTTTATGTGAACCTGTGCCTTTTCTACCAAAGAACGTAGATCGGCAGGAGTTCCACAATAAATTTCTGGAAGTTCTAATAACAATTTTAAGTGAGTTTGAATGATTTGGCGCGGTTTATTACATCTTTGTTTTAAAGTATTCCAAGCCACTAAATAATTTTCTTCTCAAGCATTTAAATTTTCTGTTATTGAAGTTAATGGACCTTGAAGTGCATTTTGCAATGGATAGAATTTGTGAACTGGTATTAATTCAGTATTATCATGCACTAAATTTTTTAAAGTGTCATGAATACTATACCAATTAGCAAGATTTCCATCAAAGGGACGGATCTCAATTTTTGGCAAAAGATTACTGGTCTATTTTATCGTTATCAGAGAAGAAGAATGCGAAGCTGAATTTGAAGTGCTAGCTATTGAAGGTATTACTGAATTTATTTCGCGAAGTCGCATACGTATTAATTTAGCGCAAGCAAAATATTGCTCACCAAACTGCGGTCTTTGTGTTTCATGGTCCATATTTATTTGACTTTCTTTCTCTGTTACAATTTTAATTTGTAATTATGTTTTTGAGGAAGCTTCGTAGGCTTCTTCTAATTTTGTTTTATAGTTGTGAATTTTATATACCTCCGTGTCCAGGTGGGCATTGAAATATGTTATTAACCGCGTAACGTTATCTTTAATAGCTGTGCGAGTTTTAATTAAAGTTTATAAATTTTCTGAGAATGCCATTGTCAAGAGAATAATCGAAATCGAATCGTTAAGATTATAATGGATGTTGTAAATAAGGATTGATTGAATGGAGATTCGTGAGCTTACTTGGGCAATGACTTCTGCAATGGGGCTGTTACTCTCTTCGTTGATGTTGAATTATAAGGTGATGATACATACATATGTGTACGTCGGCTCGATGATTGCTAAACTGGTTGTCCAGTTGAATGAAATCGCACGTTTCGTAACTGCTCCCGTGGCTGCTTCTCAATGACATCCGCCAGGTAAATTGATGATGAATGTGTTGTAAAATTGTTGAATTTGATTGTTCGATAATAAAATACTCCGACGGTTGTTCTCCAAATGGATTGTCCGTTCAGAATACAATCTCAATGATTTTGTTGTATAGTTCAATGCACTGCACTAAGCACTGACAGATTGTTTATTGAGTGTTCGTATGATTAACTGTACTTGCACTAATATATTGTTCAATGTTTGGAATATTTACTATAATAATAAAAATCCGGCTCGAATGACGCACGTGTGTATAATTTGTGATGTGATCAAATTATTTATTGTGCACTTCAAGCGGTATCTTAATAGCGCTTGAATATTTAGCGTGTTGCAATAAAGTGGCACAGTTAACCTATTATATTAAATTTAATAATATGACTAATTTTTAAGCGCAGTACAGAATACGCTTCGACGTTTGAATGATTGATTATGTTTAATGTAGAATGTATATATTTACAACGTTGGAAACTCTGAATTGGTTTATCGTGTATGCTTCGATGAAGATTAAATGTTTTATGTTAAAATTTCTTCGCCTGACTGACGTGTAACGATGTTTTTTTATAATACCTTTGTTGCGCCGTAATTATGTTGATATCGCAGCATCATCAATGATTTGCCAAACTGATGCAATTCCATAATAGTAATTTAATAAATATACACGTCTCACCTATATAAAGAAATTTTAATAACAATTCTCCAAACTTTTTGTGTTTATGTCGAAATTACGAGCCGTGACTGGTGAAGTTTTATTTTTGGAAAATGGTACGAATTTGTTAGTGCTGCGTGAACGAACCTGACGGGAAACCTGGGAGTCGCTAGGATTATTGATTGCGAGGGCGAACCTGATGCGAAATCAGAGAGCCACAGGAGGTTGAGAAGTTGTCACGAGAAATTTGCGTAATCTCAGAAATGAGAATGACGCTATTTAACGAATACGTGATTCGTAATTAATTAAATAGAATAACACATTTATTTAAAGAAGATAGTAAGTAAGGCTTTCCGGCACAAAGCGTTTTACTCTTCTAAACTCTACAAGTAGATAGCGATCCGTAGATAGAGCGATGCGAGGATTTTAATAAACGTTATTTTTTTTGTGGTGAAGTAGAGACTGATTTTATTGTGAGAAGAGGTAGTTCTTATACATGTTTCTTTTGGCTTATGGAGGGGGTCTTATGCTTAGTTGTCTGCTGGCTTCGGAGTTTGGGCCATGCTGACTATAGGTAAATGAGTCGTCTTCACAAAGTCGTGCATAAACCTGATGCAAAATCGAGGATCCACTGAGGATTAAAAACGGAGGTGAATCCGATGCGAAATCTGGAAGCTGTAGGATGCAGGTGAACCTGTTGCAAAATCAAGAAAGACACTTGGATGGACGAGTGTGTGTGGGTGAACCTAATGCGAAATCAGGAACCTATTGAGGTTGGAGTGAACTCTACTTTGGATTATGGCGTTTGCAAACGAAACTGATGCGAAATGTTAGTTATGCCTCGTGACAATAGCTATTAATCCCTAGTTCATATTTTGAAACAATGTTAAACGCTTTCTTTTGTATGTATTTCTTGTGTAACTCTGGGGAAATAGCACAATAAGTTACAAACGTACATTCGATGACGCTCTGGCATTATCGAGGGATAGTGTAAAAAAAAATGGTCAGTCTGCATTTCGTGCCACTGCCGTCGTTCACCTGTGTAATTGCTGGTTTTCCCCCACAGAAGGGTACGTAAGTAAAATTTCCCTCGGCACAGAATATACCGAACCACACTCTGTTACCAGTTCTGTACGAGCACTTAGAAAGAACAGTTGCTGAGTTGACAGCATCGCCTACAACTGTACATATATACATAGTTTTTTTCTAATTTGTATTACTTTAATAAATATTCGTTTTTGGAAACGGACTCTGTAATTATTCAACAAAAATATGGATATGACACAAGCGGTGAAGCCATACCGTGTGGGATCAGTCAGCCGCTAACTTAACAGCTAGATTGCTGGAACAGAGTGTTAGGTTTAAATTATTAAACACGAAATTTGAATAGAATTGAATGGTTATTACAAACCAAATGTAATTGGAAGTGGCCATGGAATGTAATAAATAAAACAAATGTGTAAAAAGTATAACGAGTACGGTTTTGATTCTCTGGCAGGGGGGAGGGGGTGCTCGAGACTTGGGAGTGGTAATAAAGTACAATGGTCAAATAGAAACTGTATCTTGTCCAGCTAGATGAGGCAGCAGACGGATAATTCTGTATCTATTCATCGACTATTAATATGTGTTCACATTCGATCTATTTCACCATTTAAGTATTCGCTTTTGTTTAACGCTTCGCCTCATTGGACAAAGTATAGTCGCAATTCTATAGGATAATGTGGTTTAAGTGATTCCAAGCTCGATCTCGCTATAATAGCTACTTACTCCAGTAAAATAAACAGAATCACGGCACCGAACTTCGATACTGATTCTGGCAGAGTAACGAAGCGTGTAAAAGCTCTTACAGACACCAATTCAAGCAATGGGTTTTAGGAAATGGCCCACAAAGTGCTGCAACTTCAGTGTACTTTCTAGCGGCGCGGGAACCAATGACTTAAACCCACTACTTGCATCGATGCCAGCATACATCGTCGTCTGTACTGTCAGATGATGCTTGGATTCAGATGGTTTATACACTACAAAAATGAGTATGAGGAGATTTTTCTAGAAAATTGTAACGAAATGCGGGGTGACGTGGAAGTCAATAAATAAAGGCTTAATAGAAAAATTATGGGGTCGTTCATCTGGAGCCGCATTGCCTGGAGTTTGTCTTACAGTAACCTTTAGGGCACTTTCTTTTCGTGGGGGCCAAGTTTAAATTTTGTTGTAACGAAGGAAAGAACATTTAACATACATAACAAAATCAACAAATAAATAAAATATTTTTTACATGTGCTACACGATAATGCCATTGAGGAACACCGTATATGTATTATATATAATCATCTTTGCATAAAAGTGTAAGACAGAAATCATGATCAGATCAGCAAAAGTTTGTGTCGATACTGACGCCGTGCTGTGTTTGCGTTAGCTATACGCTAAAGGTTCAAATAGTAACATCTGACGTCGGATATTCATGATACCTTTCACTATTGACTTATGCTCGCAACATTCCGAATAAGCAGAGGCATACTTTAAGCAATGTCCCAGCCGTTAAAACGTTCGAGAAACTAACGTAAAAATGAACGGTTTGAAACCGGAAGAGCGAATTTGACATGGAAGTGAGAGAGAGAGAGAGACAGAGAGAGATAGAGAGAGAGGGAGTGGGAGAGAGGGAGAGAGAGAAAACAAGAGGGTGAGGGAATGAGGGAGGGAGGGAAGTGGGAGACAGAGAAAGGGGGAGAGGGAGAGGGAGAGAGAAAGAGAGAAAGGGACGTATAATCACGAGGAATTAAATGCGATGAAAATCCATTTAGGTGAGAGATTTTTCGTAAGCACTTTTGCGAAAACGTCTGTTACGGACTACTAAAACCAGAAAGGAAAATGACAAAGTTCTGAGTGTGCCTTGCTGAGGAGAGAATCTTGTGAGTTTAAATGTCGAGCTTTTTCTTTGTTATTCGAGTCGTTCCACTAGGACGACAGTTTCGAGAGTGCTCGAGAGTCAGATCAAATATGTGCGCAATATTCCACAAAACTCGAGAAAAGGCCGGTTTCTAAGGGCAGAGTTTCTTCCGCTTCAAAGTAGAGTGCCACATAGATACTCCCAACAATCGTTGAAAACCCTGCATATTTCGAGGAACACTGTTAATTATGTGTTACTCTCACATGAACTTTGATCATGAGGAGAAAAAGCCGCTGAATAGACTGCATCAGTCTTTAGCGATTACAGCTGGCAAATCTGACTACAGGAAACGAGAGGTTCTATCGGCGAATATTTGTCAGAGCTACGGCACACCAAATCAGAAAGTACGAGATGTTTTTCTCCACGGTAATCTGACAGAGCTGCATTCGTCGATCGACCACGTCTAGAACGCACCCAAGCTTTACTCGGTGGAAACCTGTGGCTTTTCTCAAAGTTGTAAATTTGCGTTCAGTTACATTTTATTGTTAGCTATCAAAGCTAATGTCTTAATAGGATAGCTGTGAACAGTACGCGAATATCTACTATTTCTCATATAACTAGGTAAATTTATAATTTCAAAGAGAATCGACGTCTGTATCCATCGCTTGTGATTGTATTGCTATGAACGGTCTTACTATGTGAATTCAACGCCCAACCGCGTCCCGGCATATGCGAATTGTCGCGTTGGTAGCCCGCGGTACGTCGCGTCAGACTGAAAGTTTTTCGTAAATCTTGGTAAATCGGGACACAGTTGATTGCGCTTCCCTAAACGTGGTCTTAAAATATAATATTATTTAAAAATTACATTCCTACATGTACAATTAAAAGGAAATAATCACTTCAAAAGAAAGTATTTATTTAGTTTATTCTGATGTGAATGTCAATGGAGATTTTGCAAGGTAAAATTGAGATTTGAGTTTCTTGATCAAATGCAAGTAAAATAAATGTGATTTTCTACTTTTTTCGATTATAATCATTCATACATAAAAAATTGTTCGATACTCGCGCTATCTTTTTAGTGTTGGTAGTATTGTTTCGATTATGATGAAGTAAGTACACATTAAACGGTGCCAAATCAACCAATGATTTTTAATAATTCCATAGTACCAGATCTATATCGAAGAATTATACTTCAACGAACGGAGAAAAACATTAATGGTACATTGCTTGTCTACGACACTGCCGATAAATGATAATGTGTGTTATCGAGGCTGCAAGAGTATCTCAGACCCGAGAATTTCTATTGGAATATGCTGCATTTCAGTCGTGAAAGGATGTAACACACTTCGCGACAAAGATACATGTGTAATATGCACACATATAACTTGAGTCAGCTGAATGTGTTCTTCTAAATACGTATTCCTGCTAACTTGAAGTGTACGGGAATATATCTAAGAATAACGACTCGATGAAGTAAACATAATGAGCCAGGGTGTTGCCCTTTTAACATAAAAACATTAAATACGTTTGCAACTGAGATTAGATTTAGCAAAATATTGTAGGACTGGTAAGTAGATAATACAGCTGATTTATGTTTGTAACAGTAGTTACTGTATTAAAAAAGGAGAAAGCAGTAAGTTAATAGATACATTATTTCATTAATATAACATTTCGCACGTGTAAATTCTACATTAGGGGAAAATTCATGAGTTTCGAGTCGCTGTAAGCGGAAGGTTCTAGTCTTAGATGGTAAAAAATAAGCACTCCTCTTAAAGTTTGTTGAAAAGAAGCAAGAATATGTATCAATACAGAAGTCTTGTGACATATTTATTAGCACTTGCACTATCCTATTGTATTTTTGTCATTTTTTGCATTTGCAATTTAATTAGATGACTTTGTTTGATCTCGTTTTGCATTATTCTGTGGGCAACACGATTGCAATAACGCTATTGTTAAACAAATGAAACGAAGACAGTGTTAAAGATTGTGACATTAGTAGGAAGATGGACATAGATGCAGCAAAAACATTTCAGAATTAACAATGTGGTAGCCCAATGAAGTTAGAAATACATTTTCATGTTGTTCTTCACCACTTTACCGTTCCGCAAAACTATTAATTCTTAAAGTTTTTTTATTTGGTTTAGTTTGATTCTCCACTAAAAGTTATTTAATTGCAGAAAATTAATTTTAAGTACATAAACGAATTTAATATACGTAAGTGAATTTAACTATGTAAGAGATATCGTGTTGTTTAGATAAGGTAACATAGTTCTAAAAAAATCGTTAAAGCAATGTTTTAGATAAAAATCTCTCATATGGTATGGTAAACTCTTTTATCGTACAATTATACATATACTTTGACTGTATTACAATTTTTCTAAATCTGCAAGAAGATTTTATAGAGTTGTGTAGCATTATTTAGTAGAAAATGTTATCGTTTTGCAGATATTAATAGGTGGCGTTCCGAAATTCAAAAGATCGTCATTCTATTAGTTGTGAACTTTTTGCAATAGATTTAGATTCATTGTCTAAAAAATTTCGCAATCTTCAAATGAAAATGATATTAACTGAAATTGTTGGAAACAGTGTAAATAGAATTTGTTATAAACGAAAATTAATTGGACAGTGGAAGTACAACTAAATGAAGTACAAAAGTGTTTATATTGATATTGTCTTGGCTTTCCAAAAATGCACAAGTAATTCACTTTTGGCCATCTAAAGCGGAACCTTACGCTGAATGATGAAAATAGTTTCATAGAAACATTTTATATACTTGAAAGATACAAAAGACAAATAAAATATGTATTCAACGCTTCTCTCCTTTTGGACCAGAATCTCCATTTAAGATTCCTATTCTTTGATACTCGTCTTCTCGCTTTAACGTCACTCTATTTAATATCAATTTTTTTATAATACTGCGCATTCAAATTATCTGTATAATATGATCTCTAGTCATCACACCTATTCTCAGTCTTTCTCTCTATTTCTCTTGTGTCTACGTTCCCATTGGAAAATTTCGACTAGATCGAGATTTTTTATCTTAAAAATACATCATTGAGAATATACACACCGCTTCTTTAGTGCAGTATTTGCCTCTTTAAACTGAATACCACCTCTTTTAAACATCTTCTTTGTATCTTTAATATTTTAGTTTTTAAGTTTGAGTAAATTTCGCAGTTCTGGTGCTTCCAAAAAATAAATACGCTGTGGTCATAACTTACTATAAAGTATATTTTAGACTTATTAAATGATTTTTCTGTTTAAACTTCTTTTACTTTTCTACAGCTATTTTCTAAGAATCTATATCTCTAAACGCGAGAAATTATTTTCCTTCTTAAATGTGTCACATTGAGGACAAATATGCCTTAAGTCTATCACTTCTATCTATTTGTATAATCAAGGTAAGTATAAATTCACAATAGATAATAAATCTATTACATGAATGTTAGTAAATATGTAGTAACAGATCTTATCATAACGTAGGCATCCTCCATTTGCACAAATGTAAAGCCGGGAACAGTTAACTATATGCGTACACGGAGAATATTTAAAGACGGTCTTTTCAGAAACAAAGCGTCATTTGAGAAAAATGTATTATGTAAATCATCTTCAACTTCTCTCGACAAAGAGAAAGATATAAGTTAATACTTTTATATTGTTGAATTTTTTCTTAAGATAATTCAATTAGCATGTTAGTGAAATCTTTTTAGTTAAAATGAGATCAAACACGATATAGTTTGGACTATTTTTACTTAACATTTGTCGAATGATTGTTCCGACAAATTGCAGAAATGGATTATTTATAGACAAGTAGATGGATACTATAATAATGTGAAATATGATGTACTTAACATTAATATACAATTTATAATTCTTTCAAAGACAGTTATTATGCATTGTGTATGGATTATATAGTATACTTGTTAAGACTAGAAAGTACAAATATAACAGAACGGATTTACAAGCTGGACGTCTGGCACTGCTATTTTTGAGTATCTGCTATTTTTGAGTAATTTGTTGGCTCTTCCGCAGTTGCACGATAGAAGTCAGGCCCTGCAAATTGATCTACAAGCTGTAGAAATCTGACGCTTTTACAGGTTAGATGAGTCGCTAATCCTTAACTTGTCACAGGGACCATCAGTGGACACCCAAACTTTCCCTTAGGCCCGGCTTACACCCCACATGGCCAACCTCCTGGGTCTGGCTTGCGCCCCATTCCTGTCCACATTCGAGGTATTTCTGGGAGTGTATCCTCGAGGCCCAGGCAAGTTATCGATAGGAGGTGAATCGCCACTGATTGGCCGTTGCATAGAGCGCCCACTTCTACCACAGAAATGCGAGGTTTTAAATTCTGGTGGAAGGCTGAGCTCGAAGAGTTGGATTCGTCACTTTGAGCATGGGGCTCGCAAATAGTTAATACGTACGGTCTAAATCGTCGCACCCAGCTCATTGATTGTCATTTTATGTCCTCAACCGAGGTAATCCTCCATGAAATTTATACGTCGATACACCACCAGCCTTAACAATACTTGAATGTAAACGATTCCTTTTTATATAGAATGTTCGGGTATTTTTGGAAATGTTTATTAAAACAATGTAAGAGGAAAACGTTTCATTGCTTTTTATATCTAACATAATAGTGTGTACCAATATTTTATATTTGCAATAACTTTCGAAAAATAAAGATGATTTCCAACTTTTTAAATGTAATGCTACATATACCTTTCAATCATGTGGAAGCATGCATGAAAATGAGTTCAACCATGTGGTATACTATAACTTTCAAGATAATACAATATTTTTCGAAACGCTGTAAGAACATCGGTCAAGACATTCAGCTTGGATATTTTCTTAATGAAAGATACAGTAACTAATGAAAATATTTGAACATTTATCACAGATTGCTTTTATGAATATAATATGTATGATATATAAAACTTTTAAAAATACTGTTAGCATCAATGGTAGATACGATTATTAATATTGTACAAATAATGTTTTGGAGCAAATACGGTAATATATGTAAGAATTACATAATATTTATTATAAACAACGTGGTAGCCACGGAAGTAGTTGATCAGTTAATTTTTAAAATGTTACTAAGCATTAATATTTAGTAAGTCTATCTTTATCACTTATTGTATATTTAGGGTGACTATTCGTACCACTTCATACTTTTCTGCAACATCTGATGATATAGAATTCCATACTTGAAGAATTTTTTTTTTTTTTTGTTGCGTTGGTTGTTATGTCCAATTTTCCTATAAATGTTCCATTGGAATTACATCGGGATTTTGTGATGGAGTTTGGAACGTGTGAGGTGTATTATATAAGATCTACTCTTTCGCAATTCTAGCTGTACGTTTAGGATCATTGTCGTGTTGAAAATAAAAATCTTCAGAAAATCACAATTTTATAGCAACCTTTTTTCAAATTTCGTTTCAAAATATGCAAATACTTCCATTTCTTTATAACTTTATCGATAAACACTAATTTCCATGTGTCACTTGCTGCCGTACACCCTCACACCATAATGGAACCACCTCCATGTTTTACTGTCGAACGCTAGTTTCTTACTTGTATCTTCGTATTTGCTCTTCATTAAACAAAATTGCGTCCGTCCCACCCAAAATTTTGGAATTTAGGCTCATCTAAAAATATTGCGTAATGCTACAGTACATTGTCATTTCCGATGAATTCTTTCGCAAATTTTGATCTTTTCTTCTTATTAACGTCGTTAATGAATGGCTCTTCTCTAGGAACTGTCGCATTATAATCATTTTCGCGTAATTCTTCTTTGCATAATTCTAGATACACATCCTTCTTGAAATATTATTTGCCTATTGTTACAAGTTTCATTCAGGATATACTTCGATATTTTGTATTTAATGGATCAAGGATTTCTCTTTTCTCTTCACTTTTTGATTTTTAACAATATAATGTATCGTAAACCTATTCAGTCTCAATAATTTACTTATCTCTCCATATTTCTTTCCTTCAATATACCACTTCAAAGCTATGTCCCTTCTACTTTCTGAAATTTCAAATGTTTTAGTCACATTCTCATAATTAATATCTAACTAAGAATGCTAGACTAGCAACACCGGATAGATCGGCTAAAAGAGAACGCTCCCTATTGCAACTGTAATCGCTCTGCCAAAAATATAGTGACCGTATAAATTATATGTAATATACAAGTTTATCTATAGAGAACATTTTTAATTTTCTATATTGATATAAACGCCCAAATCCCGACCATTTTCCCATACACTTTGGAGGTGTGAATCAGACATAAGGATTTGCGTCACTAAAACGGCAATAGGCGATTGTCTTTTGTGTAACAGGGGAACTCCTCCCAGAGTGTCATGACTATCGACAGAAGAGTCATTTTCTTGTACCGAAATAAATAAAATACAATCTTTAACATGATTCTGGCATTAGTAATTATTACAAGCATGAGAAAATATATGCAATGAAAATTTAATAGTATTTTATGCTGTTTAAGATTACATTATTAAAACAGTAAAAATGTTGTATTTAAATAAGAAAATTCTCGTTATTGCCACTAAATATTATTTTAATTTCTCTTATCATGGTAAACTTTATTATAAATGCACATGTGTATGTTAAACTTATTGAACCACGCATTATTACGATGTTCCTAGTGCAAAAAGTACTTTTGTTTTGAACACTTGTTTGAACAATACCACTTTTGCAATAACTAGGAACCATAGACAGTAAATGTGCATTTGTATTATGGTTAAAAATATATACGTAGGAGTATGAGAGAGTATTTGTGTATGATAAGAAGTGTTGTATATATTATACTTGATTAATGTTCTCCAGATTAATTGCAAAACATTTTTGTATCGTCTTACCAATAATAAAAAAAATCTGTTAAAGTTCGGAAGCAAGAACGGCATGAATCTCATTGTTTATGAAATTGTTTATGTTGTGTACATATGTTACGCCGTTTAACGGAAATATATTTCACAAAAAAATCTATATTATAATAGGTTCGAAATGCAACAGTGGATATCGGTTGAAATTATTTATCAACCACACTGTTCAAAAAGTTTAACATAAATGGCTGGATTTATAATGAAGAATTTATATTGAAGAATTTGTTATTTAAATACATAAAGTTGGCCGTTTCGATAATAAAATCTTAGAAAGTATAAAAAACGTATATTCACATTGCAAACATTTTCTTGTATTGTAGATTTAAAGATACATGGATGAATAGAAAATCAGTTAAATACATATAAAAGGACCCGTTTTCACCTTGAAAGACCGAGTTGTGGCCGATAAAAAAATAGTATATAATATCACTTAAGGCCCTTAACAAACTTACAAAAGTTCAACAAGATAAAAATTTTGGGGTTACTTATTGTCTCTTTTTAGTCCAGTACCCTTCTCCGTAGAATGTGCAAAGTCTTTAATATCATTACCTACAACCACTTAAACTTGCAAGTAACAATCAAAATGCCAACTCACGATACCGTTAAAATGTCTCTATGCTACTATAATCTGCAATTACCTCAATAAGTACAGCAGACCTTCCGAAGCTCGTAATTATTTCAAGCACTAGACCTTCTACATCTATTGCAACATCTTCCTACGCGCAATCCCGATACGATAGATATGCTTTCTGCTAGCGACAACGAAGATTTAACGATTAATATTGATGAAAGTAACTCCTGGCAAGTGGTGAAAACTACGAAAAGGAGTAAAACGAAATGTTACAAGATTTCTGAAGTAACAGGCATAGACGTAAATGATCCGTTAACTTTAAAAGGCAATGAAGAACTAAACTCAAACATAAATCTAATATCGAAAATCCCTAAACCTCTACCTATATTCGTATATGGGGTAGATAACTTTACTGATATGATTTGTAAATTAAGCGAAGTAGTGGAGAAAGAGAAATTCCTCACTAAAAGCTTGGTTAATAATAGCATTAAGATTAGCTGCATTATTCGCGGTGCATATAGACAACTCGAGAAGTTTATAAAAAAAAATCAAATTATTTCCCACACCTATCAACTAAACGACAAAAGATGGTATAGAATTGTCATTACCAAATGACATTTTCAAATGGTATTGCAGAAGAGTTATCAGCTCTGGGTCCTAAAGTCAGGAATACAATCGGTGCTCGGCAGAAGCCAAGCAAAGAAACTTTGAACCCATTCTTCGTCGGCATGACGCCAGCTAACAGTAACCTGATGGTATTTAAAATTCAGAAGCTGCAGGACTGTAGCATTACTCTAGAAACTCCTAGAGAAGCCAAACTTACCGTGTAATGCACCCGATGTCACATGTATAGTTATACTAAAACATATTGCAGTAGGCCCTTCACTTGTGTCAAATGCAGCGGATCTTAAAATTCTGCAGGCTGTAAAAAATTAGTAACACGCTAACCTAGTATGCTTCATATGGAGGTCCACATCCCGTCAATTATAAATGTTGCAAACATCATTATCGCCTGTACAAAGTAATCTTCCGCCCATCCAAGATAAATGGCAAACATTATCTGTACCCCCGAGCAGTCATCAAACATACAGTACAGTTAATCAATCAGGTATGCAGATGTCACGCGAGGCAGTAACAATACTCAAATAGGCGTGCACCACAATAGCGATGAGAACCTCAGTAATGTCCTAAATAAGCTTCAGGGAGATTTTAAAACAATGTTTAACTAACTTGTTCATCAAAACAGCGGAACAGTCTCTCAACGCTTATTATCAAACCCAATAGCTAATTTACGTGGCATTGGTTGATGCAATGCTAATTTCTTAGCCTAACATAAGGAGAAGCTAACAATTATTCTCGACTCAAATCTAATAGGTATTTTATTAGTCAGCGAAACTCATTTTACAGAAAAGATATATTTTAAGATTCCACGGTGCAAACTTTATTACACAGATCAGCCTGATATTAACGGCCACGCAAGGACAACACCATTAGTTATGGACGCGATCAACCATTACCGGCTACTAAATCATCTTAAAGATCATCTTCAAGCTACATCTATCATGGTAGTAACCCAATACGATAATATGGTACTTTCAGCAGTTTATTGTTTACCGCACATTGAAAAAAGCGACTTCAAGAATTTTTTTAGTATTTTTGACTCCAAATTTGTAGTAGGTGGTGATTCCAACAGCCAAAGTATGGTACGGGGTTCTCGGTCATCCATTGCTAAGGGTACCGAACTAGCAAAAGTACTTCAAAGAAGGAAATACTCATTTCCGTCTTCTGGAAACTTAACCTACTGGCCTACTGTTCCTATGAAGATACCTGACTTTGATCTTTTTATCACCAGCGGCATCGCTTGGTGTTATATGGATATAGAAACAAGTCACGATTTACCGTAGACCATGGTCCACTAGTAGCAACTAATAGTACTACAGTAATGAACAAGAAAACTATACTGTGGGCAAGGTTAATTGACACAACGCGGTATGCTTTTTGTGGTGTTTATTAGTTGTTCGCCAGTGGACTCGTACCGTATCGTTATGTCGAACTTTCACAAGTGAGGCCCGTCTTGGGTTTGCAACCTCTATTTAAGGGTCGCTCGTTTCCTGGCAACGCGATGGCTGTTTACCCATCGCCTGATCATAGTTCCGCGAATTGCGCGGGAATCGCTCCTTAGCAACGGGTAAATACTTTCGCGTATCCATCGCCTGACTGTGATCAGACGAGTCGCGGGCGAATCGCGGGCGACCTACTCCCTAGCAACGCGTAGGTCGCTCAACGGTCGCCAGTAAACAAATTCCGTTGCGCTGCAAAACGCTACAATACCTAGACTGCATAACTCAAAACCTGACTGTGACGCATTTAGGGTCAACATCATCGCGAATATTAACATGAAAGTAAGGTGAACAATTCTGACGAGCTTGAGGAAATCACTAGTAATTTCATTTTACTAGTGCATCAAGCAGCCCAGAAAGCCACTCTACAGCTTGATTTGCAAACTTGTTCGCAATACTCTCCTTCAGATGTATAAGAGCTAGTACGAGAGTTTAATCTAGGGGCTAAAAGAAGAAGAAGACGTTACACGAAGATTGCGAATTAACTGTCTGTTAAGGAGTTATAAACAAATAATAATACATAGTTAGTCACTATTTTTAAAGTCTCATTTGAAAATGATGTCCTTCTGCTTGGATACAAGCTTGACATCGACTAAAAACAAAAATTGCTTTATGCAATGTCTCAGTATCTTGATGCATTTCAATAACTGCAATTTTAATACGCTGCACAAGAACTTCATATGAAGTCACTTTGGTCGAGTAAACCTTCCGTTTCAAAATACCCCATAGGTAAAAGTCAAGCGGCGTAAGATCTGGTGATCTTGGGGGCCAAGCAATCGGTCCACCACGACCTATCCATCTTTCAGGATACTTCATATTCAACCAATTTATAATTTGTATTCCATAATGTGATAGACAACCATTTAATTGCATCCATCCGTTGCGATGCAACACTAGTGGTACATTTTCCATTAAAAGGGGTAAATCGTTTGATAGAAATGTTAAAAAAAATGTTGCATTTACTCGGTTTGGCAGAAAGGATGGGACGTCGAGTTGACCGTTGACCATGCCTATCCAAACATTACATCGAAATTCATGCTAAAAATTTCTTTGCCTGACCGCGTATGGATTATTACTAGCCCATATGTGATTATTTTGAGCGTTCCCTATGCCTCGTCTTGTAAACCTTGCTTCATCTGTACATATAATTCTTGATAAATATACATTGTCTTTTGCTACCGAATTCACATACCATTCACAAAATTGAACTCGTATCTGGTAATCACTTTGAATTAGTTCGTGTACAGGTGTGTAATGGTATGCCAATCTTTCATCAGCTCGTAACGTTCTCCAAATAGTACTTCTTCATACACGCAGTTGTGTGTTGATCTATCTTTGTTAACACTCAATTTTCAATTATAAAACAGGCTTGTACAAATAATAGGAATGACTGAAATACTGAAACTCAGTAAAATACTAAGTATCCATTTTTGATTATATCTCTCTAACAAAGTGTTAATTCACAAATTTCATATAATTTTCTTTTCTTGTTATGGCCACTAGAATAAGTTCTCGCAGTTTGGCGGGAAAATTCAGGGACATCCTGTACATATATATACAGGGTGTCCCGTAACTGGTGGTACAAGCGAATAGAGAGTGATTCTACGTGAAAAATTGAATCGAAAATTTACAATACAATTTTTTCATATGACGCTTTATTTTCGAAAAAAATGAGTTTGAAAATTTGTCGAGTACGCGTGCATTTGGACCAGATGCTCTTTGAATGACCCTTCGGTCGGGATGGCGACGATTATGTTACGGATCTCTTTAAAACCTAGCCGCCGCCGAATCATTACCACCACACGCACCCAAAGCGAGAATCATATCAGTATACTCCCGATTGCTATAAGTTGCCATGCTCACAGTAATTCGGAAATGAAAGGTCCTGCCCGATAAGCATAAGAAGAAAGTAAAATCGATGTAAGAGATGTCATCATGTTCACAGTGTTTGTAAACATTGCAAGAAGCACGGAAGTACTCTCTTACTCGGAACAGTAAGATAGTAAAATCCGTCGAACTAAAGCTGGTCCAAGTGCACGCGTACTCCACAAATTTTCAACCTTATTTTTTCGAAAATAAAGCGTCATATGAAAAAATTTTATTCTAAATTTTCGATTCAATTTTTCACGTAGAATCACCCTCTACTCGCTTGTACCACCAGTTACGGGACACCCTGTATATTGTAGGCAAAAAAAAGGAGTAATTAGATGCCATATGTTTGAGAACCGATTCGACCGAAATCGGGACCTCGGGTTTATGATGCGGACGTGACCTTCAGCTAAATTTGAGATAGAGATGGCCACATCACAAACCCTGTCCCCGTAGTAAAAGACAATACCGCGGCGGTCCCAGGGTGCACAACTTCCCCACCAGTGTCTGTACTCGAAGGGGACGTTGAAAGGTGTGTTTTTGGAAAAACATCTAATTGGCGGAGGCGAGAACGCCTATTCTCAGGAAAACGGTTAAAACCCGATACGCGGGCGAAAAGAGTAGAGTCTGGTGAAAATACAGAACACTGGAAGGTTTAACCTGTGTATTTTTGCGCGGTTTTTATCTTACTGTCATCTCCAACTTCCTGAGACGCCATTCCTCGAAGATCCATCCTTACAAACTCAGAAGTGGGATTAAGAACGGGATTCAGAACGGAGATAGTGTCAACAGTGAGTTGAATTGTTACGCAATATTGTGGATTGTGTTTGTTTGTTTTACAAGTGACGTGGTTGAAATAAATTGTGTCGCGACCGACGTTGGTGTAAAAGAGCAGAACAACGCGAAAGTGATACGAAGTGATTCTTATTTTCGTTCGGAAAGTAACAATTTTTCAACATGTCGAAGGAGTACACAGCCGCAAAATTGAAAGAGTTCTTGCGGACACGGCAACTGCCGACGACCGGCAGTAAGACCGAATTAGTTGTTCGTCTGGAACAGTTTGATTCAAATATTTGGAATGTGATCGCGACTGAAAATTCTCGTACGACAGTGCGTATCGCGGACCTTGAAGAATCACGGAGAAGAGAAACTGCCGAAAGATTAAGGGTCCCGGAGCAGAACGAAGACTCGACTATGGAAGGACGTGACTATCTACCACGACACGATGATTTGGTACAGAGGGAGCTAGAGCTGCTTAGACGAGAAAGGATGCTTATGCAGCGAGAACTGGAGAATTTGAGAAGCGCGCAGATGATGGCGTCCAGTCCAACTTTTTCTGGAAGTGCAGGCAATAGCAGCGAATACAGGATGCCCTCTCCAACACTCAGCATCTAAGCAATCGGCGGACTTGTTTGCGAATTTGATGGGCACGACAATTCGTTTTGGAAATGGGAGCAGCAAATTAATCTCCTTCGAGTCAATTATCAATTAGATGCTCATACTACGAGAATACTGATCAGCACAAAACTAAAAGGACGTGCGGCCGAGTGGTTTCATTCGAAACCGCAATATCTCATCCTCCCTATTGACGATTTATTATGAGCGATGAAAACAATGTTCGACCGTCGACCCACAAAATTAGGATTGCGTAAGAATTTCGAGAGCAGGGTCTGGACATCAGGGGAATCGTTTGTAGATTAGTTCCACGATAAGGTTAGCCTCGGAAATAGGGAACCGATTGCAGACGATGAACTCGTCGATTACGTCATTGACGGAATCACAGATCCCCACCTAAGGAATCAGGCTCGCATCATGTGTATTAAAACCCCGGCCAATTTATTGGAGTCCTTCACGAATATCTTATTGGAGATAAGAAAATCGAACGACCGGGAGAACAAGGGAAGAAGGGAGTTAAAATAAGCCAGCTCGCATCAGAAAGGACCTTCAGTAAAAACAGTGAAATTTTTTAACTGTTTGGAGACGGGACACATATCACCGAAGTGTCCGAAACCCAGAAAACAGCGGGGAGCCTGTTTTAAATGCGGCTCAACACTTCATCAGGTAAGGAGCTGCCCCCGACGAACCGCGAATCAGCCCGGAGGAAGCAGCAGGACCAGGGAACCCAGCGCAATGACCTCGACGAACGTGGTACAACCTGCGACTCTTCCTGCTCCATACATGGTACGATTACGGTATAGCTCATCGGACACAAATGGTCATAATTGCGAATACGCGTTGTCAGCGATGTTTGATTCTGGATCTCCTATTGGTTTAATCAAAAATAGTTTTGTCCCACCTGATGTGCGTTTACCGATAGTAGAATCATAGGAAGAATTTTGCGGTATTAACGGATCGCGCTTAGAGATATTAGGAAATTTTTGTCACCCCGTCGAAGTAGAAGGGATCAGAGTCGACTTAAAATTCTATATCGTACCGGACAATACAATGGCATTCATGGCAATATTAGGGAGAGATTTTTCGTCGCATCCGTTGGTACAAATTGTGTGGGACGAAAAGTTAATAATCAAAAGAAAAGAAACAGAATGGGTAGATTCGATGTTAGATTATGCGGTACGGCAAATAATGAACATTGATTGCGTGAACGAAGCCAGTCCGGTCAGAGAGAATCTACAGATAAACATGGCTCTGGAAAGCGAGGTAATAGAGAAAATTAAAAATACGCACGAAGTAGATTATGTGAGAACGGGAAAAACTAGTACGGACAACATAGACTTCGAAAAGCAGACAAAGAAAAGCTACAAAAAATCTTGGATGATTTATTAAAAAGAAAGATTATTCGTCCGAGCGAGTCACCATACGCGAACCCGATAGTGTTAGTACGGAAAAAGAATGGCGAGACGCGAATTTGCGTTGATTTTCGCGAACTGAATTAGATCACGGTCAAAGATAATTTTCCGAGTCAGCTGATAGATGACAATATTGATCAAGTGAAAGATAAGAATTTTTTCACGACGCTCGATTTGAAAGGTGGGTACTTTAATTTAAAAATGGCTCCAGACTCGGTACAATATACCTCCTTTGTAACCCCCCTAGGGCAGTTTGAATTTTTATATTGTCCATTTGGCTTAACGAACGCACCGAAAGTATTTCACCGATTTATTCGGAAGATCTTTTTAGATTTGATTAGAGAAGGGAAAATGCTTTCGTTCTTCGAGGATTTTTTTATTGCGACAGAAACGATAAAAGAACACCTAGAAATTTGACGTGAAGTATTTCAGGTAGCGGGTTGATATCACCTAACGTTTAGATTAGACAAATGTTTCTTTGCGCAAAGCGAAATAGATTATTTAGGGTACCATGTTAGCGCTAGTGGAATTCGACCGAATGATGACAATATTACCTCGGTCATTAATTATTGGATACCGCGAAACGCAAGACAAATTCTTCAATTTGTATCATTAGCGAGTTATTTTCGACGCTTCATTCAGGGATTTTCGATTAGTGCAAAACCATTGTATGATTTAGTGAGAAAAGGGGTACAATTCAAATTCGGGACCGCGGAAAACAATGCCTTCGAGACATTAAAGGCTCGATTATCAAGCAAACCAATTTTAGCTATATACTCTCCTAAGGCGGAAACCGAACTACATTGTAACGCAAGTGCCTCGGGTATCGGCACGATTCTTTTACAGAAGCAGGCAGAAGGATACTTTAAATCAATTTCATATTTTAGCCAACGAATGACCACCGCGGAATCAAAGTACCACAGTTTCGAATTAGAATGTCTCGCAGTCGTAAAAGCAGTGAAACGTTTTCACGTATATTTGAGTGGGACGCGATTTAAAATCATGTCGGATTGCGACAGTTTTCGACTAACCTTAAGCAAACAAAATATAAACCCCCGAATTTCTCGTTGGGCAATGTTTTTGCAAGATTACGATTACGAAATACAACACCGACCAGGGAAAAGAATGCAACACGTTGATGCCTTAAGCAGGTGCCAGAGCATATTAATAATTACGGGAAACACCTTCGAGCAAACATTAGCCATATGCCAAGACCGGGATGAGGAAATTTGTAAAATACGCGACAATTTAGAAAAAACGGAGATACAAGATTTTGAATTGCGTGATGGATTAGTATATCGGAAAAATAAAATGAAAAAGTTACTCTTTTATGTACCGCGCCGAATGGAAGAGAATGTTATACGCACATGCCACGACGACTTAGGACATGTCAGATTCGATAAAGTTATCAATAATATAACGAAATTATATTGGTTTCCGAAATTACATACGAAGGTGAGGGAGCACATCGATAATTGTCTTGGCTGTATCGAATTTTCACCACATAGTGGGAAGCAGGAAGGTCATTTACATAGTATAAGAAAAGAAAATCTACCGTTTCAAACCGTTCACCTTGATCATATGGGAGCCTTAGAAAATACCGGGAAATGCTATCGACATTTGTTTGCCGTTATTGATGCTTTCACAAAATATATTAAGTTATACCCGTGTAAAACTATAAAGTCCGAAGAAGTAATTAAGCATCTTGGAGAATATTTCAAAGCATATAATAAACCCAGGCGGCTAATTTCGGACAGAGGAACGGCTTTCACCTCGAAAATATTTAAAGAATATTTAGGAAATGAAAAAATCGAACATGTCTTAATTGCGGTTGGAACTCCGCGAGCTAACGGTCAAATTGAAAGATATAATAGGACAATAGCACCGATGTTAGCAAAACTTTGCGACGCGCCAGAAAAATGGGACCGGGTACTAGAATAGGTAGAATTTGCCATCAATAACATCGTTTACCGAACGACGGGAGAAACCCCAAGTAGGTTATAATTTGGAATTAGTCAGGCGGGCGAAATAACAGATCCAATTAGACTTTTATTAGAGGAAATATCCGATAATGACAGGGATCTAGAAGCAATTCGGGAAAAAACGGTAGAAAGGGCTATTAAAACCCAAGAAGCGAACGAAAAGTATTACAATAGTAAACGAAAAGACGCTTTAGTATACAAGGAGGGTGACTAGGTGATGATCCGTAACATCGACACATCCGCGGGCGTTAATAAAAAACTATTACCAAAATTTAAAGGACCGTATCGGGTAAAGAAGGCTCTTGATTGTGACCGATATGTTATCGAGGACATTTTAATCACATTTATAACTATGAGGTGGATCGAACCGCGGTGAACTAAGCCACACTCAATTTCTCGCTCGCAAACGACGCGCGTTACATACAGTGGGCGCGAAGTACGACGGCACACCAAGTCGCGGTAGTGACGCGCTGCGATGGCTCGACGCGGACGGCAAACGGCTGGCAGTGAGGCGGCAGCGTGACGGCAGGAAAAGAACTGATGATGTTCGGAAGGACCATCTCCTTAAAAAATCTGCCAGCGGAGAGAGAGAAATCGAAAGCGGAAAGAAAGACAGACGGGCAGAGAAAATTAGAGAGAGGGAAAAGTCCGGGAAAATGGAAAAGTGAAATCGTTCGTTCCCGCGCAAACCTGAATGCCACATGTGCCACCTCGGTTGCGCGAGAGCGACGAGGATGTCCTCAAGGGTTGCAAGTCAAGCTAGCGGAAATTGAAAGAAAAGATTAGAAAGTCGTAGGCGAAATTGAAAGAATAGGAAAGGTTCTTGGAGCGCAGTTAAAGATAAAGGCAAGGACTCACCCGGGTCGGGTCGCCAGAAGTTGGTGACAGTAACCAGACCCGGGTGACCCTCGGAAGGAGCGAGCAACGGAAGTGATGAACAAAGAATCTATTGGAGGCGAAGGTTGTAAAAAAAGGAAAGAATGCATGCAGGCGAGGTGAAGTTTTAAATAAAGACGCGGGCGTGGTGGCTGTCTCCGCTGCCACAACTACAATGAGTACGTTTGCTGACGATACTGCGATATTTGCACACTATTAAGATCTTGTTATCGTATCTACTAATCTTCAAGATTATCTGGATATATTTGAAAATTGGAACACTAAATGGAGAATTAAAGTCAACGAAACCAAATCTAGCTTCAGGGCTTCACCTGGACAATAAACTATTTTGGAGAACCCACGTGATAAGAAAAAGGCAGCAGCTCCATCAGAAATTTAAAGACATGTTTTGGTTACGTGAGAAAGATCAATATTATCTCTAGAAAGTAAAATCACATTCTAGCAGCCAATATTAAAACCAATATGGCCTTACAGTTTAGAGTTACGGGGCAGTGCTAACGAATCTAGCACAACTATTATCCAAAGAGCACAATCTAACAATACTCCGCCCAATAGCAAATGCTGCATGATATGTTTGCAATGAAATAATATGTGTATATGATAACTTCGGCATCCCATTTGTCGCAGTTACCGTACGCGAAACAAGTGCTTCTGCTCAGAAGACATTGCGCCAAACAAGACCGACGTATGAATCCCCTTATCAAACTACTTCTAGAGATACGGGATAGCACAAGACTAAAAAGAAAATGATCAATCGACCTTAGATGAGGTACAAGAAGTCTTCTTAATGGAGAAGCCCTTATGGCGGCATATAACGAACTATGCGTAAAAATCCTTGGCCAGCAAATCAGCTCATAGAACTTGTAATTCTGGTTGCTGATAAAAATGAAAAAGAACTTCCACGCGCGGATTTCGCATACCTTATATCCTTTCATATATTTATTCTCTCTCGTTCACTCATAGTCCGTCATGTCCAGCCAAAACCTTGGGTAGCTGCGCATCCTCTGTCATACGCTAAGCTCAATCACTGTCGCTGTCGCGTTGCGAGCCCCCCTTTATGACCTTTAGAATGAACCGCCGAAGCTTAACCATAGAATTACCTTTAACAGCAGTAACAATCCAAGAAACCGTCATATACCGAAATTTGTTTTTTTTGTTCTATACCTCCGTGCCAGATGTTTAGAAATTGTTCGTCGAGTCTGTTTTATGAATGTTTCTTCGGAACCTAGGATTTCCGTGGTTTATTACACGCCACGGTGAATAGAGTACGCATGGATTTCGGACGAGGAACATTCGGAGGTACAACGGTACTTTCAGGTGACCACGGGGTTTCTTAATTTCCAGTAATTTTGATACAACCCTGTGCTACCCCTTCTTGTATGGGCTGGCATTTCCCACCTCGAAACTTTTCTAACGAATCAGCGTTTTCTTGTGATAGTACTCGCCCAACCGAATTTGTATAAATAGCGACGCCCACTAGCAAAAAGATAATGCTAACATTACTTTCGAACTGAGAAGCAAAATAAAGAATAGTATGTGTAACGTAGCCGAGTACCTTTGCTTTTGCAGTGACAGTTGTATTTGTTAATTACCTCGAATGAATCACCACAACTGGATGTTGTGAAGTTCCAAGAAGAGTTTCGTGATTAAGGAATACCTGCGCTACTAGAGTGTAACTAGTCCTGGTGGTTGATGACGGAGGCATACCTCATCAGTCAGTTTCTCATAAAAGATGCTAAATCATGTGGTGAGAAGTGATTGAAAATGCGCGCGAATCGAACGTTAATTTTGTTCTCTTTACAACGCCAATCAATTAACATTTTAGTTGCAACCGCAGTCGGGAATTCCAACGCAGTTGAGCGAGATTCTTTGCGATAGAAAATGTGCGAGTTCTACGTCTCTCGCACAATTGTGCATCTATTCATCACAGTGACAGTCTAACAAACGAGGTTACAGAGTCCTGATAACGATGAGCTCATCGCCAATTAGTGATTATCCATGGACTGATCACCGGTTGCTCCGAACTCGAGCAGGTCGTAAGAAAAGAGCAGAAATTTGAAATAATTCAGCATTTCGGGAGCTCGAATGATAATTTGGTGCTCAGATTAAAAATTCGCTGAGACTGACTCACGTACTATCTTCAATGTATTGGACTATCTTCAATTCTTACTTAACCAGTACTGTCTGCCTTCCAATTTTTGCTATCTCCTTTATTTCTAATATCTTTTCTCATCTCAGTACTCTCGCGTGCTGTGATACTTCGAACGTTGTTTTTGAAACAGCGACCAAAAAAGCCAGGAAACAGTTAGACTCGTTCTACCGCGGTTATTATTTGGCAACGTGAAAGCGTAGCTTCCGTGGGTCATGTACGTCCAATAGATCGTGAACTTCGTGATCGAGAAATACCCCCAGAATTATGCTATATCTTCTCAAAATCTGCATATATAATACGATTTTCCACGAGAGAAAAAAATAAAATGCTGTTTAATGGCAGTATTGAAGAATTTCTTATTTAAATACAAAATTTTAACTGTTTCGATAATCGTAAAAACTAATAAGTAATCGTAAAATGCATAAGAAACTATAAAATTTTCATTGCAAACATTTTCTCATACTTATTATATCTTTCAGTCGTTCACGAATCGTCGTCGTGTAAACACATGAGGGCAAGTGCTCTATCACTACTGAGTCGTGCGCAGCGAAGCCAGTTTGTAATTGTAAATAAACATCTATAGCTACAACTACATATAATACATACATAGACATAGATTGCGATTGGCGTTTATAACGGATGGCAGTTAAGTACCTTCGTTTATAAATCCCAAAGTGCTAACTAAGACTAATAATAAAAACTATGACCGATAGACCATTGACAGTACATAACGCAATGACTCTTAAAGAAAATTGAAGCTCCATGAGCTCAGAAACCGAGACGGATACAGATAAAACAAACTGGATGCAAACTAAACCTGCAAAAAGAGAAATATTAACGAAGATCATGCCAATCGAAGGCAATGACAACTTAGGCGGAAAAATAAAATGGTTAATAGATCCCACGCCCATACCAACAGCAAACAGATATGGAATATTAGATCAACCCGATAAATCATTCTCATCAACTAAGGTAGCAAAACCGCCACCGATATTCATTGAAGCCCAGATTATGAATCCATTAATGGAATTACTACAACACTATCAGTCTAAAACTCCTATACTATTAAAAACCTTAAAAACAATCAGGCAAAAATTCAATCTTGTACACCTGAAAACTATAGGCACCTGATAAAAGCACTGAGAATAAACGATGCTAACTATTTCACCTTTCAGGGAAAAAAAGGATAAAATATTTAAAGCAGTTATAAAAGGACTCCACCCTAAACACGATACAAAAAAAATAAAATTTGGTCTGGAGAATATAGGTCACCAAATTTGAAGCATAATGAATTTAACAAAAGGAGGAACCTCCATATCATTATCACTGTTCCTGATAGAATTAGCACCAGCCAGTAATAACAAAGAAATCTATAATATTAAGTTACTATGCAACACACTAGTCACAATTGAACCTCCAAGAGTTAAAAGGGATTTACCGCAACATATGTGATGTCAGTCTATTGGTCATACCAAGACTTATTCCAACTGAAAACCAGCCTGTGTTAAATGTGCCAAAGAACATTTTACACCACAGTGTCCACAACAAGGACGAATCGAAAACGTCAAATGCGTTAACTGTCATGGAAATCACCCAGCTAACTATAAAGGATGTATAATCAGAAAGTAAATGCAATAAAAAATGTATCCACCACTAAGAAATCACTCCATGACTAATCCAGTAACAACAACACCGGCGACAACAACAGCAACGCCAGCAACGCCAGCAACACCAGCGACGATATTAGCATTGCCAACAGACAACGAGAATAATATTTGTAAGTTACCAGGATATGCAATCATACATAAATCATACGCACAAGCATTCGCGAATTCACAAAATGACAACAAAACTGGTAGTAGCATATATAATAATAATAATAATAACAATAACAATTACCTTGAAGATTTAATACAAAAGTTAACAATCCAAACTACAGAAACAAACAAAATAATTCAAAATTTGACGTCTCAAATATCAACTATTCTGAATCTACTAACAGAACTCATAACTCTACAAAAACTACACAAAAGATGACTCATATCGTTGAATGGAACTGTAACGGGTTACAACGAAGAATACCCAAGCTAAAGGAATTTGCAGCAAGAAACAAAACCGATATATTTCTTTTCGCCGAGACACATCAAACAGATAAATCATATTTCAAATTACCATTTTATACGTACTATGATACCCCTCATCCCAGTGGAAAAGCTCACGGTGGGACAGGCATCTTCATTAAAAACAATATAAAACATCTCCAACTACCGCCGTTTCAAATAGAGAAAGTACAGGCTACAATAATTAAAATAACACTAGTACGACATCTAACAATAGCAGTAATCTACTGTCCCCCAAAACATTCGCTAACAATGGACGAACTCGACGAATTTTTCGACAGCCTTGAAAATGACTTCTTTATAGCAGGAGATTTTAATGCGAAACATTAATTTTGGGGGATCAAGATTAACCAATACTAAAGGAGCTAAATTATTTCAACAAATAAACCGCAGACAACTAGCAGTTCCTTCAACAGTTCGACCCACATATTGGCCGACATATCCAAACAAAGTACCTGACACATTAGATCTTGGTATCACCAATATCAATCATACTCATATTCACACTACCGGAATGCTCGAATTTACCTCAGATCATGCCGCAATAGTATTTATAATAAACTCATAGGCTATTGAATATAATAACAGACCAAAATTAACGAACAAAAATACAAACTGGGAGAAGTTTAGGAAAATAGTAGAAGATAAGCTAACATGTAATATCCCATTAAAAACGATACACAACATAGAAGAAGCGACAGAGCAACTAACTATGCGATTGCAAATGACAGTTACCAAATCTAGACATCACCAAACCAAGGAGACCGAAAAGCAATATCCGCTGCATGTCCATGAATTAATTAAACGAAGAAAAACAGTAAAAAGGAAATGACAACACAAACGTCTACCACATCTCAAAACAGAATTATATAGATCAACCAAGATCCTAAGAACAGATATTCAGAACTACAACAATGAAG
This sequence comes from Eucera pruinosa, assembly GCA_028830335.1. Classification (NCBI taxonomy): domain Eukaryota; kingdom Metazoa; phylum Arthropoda; class Insecta; order Hymenoptera; family Apidae; genus Eucera; species Eucera pruinosa. The sequence continues at coordinate 507,412 of JAMYCR010000006.1, read as the reverse complement.
AATTTACCCGGTATATGTATTTCAAATCTCGAAGCTACTGAAATAAGAAATTACGCACTATGGAAGGCAGCTAAAAGAATCAGAAAACCTATACAAGACATAGCACCGATCAAAACTTCAGCAGGACTCTGGACAAAATCGCTGGAGGAACAATCAAATGTTATGACAGATTACATTCAAGGGTGTTTACCAACAACTACTATTCAGATAGCATTGTTGCCCAATGTCAGTCAATTAAAAAAGGAGAGATACACGCCGTAATACGAAATTTAAAAAACAGAAAACACCTAGGTATGACTTAATCACAGTAAAAATGCTTAAGGAATTACCAGCAGGAGGAATAATATTCATCACGATTCTAACCAATGCAATATCCCGCATTGGATACTTCCCACAAATATGAAAATGTGCAGAAGTGATTCTGCTGTTAAAACCTGGAAAACACCCCAACTTGCCTCAATCATATAGACCTATCTCATTACTACCGACACTGTCCAAAGTAGTGGAGAAGATGATACATAAGAAAATTATGCTAAAGACGAAAACCTGATGCCAAACCGTCAATTTGGATTTCGGAAAAAACACAATGCTGTCGAACAAACTCATCGCATGGTGCAGCAAATAATACGATCATTAGAAGAAAAAAAATATTGTTCGGCAGTCTTTTTTGATATCCAAAAAGCGTTCGATAAGGTCTGGCGCCAAGGACTGCTGAATAAATTACAAAGATCGCTGCCTACTTCACTGTACATATTAATTTCATCGTATATTGAGAACAGATATTTCTACGTAAAATCTAAGGATACTGCTTCGGTTATTCGCCCTATCCAAGCCGGTATATCACAGGGAAGTGTACTTGGTCCACTACTCTACACTATTTACACAGCCGATACTCCTACGGACCCAAACAGCCAAATTTTTACGTTTGCAGATGACACTGTAATATTGTCTATACACAACGATATCAACATTGCTACCTGCAAACTACAAAATCACATTACCTCAGTAAAAAACTGGCTAGAATCCAATAAAATTAAGGTAAATGTCTCGAAATGTACTCACGTTATCTTTACATTACGTAAAACAACACAGGCACTCAGCCTGAAACAGAACAACAACAGTATTAAGCAATCTACAACAGTCAAATATTTGGGATTTCACCTAGATAGCAAATTGACATGGAAAGAACATGTACAGCAAAAAATAAAACAAATTAATCTTCTAAATAAAAATATGTACTGGTTAATGTCCAGAAACTCTCAACTCAGTGAAAATAATAAAATGCTGGTATACAAAGGTGTAATAAAACCAATATAGAGCTACTGAATGCAACTTTGGGGAATGGTTGCTATGTCATACATTCAAAAAATGGAAAGCTTGCAATCAAGAATTCTTCGTGCAATCTTGGGCGCACCCTAGTACGTCCGAAATGATGACATTCCTAAAACACTAAACGCCCATTCAGTGCAAGAAGAAATAATACGACTCTCCAAATCACACAAGATCAGAATCGGAACCCATACGAATCCATCCACAACAAAATGTTACAAAGAAGTAGCTAGAAGACTAAAGTGAAAACACCCATTGGACTTATTAATTTATCAATTATGCAATCCGATAAATAAGCTATCAATAACCTATAAATATCATGTCGATATACTATGGACCCTATAGTGCTTACCGTCAAATGTAACGGAAGACAAATGCTAGTGCTTACAATATAACTATTTCTAAATATTTGTATAAATAGGAAGAACTAGTAAAGTGGAATATGAAAAAAAAATTATAGCTTTAATGATACAGAGACGAATAGGAAATCAGCTAAATACATATGAAATATTTTCACCTTGAAGGACCAAATTGTAGGCGATAAAAAAAGTAGTTTACAACATCTCTTAAGGTCCCCAACAAATCCGCAAAATGTTTAATTTGCAATATTTCCTTGTGCTGATAAAGAGAATGGGTTCTTCCTTTTTCAAGGTATTAAAGCGTAACTTGGCTTCACCTTGATTATTGCTGGCGGAGGGTGTTCCGTCCCTAAGATGGATTTTTCATATGATTAGACACATTTGTATTCGGAAACCTAAAGGAATTATCCCATCCTCAATATTGGATTAACTTATTGTTATAATCTCCAATATTTCTTTCTTTCAAACCTAAGAACAATACAGGCTATCGACTACACTAATTGTAAGTACTTCATTAAGGTCCTGCTCTATGTTTGTCACAGCATAGCTGTAAAGTCATTTCGTTGCTCTTCTGGACAATGCGGCATCGTGTACCTCAATTCCAGCCTACCTGCCCAACATCGGTCCCTCGCATCCCCTTTTCGGCGTACTCCACGAGCACACCCTCTACTTACGCACAATCGCGGCTTCCCACTCCTATACTCGTGGGGGGCTGGTTTCAATTTTTGACCAGCCAATCATGAAAATCCTCAAAATTTCCCTATCCAAATTATTTCAACCAATTACCTTCAACCTTAATTTTTTCGAATGATATAAATTTAGAGTCACGCGCATTTCTTACCAATCTTCAAATAATCTTCAAGCATCTTCCAACAATCTTCGAACAATCAGCTTCGAGCAACCTTCAATTAACTTTATGCTGAGTTCGTAACGAACTTCCAAAACGATCGATTAGACCCAAAAGGCTGGCCATCGAAACTGCGGAGTGTTAGACCTCTTCACAACTATACATCTTAAAATTCTAATACCGATCAATCTAATCGTTCATTGGCCACACAACCTATCAACCATTTGTTTATAGTACAAAATATTGTAAATACTGTAAATATATCAGTTTCAAAATTTAACCAGCTGTTTACCATTAATTTGCGGTGCAACGTACCCCAATATCATCGCGTCGCGTAATCGGCCTTACAACCCGAGAAATTCGTTCAGAATCACGGTGTGCGGTACATAACAGAGGGCTTCTTGGGAATAGTGGGTGATAGGTGAGGGAACTGTATGTGAACTATATGAATGTATTTACCACAGTAAGGAATATATAATATACATACTGAAGTAACGTAACACTAATTACGCTGTCTTTATCTTGCTGCCCTATTTCGTAGCCTCGTCTATAGATGCGTTCCTTCCGATTGTAAGTTTTCGGTCTTGGTAAAGCATGTAACAGAAACTCCACGTATTCACGCAATAGCACACTCGCGGTGGTCCTGTTTAGCCGTATGCGTTCACGGTTTTCTAACCCTTTCGAATTTACTCTTCATCGAAGATGCTCTACGCAATTATTATCGGTTGATATGCCAGGATATACCAAATTCTTACTCAGATTCAACATTACAAGTCAGATTCATGGAATTAAATTCGGATCAAACATGAATGTCACGAGTTCGACTGGTGAAAGTATAACAGTGGGTTAAATTCCTGTGTCTTATGGTTGCTTCCCTTTTCGTGGATGTAACAACGAGGAATATCATAATCCTTTCACGCAATCGACCAGTCGGTCGACGTACGGCGATAACGCTGCACATTCTTCGTCGGCACAAACAATTCAGCAGATACTGCTAACAGACTAACCTCGATGTGGTCAAATGGCCATTATAAAAGGGGTCCTCCTTTAGCCTCGGGGTTGAATAACTAATAATCATTCTCTAAATTTGGAAGTCGCGAATGAATTCGTCGAGAATTGGTAATAGTCTGCGCGTTCAGTTGTATTTTTTGGATTACCAGATGCAAAGGAGAGTGAACATCATTGACGAATAGTGTAACTCGACCCACGTTTGTGTATGTAATAATAAAATCTAAATATACCGAAATACTTTCGTATGAAACTAAAAGTGCCGTATTTAGTTATCCTACCTTCCCATCCGCTAAAATATATATAAGATGTGCTTTAGCACTTCAACCGAAGTACGAGTTCAGCAACATCACCCAAATATCGAAGGGTCGTAACAGTGAATTTGACATTCACAAAAGCAGTATCGCATCGAACAATTCAGCGTATGATTCTTTCACAGGTAATTGCAAACTGTTACTTTTTATCGTTTAACAAGCATCTTTTCCAACCATTTAGGCTCGTTTTACGGACGTTCTCGCGCATCACATTAGTCCCCTCGACGAATATCATCCTCTGCCAGTTTGGCCCGAATTTTTTCGAGTTACAGTCTTTCCTCATTTAGAGGCCTTCTGAACCTCCATATTAGTAGGCCCAAGTTTATCTCTCCCAATGCAGAAGAGACCGCGTAACGAATGAAGCGAGCAGCTGCGACCTCTCTTTAAGGGGGTAGTCCCAACACGTGACGTCACAGATTTCGTAGGCATGGTAGATTTCGTTATAGAAAGATCATTACCTACAAGCATGTAGCTGCCTGAGGCGGAGCCACTTTCGATTTTTTTCACGAATGCGTAAAGTAATTCACAGGTGGTTATTGTGCGAAAGCGGGGCAAGGGGTGAAATCGTCTCAAGGCAGCAACGTTGCCAAGAATCGGAGACAGCGTTGCCGCATTGCCGCTGAGACAATTCATCGTAACGATAGCATGAGACCGGTTGGTGCTCCGACTATGAAATCCGTACGAAATATTTTTGTCGCAAGTTCGCGCCCCGCGCAAGTTAAAAGGTACAGCCGGATAAAGGGGTCAAAAGTGCCCTTGAACCAAGTTAGACTTTTGATGTACCATTTGATAACTTAGCCAAAGAAAAGCTTTCACACCAAGTTTCAATCCTCTATCTCGATTGAGGGGGTAGTAATGGGGACGAAATGAAATATCAGTTTTTGCCATGTATGTCCTACTTAATGGCAAGCAAAAATTCTGAGAAAAATCTGAAATATTGGAAATGTAGTGATATATGTTTAAAGAATTTCTCCAGATTTTCTTATCGCAGACTTTAGGTGTACAAAATGGAAAACCCTAAAAAAATCTGAAAAATGCAGATTTCGTAGTGAAGTTGCAAGAGAACTACTTTTATATTTTTACGATAATAACGTATTATTATAACTTTTGTCCCCAATATCTTTCAGATTTTTTGGAATTATGCGATGTAGTTAAAAAAATTAAAAATCAATTTTGTCGAGGTATTTCCCGCGAAAAAGCAATTCTTACTGTAAATTTTTGTTTTTCATGCAGTGAGTACCGTACGTGATTTTTAATAGTTCTACACCAGGAAGAATAACATATAGATAACAAAAATAATAGATTCAGTCAACTAACACTATTTACCACCAGTATATCTTGAAATAGGAAGAACAATTTCAGTGAATAGATTGGCAGAGTGGTTATGGGGTCTGACTGTAAATCCCATACTAATTATTTTGGTCGTGAGTTCGCTCCGCGCACAAATTAATCTCTCTTTTACCACATTTATCTTTTGATTCATAACTGCATGACAAATCAGTTTCCACCAATAGTTTCACTATTGATATGATTTGTTAATTATAGAATCATTTAGCTTCGCTGACACCTAATAAATAAAAGAAATATATTTCAATATTACTTATCGTTAATAAATATGGTTGGATTGTAGTACAGGTGCGTGGTCTCATTTCATACATTTAAAGGATCTAGAAAATGCTAAGTAATACTCGTAAGTAGAAGAATCCGTGGCTAGAGAGACAATCGCATAAAACGTACTCCGAAATTATCTGTGCGTATATTTCAGAGTAAAATATTCTTAAAATTTCTTTAACATATTTTGAAATTATTGCCACTTATTGGCATATTGTATAGTTACGAATAAATGAATAACGAACATATGACCAAAATGTTAAGTATGGGTTTACAGTCTGAATACGTAGTCACGCTGCCAATCCAATTATTAAAATTATCTTTCCAACTTTAAAATATAAATATGTGAAATAGTTTCAGTTAACTGAATTTACAACTTCTATTTACAATAGACTCGCGATTATCCAGCCCCATTTGAACCGGCCTCCGTTTTATCCGACCACATTTTTGTTGATATGAAATATTTTGTAATTATTCACTTTCTTGCGTAATTATTGTCACATGTATTTGTAATTGTTTAAATACGCAACCTAATATTAATTTTTTTTCCATTCGTACTAAATCTCTGAGTACAGTATTCCGCACTTCTTAAAATATAGATAGAGATGAGAAAGTGAGTCAGCAAAAGGAAAGATTGCACTTGTAAGTGCGACGAAGTATGTTGAACAGGAAGAAGATTCATCAGCAACTGACATATCATTTTTGAGAAAGTGGCGTGACATCACATTAACGAAAGAAACGAAATAAAAGAAACACAAAAGATTACCAAGTTTTTTGTGAAAGATGAAATTAAACAAATACTACATACATATTACGTAGCATTATATTATATTGAGATGGTGCGATTGTATATATGTACCGTATGTTCATACGTGTGTATAAATATTAAACATTATCAATATACTTAATATTAATTTTTTGGTATAAACATAACAATCTATAAAGCATGCTGCCAGATTAACTGGCCATTTGTTTATCCGGCCGAGATCTCGCCCCGCAGGGGCCGGAGAGTCGAGAGTCTGCTGTATATGTGTATATTGTTCTTCCGAATGTAGAAATATTAAAAATCACGTAATGCTGTCACTGCATAAAGAACATATATAAATTTAAAGTGAAGATTGCTTTTTCGCTTGAAAAATATCAAAAAGATTGGTTTTTTATTTTTATGACTACGGTTCACTTTTCCAATAAATCTAAAAAATTGGGGGTAATAGTTATAATAATATATTGTTACCATAAAAATATAACAGTAGTACTTTTACAGCTTCACTATGAAATCTGCATTTTTCAGATTACTCTAGATATTTTCATATGTTACACCTAAGTTTTGCAGAAAAAAATTCCGAAAATATTCTCCAGTATATGTTCCCATACATATTACTTTTCAAAATGTAAAAGGAAACGATGATACAGCTACATTGAACTCCGCCTATGCGAGTGTCGTGGACGCGTTGCGTTGAGTTGCGTCTAAAAGGCATCGCTGCTTGATTTGCTTTTCTATAAATATATCGCGGTGTCGTTTGCCGGGTGAAAAACAAACGCGCAACAATCTGTTGTTGGCAGAAAGCGTCGACGACGCACGTACAGGCGAGGTTGAATGTAGTGGTACATGGAGCTACTCCTATACTCGCAGCCAACTGTCATTTTGTCTGGATGATTAGGCGCCCCTCGTGCATAACAGCTGAACTAAACTTGATACGTATTTTGCTCTGTTTTATCGTCAATATGGCGACGTCATCCGAGAAAGCATGCCTTTACGCGAAACAACTTTTCGTCGTTATATGAGAAGCTTTTGATTCGAACGATAGTTCATTCGAAAGAAAAAGCTTCAGCGCGTGTCGGTCAGGTATTCATTTCATGCAGATCATTCTCTCCGTACCAAAAAAATGCTTAGATACGACGACTATCAAGCCGTCGATTTTTGCTCCGCATTACAACCCTTATATTACTACATATCAACATAATTTGATCACAAGACTACCTGACCGAACCGCGCTGAACCCTCCCCTTTCGAATGAGACATATTTCGACACCAAATTCTCCTTTATAAGGACGAAAAGTTGTTTCGCGCAAACCCATATTTTTGGCCCATTTTGTCGGTAAAGTCAACTCTCTGCCATGCCTGGGACTACCCCCTTAAGGCGGTCTCATTCGAAAGGGGAGTAATCTTTTAGGATACCCCTTAAGGCGGTAGTCCCCTCGCATGACGTCACAGATTTCGTAGGCATGGTAGATTTCGTTACAGTAAGATCATTTCCTACAAGCATGTGGCTGCCTGACGAATACGAGGCGGAGCCACTATTGTTTTCCTTCACGAAAGCGTAGAGTAATTCACAACTGTTTATTGTGCGTCATCGGGGCAAGGGGAGAAATCATTAAGAGGCAGCAGCGTTGCCAAGAATCATAGACAGGGTTGCCGCATTGCCGCCGTGACAATTCAACGCAACGATAGCATGAGAGTGCTTTGCGGTCCGAGAATGAAATCCGTATGAAATATTTTGGTCGCTAGTTCGCGCCCCGCACAAGTTAAATAGTATAGCCGGATAGGGGGGTCAAAACAGCCCTTGAACCAAATTAGTCTTTTGATGTACCATTTGCTAACTTAGCCAAAGAAAAGCTTTCGCACTAAGTTTCAATCCATTGTCTCGATCTGGGGGGTAGTAATGGGGAAGAAATGAAATATCAGTTTTTGCCATATTTGTCCCATTTAATGGCAAGCAAAAATTCTGAGAAAAATCTGACATATTAGAAATATGATGATATATATTTGAGAATGTTTCGGGTTTTTTTATTGAAAAGTTTAGGTGTACAAAATGGAAAACCTTAAAAGAATCTGAAAAATGCAGATTTCGTAGTGAAGTTGTAAGAACACTACTTTTATATTTTTACGATAACAACATATTATTATATCTATTGTCCCCAATATCTTTCAGATTTTTTGGAATTGTGCGTTGTAGTTAATAAAATTAAAAATCAATTTTGCCGAGGTATTTCGCGCGAAAATGCATTCCTTACTTTAAATTCTTATGTTTTCCATGCAGTGAATACCGTACGTGATTTTTAGTAGTTCTACATCTGGAAGAATAATATATAAATAACAAAAATAATAGATTCAGTCAACTAGCACTGTTTCCCCACACTATATCTTAAAATAGAAAAAATGATTTTACTGAATACATTGGCAGAGTGGTTGTAGGTTCCAGTTGTCCTCAGACCGCCGTCCAGGTAACACATACCCATAATTGTCTACGCGGTTATAAGCGAGGTACGACAGTGAAGCCCGTATCGCAGTGCAAGAAGCGCCAAAGATAAAAAAACCAAAAACAAAAAGGGGACAAGAAGCAAAGGGAGAGATAGTGGCACACAGAAACATCCCCCAAACGGGGCCCTGCGGGGAACCCCCCCGAGAAACGGAGTTAACAGAGAACAGCGATGGGCAGTCCAGCATAGCCCAAGAAAACATTAATCCAATTCCCAACGAAGTAATAAAGAAGATCATCAGACAAGAAAGAAGCGGTTCACTGAACCACAAAGAATTAGAAAAAGTGAGTAGGAAACTAATCTCCATGGGAAAATGGAAAAATTCACAAATCCCAACAGTAGAGACAAAAATACCAAAAAACGAAAAGGCTGCAACAAATAAGGAAGAAAAAGAAGCTACGAACCAACAAGCCAGCATAATGGTAGCCAACCGAGCGAAAGCTGCGGAGGCGACTACGCCAAAAACTAAAAAAGAAGAGGACTCGACCCCCCTCCAAGAACTAATGGAAATGATCGCAGATCTCAAAAAGATAATCAAAGACCTCAAAATCCAAAACGAAAAGTTAAGCGAGCAGTCTATTAAACAACAAGAAATCATCATCTCCCTCAAAAGCCAAAAGGCAAAGAACGGCCAGCCAAAAGAAGCAGGCAATAAAAGGGAAAATAATGCCGTTAGCAGAGACCCGAGGGCCACCGAAACATCGACGAGCGAAGAAATCCCCAAACACGCGGGACATGCAGAAGAACCAGCGGAAAAATTCATAACAGTGGAACACGGGAAGAAAAGAGTCAAAGGATCGCCAACGTCGCAGCAAGACCCAATACCGTCAACCAGCAAGACAGAAGAAGGACAGAGCACCCATGACTCCCAGCGCACGCCAGAACACAAAGACAAAGCCATCCCAGCGGCCAGCACTGACCTGGCCAAAAAAGGTAACCGACCCCCTCCAATAAACATACACGGGCACTCTGCTCAAGAAACAATTAACCTAATCGTGAAAAGCAACATAAAATTAAGCGGAAACTTCGTAACAAAAAAATCCTGGGAAAATAAGCATTTGCTATATATAGACCACCCAGTAGACTATAAAAATATAACGCAGTTGCTAAAAAGCAATAACTTCAAATTCTTCTCGTACACGCCGAAATATGAAAAATCGCAAATATTTCTAATAAAATACTTGGAAGGAAACTTTGAAAATGACACAATATTAGAAGAACTAAACCAACAAAAAATAGAAGGTATAAAATTCACAAAAATTAGCAGGTTCCAAACCAAACAATCAATTAGCAATAAGGCAACGCTGCCTATTTTTATGGCCCACTTAAGTCCCGATAGCAAAACTAATAACCTCGCTCAGATCAAAAAGATTCTTCATCAATCAATCCGCTGGGAAAAACTAAAACCCAGAGAAACGGTACAGTGTTGGAACTGTCAAAGACTAGGTCATTCCTCATCCAATTGCAATTTGCCTTTCAGATGCGTCAAATGCGCAAATAGTCACGAACCAGGAAACTGCAAAATTGACAGTTCCAACGCTGAACAAACAGCACTTAACAAAAACAACCTTCAATGCGTGTTATGCGGGGAGAAAGGACACCCAGCATCATATAGAGGCTGTCCTATATACACAAATCATATTAGAATAACAAAAAATAAACAAATTGCAAAGAAAAAAGAAAGCGATGCAAAAATAGAAAAACTAGAAAAACTAATAAAGCCAAACATGAAATACAGCTAAATCACTGCGAACATCTACAAACACACAAACACAGACCCACTGCACACCCCCAACGCCGCTAATGTCAACCTCACGCCCCCCACCACCGCTCAACAAGGACCCAATAACACGGAACAAACGCACGACACAGTACTCTCAGACATCAAAAACCAGATACTCCTATTAACAAAAATCACAGAAACCAACACTCATAAGATCGATGCATTATACCAACTAATAACACCACATATATTGATAAACAATAATGCAGAACAAAACAAGGGACAAATCGAAAACGGATAAGAAATTCAGAATCATAGCAATAAATGTCAACTCACTAATTTCAAACCAGAAGCGTGCTAGCCTTCTCCAAACTATTAACAGGCAAAAGCCCGACATTGTCCTACTGAGTGAAACCAAATTAAACAGGAATCATAAAATAAATTTCGCCAACTATACAATTCACAGGACAGACAGGCCCAATTCCAAACAGGGAGGAGGGACTGCAATCTTAATAAGAAACTCCATCAAACATAAGAGAATATATCCAACGGTAACAACTCAAAACCAAGTACTAGAAATAACGGCAATAGAAACAAATATAGGTACGAACGAAAAACTAACAATAGTATCAGCGTATGCAGCAAGCAATTGCAAAAGAGAAAGAGAACTTATACCGGAACTAGAGGCCCTATTCAAAGAGCAAAAACTAAGAGAAAAGAATAACTATTACATCATAGCTGGGGACCTAAACGCCCGACATTCAGACTGGGGGAATACTTCTCACAATTCGCGAGGAACGGCACTCAAAAACTGGCTACACACCAACGAATTTGACTAAAAAATAACCCTAATTGGATCCGACGTCCCATCCTATCCTAAAGGAAATTCATTCCTAGACGTCTGCCTTCTTGATCATAGGATTTCGCTCCATAACTTGTCCAATAACCGACTAAAAACCCTCCCATTTGACAGTGATCACAACGCACTAAAGATAATAATGTCCATAAAAAATGTACTAGAACTAGAACCAAACGCACCGGTCATTAAATATAACTTTAACAAAATCAATAGCCCCAAATTCAAAAAATCAGCCACAAAAATAATAAAAGACCTCGTATTACCTCATGATAGAAACCTAAGGAATGACGAAATTGATAGAGGATTAGACACACTAGAGACGGCCATAAATCAAGCAATAGCCTCCACAGTACCTAAAGTCAAACCTTTCAATTCATCCGAACAATATACGAATAAAAAAATAAGGAAATTACAGGAAGGGAAAAGCTACCTAATCACCCAAATAAATAAAATAAAAAGAAAAGGCAACTCCCCAGCAATCCATACACTTCCAAGACTCCTGCTCCTCTTAAAGGGACTAAAAAAGAAGATTCAGGAAGAATTTAACAAATCAATAAGTGCATTTTGGGAAAAAAAATTAAAGCAATAGCCCCAAACAATATAAAAGACTCAATTCAGCAAATAAATAGGATATTTAGAGGAAAAGGAATGACCCCAATTGAAACACTATTAATTAAAAAAATAATAAGAATTTATGGCAAAACGCAGGAATAAATCCAGATAAGTACGCACAAGATAATAACAACATTATAGAGATCAACTCACCAATAGACAAATTAAACATCTTAGGAGCCCATTTTGAGCTGACTCACACACAAAACACACACATAGGAAACAAACCAATCGAAAGGATCGTCAATGCTAAAGTAACAGAATTCAAAGAAGAACTAACTTCAGACAATACTAACAGCCGCACAATTACGTCATTCACACTCAACAATCCAGCATTCAATCCAGAAACCCAAGAACATACTAACTATTTCATAAACACAAACACCTTCACATCGATCCTTAAAAAGTCAAATAATAAAAAATCAGCCAGCTTTGATGGAATCCCAAATGCAATCCTAAAAACCCTACCAGGAAAATTCATCTTCCTATACACTATACTTCTTAATAATGCCCTGAATAACGCTTACTTTCCCAAGAAATGGAAAACAGCAAAAACCATAGCCCTAAAAAAGAAGGGGAAAAACGGAGCAGAACCATCCAATTACAGACCCATAAGTCTCTTACCAAATATTACCAAATATTAGCACACAAACAAACATAACATAATATCAGACCACCAATTCGGATTCCGCAATAACCACTCAACCATCCATGCTATCAACAAACTCACCTCAGACATCTACTGGGCACTCAACAACGGACAGTGTGTAGGCGCCTGCCTGATAGATTTGGAGAAGGCTTTTGACACGGTATGGCTTGAAGGTCTATTATATAAACTAATTAAGCTGAAATTCCCCTCCCACGTAATAAAACTAACCTGGGACATGATACATAACAAAGAATTTATAACCACAGGTGGCACATCCACTTCATCAAAAACTTTCAAAGTATTAAACTGCTTGCAACAGGGAACGGTCAACTCACCGCTACTATTCAATCTATACACAGCTAATATATTAAAACTGTTTGGACTAACCAGCGATCCATCAATAAATGCAATAGCCTTTGCGGATGACCTAATAATATATGCCACCGACCACAAAGTAACCAACATACAACACAAACTCCAATCTTTATTTGAAAAAATCAATAATTATCTTTACAACTGGAAACTAAAGATCAATACAGCCAAATGCGAGACAATCTTATTCCGTCCAACCCTCCAGAAAGCTCACCCCGAAGTGAGAAGGCAATGGAAAAGATTCCAACTAAAAGAGAACAAGAACTCACAAATCCCGATCCCGCATAAGCAAACAGTAAAATACCTAGGAGTATACATGAACACGCAACTTAAATTCTTTACCCATATCGACACACAATTATCAAAGGCAAAACAAGCATTTAAAAGTTTAGCGAGACTCTTTTACTCCAAACATCTAAAGCAAAGATGTAAAATTCTCTGTTACTTGCTACTAGTAAGACCAATAACATATACAGGTCCCATCTGGTTCAATATTCCCAATTTTAAAATGGAACAAATCAGACTAATAGAAAGACACTGCCTTCAAGTCTGCCTAATAATGTTCAGGACCAAAGAATCCAACTACACAAAACACTACAAAAATTCACACCTACTCAACAAAGCAGACATACCAAGAATCGATTCCCACATAATAGACCTGTGCAGAAACCACTTCGCGAGAGCAATAAGACCCAACGACAATAGATTAATAGCAGGACTATGTTACCCACAACCGCAATATATAGAAACAACAAAGAAATCAGGCCTCATACCTCCGGAAGCATTCCCGTTCCTGGATGCAGACGGACTTATCTCGGACAATAATAACGTCCCCATAATTTATCACATTAACCGCGGCCCAAATCCAAAAGCAATTGTTTACAACCCCCACACAAACAACACCAACAGTGGCCAACGAGTAAGATACTGCATGCAACTACCCAAAAAGACACAATAAAGAAACCACGAAGAAACAAAAATTACTGGTGGTTTAGATAAGAAAAACAGAACAGATATAATCGGCAACGCAACGACCAGACAACAAAAATATAAAGCATACGCAAACTCCAAATTGTATACCTGTAAATATGTAAATATGTAAACATGTAAATATGTAAATAGTAGTTACGTATCCACCCCCTCCCACCCTCCTGATCCTCACATCCTTATCCTTGTTATCCTGGTGAACCACACGTCGTTTAACATTATAAATTAGTTCATAAGTTTAGATTAGGTTATCACTATAGAAGCGCTGTTTTGTAACGCCAAATCCAACAGTATTTTGGGCGCATAAAAAAAAACACAGAAAATAATCGCTACGCGATAACAAAGAACTACGAAGTTACCATAAAAATAAGGAAAAAAGACAATTAATCAGTCTGTGAGAGCGCGAATTAGCCATTAAGACTATAATTGTAGGCATAATAGAAATGTTTTTCCCCGATGTTTTGTAACATTTTTTAACCATATCAGTTGATGGCACACAATAAAACATCATTTTAATAAAAAAAAAAAAAAAGTGGTTGTAGGTTCTCCCTGTGAATCTTATATTGGTTATTTTGGTCGTGAGTTCGCGCCGCGCACAAATTAATCTTTCTTCCCTATATTTTCTTTTAATTCATAACTACATGACAATTCAGTTTGCTTCCATTAATTTACTATTGATATGATTTGTTAATTATAGAATCATTTAGCTTCTCTAACACCTAATAAATAAAAGAAATCTATTTCAATAGTACTTATCGTTAATAAATATGGTTGGATTGAAGTACAGGTGTGTGGTGTCATTTCATACATTCATTTGATCTAGCAAATACTAAGTAATACTCGTAAGTCGAAGAATCCGTGGCTAGAGAGATAATCACGTAAAATGTACCCCGAAATTATTTCTGCGTATACTTCAGAGTAAAATATTCTTAAAATTACTTTAACATGTTTTGCAATTATTGCCACTTATTGGCATATTGTATAGTTACGAATAAATAAATAACGAACTTATGACGAAAATGTTAAGTATGGGTTTACAGTCTGAACTCGTAGTCATTCTGCCAATCCAATCATTAAAATTATCTTTCCAACTTCAAAATATAAATATATGAAATAGTTTCAATTAACTGAATTTACAACTTCTATTTACAATAGACTCCCGATTATCCAGCCCCATTTGAACCGGCCTCCGCTTTATCCGGTCACATTTTTATTGATATGAAATATTCTGTAATTATTCACTTTCTTGCGTAATTATTGTCACATGTATTTGTAATTTTTTAAATACGCAACCTCATATTAATTTTTTTTCAGTCGTACTAAATCTCTGAGTACAGTATTCCGCACTTCTTAGAATATAGATAGAGATGAGAAAGTGAGTCACGCAAAAGGAAAGATTGCACTTGTAAGTGCGACGAATTATGTTGAACAGGAAGAAGATTCATCAGCAACTGACATATCATTTTTGAGAAAGTGGCGTGACATCACATTAACGAACAAAACGAAATAAAAGAAACAGAAAAGATTACCAATTTTTTTGTGAAAAATGACATTAAACAAATATTACATACACATTATCTAACATTATATTATATTGAGATGGTGTGATTGTATATATGTACCGTATGTACATACGTGTGTATAAATATTAAACATTAGAAATATATTAAATATTAATTTTTTGGTATAAACATAACATTGTATAAAACATGCTGCCAGATTAACTGGCCATTTGTTTATCCGGCCGAGCTCTGGTCCTGCAGGGGCCGGATAATCGAGAGTCGGCTCTATATTGTTACGACTGTCGTTGCCGTGGCGTGGGTAACTCACAGGCGTGGTATCAGGGTAAAGGCTTAGATAGGGATGAGATAGGAATTCGGACGAACCGGTGTCTATTTCACCACCGGGAGCCGAAAGGATAGGTGAAACGTGGATGAGCCGGTGTCTGTTTCACCACCGGGTGCCACGCTGGTAAGTTTTCGTGGATGAGCCGACGTCTGTTTCACCGTCGGGTGCCACTAGGAATTGCGTGGATGAGCCGGCGTCTGTTTCACCACCGGGTGCCACTAGGTAAAGGGTTTTGGAATTGTCGTCGATATACCTCGAGCGGTAAAGGTATATCTGTGCGGAATACCGAAGGTTGCGTTACAGTAACTATTGAGATGGGTTTTTGTACTAAAGTGAACTGATAGAATTTTACTTACGATATATTTTATATGAATATACTTAGTTACACTATTCTTAGATTATTCTGACGGCGAGAGTAACCATCTCGGCATTAACGCAGCACGAGCGCGGGGGCAGTCTTAGACGATCCGACTCGAAAACTCGCGTATTCGTTCAAATGTGCTCGAAGGGGACTTCAACCCGATCTTGCTCAGAGTTTCGGCGTGGCGTCGTACTAAGCTTCTACTGAACCCCTGAGCCTTAGTTTCTGGCCCTTTATATACCCAAACATCTGTTGGATTTCGGAGAACGGACTGTGGGGGTATCTCTGACCAGCCGCGTTCTTAGAAGTAATTATCGCTTATCGCGCGGCGGAGCCCTACGCGGAGCTGTACGCTGCCCGTTTCGGTGCGACGAAGGGTCCATACGTAACAATATATTGTTCTTCCGAATATAGAAATATTAAAAATCACGTAACGCAGTCACTGCATAAAGATCATATAAAAATGTAAAGTGAAGATTGCTTTTTCGCGCGAATATTTCAAAAAGATTGGTTTTTGATTTTTATAACTACGGTTCACTTTTCCAAAAAATCTAAAAAAACTGGGGATAGTAGCTATAATAATATGTTGTTACCATAAAAATATAAAAATAGTACTTTTACAGCTTCACAACGGAATCTGCATTTTTCATATTAGTGTAGAGTTTTCCATATGTTATACCTAAGTTTTGCGGTAAAAAAATCCGAAAACTTTCTCCAACATGTTACCATACATATTACTTTTCAAAATGTAAAAAAATTTTGGTACGACTAGATTGAATTCTGCCTATGCGTGTGTCGTGGACGCGCTGCGTTGCATTGCGTCTAAAAGGTATCGCTGCTTGTTTTGCTTTTCCGTAATCAAATCGCGGTGCCGCTTGCCGGGCGCACAGCAAAACGTGCGGTAATCTTTTACAGGAGGAAAGCGTCGGCGACACACGGATAGGCAGAGTTGAATGTAGTGGTACATCGGACTACTCCTCCAGTCCCAGCCAATTCTCATTTGGTCTTTATGATTAGGCGCCCCTCGTGCATAACAGCTGAACTAAACTTGATACGTATTTTGCTCTGTTTTATCATCAATAAGGCGAATTCATCCGAAAACACATGCCTTTACGCGATACAACTTTTCGTCCTTATATGAGAAGCTTTTGAGTCGCACGATAGCTCATTCGAAAGGGGAGACTTCAACGCAACGTGGTCAGGTATTCATTTCATGCAGATCATTCTCTCCGTATTAAAAAAATGCTTAGATTCGACGGCTGTCTAGCTGTCACTTTTTTCCGCTTTACAACGCTCATATTACTACATATCAACATAATTTGACCTCAAGACTACCTGACCACGTTGCGTTGAAGCCTCCCCTTTCGAATGAGCCTTATTTCGAGCCAAAGTTCTTTCATATAAGGACGAAAAGTTGTATCAGGCAAACCCATATTTTTGGCCCATTTTGTTGGTAAAGTCAACTCTCTGATATGCCTGGCCGCCATTGGGGACTACCGCCTTAAAATCTGTCTTGGTGACTCAGCGCCAATGGAACGATACCATTTACTTATCTTTGACTTCTTGTCAACAAAACGTATCGGTGAGATTTTTCTCATTGAAATGACATGAAACATGATACAATTAGGATCATTCTAATCTGCATATAATGAAAGACATGTTAACATTCATTAAATATATATAATCCAAATTGTACCACGTTTGGTCTCATTTTGATCAGAAGAACCTTACAAATATGTTAATAAAATTTTAGTTTACAAAGAACCAAAAATAAAAAGGTTTTACTCTTTTATTAGTACTGCTTTACCGATTTGAAACATTGTAATATAATCCAGCTGCCCGAACCATCATTGTCAATCTCCCATTCTCTTTCACTGCCTGTATTTATCGGCGATTGTTGCTGCCCACAAACTACAGAAATAGTATACCTCCTTCATAAGAAGGCCAAAGCGGTCCCGACGTTGGGCATCTGAACAAGGTGTGACTGTAATTTCTACGTCAAGTGGTTAACCCTCTCGACTCGAGTTTTTTCTATTCGGATTTTAGTTATTTTTCTATTAGAAATCAATAATACTAGGTAAGGAATAGGTTACATATCGACTTTGAAAACTGTACAACGATTTTCACAATTAAGATATATATGTCATGTCATTGTTTTTTGTTTAGTGAGACAATAGTGCCTTGTACACTGACGTTCTTTCCATGAGGAAACCGTGTCATTTTTTTCGCCAACACTTTCCCCTGAGAAACTCATAGGGATTGCTATCACGGCGTTGTCCACTAACTTGAAAATTTCTTTGTTGACTTTCGCATCAGGTTTTCCGTCATTTTATCGTTCTACGCAATAATCCTCTCGTTGCCCACTAACAGAGTTCTTGTTTTCGACAGTTATTCTTGTCGTAGTTCACCATGAAGGGAAGCGTGTCAGTCAGTGATGAAAGTTGATGTTCCTTCACCTGACTTATCCTGTCGTTCATCATTTTTATTCTCCCTTGCGGATTTTTGTCACTGAGAAAATTCGTTTGGCTCAATATGCATTTTGCTGTGATACAAGGTAGACATAATGTACAAAATCAAAGGAAATATTGCTGCTATTAGCCTTGCTGAGCAATTATTGTTTGAGAGAAGAAGATATAGTTCCCTGTGTAAACGAGACGTCATTTCCTTGGCCATTAATCCTATTCCGAAGGAAAATCGGCCTCCGCGGATTTCGAAATGAAGAAAATCACGTTGTCGATCACTAACAGCGCATTTTTCCTCAAAGATTTGATTAACAACGTTGACAGCAGGAATAACTGTGAGGATACATAGAATGACAGAATCACTGTCGTATCTCTCTAATTAACGTTTTCTCCACGAGGAAAACGGATTCCTCACGGAAAGACCGTCAGTGTATGAGGAACTAATTGCTACGATGCGACGTGTGTCTCGCACGGGCCGAAAGGGATAAATGAGGCAAACAGCGAACCAGTATATTTGAAAATTATTCTGAGTTATTGATGGCTATCTCCATTAGGCGCTAATGTGTAATGTATGCACAATTCCTATTATGCTGATGCGTCATGACTCGTGAGCGAGTGCCTTAAAATAAAAAAGCTGAGGAAAATAACTTCGAAGTCTTACATTATTTTATTCTTTTCATATAAATGAATATTATTAGCCAAACAATCTATCTTCCTTTTTTTGTGTCCCTCAACCATCCACGTGGGATTTATAAACAATAATTCCCACAATAATAAAATGCCAAGAAAAACGCGTTCAACAAATTCTGTATAAAAGTAAACGTTTTAAGTATGCTAAAAAATGCCAAAACTGCCCTAAGACTCAGTACAAACAAGCTAGATCTGCATTCGCAAAAAATTATGACATGGAATGAAGAGTAAAAGTACATAATTTCTTCGGATGGGAGGAAGTTCAATTTTGATGGACCAAACGGTTTTACGTTCTACTGACTCAAGTCGAATAGAAAACAGGACGTTGGGATGGAGGGAAATTTTGAAGGCGGGAGAGTCATGATTTGGGCCGCTTTCAACTACATAGATAAAACATAAGTATGTTGGATATCGACGAAAATGAATTC
Source organism: Eucera pruinosa (assembly GCA_028830335.1). Taxonomy (NCBI): domain Eukaryota; kingdom Metazoa; phylum Arthropoda; class Insecta; order Hymenoptera; family Apidae; genus Eucera; species Eucera pruinosa. Next base: position 487,692 of record JAMYCR010000006.1, on the reverse strand, counting down.
AAAGAACTATGTAGTTCTCTTAAAAAGTGTTTTTATTCCATTCATGGAGAAGATTAATACAGCGGATCGCCCCTTCTCCGAATCTGAATCTGATTGAGAACCTCCCGAGTATATTGGCTCCTAAAGTATACAGTAATACAAAACAATATTCTACACCAACAGAACTTAAAGATACTATACAACAATCGCGGAAGAGTATAGATATATCGACCTTACAAAACTTAATTAACAGTACGAATAATAGAATTTTTGAAATTATTAGAAGAAAGGTTGATAGTACGCAATATTAAAAAGTAAAACACTTATCTTTATATGCAACAAATAGGACAAGATTTCTTTAATAAGTGCTGCAATAAAAACGAATATTCACTTTATCATTATTCACTTATCAGTATAATCATTGTCATTATTATGCTTATAATCCGAACGCGTTCATTTTATAGATATCAGTCAATATTACGAAGAAATGTTGCATGAAACTATGTAAATTTTGCTTACTGTACCTGTATGTAAAATTGCTGAAGAGATTGACCATAAAGAAGGTCATGATACCGAATTCGGTCTGAGGTAGTTTGAGTTAGGTTTGTATTAAATTCCAGTAGTTAGATATTGTAGGCAGTGTACTATTTGTAAGTGAGTGAGATATTATATCAGCATGAGTGTGTATGTGTGTGTGTGCACGTGCGCGTATGTTGTGTGTATTTCTCTGGCGAGGTTTGCACCGACTTTTCCTCAAATGCGAAGCATACCGAAGGCGCACCAATCAGGTAGGAAGTAATAAGTGACCTGTCCTGATAGTTCCTGGCCTGACATCGAAATCGGTATAAAGGTTGACAATATCATGAAATGGGTAACATTTATACTGGTCCTGGCGCGTGTAATGTATTTCCTCGAAAATTATAACTAATGTGTTACTGTTTCCTGCAATATTAACAACATTTTCTTGTCTATCTCTGAAATTAAAGCTGAACGATGATTATATCATTCGACAAAATTATTCAAGTCATTGACTCTGATGACATATCTCAAGATCACTGAGTTCGTTGGAGGGAACCTCTTTGTAAATACTTACAAAAATTTTATATATTTTTTATTTTTCTTGACACAAAAAGAAGAGAACGATGAAACTATTTAATTACATGAGATGCATTAACTGCGATATTTGAAACTTCATGTTTATTTTTAATAGTGTCCTCATGAGGCCACTAACAAGGTAAACTATGTTTGACATATTATGAATCTAATCAGTCATGAGCCCTGCAACTGCCATTACACGGAATGGGAATATAAAGGTATATAAATAAGTAAAACTGGGACAATGTAACAAAGGAGAACAAAGTCAGGGCAGAGTTAATAAGACACAGTAATTCAAAACAAACGGGTTTAAAAGTCGAAAGAGTTATTCAATAAATCATGTTATGCAATCTCGCACTGTAGATCTTAAAATGCAGATATATCGAAAATCAAGGCCGAGCGGTAATTATTGTTCCGGCAGAAATTGTTCAGAATTTCGTCCTTTACAACATATTTGCATCATCGAGATCAATGCAATTTGCACATTTTTCTTTAAATTTTTTCTTTCCTTTATCAAAAATTTAACAAAAGCACATTACTTTCTCGAGCTCCCGCGATTTATATTTCTTTTTAATGCTGAATTACAATATTTCTGAAAAAATCGGAAAACAATAAACAAGTTTAGGACAAAATCACTGACGTCAACTTTTACCAAGGAAGTAAGTACGCGATAATATATAAGTAACCTTTTGAATGATCAATAAATGTAAAAAATCTATTCGTTCCGATGTCATACATCTCATTTATATTTTTTTTTAAATATCAACATGATAGAAGGTCTATTAATTTTATGTTAAAGTAAGTTAAAAAAAACCATTTAAACTGTTTTCAGAGCGACGGAACTGCAGGCTGCCTAAAGTTTTTACAGCGATGCAAATGACCACGCGATGATTATCGGTCGGGACGTTCGTGCATATAAATACATAATGCGTAGAAGAGAGGTGATTGTAAGAATATGGGATGGGTAGTAATACGATGCATTAAAATTTTAATATGTATACACCATTGACATCGTTACAATTATTTGTGATCTTGTGAATTTGTTGTAATGATTGCCATACATGCCAGCTATTTACGTTAGTTCTGTTACATAATTAATATTTGTTGGTTAATACCATAGTGAATGATTTTTGTAGATTTGTGTTAAAGTGTAATTCACATTGCCTCATTTTATAATATCCAAGGAAGCAGAAAAAGTAATGTATTCTATAATAATTGCAGTTTGGGATTATCAATGGCAATTTAACGTGTATTGAGTGTAATGTGAGACACTAGAAAACAGAAGGAAATAGAAACATATCGAATTAAATGACTTAATAACCTAATGACTTATTATGATTACTCCCATTAGATTAAATAATAACGATGATATTATTGAACTTAAATAGCAACGATTAAAGTCAGAGCGTGCGACGCGTACATTTTGTGATTCACACTTTTTGAAAGATTATACCAGCTATCGGTCAATAACAATTATGAAGACCCAGATAGCGAATACAGTACATACGAACAGAGTAAATTAAGTTCCACAACTTATTATTCTTTAAAATAGCATTATCTCATGTAATCATTAAAAATTAGCATGTTAAATTTTAATATACTTTAAGAAAGGTACAGAAATTACAAGTTTTATAAGGTACACAGAATTTTGGCTTATACAACATATTTCATATGCAATTTTCTAAAACTATTCATATGATATTTTTGTTTTCAACTATTCGGAGACATCCTAAAACGAAAAACAAAACGAACGTTCTGTATTCTTATCCTCTCCTTTATCATTTTTGGCGGTGTAACGGAATAGTAAACAAGTGTACGAGTCATTTCATGTCAAAACATACAGGAGTTGCGGCAGTGACGTTTTTCAAGTTCACAATATCTAAATTGGTAATCACGAGAAACTAAATTAGGTTTTCATTTCGAACAGTTATCCAGATGTTCAATATTAAAATTTTAAAAAATTGGATGAGTCGATGTGTCATGACTTTAAGCCCAATATTTCAAATTCGTTTAAAGACGATGCTGTCCACTTGCGTTTATTTTAAAGCTAAAAGGTACCGTTAAACTAGTCAGTATGTAAATGTAAATTTAGTAACTTGAATTTTTCATATAAAATTTTGCGTAATGAAGGAAATTAATCCGTCCCATTAATAATATCGGTGCCCATTCTCCATAAAAGAACATCAATATTCAATATTTATTGATACATATATTCAAATTTTGCAGTATGTTTTAGAAAAAGCCTCAATCAGACATATAACGTGAGCCTTGTAACATATATGTAAAAACATTGTATGTAATTGTAACACTGTATGTAATGTGATCCTAAATAAGCAGTGGCAGTCAATGTAACTATAAACATTTATAGTAAGTATGGTGTACTATAAGTATACTAAAACTTACAGAATGTTAACAGTAGGGAAGTAAAGTTTCAAAATGGTAATCTTAATTACAGCATTAAACCAGAATCTAGCTGAACATTCTTCAATTTGATCACGTATTATTATGAATTTTTAAAAATGCAGAATCACAATAAATTCGAGAATAAGAGAAGTAGAAGACAGCTGAGAATAATACTACTTTAATAAATCGAAAAATAATTCAAAGGACACCATTATATAACCTGATATAAACTATCCGATATTTTGAATTGTTCTCCTCGCATGTATTCATGTATATGAAGTTCTACTGTAATAGTTTTTAAACGTAACTCTTACCTGTCAATAGAAATTGCCATTAGAGTAAACACACTGGCACATATAGTGAGTACTGCAACGAACTGGCAGATCTTGCAGTAGAGGGTGCCAAAAGGCCAATGACTGTTCAACATGTAGATGTAATTAAATGTCACATTCAATGTAGACACCATCGCATCTGCGATGCTCAAGTTCACCAAGAAATAATTTGTGACCGTACGCATCCTTTTGTGAGCCAAAACAATCCAAATTACTATAAGGTTGCCTCCAGTTGCTACGATGATCATACACGCGAACAATAATGTCCATATCATTTGTCTCCACCATGGAAGTATGAACTGATTTCTCAACTGCAGATCCGTCGTATTCGTGTTATTATAAAAAGTGTGATTCTCCATTAATAGTATGCTGCTCCACGGATTAGGAGTGGAATTCACATGAAGCTCCAGAATCTGCATTTTTCATTAAATATACTTTGCAACTGTTAATTTATAGTAGCGTTAGCAAGCTATTTCTTGTATTCTTATTTTATTATTATTTTATTTATTAACTTCATGACACCGATATTTTTTAGAATGATTACGTTGAATATAAATTTAATTTAATCAATATGATTTAAACATTTAAAGTACGTCATTTCTGATCACAGCGTTTACAGTTCAAAGATTCACACTCATGCAAAAGCACTTTAAAATTTACGATATCACACTGTTACATACCAGATCCCTGTCATTTATATATACAGATATGTATATATGTATGTATAATATATATGCATATATGTATGTATAATATATATGCATATATGTATGTATAATATATATGCATATATGTATATATGTATAACAATTGATTATATTTAATCGTTTTCCAATAATATAATTTCACTTCATAATTCTTTAAAAGCACTTTAGCACCATTCAAAAGTCATTAAAATTAACTTTTCAACGAATACTAATTGTACACTATGCTCGTTTCCATTCGCCGATTTGGTTGCAATGAACGTCAAGTTTGAGACAGTATCTAGGAAAACGTTTCATCAGTTCCGTATTGATACGGGCATACTGAAATTGACGTCATGCAGATTCTCTCTGTCCAGCAGGGGAAGGCTGACAGCTGGTATGGCTGATTCACCGACAACGCTTACTTCCACACTGCTTCATGCACGGACGCCTCTCAGGCTTCCACTCCACCGACTGCTCAGCCGCTGATCTATCAGATTTCGTACTGTTTTTCGAAATGACCTCCAGAAATTAATAAGATTTTCCCCAATATCAATATAATAATTTAAATCCTTCTATTTGCAACCATTATTTTCGGATTACTTTATTCTACTGCCTTCACGCATAAAATGGTACCACGTTATCGAGTTCATATTCCATTGTCGATAAATCCTTTGAACTTTATTTGCGTTTGAAAGGGTTGCGATTAGGGCTTTGGTTTGCTAAGGGATTCAATGTATTTATTTAATTTAGTTTTTCTAAATTTAGGTAGTAATATTACGAAGTTCGAATCTCTTGAATTTCGAATATTTTACATTATATTTCACTATCTGTCTGCAATTTTCAGGAACTGAAAGTATTTATTTCATTCAGTTACTTAAATTTGAGATCCTCTTCTTCTAGATTAACAGAATTTCAATATCCTTCCTCATAAATAATTTTAGCGAGTCCATTCTTTCCTTTCACGCCCAAGTCAAATTTAGCAGTCTGTACATGTATATACCCTTGTATTACGTTATCCTAGCATGAAAGTGACACCTTCCCCATTGTGTGTTTCCTTCTTTACGATCCCGAATTCCACGCGTAGTCACCTCCTACTCGAGGTTTTCAACTGGTAACGTTAAAAAACTATTTCCAAAATTTTATATGAATTACGGAGGCAAAATCTATAGGCATCTATTCTTTTGTTTATATCAAGTTCACTCAATATTCGTTAAAGACGGCGATAGCTCAAATAGGAGCTGTTATTTCGTTCACTTTCTTTATTCTTGCTTCTTCCACATTTTTGGATCTACTTTTTCTTGCTGTCGTAGCTTTTGAAAATGAATACTTCGCACAGTTTTCCATTTTTTGACGTTTTCCTTTTTATTTAAAAATTTGATGTTTATTGCTCTATAACTTTGGTTTTTCATTCAAAACAATATTGTCGTTAATTTTCTTTCTTTTCTGTGTAGCTGAGGAAGGGACTTGCCCATTCTAAAGTAAGTGTTTTTATTACTGCTGTTGGTCTTCAGGAGTTCCGTATGGTTTCTTAAGTACTTCAGGAGGTTTTCTTTATTTTCTATCAATCTTGAGACTTGCACACTTTAGAGAATATTTTTACAGTTCAGTAAGACACTCAAAACAATTCCTTAAGTATACGTTGCATTGTGTTTCTAGAAGAATATCGATTAGATCTTTAACAATTTAAGATCCTTGAATGATATTGCGTACGAATATCTGTAAAAGGACTATTTCTTTGTAGTCGAGTGACAAACGGTTTTGAGAACTGTTCCTTGTTATATGAATGAAGAAGCATCTCTGTGACGGTAAGGTTTCCTCACTTGCTTTCCACGACAGTATGACTACTCAGTAGTATGACACTGTTGACTGCAGTCCACGTTTCAGAATCGGACTCTCTCTTCTTTTTCAATTTGGTTGAACTGGGTTTCAGAACACTTTGTCACATTCGCAATTCTTTTGAGATATTCTTCCATTTGCACAAGTAGTCAGCCCTGAAACATAAATTACAAAGTACAGGAATGATACTTTTAAATTGGAATAAATTTTAGTCAGTATTCATTTTCTTAATTTATTCTATGATTTCATTAATTCGTAAGATATAATAGAGTGTATAGTACGAGAATGAAATATTATATTTTATGGAATATTAGAAATATTTAGCTTTGATTGGCATACATGAAATGTATTGATATAGTGTCACTATATCAGGCTCATGTACAACGTATCTAAGAAATAAATGTTGAGGATTGAGTAATGGTCCAGGAAGAAAGAGAGCTATATTGAATGTGTGAATATTTGGACATTTGATTCTCATCCAACCCACCCACTTCTATATTCTCGTGTTTACAGTATCTTTTATTATAAGACGACCTTTCTAGACATTTTTTGGATACTTGTACTACGAAATCTATGGAACCTTAACGGTGGCATCTTGCATGTACTTTATGATACTTGTAAGTTGGCCTGTTCAGCTGCGAACATAAACCTTTGCCGCGACTGAAGGAATTTTCCGGAACTCAAGTGGCTCGGCGCATAGACCACCATCAATAGCCCTGTACCTCGAAATACGCGTCAACGCAGGGCCCTTTTTTTGTCTGTCGATTCTAGCGTGAAGCGGTTCCAACGTAAACACGTGCTTCCCATAAACTACCCAACGATCTCGCATCGCATTCCGTAACGAATGAGAAGAACGGATCCTTTTTTCTTAACCGTCACCCCTCTCGCCGGGGTTCTCGGGAGATCTTAGCATATCGAATAAAGAGTCGAGTCGTGGATCTAGTGCGGTACAGATCGTGCGTCGGGCATTCGTCATTTTTTCGAACAAGTCCCTTTCTCCAGGCCGCGACGGTATAGATCGCCAGTAACGTCGCAACGTGCATACGACTAATGCCATCGCGCACCTGTGATACCCGAACTGTACACAACAGACATTACACAATATTGCGAGGAGACACTGAACTCCTCGTAGCTGGTGTTGCCTCTGGCACGCCCAAGGAATATCGCGCACCGCCTGTATTTTGTATCTTGGGCGAGTGAGACCCTGCACTCCTCGCTCGGATGGGCTCTATTAATTAGAGCCACTCGATTCACACTTCGGTGTTCGGAATCGCGCGGACACCAGTTCTCCGACTCACGTCGTGCTATCGTATACACAACATCGCGAGGAGACATTGCACTCCTCGCACGATATCGCAATCAATCGTAAGCAACACACGCACAACACATACACATAACCGCTCGCATTTTCACCGTTCATTGCGACAAATTAATGACATTTCAAGGGGTTTTTTATGCCGCAAGGCTTTTCCCCCTAATCGTATCGATCGAGCCAATAAATATTATTATCCTTTCAGCACAATTTAGTTTAATTTATTTACAAAATTCCCCTCCTCTTCAATCATATCACGATCAACACATTGAGCCACGAGATTTCTCCATGTTGGAGAGATTTGTGTGTCTCATTCCTACATTTGCTACATAACGTTTCGGACAACCACGCCAATACGTATGATTTATCTTTATAACTGCGTCGGAGACGCTAGGCCTCATCATTCACTCATCAACTTATTGTTATCATCCACATTTAAAAACTTGTCACTTATATTGCAGTAGGAAGAGCGAACCCCGCAATATTTGGTTGGGTTTAGATGACATCCTGTTAAAAACAAGGGAACTTTCCTTTTAACATCTGCAAATTCATAAAAAAGTTTGTAATGAGGAAAACAACTTTTCCTGTGTAGCGGCTGGCCGTACAAATGAAAGCAACATTTGGCGTGCAAACGGCTAGCATGGTTTATGACTTGCGCACCTGGAAAGCTATTTTTGAGGAAACCTTTTAGTTTCTTTCGGCGCATGTGTTTTCCAGTAAACTTTCTAGAACTGCCTCAATAGCGAATTGCGGGCGTCATAAACCAGGTATTTCCAGAAGGGACACGGCGCAAGGCCCGGCGGCCCGCGACCGGGCGAGATAGAATAACGGTCCCTGAAGGAAATTCCGCTGCGCTGCCAAATCTACGAAGCGACAAGGCACCCCCACCTATTCACCTCGCCCTTCCTAATGAAACGCGCTAAGGGCGCAAGGAAGAGGCGGTGAAAAGAGAAAAAAGAGCCCTGATTGGCAAACACCGAAATATGTAGGTGACCAATCAGGGAAAAGCAAAAAACAGACGCGCGACCAAAAATGACGAGTTAGTCAGTCTTGAGAAAACCGTCGCCTACGACTCGACTCGCGAAAGACAGCAAATAAAAGACTTAGATATATATCCACCGACATCTGTGATTATCATTTCGCGTGAATACGCAGATAGAAACATATCCCTTCACCTGAATTATTCCAGCCCGTCCACACCGAGTGAGTTTTCAAAGTGTTTTTAACTGTTTAATTTAATTTGTTAAAAGACTGGCGATTAATTCCGCCCCTTTTAACGTGGCTATTTAAAAGATCGATACCCCGTTTATTATTTTGGCCGTCGGTTTCTAGACGGCCGTTTATTAAAGGAAGGTACTTTTCTTGTTACAAGAATTCTCCTCTTTTCTTCGGTTTACTGCGCCTAGTGTGGCCTACCAAAACGGTTTGGCTGTGGCTAGAATGGAAAAATCACGTTGAGAAACACTGTTTTTGTTGTGATAGTGCGTGATTTAAACCTGCGTCTTTCCCCTCTCTCCAGGCAGCTACAATTCTGCTGGGGGGAGGAGTCACAGCTGAGTTGATGTATGTAAACATCGCAGTCGACTGTATTGTCAACGAATTCTGGCATGCCAAAGAATCGTTAATTGTGCAAGTTCAGATTTTAATATGCAATTCTGCACTGCGTTTGCACTGTTGCGAACTGCTCAATCGGATCGCCGCAGGTGCAGATTGTAAATTTCCACAAGGGGCTTTCGTGAGGCCGGAGAACCACGGCTACTAGTAAAAACACTTCGTGAAAAGGAGAATTGAAGGGCGTATAGAGGCCGCTATTCGTCCGACTTCTAACCCGACTCAAATGGTGCAGGCCGAGAGACTAGTTTGTTACAAATGTAGTTCTAGCCGCGTCAACCCGAGGGCACCAATCACCGGTTATCGAAGAATGGCTACCGGTTGCTTCAAAAAATTGACGCAATGTCAAGTCCGAATCAAGGTTTTACACCGATTCTTTAATAGGGCAGTAAATTCTGAATCACTGACGCATTTAAGGCGGTAGTCCCCAATGGCGGCCGGGCATGTCAGAGAGTTGACTTTACCGACAAAATGAGCCAAAAATATGGGTTTGCGGGGTTCGACTTTTCGTCCTCATATAAGAGAATTTTGGGTCGAAATACGGCTCATTCGAAAGAGGAAGCTTCAATGCAGTGCGCTCTGGTCGTCATTTGATCCGATTATGTTGATGCTCAATAATATGAGCATGGAAATGTGGAGCAAATATTTACAGCTTGACAGCCGCCGAATCTAAGCAATTTTCGTATACAAAGAGAATGTTCTCAATGAAATGAGGACCAGAGCGCACTGCGTTGAAGCCTCTCCTTTCAAATGAGCTATCGTTCGACGCAAAATCTTCTTATATAAGAACGAAAAGTCGAACCCCGCAAAAGCATGCTTTCCCGTGTGATTTCGCCATATTGATGATGATACAGAGCAAAAACGTGTAAACTTTAGTTCGGCTGTTCTCCGCGAGGAGGCACCTAATCGGAAAGACCCAATGAGAGTTGGCGCGAGTGTAGCAGCAGCTCGCTGTACTACTACACATTAAAGCCTGTCTATACGTGTATCGTCACGCTTTTCGCCACTGCAATAGCTCGCACCTCGTTATGTTTTGAGCACGGCAAGCGGCACCGCGATATGTTTATGCACAGAAAAACGAAACGAACGGCGCTGTCTTGTAGACGCAACGCGTCCCCCGCACACTTATAGACAGAGTACAATGTAGTTGGACAATAATTTGTTTTACATTTTGAAAAGTGATATATGGTAATATATGTTGAAAAATGTTTTCGAATTTTTTTGCTGCAAAACTTAGGTGTAAAAAATGAAAAATCTTATAAAAATTTGAAAAATGCATATTTCGTAGTAAAGTTGTAAGAGCACTACTTTTATACTTTTATCATAATAACACACTATTATCCCCAATTTTTTTTTGATTTTCTGAAAAAGTGCACCATGGTTCAAAAAATCAAAAACCAACTTTTTCAAGGTGTTTATAGCGAAAAAAGGACCGTTACTTCAAATTTTTATATGCCCGTTATGCAGTGAGTAGCGCACGCGATTTTTAATATTTCTACATTCGGAAGGAAAATACATAGCTACACGAAGGAAGTTACCAAACTCAAAAATTCTGAAACTCGGTGAACAAATAGTGTAGGTCCCCAGTAACACAAAGCTATTTTTCGTTACTGTTAATTTTCACTTTTAGGGAGTGAAATCAACCCCCAAAGTTTTAGTTTTTTTTTTATATTTTTGACTATAATATTGTAATGATAACGGATAGGACAAAACTTTAAAGGAGTATATGGTTGAGTTTTTTATGATCTACAGCCACACTGCGATAAAAGGTATGCTCATAGTGCAATATGTTTTAAATACTCAAATTCTCCGTTTTTTATTGCATAACGGTATATGATAGAAATGGTTATATTATATAACAAAAAGTATTCATTTTGAACGATGTAACGGAGTATAAAATAAAATCATTTTTTTTGTTTACGTCGTTGTTAAAAACAATTAATTACTGTTATTCGAATATGCCTACGTTTTTGTTCGACTCATCACTGTGTTTGTACTTTTCAGCATAAAGTAGGTGTGTTCTATCATATTTGAAGGTCTAGTATATATTTCATTTTGAAAGATTTACTTAAAAAAATTTATTGCTCGTGTATATGGAACTATTTGCAACGCTTGTTCTCGGGTGATTATTCGGAACCATCACGATCAGGATCTCCCTCTCAAACGAGCAGAAAGCTCTTCACCCATACTGAACATGTATATGTATGTTCAGAAAATGTTTGCATTAACTAGCTAAAGAAATATGTAAGAAAGAAAGCAATATTTGATATGTGGGAGAGGCTGATCGCGATAATCACTCGAGAATAGGCGTTTTTGCAATATATTTCATGTACACGTGTAATACAATTTTTTATATAAACTTTTAAGTATAGAATACATATTCGACCATGAAGTATAATAGAAAATTCATATTTTGGCGTGAAAAATGCAAATAGAATGAAGAATCGACCAAAAACATATCAAGATGCGTATAACGGTAATTAATTGTTTTTAACAACGACGCAAACAAAAAAATTATTTCATTTTATATTTCGTTAAATCGCTCAGAATAGAAACTATTTAGTATATAATAATCATTTCTATAATATACCGGTATGCACAAATACAAATAATTTGTTTCTTTAAAACAAATTGGACGATAGGGATAACTTTTATTGCTGCAGGGTTGTAGATTATAAGAAAACTGAATAATTTATTCTTTTGAAGTTTTGTCCTATCTCTCACCATTATAAAGTTATACTGAGAAAACTAAGAAATGCTAAAACTTTGGGGATTGATTTCACCCCCTAAAAATGAAAATTAACACCGACGAAAGATAGATTAGTATTACTGGGTCCTACAGTACTTACTTGTGCATCGAGTTTCAGAATTTTTAAGTTCGATGACTTTCCTTATCGTTTATCTGAAGCTATTTCACATGCCTATATTTCGAAGTTAGAAAATTGATTTCAATGGTTACATTGGCAGAGTGACTATGGTGTCAAACTGTAAAACACGTACTAAATATTTTGGTCATAAGTTCGTGCCTTGCACAAGCGCAATTTTTTTCTCTTACATTTTTTTCAATCCTTAACTATACAATATGCAAATACGTAACAATGATTTAAAAACATGTGAAAGATATTTTAAAAATATGTTACTCTGAAGTATACACAGAAATAATTTAGGAGCATATTTTACGCAATCGTTTCTGTAGCCACGAATTCTTCTACTTATGGGTATTACTTCGCATTTCCTAGATCAAATATATATATGAAATGACACGATGCATGTTTACTTCAAGTCAACTCCATTTATTACTGATAAGTACTATTGAATTAAAGTTTATTTATTTATTAGGTGTCGAAGAATCTAAATAATTATTTAATTAACAAGGTAAATGCGTAGTAAAACTGCAGAAGGAAACAATATTATCATGTAGTCAAGAATTGAAAAAAAACCTTAGAAAAAAAATTTAACTTGTGTGTGGCGAGAACTTGCAACCAAACCATTTCGTGTGGACTTCACAGTCGAACCATAAACCGCTGTCGTGCAATCATTGCGACGAATTGTCACGGCGGCAACGCGGTAACACCGCCGTTGATTCATGGCAACGCTGCTGCCTTGAGACGATTTCCCCCCTTGCCCCGCTATTACACAATAAACAGCTGCGTATTACTTTACGCATTCGTGAAGGAAAACAGTAGTGGCTCCGCCTCGTATTCGTCAGGAAGCCACATGCTTGTAGGTAATGATCACCCTGTAACGAAATCTACCATGCCTACGTAATCTGTGACGTCACGCGAGGGGACTACCGCCTTATGGCGTGACGTCACAGATTACGTAGGCATGGTAGATTTCGTTACAGGGTGATCATTACCTACAAGCATGTGGCTTCCTGACGAATACGAGGCGGAGCCACTACTGTTTTCCTTCACGAATGCGTAAAGTAATACGCAGCTATTTATTGTGTAATAGCGGGGCAAGGGGGGAAATCGTCTCAAGGCAGCAGCGTTGCCATGAATCAACGGCGGTGTTACCGCGTTGCCGCCGTGACAATTCGTCGCAATGATTGCACGACAGCGGTTTATGGTTCGACTGTGAAGTCCACACGAAATGGTTTGGTTGCAAGTTCTCGCCACACACAAGTTAAATTTTTTTTCTAAGATTTTTTTTCAATTCTTGACTACATGATAATATTGTTTCCTTCTGCAGTTTTACTACGCATTTACCTTGTTAATTAAATAATTATTTAGATTCTTCGACACCTAATAAATAAATAAACTTTAATTCAATAGTACTTATCAGTAATAAATGGAGTTGACTTGAAGTAAACATGCATCGTGTCATTTCATATATATATTTGATCTAGGAAATGCGAAGTAATACCCATAAGTAGAAGAATTCGTGGCTACAGAAACGATTGCGTAAAATATGCTCCTAAATTATTTCTGTGTATACTTCAGAGTAACATATTTTTAAAATATCTTTCACATGTTTTTAAATTATTGTTACGTATTTGCATATTGTATAGTTAAGGATTGAAAAAAATGTAAGAGAAAAAAATTGCGCTTGTGCAAGGCACGAACTTATGACCAAAATATTTAGTACGTGTTTTACAGTTTGACACCATAGTCACTCTGCCAATGTAACCATTGAAATCAATTTTCTAACTTCGAAATATAGGCATGTGAAATAGCTTCAGATAAACGATAAGGAAAGTCATCGAACTTAAAAATTCTGAAACTCGATGCACAAGTAAGTACTGTAGGACCCAGTAATACTAATCTATCTTTCGTCGGTGTTAATTTTCATTTTTAGGGGGTGAAATCAATCCCCAAAGTTTTAGCATTTCTTAGTTTTCTCAGTATAACTTTATAATGGTGAGAGATAGGACAAAACTTCAAAAGAATAAATTATTCAGTTTTCTTATAATCTACAACCCTGCAGCAATAAAAGTTATCCCTATCGTCCAATTTGTTTTAAAGAAACAAATTATTTGTATTTGTGCATACCGGTATATTATAGAAATGATTATTATATACTAAATAGTTTCTATTCTGAGCGATTTAACGAGATATAAAATGAAATAATTTTTTTGTTTGCGTCGTTGTTAAAAACAATTAATTACCGTTATACGCATCTTGATATGTTTTTGGTCGATTCTTCATTCTATTTGCATTTTTCACGCCAAAATATGAATTTTCTATTATACTTCATGGTCGAATATGTATTCTATACTTAAAAGTTTATATAAAAAATTGTATTACACGTGTACATGAAATATATTGCAAAAACGCCTATTCTCGAGTGATTATCGCGATCAGCCTCTCCCACATATCAAATATTGCTTTCTTTCTTACATATTTCTTTAGCTAGTTAATGCAAACATTTTCTGAACATACATATACATGTTCAGTATGGGTGAAGAGCTTTCTGCTCGTTTGAGAGGGAGATCCTGATCGTGATGGTTCCGAATAATCACCCGAGAACAAGCGTTGCAAATAGTTCCATATACACGAGCAATAAATTTTTTTAAGTAAATCTTTCAAAATGAAATATATACTAGACCTTCAAATATGATAGAACACACCTACTTTATGCTGAAAAGTACAAACACAGTGATGAGTCGAACAAAAACGTAGGCATATTCGAATAACAGTAATTAATTGTTTTTAACAACGACGTAAACAAAAAAAATGATTTTATTTTATACTCCGTTACATCGTTCAAAATGAATACTTTTTGTTATATAATATAACCATTTCTATCATTTACCGTTATGCAATAAAAAACGGAGAATTTGAGTATTTAAAACATATTGCACTATGAGCATACCTTTTATCGCAGTGGGGTTGTAGAGCATAGAAAACTGAACCATATACCCCTTTAAAGTTTTGTCCTATCCGATATCATTACAAAATTATAGTCAAAAATATAAAAAAAAAACTAAAACTTTGGGGGTTGATTTCACTCCCTAAAAGTGAAAACTAACATTAACGAAAAATAGCTTTGTGTTACTGGGGACCTACACTATTTGTTTACCGAGTTTCAGAATTTTTGAGTTTGGTAACTTCCTTCGTGTAGCTGCAACTATTTCTGTTTATGTATTTTCCTTCCGAATGTAGAAGTATTAAAAATCACGTGCGCTACTCACTGCATAACGGGCATATAAAAATTTGAAGTAACAGTCCTTTTTTCGCGTTAAACACCTTGAAAAAGTTGGTTTTTGATTTTTTGAACCACGGTGCACTTTTTCAGAAATTCAAAAAAAAATTGGGGATAATAGTGTGTTATTATGATAAAAGTATAAAAGTAGTGCTCTTACAACTTTACTACGAAATATGGATTTTTCAAATTTTTATAAGATTTTTCATTTTTTACACCTAAGTTTTGCAGCAAAAAAATTCGAAAACATTCGTCAACATATATTATCATATATCACATTTCAAAATGTAAAAAAAATGATTGTACAACTACATTGTACTGTCTATAAGTGGGCGGGGGACGCGTTGCGTCTACAAGGCAGCGCCGTTCGTTTCGTTTTCCTGTGCATATACATATCGCGGTGCCGCTTGCCGGGCTCAAAACAAAACGAGGTGCGAGCTATTGCAGTGGCGAAAAGCGTGATGACACACGTATAGACAGGCTTTAATGCGCAGTAGTACAGCGAGCTGCTGCTACACTCGCGCCAACTCTCATTGGGTCTTTCCGATTAGGTGCCTCCTCGCGGAGAACAGCCGAACTAAAGTTTACACGTTTTTGCTCTGTATCATCATCAATATGGCGAAATCACACGGGAAAGCATGCTTTTGCGGGGTTCGACTTTTCGTTCTTATATTAGAAGATTTTGCGTCAAACGATAGCTCATTTGAAAGGGAAGGCTTCTACGCAGTGCGCTCTGGTCCTCATTTCATTGAGAACATTCTCTTTGTATACGAAAATTGCTTAGATTCGGCGACTGTCTAGCTGTAAATATTTGCTCCACATTTCCACGCTCATATTATTGAGCATCAACATAATCGGATCAAATGACGACCAGAGCGCACTGCATTGGAGCTTCCTCTTTCGAATGAGCCGTATTTCGACCCAAAATTCTCTTATATGAGGACGAAAAGTCGAACCCCGCAAACCCATATTTTTGGCTCATTTTGCCGGTAAAGTCAACTCTGTGACATGCCTGGCCGCCATTGGGGACTACCGCCTTAAACGGTGATTCGAAAAACGGACAGCCTCGATTGAAAAATGGACTGTGCGTGATGTTAACCATTCAGGACATGTTTAAGAAATCGCTGGTGTAAGCAGAGAGATTAAAAAAATTTGAGTAAGATGGGATTGAACTCTCGCGATGTAACAACCCCTTTCTGTTACATAGAAATAAAGAGAATTTTTCGTTACCCAGTTGTGTGTCATCTAGACGAACTCATCTACCTTTTCCCCACGAATTGTATATTATAATTAATTACATTATATTTCATATCATTATAGAGCCCGGCTCTGTACTTTTTTAAAAACAATTCGTTCTTGTAATTTCTTAGAACAACCATCCGACAAATCTTAAGTAAAAATGGCGCCAATTATATCGTGTTTAATCTAGTTTTAATCTCAAAATTGCACTGCATTTACACGTCGACACATGGGCATTCAAAGTTTCTTCGAATGCCTGGGTCCTCATTCTCTTTCTGTTTTTCACTACGCTAGCAAATTTTAAAAGAGACTCGGGTTTCATGTTCCCAGCAGTTAAATGCTTACGGTCGATCCGGAGTCAGATTACATACAATGTCTTTGAATGAGTATATACATATACTGTCGCACTAAGTTACTAGCATGTACAGTGTGCTTAATCTATTACTAGCCAGCGATTTTTTCGAAAATTATTGTGATTAGAAAAACAGAAAGGCGGAGATAGGTTTACAATTTTTTATGGCCAATAGGCGTGTATATCAACTTTGCATATTTACATTATTTTTCGAGACAAAAGGTGACCTCAAATTTTTTAAATGGGATGTCATATATTTCATGTGCTTTGTGATAACGTATGTCAAGATGAGTTCATCCACTCATCTATATATTATACGATGACCTTTGAGGTCATTATAAGACCAGAAATGAAAGACAGGTTTTGAATGCACCATAACATTATGTTTACGCATGTTTCCACTTGATATGGCTTAACCCATCAATGTGACTGACAATGAGTAACGTGTTGTGAATTTTTATCAAAGTATTTAGATTCGCATCTATTAGTACTGAACAATTTAAGTTCTACGTTCTAAACCGTTTCATGATACTCTACACGAAAATCGTATTGATATTCAGTTGAAGAAAAAACAGGTATGACACGCATTCATGTCGAATGCAGTGGAGATATTTGACTGAGTAAAGTTCGATATCAAGAAGAGTATCTGGATAGAGTACATTCAAGTGGAAATACATTTGTTTTAATTGCAAGACATTTGGAGGAATCGGGATCTGTGCAAAATAAATGTCACAACCGGAGCGCCCTTCATTCTAAAAATAAAGAACTAGATGTCCTTTTACAATTTGAAGGAAATCCGAACACTTCCGTAAGAAAAACAGCGTCTGCATGCAATATTACAGCCCATTCATTAAATTTTGGAAGCACATAATTACAGGCCTTTTAGATACCGTACAGTACAAGGACTGGAAAAAGTGATCTTTCGCGTCGGGTTGAATTTTGCAATTGGTTCCTTATGAATAACGGAAGTGACAAGAATTTTTACAAATATATTCTTTGGAAAGACAAATCAAGTTTCGACAATAATATGATGAGCAACAGTCGCTAGCACAGATGTGATGTACTGAAAATCCAAGCAAAAAGAGAAACTAACGGTCAAGTAAAATTTCGTATAAATTTGTGGTGTGGTATAATTCGAAGGTCCTAATAATAATTAGGGTCTTATTTTTATAATGATACATTAATTGGAAGTAAATATCTAAAATTTCCGAATACACAATTTGGAAACTATTGGGAAGAACTACTACTGTTTGTTACACGAAATATGCATGTCCAACATGATGAAGCATCACCATATAATTACACAATTGTCAAAAATTGTGCGTAAAATTTTCATTTTATCGAGAATTCTTTTTAAGATCTTTAATATATCGCTCTGCACTGGTCTCTTCCCTTCGCTTTGGAAAACTTGTTTGGTTAGACCCATCTTCAAAGGTGGGGATCCATCCGATATCACTAATTATAGACCAATTAGCATTCAGAACACTTTCTCGAAAATCTTTGAAGGTATTGTCACTAAAAAACTTTCTTTTCTGTGTAAACTTGTTTTAATTAAAGAACAGCATGGCTTTACGTCGGGAAAATCTACTGAAACAAACCTTGTTTTGTACCAACATTACCTTTCAAATTCTGTTGAGCAAAGATTGCAGGTTGACGTTATTTATACTGATTTTAAGAAGGCCTTTGACTCTGTTAATCATTCTATCCTTCTTGCTAAATTGTTCGCGTATGGTATCTCAGGTAATCTGCTTGCTTGGATTGGTAGCTTCATATCTTCTAGAACTCAGATTGTTAAATTTAATAATTCTTTTTCTTATCCTTTTAATGTTACTTCTGGAGTTCCTCAAGGTTCCCATCTTGGTCCATTACTTTTTAACCTTTTTATTAATGACATTAACAAATGCTTTCTTTACTCTTATTTTTTGCTTTATGCGGATGATTTAAAATTTTATCATGCTATTGAGGACTGCTCCAGTATGGAACTTATTCAACGCGATCTTGACAATCTTATTACTTGGTGTCAATATAACAAAATCAGTCTCAATATATCAAAATGCTCCACGATCCGATTCTCACTCTCAAAAACTTTCCTTACTTACAATTACGCCATAAATGATACTATTTTGAATTCTGTTACGGAAATTCGTGATCTTGGTGTCATTTTTTCCTCCGATCTTTCTTTTTCTAAGCATATCTTAGTTTCGTCTAGCGCAGCTTTCCGTACTCTTGGCTTCATTCATAGGGTCGCCAAGTGCTTTAAAAATGTTAATACGCTTAAAATTTTGTATTGCTCCTTAGTTCGCTCTCGTTTGGAGTATTGTGCGATTGTTTGGTCACCCCATCATCGCTATCTCTGCTCCAAACTTGAAAGCGTTCAACATAATTTTTTGCGTTTGGTCTCTCGTAAACTAAATTGTAATATGTCCCGCCTTGATCATAACTACTCGCCTATATTATCCGTTCTTAACATAATGTCTCTCGAACGTCGCAGAATTGTTTTTGACCTTATCTTTGAGTTTAAAATACTTAATGGTCTTTCACGCTGTCCGGATATTTTATCAAAATTTTATTTAAATACATCTCGGCCATCTCTTAGACACCATCTTATTTTACGAACGGAAGCTCATAGGACGGTTTATGGTCAGTTTAATTGTCTCAATAGAATTTTTATTAATGTTAATCAATTTTGCTCTTCTTTAGATTTCTCTTCTTCTCTTATCACTTTTAGACACAATGCTTTGCTTTCTCTTTCCTCCTATGACTTATCTTTTTAATTTTTTCTTTTCTGTTTCTTTTTTCTTTTCTTTTTTGTAATATTTTTCTTTCTTTTTTTTTTCTGTAATACTTTATTTTTCTATGCTTGTACTTTTTGTTTACCAAAGGGTCAAAACCCGTAAAATAAATAAATAAATAAATAAATAAATAAAATAAAAAAATTATCTTAACAGTAAGTTTGGAAATACATGGATCGGCATAGACGGACCAGTAAGATGGCCCGGAAGATCTCCAAATCTGACTCCTTTGAATCCTTCTTTAGGGGGAACTCTGAAATGTGTTGTTTACGATACACCTTTCACAGATTTAAATGATTTAAAAACTAAAATACAACAAGCATATATATCGGTACTTCGTATAATAATAGTGGAAGCAATAAAAATGTCACTCGTGTAAGTTAAATATATGTTCTGGCACAGGGAAATCATATTGAGCATGTTTTATAAATTTATTGATACGGATTTGTTATGAACATAGTATTATGAAACAGTCAAAATATTTCTTTCATTTCTGATTCTGTAATGACCTCGAAGGTCATCGTCCAGTACATGGATGAACATGTCTTGACACGTGATATCATATAGCAGAAACAAGTATATGATATTCCATTTAAAAAATTGGTTACCTTCATCTCTCGAAAAATAATGTATATATGCAAAATTGATATACACTGTCCTACTGGTCTTAAAAACTGTAAAAACTGCCTCTTGTTTCAGTTTTTTCGAGCCACAATAGTTTCTGAAAAAATCGCTAGGCAGTAGTTTTAAGGAGCCTAGGTTGCCGATTAAGATGAAATTTAAAGGAGTGGGGAAGAGGGATGAGTAAACACCAAATTTCAATGATGGGTCTTTAATGGTTTCCAAGATATGAATTAGAATAATCCATTGGATTTTGCTGATAAGTGTACACACGTTTGTGCCAGCGCCTGAGTAAGCCTGCATGATGCCGTGGCAGCGCATGCGTGCATCTACTTAAACCTAAAGCTGCCACTGCAGTATAACTAAAATTTGCATTTTCATGTATTTTCTAGTAAAATGTCAAAAACATACTTCCTCGCGGATTTGATCGGATATGAAAAAGCTAACGGCTCATAAGGGGGTGAATTGTTGATTATGATTGATAAATAAACTTAAATTAAATTATAATATAATGTAACGAAGTTTATTTCTAGAATAGATGCTAGGCCGGGTTAGGGTTAGGGCTTGTTGTGTGGTGAAGGGATGCAAGGGGATGGGTAAGAGCCCCACACTACACTTGCCGTTTCCCCGGACGGTGAGGGTGTCTGGTTGCAGATTTCCACCGATAAAAACAAAAAAGAGAAAAGGTGCAAGGGGATGGGGTACAGACGGAGAGCCAGAGCCCCTCCACGATATTTCTCTTTTAAACGCTAAACATCGGTTTGCAGGCACCAATGTTACCGATATTGATAAATATAAAAAAATTCAAACTAGTTCACTCGTTAGATATTTTCGCTCCTGTGTTTACAGAAACAGCAGGATGGCAAGGTCTACGTGTCTATGGGAACAGTAGCCAATTGACTCCCGCAGACCTATGCAACCACTGACACAAGCATCCACGTATAGGCAAAATTCAATACGTTATTCTAATTAATATTTTAGAAACTATTAAAGACCCGTCATTGAAATGAGGCATTTAAGGTTTACTCATCCATCCCCCCCCCCCCCCCCTGGTCACATATTTCATCTTTACCGGCGACCTGGGTTCTTTGGAACTTTATCGAATCGCTGGCTAGTAATAGAGTACACACCTTGAATATATACATACATATATACATGCATATACAGGGTGTCCCGTAACTGGTGTGTACAAGCAAGTAGGGGGTGATTCTACGTGAAAAATTGAATCGAAAATTTAGAATAAAATTTTTTCATATGACGCTTTATTTACGAAAAAAATGAGTTTGAAAATTTGTCGAGTACGGGTGCACTTGGACCAGATGCTCTTTGAATGACCCTTCGGTCGGGATGGCAACGATTAGGGTACCGATCTCTGTCAGACCTAGCCGCCGCCGAAGCATTACCACCACATGCACGCAAAGCGGGAATCATATCAGTATACTCCCGATTGCTATAAGTTGCCATGCTCACAGTAATTCGGAAACTGAAGGTCCTGTCCGATAAGCATAAGAAGAAAGTAAAATCGATGTAAGAGATATCATCATGTTGACAATGTTTGTAAACATTGCAAGAAGCACGGAAGTACTCTCCTACTCGGCACAGTAAGGTAGTAAAATCCGTCGAACTGAAGCTGGTCCAAGTGCACGCGTACTCGACAAATTTTCAAACTCATTTTTTTCGTAAATAAAGCGTCATATGAAAAAATTTTATTGTAAATTTTCGATTCAATTTTTCACGTAGAATCACCCCCTACTCGCTTGTACTACCAGTTACGGGACACCCTGTATATACATACATATATGTATACAGGGCGGTCCATGCTACGTGTGCACCGCTATAACTTTCAAAATATGCGTTGTACGAAAGAATATTATATACAAAAGTTACATGGTTTAAAAGGGTACACTATGTAGTGCGTTAATTTTGTTATGGGTGGAGGCATTTCGGAGATTTGAAGGTCAACTTTGTTTTTTTTAAGCGGAATACTATATTTTTTATACCAAAATATGGTAGAGTATCGAATTGTAAGTAAAAAAAAGTATTGACCGTTATTAGCCCTAAACCTAATAGCTAACGAGTAATTTCACTTTATTACTTGAAAATTGTCTTCACGTAATATCAAGTTAGAGATTCAACCTTATATCACAGATTTCCGCAGGACAGCGATGTTTCCGTGACAGTGTTTATCAACACAACAACATCTATCATGATTCGCAATCTTCTACATTTTGGTAATCCTGTATTGAAGTTGACTTCGGTGTTTGTGTGTAATTACCAAGCAGATAAAAGTAAAATTGAAATTTTGTAATAGCGAAAAAGTTGATATGCTTTTAGTTTATGGTGAGTGCCATAAAAATGCAATAAGAGCCAAAACCATGTATGCCGAAAGGTATCCTGAACAGCCATCTTGAGCCACATTAGAGAGAATGTGTAAATCGCTTCGACGAACCGGAAGTTTTAATGTTACTAAACGTAACGTAACGAAAACTGCTACTTCTGATGCAAATACTATTGCGGTCCTAGCAGCGGTAACAGGAAATCCCCGTATTAGTACACGGCAGATTTCACGAGGATTTGGAATTAGCAAAACAAGTGTACTACGAGTTCTTCATAATGAAAAACATCATCCCTATCACCTAGTACTTCATCAGGAGCTCCATGGAACGGATTGTGAAAACCGCGTTCGGTTCTGTCAGTGGTTCCTGCATCAAATGAACAGTGATAATTTTTTTTTACAAAAACATTTGTTCACTGATGAAGCAATGTTTATTAATCGCAGGCAGATTAATTTGAAAAATATGCATTATTGGGCACTAAAAAATCCTCACTGGATGAGAGAAGTCGACCACCAACGTCAATGGAGCGTTAATGTGTGGTGTGGAATACTGGGCAACCAATTGATTGGGCCATATTTATTAATGATCGACTAACAGGACAAAAATATGCTAACTTTTTGAATGGCACTTTACCATCTTTATTGCAAAGTGTACCTTTAAATATCCGTACACAAATCTGGTATCAACATGATAGTTGTCCTGCACATTACGCACGTAATGTAAGGCAAGTACTGGATAGAAAATTTCACAATCGATGGATCGGTCGTGGTGGACAATTTCTGTGGCCTTCACGCTCACCAGACCTTACTCCTTTAGACTATTTTTTATTAGTTAATAGATTGCATCACTGTATTAATACCAATGGATATCACTTTGAACACTTACATTAGTTGCGTTAAGCCACTAGGTCACTTATATTAGTAAACACTGTCACGTAAACATCGCTGTCCTGCGGAAATCTGTGATATAAGGATGAATCTCCAACTTGATATTACGTGAAGAAAATTTTCAAGTAATAAAGTGAAATTACTCGTTAGCTGATAGGTTTAGGGCTAATAACGGTCAATACTTTTTTACTTACAATTCGATAGTCTACCATATTTTGGTATAAAAAATATAGTATTCTGTTTAAAAAAACAAAGTTGACCTTCAAATCTCCGACATGCCTTCACCTATAAAAAAGTCAACGCACTACATAGTCTATCCTTTTAAACCATGTAACTTTTGTATATAACATTCTTTCGTGCAACGCATATTTTGGAAGTTATAACGGCGCACACGCTGCGTGGACCACCCTGTATATACTTGATTAAACAACTTACAAGTTAGTGCCTGTCGCGTCGAACGAGACAGACGTATCGTAACAGTGCCCAGAAAGTAAACAGTATGTAATGGTATTGGTTCACAGCAATAGGCGGCCAACCACTAAAAGCGAGTATATTACCATCATGGCCCGTCTAATGCTATCGATTAAAATAATTACTGAAGGTTCAGACTTAGCTATACAGGATATAGATATGAAACAAGCAACCCATAAAGAAAATCCAAAGGGAAATACTGAGTGGACACAAGTTTTCCTAGGGAAAAAGCGAAATGTTTCTCCACATAAACTCGGCGCTATCACTCAGGATAACGGCATTCGAGAACAACAATGGTTACCAGCCATTCAAATAACGAACACATTTGATCTGCTTACACAAGAAGGAGAAACATACTCGAAAAACATAAATAAAACACAAACTATAAAGCCACCGCCTATATACGTTGATGCACAAGTTATAGAGCCCCTAATGCAACTTCTAAATAATATCGCAGATAATGACAACTATAATATCAAACAAATCAATCTTAATCAAGTAAAAATACTATTCTTCCACGGAAAGAAGGCACAGCGTATTTAAATTCCGATTCTTGTTGCAGTCTGCTGACTCGCCTACGAACACAGGCAGTGACCACCGTTGATCTTTGTCATCGTCTTTGGCGAATAGCGATCACTGCCTGTGTTCGTAGGCGACTTAGCGGATTGCAACAAGAGCGGGAATGTAAATACGCTGTGCCTCCTGTCCGTCGAAGAATAGTACAAACTAATACTCCAGACGTATTCCGCATTGTAATCAAAGCACTAAAGGACAAAAATGTAGGATACCACACATACCAAATTAAATTTGAAAGAAGCTAGAAAATTGTTATCGGACGACTCCACCCACGAACAAACATCAATAGCATAATAGAAGAATTAGAAAAGCTCCAACACCAGGTAAAAACGATCAATAACATGACGAAATTTGATACAAAACAACCTCTGCCATTATTCCTAGTTGAACTCGAATCCAAAACCAATAACACTGAAATCTTTAACATTAAGGAAATATTAAACACTATAGTAACAGTGGTACCACCACGCTACGAAAGGGACATACTATAGTACATGAGATACCAAAAAATTTTCCATGCAGAGAATTACTGCAACAGATCTCCGGTATGCGTTAAATGTACTCAAAACCATTTAACAGGCGATCGTCCGCAGGGTGGGGAAATAGAAAAGGTAAAATGGTACAACTGTAATGGAAATCACCCTGCTAGTTACAAAGGCTGTGAGGTAAGAAAACAGTCACACAAAAAGCTTTATCCACGATTAAGAGACAGATATCATAACCGCAAATCATTTCACACACACAACACGAAACCTAGAAGAAATACATACTATCGCAGTATGCACAAACTATAATAACATGCACACAGTAAAAGGCAATGCATTTACTAATGTAACTCAAAACTCCCATTCATCGGTAAAACAAATCGTTAAAAAAAAGATAAGAATGAATCTGTGGCGGCTCTCCTGTACCTACCACTAGAGGGATATACGAAATAGGACTTTCTCGAAAGCACTCGCTCCAACTACCTCGTCCATATATATACCGCCTTTAACCTTCATTTCAATATCCCAACGTCTAAGGCAGGGCCTGCTAGGTAGCCTTACTGATGAGTCCACTAGCAGGCCCAGGACGAAACCCAACACCCTTCCTTTTTCCTATCCTATCCCCTCTCTACAGCTCCACAAGTGGTGACAGCAACAAGGAACACAACAACAGCAGCCTTCCACGGAGGAACAACGAACCAGCCAGCACAGAGGATACACGTCGTCAACTACCTAGGCCAGCAGAAACTACCACTACGCAGCAATCCGACGGACTTGGATAACAGCCCCTCTACATAGCCGGGTCTCGTGACCCCTCTCCTAGGGTGGCCCAGCATTCGAGTACTACGACCACGCCGCCGGTCCCAGCAGATCGCAGCATTCACGTCAGGATCTACAACGCTGATCACTGGGATGTCTTAGGCGCAGCTCCGAGTCTTTCCTCAACGTGGCTATGATAGGACAGCAGATGTACACGACTGCTTTCGCGGCCTCTCACGCGCTCGCCTCAATTCATGGCTTCAGAGCAACGCGTACCCGCAGCATCAAAAAGCAGCTATACAGGCACTTATGTATCTCGGGTCCAACATCCACCGTCGCAGACACGGCCTCACGACGCATCAACTTCGACCATCGAAGGGATTATTAACCGCTGGAATCAACATATCGTTCATAACTGGCAGGGGGGTGATGTGGCGGCTCTCCTGCACCTGCCACTAGAGGGACATACGAAATAGGACTTTCTCGAAAGCACTCGCTCCAACTACCTCGTCCATATATATACCGCCTTTAACCTTCCTTCCAATATCCCAACGTCTAAGGCGGGGCCTGCTAGGTAGCCTTACTGATGAGTCCACTAGCAGGCTCAGGACGAAACGCAACACCCTTCCTTTTTCCTATCCTATCCCCTCTCCACAGCTCCACAAATCTAGTGAAACTAAAGAGCTTCTTAATCAGTCCATAAAAAACACAGAAATGATAACCGCAATGATAATGGAACTAAACTCACTCTTAAAACAGCAAATACAACAAACTACAACCATGTTACAAATACTTACTACTACTCTAACAAGCAAATAAAATATAGCAATGGACAATTTAAATATAACAGCTTGGAATGCTAACGAGCTACAAACAATAATTCACGAAACACGAACATTTCTATACCATAACAAAATAGACATACTACTTGTTTCCGAAACACATTGTACTACAAAAAGCTACATAAATGTACCCCTCTACACTGTCTGTTTAACAAATCACCCTTCGGGTAATGCCCACGGAGGGTCAGCGATAATAATCAAGAACGAAGGAAATCACTACCTTCACAGTTGCTACAAATGAGAATTTATAGAAGCTGCAACTATCACTGTACAAACAAGAACTAACTCTATACAAATGTCAGCACTCTACGTATCTCCTAGACATAAAATAACTTATGACTAATGGAAAGAATACTTCACTCTACTAGGAGATAAGTTTACAGCAGCCGATGACTACAACGCAAAAAATCCTTATTCAAGCGTAAGAACTACTATTCCTAGAGGAAGATTGCTCCAGTTATTTATTAAAACCAATAACCGCAACGTGCTATCAACTGGTGAGCCAACCCACTGGCCAGTGGACACAAATATAATACCTGACATTCTGGACTTGGCAGTAACAAAAGGTATAAACCTAAACAAGTTGAAAATAACGGGAAGCCTAGAAATCAATTCCGACCATACTCCAATAATTACAGAATACTTTCGCCAGCCAACTTTCTACGAAACATCTACTTCATCCTCTAATAAAACGACTAATTGGAGACTGTTCAAAGAAATCCTGGAAGATAGCATCAACTGTAGCATACGACTCAAGACACCGCAAGGTATTGAGCAGGCAGTAAGCCACTTAACGCAATTAATACAGTAAACAACGACAAGTGCTACGAATAACGCAACAACAAATAAACAAACAATAACAATACTACGAGAATTTCTCGAAAAAATTACAGATAAAAGAAAGGCAACTAAATTGGCAAAAATGCAGAACATCGATTAACAAAAGAAGACTTAACAAACTAACAAAAGAGGTAAAAATTGCCATAATAGAACATGACAATACTGACTTTTCTAAATATTTTAATTCACCCTCACAAGATGCAGATGCTAATTACACACTATGGAAAGCCACAAAAAAATTAGCAAGCCAACTAAAGCAATTTTAACAATTAAAACACCAAATGGAACTTAGACAAAAAGCAATCGAGAGCAAGCCGAAGCACTTGCTGAACATCTCTGTGAAACATTCACACCCCATGAGGGAAAAACTTACGATCCAGAACATTACAACTAAACGAATACAAATAATAATGATTCAACTAATGACGACTACGTAATACTACAAACAGCTGCAAGCGAAGTTAATAAAATCATAAACGAGTTAAATATTACCAAATCACTAGGAATTGACTTAATCAATGGCAAAATCATAAAGGAGCTGCCATCAATAGCAGTAAGAATGCTTACGATACTATTTAACGTAGCGTTAAGACTACGGTACTTCCCAAGCGTCGGGAAGTATGCAGAAATTACCATGCTACATAAACCAGATAAGGACTCCCATCAACCTGCCTACTACAGACCGATATCAGTACTACCTGTTTGCGAAAATAGTGGAACAAATATTTTTAGCAAGAATCAAACCTATAATAGAAGTTAAAAAATTAATACCCGAACACAAACTCGGATTTAGGAACAAACATGGAACTATTGAACAAGTACACAGAATAATAAACGAAATCAATAAAACTCTAGAGGACAAATAATATTGCACAGCAATTTTCATGGACATTGAAAATGCCTTTGATAAGGTATGGCACACTGGGCTACTGACAACTATTAAGACCCACTTTCCCAAGCAAACATACAACTTCTTCGAGTCATAACTTTACCGAAGAACATTCACTGGGAAAATTGAAAACACGCTCTCGCACCCCAGAAACATAAAAACAGGTGTCCCTCAAGGTAGTGTCCTAGGACCAATCCTATATACATTATATACGACAGATATTCCAACTCAAGTTGGCAGTAAGGTATATATGTACATTTGCTGACGATACTGCCCTACTAGCAACACATCCAATCTTGCAAACAGCAAACGAGATATTCCAGGAACATCTGACAAAAATAGAACAATGGCTGCTTGAAAAGAGAATTAAAGTTAATCCAAGTAAATGTAATCACATAATATTTACATTACGTAAACACAATGCCTCAAGCGTTACCATAAACGAAACCATGATTCTTCACCAAGCTGTGTCAAATATTTTGGCTTACACATGGATTCCAAACTTACAATGGAACCACCACATAAAGGCAACAATAGAGCATATCCGAATAAAAAGACGAGAAATGTACTGGCTAACTAGTCGTGAATCCAAGTTGCGCTCAAGCAATAAATCAAACATTTATAAAACAATAACAAAACCTATCTGGATGTATGGAGTAGCATTCTGGGGAAGAGCCACAAAGAGCTACATAGCAAAAATGAAATCACTTCAAGCGATCATTCTCAGAACAGTGGCTAATGCACCTTGGTACGTCAGGAATGACAATATTCGCAGACTTGGAAATTCCGACAGTGAGAGAAGAAATTCATAACTACGCTATTCGCATTAGGGAAAGAACTGCATATCGCCCTAGCAAGTTATCTGCAAAAGTATATATGGACAGCATCACTAGATGATTAAGAAGAACACATCCATTGGACTTACTACCATGTAACACCTCATGTACATAGGCTTAAACCACTCATAATGGCTATCTCAATGGAGGCTGCCACCCACATGCTAATGAATCAAACCGATAATAACATTTGTCAAATGTCAACAAGACAAATTGCAAAGAATAAACGGAGAATAAAAAAACTGAAGATCATGCCGTAAACTATGGAGTATGGTAACTACGCATGAATGAATTCGACGAAGTTACAGCGGTCTGTACGGCGACACGACGCGCGACTGTTCGATGCAGAAGAAAATTCATTTCTCTGCAAGGACACTTTCCACATATGCAGAAAGCAGTGGTCACTAGCTTTTCCCTATTTCCTTTGTCGCACGATTTTCTGGAAGTGCACTTTTCGACGCAATGGCTAAGTGAAAGTAGCAGTCGCCACAGTTATATTTTGACATGCTGTCTACGCTAGAAGTAAACGAAAACACTCTTGTTGTAAGAGCCAAGACTCCAGCCGAGCAACCGGCAACAATAAAAATGGTCTTTGCTATTCTCTAAATTTTGTAAATAGTTTTATTCGGGCCAATTTTGTAGGAGGTTTATGGCAAGGTTTAGAAGTACCGCTATTTTTGAGGATTCGTTAATTTAGTTTTCCTGCCATCTGGACGACACTCGCCAGATAGTAAGATTCCCGGATTTTTACTCTTTTGTCATAGCATTTGTATAGACTTTTAGTTTCTTTCGCATATTTTTCGTTCGGCTCAATAGTTCTTACCCTGTCATAAACCTTCACGGTCCGAGCAGTCTTCAAGAACCATGGGTCACCCAACGGTTTCCGCGGCCTATGCAAGGGGCAAGAAAACCGTCTTAGGTGTTGACCAGATGTGTCGTCCACCCCCGTCAAATTCTAACGTTTCGCCCCCTTGGAGAATTCGCGACCCCTTCCTCAAGGAAACACGCCGAGACCGTAAGGGAAGGTGTGTCTTTCCAAACTAGGCCCGCTGATTGGAACTGCCCAAAAATTGGAAGGAACCAATTAGTGGGAAATTGAAAACTCCAAGGGGGGGGGGGGGGAGACAGTCTCGCCATATAGAATAGTTACACAGAAACAGTCGTCTAGAAGAGTTACACGAAAACAGTCGTCTGGAACAGTCACACGAAAGGAGTCATACAGAAACAGTCGTACCGAATGAATCGCATAGAAACTGTCGTAACGAAACATTCATTAACAGTTAATTGTAACCGCTGCTCGTACTTCGACAACATTTTTCAATACAGTCCACTTTTCTCTCTAAGTCGCGAGCTCCGAACCTATTGAGAGACGGAACGCGAAACAGCAAGTTTTATCAACGTATTTCTGATATTTTTCCGATTGAAATAACACCAAACACGACATCATTTAAATCATGTTTACTTATTTATTAGATCATAATAACTTCTCTTTATCACTCATTAAGTAATTAAATATGGTTAGAATCATATCATGTTCGGTCTAATTTTAATCAGAAGAATGTCACAAGAATGTTGTAAAAATTTCATAACGATAAAAGGAAAAATAACAAAATTTCATTGATGCATTTGTGTTATTTCACCGATATCCTCGATCCAGATCATGTTACAACATTCGGAACCCACGTGTTGGTCGTGTCTTTATCTAGTAGGAGTAAGTAATGGGGCCGAAATTGTCGCATTTACATATATGCAGTTCACTGCACCCAAATACTTGTGTCGTCATATGTTCTTCTTATATACGATAATAATAGTATCTTATACAATGACGTTCTTTTTGTGAGGAATCAGTTTTCCTCGCGGAAAGAACGGTAACTAGTGAGATACGACAGTTATTCCATCATTTTATGTATCTTGTTAATCAAATCTCAGAGGAAGGAACGCGCTATTAGCGACCGACGACGTGGTTTCCTTGACTTTGAATTTCACGGCTGTTAATATCCCTTCGGGACAGGGATTTATTTCAATAAGTAGCCAAGGGAACGACGTCTTGCCGATATGATAATCGTGTCAATCATTTTTGCGTGCATTAAAATTTTAAATTTAAAATTGATTTACCACGGAAGAAGAAAGTGCCGTGCAAGATATATGTACATAATATTCGAAAAAAACTTATACATGAATATATTTCAGTGTATAAAGAACATCTTGCTTTGTGGCAAATAAACAAATAAAACTGTACAATAGTAAAAATATAAAAGTAAACGGGTATAACACCCTCTTAAATGTTTGAAAAAAATACAGAGAATTATTAATTATTTAAACATAGTTTAGTTGAGTTTAGTTTAGATGAATTTAGTTTAGCTTACATTTCTCATCATTCTGACTTCCTTTTTATTGTATGCAGCAATTAATGAAAGCAAGTTATTAAATAAGGCAACGTCCATGCGTAAGTAATTTTGATAATCTTTAGGTTCGTAAATTTCTAATTCTTTTAACAATTTGAAATCAATACTATTTTGGTTAATAAACCACTGCTTTATCCACTTTGACCTATTTCTTCTTCTCTTAAACAATAATTCCCTAGCAAGGCCAACAGCAGCAATATTTCTTTCTATTTTGTACATTATGTCTGCATTGTGTCACAGTAAAATGCATACTGAGCCAAACGAATCTTCTCCGAGAGAAAAGTCCGTAACGAAAAATAAAGATGATGAACGGCGGGATAAGTCACGTGAAGAAACATCAACTTTTGTCACTAACTGACACGCATTACTTTCACGATGAACTATGATAGGAATAAAGGTCGAAAACAAGATCTCTGTTAGTGGACAACGAGAGGATCATTTCTCTCGCATTCCGTGGAACGATAAAATGACAGGAAAAACTGACACGAATGTCAACAAGAAAATGTTCAAGTTAGCGGACAACGACGTGATTGTAATACTTTCGAGTTTCTCGAAAGAAAGTCTTGGCGAAACAAATGACACGCTTTCCTCGAGGAAAGAACGTCAGTGTATGGCACGCCAATACACTACTAAAACAAATTTAATAATTGCAGTTGATCTTAACATTTTGCTTTTATACCTCTATCACTGTGCTTTAAATACTCTTAGTTCATATGAAGAAGTATCATCATTTTCACACTACTTTTATTTTTAATCATGCATAAAACTAAGTAAATTTGAATGATTCAAAACTAAAATACATCAAGCACGTCCACTACGAGAGGTTAATTCAGGGTATTTGTTAGTTTCAGCATTCATTGCCGTAATATTAATACCCCGTACACTAGCAGACTTTCCGCAAGAAGAGCGTGTAATTTTTTTCGTCACGATTTTCCTCCGAGAAACTCATAGGGATTACAATCATGTCATTTTATCGTCCCACGGAATAGTACCCCATACATTGACGTTCTTTTCGTGAGGAAAACATGTTATTTTTTCCGTCAAGACTTTCCTACGAGTAACTGAAAGCATTACAATCACATCGTTGCGCACCAACTTGAACATTTTCTCGTTGACTTCCGTGTCATTTTATCATCCCATGAAATGAAACGGAAATAATCCTCTCGTTGCCCACTAACGGAGATCTTGTTTTCGACAATTATTCCTGTCATAATTCATCATGAAGGGAATGCGTGTCAGTTAGTAATCAAAGTGGACGTTCTTTCATTTGACTTATCCTGTCGTTCACCATTTCTATTTTTCCGTACGGATTTTTGTCAGTGAGAGGATTCGTTTGGCTCAGTATGCATTTTGCTGTGACACAAGACAGGCATAATGTACAAACTAAAGATAAATATTGCTGCTGTTGGCCATGCTAACGAATCATTGTTTCAGACAAGAAGAAATACATCCAAGTGGATAAAGCAGTGGTTTATTAACCAAAATAGTAGTGATGTCAAATTATTAAAAGTATTAGAAATTTACGAACTTAAAGATTACCAAAATTACTTACGCATGGACGTTGGCTCATTTAATAAATTGCTTCCATTGCTTGCTGCATACATTAAAAGGGAAGACACAATGCTTAGAAATAGTATACCACCGAATAAGCAGCTTATTCCGGTGTTAAGATTTTTAGCAACAGGCAGTCGTGCGAATGCTTGAAATTCAGCACAAGAATATCGGCAATATCGATAGGTCGAATAATACCAGAAACAAGTAAAATAGTTTATGAAATATTGAAAGAAGAATACTTAAAGGTAAATACATACAATTAATAATTTAACTTTTTATTGGTATATAATTATTTACAGTAAAGATGTACAAAATGAAAGAAAATTTAAACGAAACTCAACTAAACTAAATTTGAAAAATTAATAATATTTATATATTCAATTAAAGTATATGTCACTGCTTTATTAACCTTTTAGAAGTAAATACATACAATTAATAATTTAACTTTTTATTTTTATAGAATTAAACTGAACTTTAATTTCAAGATTTTAATACCCGCAAAAAACAATTGATACGATTATTATATCGACGAGATGTCGTTTCGTTGGCCATTAATTGAAATGAATCTTGTCCTGAAGGAAAATCGACTGCCTCGAATTTCAAAATGAAGAAAGTCACGTCGTCGGCCAGAAATTGCACGTTCTCTCCTTTGAGATTTGGTAAACAACATTTACGACAGGAATAACCAACGTTATTCACAAAATGACAGGATAATTGTCGTATCTCACTAGTTACTGTTCTTTCCACGAGGAAAACGGATTCTTCACGAAAAAAAATGTCAGTGTATGGGATACTGATATCCTAGACATGGAGAGAAAAAGGTGATCGACTTGGCGTTGAATATCCCCGAAGTTTTCAAGCCGCTCGGCTTTTCGAGAACGGTTTAGCTATTCCAACCGAACATTATTCGGTTGGTCTTTCTTGGACCTTTCCAACATTTTTGGGCTTTTGGAGGTGTGGTGATCATCCACTAGCGAAAGAATGTGGCCAAATTAAAGTAGTCATAAGAGAAGTGTTCAGAACGGAGAAATACCTACTCAGGTGGGAAATTCCTCTCCTCTGGAGCCAACATTTTTAAGTTTCAATTGTAAAGATGAAAGCATCTGTTGAGGTAACGGTAGAACACACAGTAAAGTATACGCAGCAAAATAAATCACGAAAATATTGAGAATATAAATAATATTGGAGCTAGTGGATCATTGAAATCAGTGAAAATGTAGCACTGAGAAAACGACTGAAATAGGAATTATCTAACAAAGGAAGTTCGGTAACTCGAAAATTCCGATTTTTTTTAAACTTTGCAGGATTGTAGGGGACCTCAAGGGAAGTATAGCGCAATTTTTTTGGGCCCAATTTCAGTTCTTCAGGGTGAAAACACCCCCTGAAGGTAGATAGTTATTTCCATATTTCCCTGTATACCTTTAAAACTATCGTAGATATAAAAAAATGGTGATGATAAACATTGAATGGTTTTTAATGCTTTATAACACGAGGTAATTAAATTGATAAAAATTCTTTGTTGAAATAAAAATATTCCCCCCACCACTGTTATTTTGAAAAATTTTGAATTCTCTGTCACGTCAAAAAATACGTAGAACCTCATGATAAATGCAGATATGTATACTAAATTTGTCGAATAAAGTGATATTTAAATAATTTTAACCGATACGTGCACTTTGCATACCCATCGTCGCAATTTGAACAATGCGTCATTCTTGTGCTATCACTTTGTGCGAACTCCTTGTATATTTTTATCGTACGACGTAAAATAACAACGATATGTAACAATCAAGTGCACACACATTGCAAATTCTTTGTTTTGATATAGCGTACAATGTGTGATCGCCTCTATGTAAGAGTTCTCATCCGCGGTGGGTAATCATTCATTGTCAGTACCTATTGTAGTTAAAGAAGTGTCATTACATACTATTCGTCGTAGAGGGTAAAAATCCATTACAAAAATGGTGCAGATAAATCCAGCAAGTATTATCAATGTGTTAATGACGTTACAAATTTCAAGTATGGTCGCCTCACTTCCGAATCATCGGGAAATTACCTTGCACGACGCTATCCTGGATGTAAATACCAGAAACATAAAAGAAGATATTCTTATTGAAGATGATTCTACGTTACAATTTGAAGATCCATATACATCACACGTATTGCAAGACAGTTTGTACGAAGTAGACGAACCGATATCAAGTTGTGAACAGAAAAATATTCTTCCAAGTGAACTATGTACATCTGAAGAAAGAGAAATTATTGATTTGGAATATCAAACAAGAGCCGTGGAGTTGTGGACAAGTGGGAAACGAAAACGCCATTCTCTGAAAAGTGTACAACATCGATTTAAGAAAGTAAAATCTCTATCTCAGCTCTATAGTTGTGAAGCGGCTGTGAAGAATGGTGGAACGTTACTTGATAAGGCAACTTTTATTGCAGAATATGTGTTCGACAAATTTAAAATTAGTAATGATGGAAGGATGATAGTTCATGATACTGACATTCGGCGTTGGGCTTTGGAGGTAAAAGATGAAATTAACTATCGTTTATTCAAAGGAGGAAAGTGGTGGGTTTGGAATCTTAAAAAGAAGAATAGCATTGTGTCGCGTAAGATAACAAAATTTATTACAAAATCAACTTATGTAAACGCTGAAGAAATAGAAACAAGTACCGTATTTGTGAATGATATAAAACAGTTAATAACGAACTTTGGTGAAGACAACGTCTATAACGCAGATGAGGATGGTTTTACATTAGAAATACATTCAGGACGCACATTAACAGAAAAAGGTGTTAAAAAAGTTGAAACTGTCGTTCAATCTCTACCATCCCTTACGCACAGCTATACAACTTTACCTACTATTTCTGCAACTGGAAAATTACTCGCATCATTGTTCATTGTATTAAAAGAGCGTACTGGAACTCTAGGACCTTACGTGCAGGAAACTCTTTTTCGACCAAGCAACGTTTATATTTCTGCAACCACATCTGGAAAATTAACATCAAACGAGTTTAAGAATTGGTTCACCGACATTTTTTTACCACGCACAGGACAACGCAGCGTACTACTACTTGATCCCTGGGGCAGTCATTGTCCAGCTAAATGAGAACTAGAAATACCACATGAGAAGGAAGTTGTACTTCGAACAATACCAAAGAAGACGACAGGGTTGATTCAACCATTAGATGTCTATGGTTTTCGAATATGGAAGAACTTCAGTAGAATGTTCTCCGATAGAATTATGCTATTTAATTTACCCCTTAATCTTCATTTACGAAATAATATCATAAAACTGCAATCATTAACGCATAATCTGTTCGGTCTTGCAGCCGACCGACCAGTACCGTACAGTCATAAATCGATTCATTCTTTTCCAGCCTAAATGTCAAGCCCTCAACTAATTCCTCTCCGACAATAAAATGGTTAAGGACGCATCCTGGTCATTTCCACCACCCTTCTCTACTTTCTGTTTTTTCCTACACCCCTCCAGTTTCAAGCCGCTTCCACCTTAACCTTCTCCTTAATTTTCTCCTTCCACCAACTTGTCTAATGTCCCACTACACTTCCATATTTTTGACTTCTTCTTACTCCCTCCTTCAATATTCGGCCAATTACATAACACACCCACAATATATATTGGCTCACAAACCGATTCAATCAGTGTACGCAAAACGCCATCGAGACATCCACCTTGCAAAACGATAAATAACACACTCCGACAAGGTTTTCAAATACACCACACTCTACCGAGTAACTCACAAAGAGCAGATTTATTCACCCGTCACATCAACCAGAATCTCGCCCTTACGGCATTAGTTTATCGTGAGCGCATACGATACTCTTCGCGGTTGTGATTCGTTTCAATCGTGTCACGAGTCGAGCATCGTACATAATCAATTATCATCGCCCCGCTTCCATAATCTTTTTAGATATGCGTGGTACAAAAGTGGTTGTCTCCCTCATAGACCTGAACCATTTGAAAATCCAGTGAGTTTTTGTTATCCAGACACAGATTTTACACCCCGTTGTGCAGTGTGCGGAAAACCTGCATTGCTGCGATGTGCCTGGTGTAAAAAGTATCTCTGTTTCGAACACTTTTTTGACCAATATCATTTTTGCAGCGACTACGAACCATAAAAAATAAATGCTTATAGAACGATAAGAAAATACAACAATGTATATGCGTGTGAAAGTATGTTTGTGTGTATTGTACACATATGATAAGATATATTACATATGTATATTATACTCGATTGACACTCTCTACAATACTAATTATAATACATTATTATATCCTGCAAATTAAAAATAAATTTGAACAAAATCATATTAAAGTTCACAAATTCAGCATTGTTTAAATACCATAATTAAGAGAATAAGTGGCTACTGAAATAAAAATTGTTTTTTTGTTATTTCAAGTTAAAATAATATTAAAATGACTTAAACATTTTTTGTAAAAATATTCTTGATTCGTATGTAGTTATAATTGAAAGAAAGGAAATAAAATTATAAAGGAAAAGTGAGGTTTGAACCTGCGATAAAAGAGTATCATAGCGGTTCCACAACCACGCCTCTTACTGACTTTTTTTTTTTTTTTTTTTTTAAATGTTTTATTGATTGCCAAGTTTACAATGGTGGGTACTATGTTATAAAACATTATAAAGCATACATTTCTCTTATAAGACTTTGGTAATCTTACTGGCTACTTATGCTCTCGAAGACTAGTTTGTTGGTTTTCGTAATACAATATCCTTGTGCCGCTTTGATATAATAGGTGTATCTATTCTCTCTTTTTATTTTTATTGCGCCCAAAAAGTGGGTTCGTCTTTGGCATTACAAAATGACGCATCCTTTGATTGATTTGTAAAATAGCTTATAGTATAACTTAACAACTAGCTTATTTACTAACTTAATTCTAGTGGGGGGGGGGGGGGGGGAGATATAATTTACAAATATATTACATTTCTATTTACATTTTATCTGAACTCCTAACTTCAGATTTGCTACATGGTTAAACCAACCACCAATAATTTTTATCTCCTTTTGGGTTTTTTTTGTCTTTGTATGGAATTTGTGTGGGCTGTTTTTTTGTATATTATTGCTTTGGGGTTGGGGCCTCTGTCTATGTGGTATATAAGTGGTACGTTATTGCTGTTTGTGATGAGTCCGTCTCTGTCCAGATAGGGAAATATTTCGCGGGGAGTATAGCCCGTTCTTTTTGCTGTCTCGAAGTAGAGTGGTTGAGGGTAGAATAGTCCTGAAATTGAACTATTGTTTTGTGTTTTTGTTGCTCTGGCAAAGTGGTTTCTACATAGTTCTATTATGTGTGTGTCGATTCTAGGGATGTCTGCTGCATCTAGTATGTCTATGTTGCGGTAATGTTTAGGCCCAGCAAATGTCTGATGTGAACTTATTTATTGCGTGAATGGTAGAGTGTTGGTTTCTGAAGCCGAATTGTTCGTTAGCAATTATTTGGTTATTGACGGTGTGAGAAACTATTGCTTTACTGATTATTTTTTCGTATAATTTACTGATATTGGGGAGGAGGCTTATAGGTCTATAATTTGATGGATCTGACCCGTTTTTCCCTTTTTTTAGAGCTAGTGTTTTCGCTAGTTTCCAATTGTCGGGGAAGTATGTGTTATTTAGTGCGTTGTTAAATAGGGTTGTGTATAGGAATACGAATTTTCCTGGTAGATTTTTGATAATTATATTCGGGATTACGTCAAAGCTGCTTGATTTGTTGTTGTTTAGTGTTTTAATTAGTGCAATTAGTATATTTTGGGTTATGAAGTAGTTATCTGTGTTTTGGTCTGTAGGTTTATATGCTGGGCTTGTAGGAGAGAATTGTGTGAGTGTGCGATTATTTGTTTTGTCAGTTATTATTTCTTCCTTAAGTTTTTTTATTTTTTCGTTAACTAATCGTTCTAGTTGTTTGCTCCCTAGTTTGCTGTTTTGGGTGTGGGTTAGTTCAAAATGGGCTCCTAGCAGGTTTAATTTTTCGACCGGGGTATTGATTATTAGGTTGTTATTTTTATCTTGGGAGTGGTTATCGGGTATTATGTCTGCTCTGTTTAGGAGCGGTAACTTATGTTTATTTATTACTAGGTTTTCTGTTGGTGATATGCCTTTACCACTAAATATTCTGTTGATTTGGGGTAGCGTTAGACTGGAGTTATTGGGAGGGATTTCCCTTATTTTTTTTCCCAGAATTTATTTACTGATTTTTGGAGTTCCTCTTTAGTAGTTTTTTTAATTTCTTTAAGTAATTTTTGGTATCTAGCCAGGGAGTGGTTGTAGTTGCCGGTTTTTTTATGTTATTTATTTGTGTGATTATAAAACTTTTGTTTTTATGTAACTTTTTGATTTTTTTGTTAATGTATTGTTCGGATGTGTTGAAGGGTTTGATTCTTGGTACCGAGCAGGCTATTGCCTGTGTTATTGCTCTTTCTAGGTCTTCTAATCCTTTGTCTCTTTCTTCGATGCTTAGGTTTCTGTCGTGGGGGATTGTGAGGTTTGTTATTTGTTTAGATGCTGTGATTTTGAATTTTTTGGAGTTCATTTTCTTGAAGTTGTATTGTATGTCTGGGGAGTGAGGTTTTAGGTTTAAAAGGTTTTGAATGGATACTGTTATTTTTAGGGCGTTGTGGTCGCTATCAAAAGATAAGGTTCTCAATCGTTCATTTGATAATTTGTGGAGTTTTATTCTGTGATCATATAGGCATAGATCTAGGAAGGAATTTCCAGAGGGGTAGGAAGGACTGTCAGTTCCTATTAGGAATGTTTTGTATTTTGTTTCATTAATTGAGAGCCAGTTTTGTAACGCGATTCCTCTAGGATTCGGCGTTGCATTCTGCCATTCAGCGTGACGGGCGTTTAGGTCACCTGCTAGTATAAAGTAATTTTCGAGTTGGTCTAGCTTTAAATCTATGAATAGTTGGTCTAGTTCTTGAATAAATTCTTTTTTATTATTACCTGCCGCGTATGCTGAGATTATTATTAGTTTATTGTTGTTCTTGATATTAAGTTCTATTGCTGTTAACTCTATTACTTGGTTTGTTGCTGTTTTGGTCGGGTATATTCTCTTATGTTTGATTGTGTTTTTTGTTAATATTGCTGTTCCTCCCCCCTGTTTGGAATTTGGTCTGTCGGACCTGTGTATTGTGTAGTCCGCGAATTGTATTTTGTGTTTTTGGTTGATTTTGGTTTCTCCTAACAGTACAATGTCTGGCTTTTGTCTCTTGAGTATTTGGAGAAGGCTTGCCCGCTTTTGATTCGAGATTAGGGAGTTGATGTTTAGTGCTATGAGCGATAGCTTCGTTTCTCTGTTGGATAGTGTTAAGTTACCGATGTTAGCCATTTTTATTTATTGGTGACTGTGTAAATATTAGCTGGGATAGCGTGTTTATTTTATTCGAGTTGCTCTCTACTATTCTTGCGAGTGCTGCAAGCTGATTACTAATGTCTGTTAGTATGTTTGTGTGTGGGATATTCGTGGTGTGATTTGTGTACGCTTGTGGTAGTGTCCTATTTAGTGTTGGTGTTATTGTAAATGGTTGTGAAGGAAGGGGGATAATTTCGGCCCTTCGATCTGCTGTTGTTTGCGAAGTTTTTAAAGCTTGGCTCTACGAAATGTTCGGGTCTATCATTCTTTCTATATCGATTACTTTTCTTTCTTTTTTATGTTTTGTTCTGTTTGCTGTTTTAGAATTAATTTCTGGTGGATGACAAAAATGGGACACCCCCTGTATGATGCCGGGTGCCCGAGTTGCCCGCAGAGTACGCATTGCAGATCTTTTTTGTCGGTTTCCGCTAGATCAGCGTTGGAACTGTCTATTTTACATTGGCCTGGTTGGTGCGAGTCGGTACATTTTACGCATCTAAATTGCATATTGCAATTGCTAGAGGAGTGACCAATTATTTGGAGTGGAGTGAAGTGTGCAACCGCATTTTTGTCACTACTTGTTGATGGTGTTATTTCCATAGATTTGCTACTGCTTTGTGGCATTTCTTCGGTTGATTTTTCAAATTCTTTCTTTGCAATTTTTTGCTGAACTTTAGTACTCCCGGAGGTTTTCCTCTTTCCTTTTGTAGGAAGGGCCTTTATTATTTTCTTCACGTCTTCGTTTGTCAGCGTTCCGTTTTTCTCACTAGTTATTATTTCTTTTATTAATTCGTTTGATAACGTGGGACCATTTGTAGTATCCTTATCGTGGGGTTCGCTGTCTGTTTCGATGATTATTGTAGAGCCATGTGGGGCTGGCCCACATGACCGTGGTTCCCTTTTATCTTCCATTATGCTGGTTGGATTGTTATGTCCGCACTTTTTTCTTTTAATTCTTTATACTGGTTATCACTGGTGACCGTATTATTGACACTTTGAATAACTATTCACTTGCTATATTAGCCACTTGCACACTTTGTAAGTTTTTAAACACGGTTTTCACCGCTTTTCACTTTCTTGTTACTTGCCCGATTGACTAGAACGCTTTTCGGCATGTGTTACCTGCTCGGCGGTCAGTTTCGGAGTGATGCCTCTTACCGACTCGACTACCGTCACTCATGGAATTTCATTCAATTTTATGGTATATAACTAACTTATTTTTAATTTATTTGATTAGCTTACTTATTTTTATTTATGTGTCATTCTTATGAATGAGGAAGTACTAAAGAACACTTAATTTGCTCACTGTATACAAGAAATATTAAAATGTCAATTATAAGCGGTTAAAATGATTTAAATACCACTTTCTTCGACAAATTTAGCATACATATCTGCATTTATAATGAGGTTCTACGTATTTTTTGACGTGACAGAGAATTCAAAATTTTTCAAAATAACAGAGGTGGGGGGAATTTTTGTTATTTATACAAAGAATTTTTATCAATTTAATTGCCTCGTGTTATAAAGCATTAAAAACCATTCAATGTTTATTATAACCATTTTTTATGTTTACGATAGTTTTAAAGATATACAGGGAAATAAGGAAAATCTATCTACCTTCATGTGGTGTTTTCACCCTGAAGAACTGAAATTGGGCCAAAAAAAATTGCGCTATACTTCCCTTGAGGTCCCCAACAAACCTGCAAAGTTTTAAAAAAATCGGAATTTTCGAGTTACCGAACTTCCCTTGTAAGTGCAAGTGAGAAAAATGTTATCCTTAACATTTATAATTAAACACTGGAAAATCATGCAAACATGATTATGAAATGAATCGTACAGGAGTTACATTTTTCAGGAGAG
The DNA here is from genome assembly GCA_028830335.1 of Eucera pruinosa. Classification (NCBI taxonomy): domain Eukaryota; kingdom Metazoa; phylum Arthropoda; class Insecta; order Hymenoptera; family Apidae; genus Eucera; species Eucera pruinosa. The sequence continues at coordinate 445,159 of JAMYCR010000006.1, read as the reverse complement.
TGTTCTGTACGACTTGTTAATTATATTTTCATCATATTTGGAATACGTAAAGAAAATGCACCAGGTACTATCGTATCTCCAAAAAGAAAGAAGCTGCGACCAAAGATTATCGACAAGGTAGACGACTTCGACAAAAATGCAATAAAGTGAATCATTTACCAATTTTTTTTTATAAACATTTACCGCAATAGTAACCGAGAGTATACATAAAATGACAGGATAACTGTCGTATCTGACTAACTAGCGTTCTTTCCGCGAGGAAAACGGATTCCTCACCGAAAGAACATCAATGTATCGGATTCTGTTTTGTCATGAGCTTCAATGCATTTCAATGCAAAGTGTGGTTTAATAAAATGTACAGAGTGAGACACATAAAGCATGGCGAACTGTCTTCTCCAAAAGTCAGACATCAAGTAAATTCTTTTATGAAATGTGTAGGACAAGGGAGCCAATCATTTACGGAGCAGCATTTTTCGCTGCCAGTTTCTATGGAGGTAAAGGGGCTATTTCTTATTACTTTTAAATAGTGTCATGTACATTGCGTTATACAGATCGAATCTTTGGAACATTAGAGATACATATTTATGTATCAGTGTACGATCTTGTGAAAAATTAATATTAAGTTGAATAATAGGGACTTCATTGATTGTAATAGAGATGCAACATAAATCGATATAAACATACAAAAAGAATTGACATTCGACGACTTAATAGTCGAAGATATCTCTAGTTACAGTAACCATCCTATATGGTTTTTATCCAATAGTATTTTGACTAATGGTTTCACAGCCGTGTCTTCACGTATATTTGTATATAGCTCTTATCGTGGCATGGTTCAGCCACCACTGTCGTACAAAATGGCATTATTTTTCAAAATAGGCAATTAATAATTATTGCTCTACTGTGAAAAACAAAAAATTCCAAAAGCATGTGTTCCCTATTTCCATCCGTATATTATGTAATAAAATGTTTCAATATATTAATAAAACAAATAATTTTTAATACATCTTTCATGTGATCAAGTTACCCATTCAAAGACACACAGTTTTAAATAAATTTTGTTTCCGAGATATTCCATAAAACACATTTTGAACTCCCAACTTTAAAAGCTACCTTTCACCCCCGTAACATAATAGTGAACAAATACGTGTCAAATATTTTTGTAATTAGATCATATTTCTTTTCTTATCAAAATCACCATTTACGAATTAGATGTATTCCTTTGCACCTACTTATGGTTGCCGAAGCTCAGCCCGAATTAATAGGAGCCAAAAATCGTTATGGCAAACCGCTCTTGAAATTGTCACTGTTGTCAAGTGAATATTGTACTAGTCTACCAAAAGTTCATCCTAGAATGACATGCTTAGTCTAGAAACTTGACCTCGTTCCTTGCATTACATGCCGAGGCATGCAACTCATACGACAGGAACAACTATTCAGGTATTTGGATACATGCCTCCTGGGAATAGAATCATTTACGTGCGTGCGAATGTAAGCATTGTCTTCGTGTCTCTGTGCTGCATGGATTATATGGGGTGGATCAATAAGGGTTAACATCTTAAATATCGTCGGAACCATGGATATATGGAAAATATTTTTCCAATGGAAGTTGTTTGATATGAGTAAATCCATTAATAATACAGACCCTTCAAAAGGTTAAGTCTTTTAGAGGTATGTATTTCATAAAATAATAATTCATGTATAAACGGGATGTCTATGCTATTGCTAGTCAGCGATTTTTCTCGAAAATTATTGTGGTTAGATGAAAATTAAAGAGGAAAGGGTTTTACAGTTTTTATGGCCAATAAAACAGAGAATGTTATTGTATTTACATTATTTTTTAAGAAATGCAGATGAACTTTAATTTTTCAAGTGGAATATTTTTTTTCTGTGCCATGTGAAAACGTGCGTCCAGGCGATTTAAATAATCCAACATAAAAGGAAAAGGATGGCTGTTACTCATCCACACCAACTGGTTTCACTAATGATGATACTGAAAAGAAGCAAAATCGCCAGCTCCAGAATTTCAAGGTCGTCATCTAGCTCAGTTGGTAATTTATCGCCAGTTGGGAATAGAACCAGCCAAAACAATCATATGCATAACAGATTTGAATTACTGAGAAACACAGAACAAAAAAGCTTTATGGAAAAAACTCTCAAACCTAGGAAACCACAACTAATAATCATACTCAGTGTTAACAATATTCATAAACTATCCGAGATTCTAATCGAACTTGCAGTTAACCCTTTCGCTACCATGGACAAGATATCTCGGTTTCACGATGTCGAAGAAACGGTGCTACGGACGAGATGTTTCGCCACCATGTTGTACGTACGATGCCATCGATGAGAGATCTCTCTCTATCACCATCATGTCATCGTGCAATGCTATGGACAAGAAATTGTGAGATGTCAGGGATGGATAGCTGGGGTGTGATAGAATTCGAACAAAGGCATGTTTATCTTTAGTTTATAAAAATGCGTGCGTATTATTCGAATGTTAAACAACTGTTTCACAATGTAAAGCGGAAAAGACATAAGAGAACATAAAAACATGAAACTGAAACACATCGTATCGATGCGACTAACGTCACCGCGAGTTCGATCACGGGTGCCTCCTTGCCAATGATGTCGAACGCGTTTCGAGCTGTATTCTAAACGAGACGGCCATCGACTCTTCGATGACAACTGGTCCTTACACGGGCTTTGACTTAAATCTAAACAACCCGGTCATCGACACTGAGGATAATAGCGGGGAAGCCTCTTTCCTTGTGTCAAAGACCCTTACAATTTTCTAAAATATCTCGTGTAGCATTAGTACTGAGATTAAATGTCTTATTTGTATATAATTTGGTGATATACGAAAAAAACTATAATTTTTAAAGAAATACCGGGTTTCCTTCTGTCGGCATTTTTTTTGCAAGCTACACATTCTACTGTCTGATGAGATTTTCTTCTGTGGGCTGCATTATTGTATATTAGATCTCCTATCTCGATTTCAATTATCCCTTTTGCAATACTTGAATGATATTGGTGCTCCAATGTAAAAGTAATGTTGGTAGGCGAGCTATTTGACGCGGTGGAAATAATATGCGATTCTCCTATAGCGTTTACAGTTTTTGCCATTCACCAGGCGCCATCAACGAAATATTCTATGTTGACTTTGTACGCAATATCTGAGAGTACAGAGAACCGCCTGTACAAGTAAGAGTCATAGCTTAGCGAGTGAGAGATAGAGTAATTAGTGACAGCTGCAATAGTAACGCTGAAGGTTGTGATAGTGACGATGATATTCCATTATCTGAGAGATTGAATAACCCTTTGGAAGCTAGGCGATGGAAAAAGGTAAGCTTTATCCTTACTCACTAAAATATAGGAAGCTCCTGTAACACCATTTCTTTCAGGCAAATGCTACTGACACGTTTGAACCATATACTATAACGTATGTGTCGCGGCCGGTACCGCTATTTTAAACCAGCTAGAAATTAGTTTATGGTGCGAACGTGCTTTCGTCGTTATTGGGGACATTAGTGGAAATTACTTTATCACCCCAGAGGCCGGCAGCTAAGGCCTATGGTTTTTTGTACCAACAGTTAGGCAGATTTGCGAAAACCCCGTAGTCCTCAATAACGGCTGGTGCACCATAAAGGTGAGGTCTCGAGCCCTAGGTTCGCGACCAGATGTGGTACCGTTACTCGGGGTCTTCTAGCCTGGGTAACGTGTCCATCTCTCTGACCCTCTGGTGGGCGGTCAATTAATTGTGGGTGTCACCAAAGTTGAGTTCAAACAAATTTCCTGATTGGTTGACACCCAGCCGCCTATCAGAGGTGAAGATAGCGATTCCACCACCCTTAGCAAAAAGGGACGAAGAGTGAGGGCTCGAGACAACGTGGAGGAAAAATAGCAAACGGACGACAGAGTTTTACAAAAACAAGTGAACGGAACACATCGAGAAGAGGAACCACTGTATACCGACGCGTAACGTACTTAAGAGCTATTGTAATACCGTTGCCGTCGTAACAACTGAGTGACAGTGTAGTCGAGTCAATACATAGTGTTGCCGTTAAAGTCTTCATTGGAGCACCATCGCACCATCTCTAATTCTCCAAATTTAGCTCGACCGGCTTAAGTGAAGAGTCGAGTAAGCAGCTTATCAAAAACTGAGCTGCCGCACGAAACAGTATGTATATGAGTAGTCGCAGTGGAGTACAGAGAGAATCGGGCTTAAAGATAAAGTTGCCCTTTAACTATTTTTCCATATTTTTTTAATGACGAACTTGTAGGACTAATTCAAATTGAAAATAACAAATATAAGTGTCTTCAAGAATCTCCAGCATCTTCTGCTGATTTTACACGACCGGATATATGTTGCTTTGTTGCTATTATTCTATACATGAGCATAATACGTTTGCAACATTAGCTATGTATTGGAGTACTCATCCAATGTATAATGTACAATTTATAAGGAAATTAATGCCCAGGTACCAATTCTTCTCTCTGTTAAAATTCTTACACTTTAGTGATTCGGATAATGATAATAGAACTAAAACAGTTACTACTGACATAATTCGTAAAATACGACCTGTACTAAAAATGTTGTTGAAGCCATTTGAAACAGCATATCGTCCAGGGCAACATGTAGTTGTTAATGAAAGTTTAATGTTGTGGAAGGGAAAGTTATCATTTAAACAGTATATTCCAAACAACGTGCAAGATTTGGCATTAAAAGTTTTATTTTGAGTGATTCCAAGAATAGATGTGTATATAATGTAGAATTATACAGGGGAAAGCAGCACGATGAGAGGAATAATAAATTATATGGAAAATCCGATTCGATGGTACGAAATTTAACAAAACATTTACTTTGCGATGGACGAACTTTATACCTTGACAATTGGTGATCGTCTCCTGCTATATACGAGACATTGCATAGAGAAGGTACAAATACTTGTGGTACTGTAAAATTAAAAAGAAAGGGAATGCCTTACGATGAAGAAATAAAAGAAATGAAACGTTTCAAAACAGAACTTATAATTCGTTATAATAAGATGATATCATTCTGTGCGTGGAAAGATAAGCGAGTGGTTTCAACTCCTTCTACTGTACATAATCCTCGATTAATATCAAGTGACACTATTAATTTCATTAAAGGGCAATATATTAGAAAACCCAATTGTATATTAGATTGTAATAAGTACAATACATGGGTGTTGTTGATCATTTAGATCAAATATTACACTCATATCAATCAATACGAAAAACATTGAAATGGTACAAAATATATTTTTTGCATTTAATAGACATTACTATTTATAACAGTACAGTAATTTGGAACTGTTTCAACGAAAATAAAAGAACTTACTTTCAAGTAGGAGAAGAAATTATTTTGAGTTTAGTGGAGTAGTATTGCAAGAGGGATGCTTGTAATCGAGGTAGAAGATCTAATGTAAATCCGCCATTTCGTTTTACTTTTCATTGCTTCCCAAGTAAAATACAACTAACAGAAAAAAAATCTCATCCAACTAGACGATGTATAGTTTGCAAAAAGAATGGCCGACGGAAGGATATTAGATATTTTTGTAAAAATTGTTCCATCGCAATATGTATGTTCTGCACGGAACAGAATTACGTAAACTACCGAAACGTGACCATCACCACATTTCAAACTAGCCGACCATTTTAAATTCATAATCTATGAAGCAAAATTTCACCATCTAAATCACCACATCTGTTCCGTCGAAACCATAACATTTATGTCTTTATTGACCATCCATCACCATAGATAGAAAAAAGGGCACAACTCGCAGCCGGCGTCGCACGTGCAATGCAGGCACGGGTTTCCCTAATTTCACCGCGACCCTTGACAGGGAGTCCAAAAAGTCGCTGGTCGGTAAGGCACAAGATATTTCAAGTTGCAAAATACCCCACCACCTACGACGACAACCCGTCAGACTGGGGGACCAATCCAGTGATTGTACATTAACAAATATCCCTGATTGGTCTCCCAGTCGAAGCCATCAGAAAAAGGACCATCCCTCCGAGATTTCCTCGCCGAATCCATGGCTAGAAAAGTTAGAGAACATCTAAAACTCAGAGGAGAAACCATATCTTCTCCTCACTTACGAAACCGGAAAACAGTATGCTCCCTCAAGAATTGTAAACACCTCCGGCATTGCATACGTGACACACAATACTAAGACATACTTATTAAATATTTGAGTCATCACCACCAATTCGCAGTCAATCCAAACTTATTTTTCCTATCTCCTGAAAGGGTCGTAGGGACATACGCGAGCAACGGTGTCGATAGAAATCGAAGCGGGGATTTACGACCCCCGCCATACTCTGTTCTCCAGGCATCCGTATGTATCACCGCGGCCGCGTATTACGTACGAAACAATGCATTACACCATACTTTCAAGCATTCCAAAATAAACAATAAAAACTATAATTTTGTGAAATGTGGAGTATTTTATATTTATCATCTTTAAGTGCCTTCTATCAACGATGTCTTAAGAATCGATTACTTTTGTTCAATTTTCGAATAAAGCATTTCATCTCATTAATAAAACTACATGAGGTAGCTCGTCCATATCATCGTTTCTTCGACATTGTGGAACCGAGACATCTCGTCTAAAGTAGCAAGAGGGTTAAGTACACCTATAAAATTGGAAACAACTCAGTGAAAATACAACCAGAGACAACAGAAGATTACAGATGCATAAGAAAAGCACATCAAAATATAGGAGCAAAAAACAACACCTTCCAATTAAAAGAAGAAAGAGCATGTATGTTGTTATTAAAAATTTACACCCGACCAACGACCCGAAGGATATCACAGACGAACTAGAAAAAATGAATTACGAAACCTCGAAATTACCATACAACATTAGACACACAGTCTCGAAAGAATCTTTGCCAATATTCTTCATGGATTCAATACCGAAAATCAACAACAAAGAGATCTACTCAATAGAGAAACTCCAAAACTCTAAAATCGTGATAGAACCTCATAGACTGTTACGGGGCGTAACTCCCGTGGTATATGCACGAAGTGCCGCCTGTGACTTCTGCTCGAAGGACCAATGTTTGAGCCACGAACTCCTTCCTGAGTGAGTGAGCGTCGTGGCTCGGGAATATTGCACACCACTGCCTACAGTGCTATGGTGTGCCTATCTGCTTGTGTGTTCAGGGTCCTAATTGACGCCTGAAGCACTTGACTAAACTGTGACTGACTGACTGTAGTGTTCAGGGTCCTAAGTGACGCTGAACGTGTTGTGTCTATGACTGGCTGAACTGTCAGTAAGTATGAGTCCTGAGCGACTTATACTGTTAACTGACTCTATGTGACTGTTGCTATCTGAACTGTAAGACTGAGGTGACTGTAAGTGACTGTAAGTGACTGAATTGACTGACTGACGTTGGCGATCTTCGCTGTCGATCGCCAACTCTCCTATTTTCTAAATTGTCCGCTGATTGGTTTCTTCTCATTATTGGCAGTCACCAATCAGCGGGCCTAACTAAACGCGGACACTCCTCTTTGCGCCCTTAGCGCGCTCACTTGGAGAGGGGTGCCGCGGTGCTCGGGTGGGGGCGAAGACGTTTGACAACCGGGGAAATTCTTCCGGGTGGCGGACCTTCGGTATCTTGACCGTTACAATTACGTTTCCGGCTACCCTTCGGAATTTCCGTGCTTATGGCACGGTCACGGCTATTGAGGGACGAGAGAAGCGACTTTCTAAACTCTCGTAGTTTTTTACTCATAAATCAGCTTCTCTCGCCAGGAAGTATATTGAACTCTAAGAACACATGCGAAAGGAACCGAAAAATCCCAAATCTCTAAAATAGCCCTTCACGCACGTCCGTGACATAAACCGTGTTAGCGACGCTCGCTAACATGCCGCCCACCTTGAACATGCATTGCATGTTTAACACTAAATCTAATCTAACTATTCGCGTTAATCGAACTAAATATCTAAATTCGCTAAACTATGGTGCTATGATAGGCTAACACTATACTAACTATATGGGATGATACCTGTGTGTATCACTGAGCTTCTGATTCTATGGATTGATTATATATAACTTACACTGAAGCTAATACTACTGTTATTTAACTAAGTTCTAACTGTCTATAAATGTCTTTTTTCTTCGAACAACACTCTCGAAGTCTTGACGGTGATTCCGCGTCCTGAAGTTGTCGTGTCCGCCGCATTGAGGTTGTTTGGTTCCAATGAACCACCTGTGTAGCGGCGCCGATAGTGCGTGGTTGTCCTCTGCCTTGAAGAGCAACCCATTCGCTTCCTGCAGGTAGGGTGGTTGTGACCGCGACTGGTACGGTTGCTGAAGTCGGCGCAGGTGTTCCTTCCGCCAAAGTTGCCAAAAATGCTGTAACATCTTTGGATGCCATTTATACCCATGTCCGAACTGACTCTTGACGTCTGACACCTTCATCAGAGCATCACCTCGTGGGATATGGTGAGGAGTGGAGTTATCGGGAATCATGGGACTGTAGGGTTGGGAGTCAGAATACAATTCGACTCGTGTCAATTCTATGCTTCTATTTGCTAATCGTTTCTGAACTGTACTTAATCTATATTTAATGTGGATGTGCTTTCTGCGTTTGAGCAACTCCTTTTCGATTCTGAAATCGCTATTATCCTGAACGACATACTGTCCCTGTTGTCTATGTAAATTGCCTGACAGGTGCGATACCTGTATTCTATGTCTTTTCCCTAGTAACCCTGTGTCATTGACCTTAATTCTTAACCGACTGGAGTTTATGGTTCTCTCTGCGAACCCTATGTGAGACGGTGTCGTGCCGCAGGTATACGGCGCTCGAGCTAAGACCTGTGCTATGCCTGACCTAGCCATAAACTCACTAATGCAACCTCTGTCAAGCGCCACTCTGTCGTAGGTATATGGCGCCCGGCCTAACACCGGTGAGGTTACTGACCTATGCCTTTGATTGTTTGCACTAATGCCCATTCTAAATCTGCGAACTAACTGCCTGATAGTTTCTGATGAGATAGTTTTTACTAACTCGTAACCTGCGTTCAAACTGCTCCGTTTGCCCCTAACTGAATCTATATCTAACATAATGGGGAGTTTTCTCGCTAGCGTTACGCGTGACTCGAATCTACCGCCCACCTTGGACGATCTAATGTATCGTACTGAGTTTTCTAAAAGTACATGTGTACCGATCTCAATCCTTTTCCCCAGCCTATCGTTCCCCTCTAACCACCCGTGCCTATCGTGTAGAAAATAGGCAGGGGGAGGGAACGAGTTGGGCATCGTCTTGCCCCGCAAAGCGGTCTGTTTCCTGAATGAAACTTCCCGCTGTACGGCTAAACAAGACGACTCTGAGATTCGCGGAAATCGCGTCAAATTCGCGCCTGTCCGTGAAAGTGTACTTGTGGCAATCACAAGCATTTTCTCTGATCTATCGTTCATCCTGAACCACCCATGCTTATCGCGCAACGCATAGGCAGGGGGACAGGACCAGCCGAAAATCATCTTGCCCCGCGAAACGGTCGGTCTCTTCAATAAAGCCTCCCGCCGCACGGCTATACAAGATAATTTCCCGGCTATCGAAGATCGTATACGAATCGTGCCTATCTGTACTGTTATTCTACGGGCGTTTACCTGAGTGTACACCCTTGGGTACGCGGTTGGCCTAAACGCCGGAACAGGCCAATGCTCTCGACGTTTCGACACTTGTACCCGTGCCGAACTGTTACGCGCGGGATTGACCTGCCTCTGACTACCGCGTGCTAATACGTTTCCCTGTGCAGCTATTACTGCTTCTACCTGACTACGTAAGAAACCTGGTGCCCTAGACGCTTTGTGATCTAATTCCTTTGTTTCTTTGGCTAATAGATGAATTACGCGGACTACTGCCTGCTTTATTGCAAGTTGTGATTCTTGAATTAACTTGCTCTCTGAATCTAAACTACACCCTTTTATTACTGAATTTAATGTAATATTAATTTTTGGTTGGTTACCGAAACTACCCTTAAAAGGTGATACCTGACTGCTATCCTGTATCGCACTACTGTATACTGAATTTATACATGTCTCTATGGTGTTTATGGATGATTCTCGCGACGGTGATGAATCAACAACGCATTCGCTAGCTATTGCTACCTGATTATATTGAGCGGCTTTATTGCTTACTAAATCTACTGTAATTGATGTGGGTTCTCGCGAGTATGATGGTCGCGTGACCATGTAATCTTCTATTTCTACAAATAATTCAAAGTACAAATCTTCGAATGCTTCCCACTCTCCTTCCTGGGCGAGCTCGAGATATGTACCCAATACTAATAAATCTATTTTAGTTTGAAATGTCTTGAATTGAGAATATGAGATCGAGAGTGTTTCCAACATTTCTTCCAAAACTAATCTACTTGCTAAGTGTTTTGTCTCTCTAAAGAGTTGCTCAGTGCGCTTGAGCGCTGCTTTACTTAAATCGCGTTCGGCGATCAATAGTTCTAATTTTGCCATTATCAAACTGACGCAAGTCGAAAGTATTCTGAATGGACTTACGTGACGGATGTAACAGGAGAGGCGATGTCTGAGATGCTGCTCCGACGTCGATGCTGAAGTCCTCTCCGTTAAGATTGGCTGCTGGACCGTTGACTGTCGATTGGCTGCGGCGGCTGCTATGGACTGCGGTGGGCTTGTTGTGGGCTGCCCGTTGTCTTCTGTTGGTGGATGCTGACGTCAACCGTGGCGTCGATCCTTGGCACAGATATCTCCAGATTGTTCTTTGTGGAGATGGCCACTATGTTTCACACTGCCACGTGTCACTGAACTCTCTCTGCTATCTTCTGTGCTGGTCTGCTGAACTGCGGCTGAATCGGTTGCTGCTCCAATCCGATCCCAGTCCACGATGCTGCATCCGGCTCGAAGGACCAATGTTACGGGGCGTAACTCCCGTGGTATATGCACGAAGTGCCGCCTGTGACTTCTGCTCGAAGGACCAATGTTACGGGGCGTAACTCCCGTGGTATATGCACGAAGTGCCGCCTGTGACTTCTGCTCGAAGGACCAATGTTTGAGCCACGAACTCCTTCCTGAGTGAGTGAGCGTCGTGGCTCGGGAATATTGCACACCACTGCCTACAGTGCTATGGTGTGCCTATCTGCTTGTGTGTTCAGGGTCCTAATTGACGCCTGAAGCACTTGACTAAACTGTGACTGACTGACTGTAGTGTTCAGGGTCCTAAGTGACGCTGAACGTGTTGTGTCTATGACTGGCTGAACTGTCAGTAAGTATGAGTCCTGAGCGACTTATACTGTTAACTGACTCTATGTGACTGTTGCTATCTGAACTGTAAGACTGAGGTGACTGTAAGTGACTGTAAGTGACTGAATTGACTGACTGACGTTGGCGATCTTCGCTGTCGATCGCCAACTCTCCTATTTTCTAAATTGTCCGCTGATTGGTTTCTTCTCATTATTGGCAGTCACCAATCAGCGGGCCTAACTAAACGCGGACACTCCTCTTTGCGCCCTTAGCGCGCTCACTTGGAGAGGGGTGCCGCGGTGCTCGGGTGGGGGCGAAGACGTTTGACAACCGGGGAAATTCTTCCGGGTGGCGGACCTTCGGTATCTTGACCGTTACAATTACGTTTCCGGCTACCCTTCGGAATTTCCGTGCTTATGGCACGGTCACGGCTATTGAGGGACGAGAGAAGCGACTTTCTAAACTCTCGTAGTTTTTTACTCATAAATCAGCTTCTCTCGCCAGGAAGTATATTGAACTCTAAGAACACATGCGAAAGGAACCGAAAAATCCCAAATCTCTAAAATAGCCCTTCACGCACGTCCGTGACATAAACCGTGTTAGCGACGCTCGCTAACATAGACTAAAGAAGGTGATTGTACAACGTAAAAAATTTCAAAAATACAGACACACTCAGAAATACTATGTCAAAGCATCGAGACTTTTTTTTATATTTACTCTTTATATTTGCAGCTAACCACATGGGTCATTTAGCAAATGAGACGAATGCGGATTTGACCTGCGAGAAGGTCCCGCCCATTAGTGGGCCTTCAGATTAGTATTGTTAATGGAAATTGTCACTCAATGCATAAGTCTAAGGGTTCAGTTCTTTTTAGTCTTCGGATCCCTCCTGACTCTTCAGATAGTGTCTTCGGCAATGCGTTCGGATGGTTTTGTAGCCTATTTTTGTGTGATGTTGCTGTTTTCTTTGCAATTTTCTGGACTCATTTCACGTTCAGGTCCTTGTGTAGACCCTCGGGTTTGAGAAACCATGGGGCGTTTGTTATATCGCGTAGGGCTTTGTTCTGAAATCGCTGAATTATGTCTGTATTGGATTTTTGCACAGCCCTATAGTTGTATTCCGTAGGTCGAGATTGGAATGACCCTAACCTTCTAGAGAAGGAGCTTGTTGGACCGCGATAGAGGAGAATTCCATCCTATGATCCATCTGTGTTTCGTCAACTTACCGTCTAATTGTTTTCTTTTAGCTTGAATATGTTTCTTCCAGGTGAGCCGTTTCTCCAGGTGTAGGCCTAGATATTTTACACATTCCAAAGTAGTTAACGTCTCTTTGTTTCATGTGATTTGTGGACCGGTGATACGTTTTGGTGTGAGAATAATACGAGTAGATTTTTGGGCGTTTATTTTAATTTTTCATTTCCTGACCCACTCTTCTACTTTATTTATATTTTCTTGTAACAAATTAGCCGCTTCACTTAGATCCTTTATGTGTGGCGAGCATTGCGGTATCGTCAGTATATGTGGCTGTTAGGACGTCACGTGTGGTAGGAAGATAAGAAGTACAAATTTGATATAGTACAGAGCCTATGACACTCCCTTGCGACAGTTCAGCTTGACTGGGGTAGATACTAGAAAAACTGTCACTATAGCTAACGTGGAAATATCTTTCGCTAAGATACGATGTTAAAAGTAAATGAAGGTTGTGTGGTAAGCAGAGTTTGATTTTGTAGAGTAGTCCTGGGTGCCAGACTCGATCGAAGGCCTGAGAGATATCTATGAAAAGAGATGTGCAAATCTTTCGTTCTTCGAGACTTTTGTCTATTTCGTTAATTAGTCTGTGGACTTGTCCGATTGTTGAGTGGGATTTGCGAAATCCAAATTGATGCGGTCGGATGATATTATTTTGATACATTAAAGGTTTTATCCGTATTAGAAGTATTTTTTCGAGTACCTTTGATAAAACAGAAAGCAGTGAAATTAGTCTGTAGTATTTAACATCGTTTAACAGTTTGCCTGGTTTCGGTACAAGGATAATTTGTGCGAATTTCCATTTTACTGCGAAGTATTATTTTCTTAAGATCGCGTTGCAGATTTGTGTTGTCGTGGCTATACCTTTCCTTGGGAGTTTCTTTGGTGGCTTCGCCGTTATTAATTCTTGGTCCGGTGCTTTTTTGTTGTTGAGTTTTCTAGTCATTCACACTACTTTTCTTGAGCTGATGGCTTTTATCGGCAGGCAGAGCTGCAGTGGAGCTTCCAAAACCTGCCCAATGGGGTTGTCATCTTCTGTAGATGATATTTCATCATTCGGTGTAAATACTTTGGCGAGATGGGCTGCAAAAGTCTTTGCAATATCTGTGTCCTCTCTAGCCCAGGTATTATTTCTTCTACGGATCGGTGGAATATGTTGCGTTGGTCTTTTTAGTTTTTTGTTGACTTTCCATATCGAGTGGCCTCCAAATGTTTGCGGATGTCGAGTTAATTTTTTAATGTAGTGTCGGATACCCTCGTTTTTGTACTCGTGCTATATTTTCTTTAACACTTTACATAGTCTGTTAAATGTTCTTTTATCGTCCGGGTGCATAGACAGTTGTCATCTTCTTCTTGCAGACCTTTTTTCAGCCAGTTTTTCTTTTACCTCTTTTGGGTGGTTTGAGGTCATAGTTCCCGTTTGTATTTCAGGAGTAGACTGTCACGCTGCGTCTTGGAATGTTCTCGGTAGCTCGTGCACAGGGTTATCAATTTCTTCTTGTGTTTTCAATGGGATTTTTAAGTTAATTTTTTCATTCATGATGGTTCTAAATTTCGTCCACTTCGTTTTGCGATTATGTAGTGAAGGCTTTGCTTCTTTGTTTATTATTGTTGCCAGAGGTTAGGTAAAGAAAATACACGACAATTCGAACTAACACTTTATTCACAAAAGAGAGTTTGAACCATAATCAGCGACACGTGCCTGGCGAAGGCGATCGAGAGACAACAGTTGGGAGGCGAGCAGCGCTCGTTACGGGACGGCGTATCGGCCCCCCTTTCTTGCTCCTCAGCAGAATCACGTGATAATCGAAAACGCGCCAAGTATAAATTATACGAATAATTTTGTTACTCCAACAATTGTTGTATTTATAGATAAGATGATTGCTGAGTGATCCGATGAGAGATTATAGTTTGGATTTATGCTGACGTAGTTTTGTGAAATGCTCTTTGTATTAAAGGAGTCGGAGTACCGGAGCTAATATAACTCAATCTTTTCGACCGCGTGCACTTAGGTAATTCTTTCCTTTTGGGGTTAGCCAGTCTCGAGCCCCATTGTGGGTGCTTCGCACTGAAGTCGCCTCCAACTAATGACCTGTCTCCCAAGGTTTTGAAAAAGTAATTAAATTGCTTTTGACTAATTTTATGGCGTGGGGGGTAATATACGGCAGACACGAGGAAGGTTCCACTCGAGTCCTTGATATTGATGCTTGTGGCTTGGAGGTAATCTTCTTCAAATTTATCCAACTCGTAATGCGGGATTTAATTGTGAATAAGTATTGCGGTGCCTCCTCGGGCAGTTCCTTTTGGATGAAGTGTGCAGTATAATTTATAATTAAATATATTAAAATAGCTTTTGTCCGTAAAGTGCGCTTCTGAAGTATATCTATTTTCTGTTCTTTGAGGAATGCCTTGACTTCTTGGCAGTGGTTAGCTTGACCGTTGGCGTTCCAAAGGGCTATTCTTATTGCATTTGCTATTTTTGGTTATTATGATTTGTACTGTTATCATTGTTGTTTCTGTCTTTGATCAAAGATGATAGTAGATTTAAAATGATATTGTTTTGATACATCATTTGATTGAACATAGCTTCAAAGGGTATAGCCGGTTAAGGGGGTCAAATGTGCCCCCAAACCAAATTCAACGTGCAATGAGTCATTCGATAGCTTATCAAAAAAAGCACTTCGTGCAAATTTTTAGCCCTGTATCTCGACCTGGAGGGTAGTAACAGGGTGAAAATGAAAATCACGTTTTTACGTCATTTCTCTTATTCTATAGCATGAAAAAAATAGAAAAGACTCAGAGGCATTTCTGATATCGGCTTACGTATTTAGGAATTTTTTCATATTTTTAAATTGAATAGCTAAGTTGTGAAAAATGAAAAACCGAAAAAAAAGCGGAAAAATGCCGATGAAGCATTGATGCAGTTCCAGAACTACGATTATATTTTTACAGTAAGTAGATATTGTTGTTACTATTATTCTCAATTTTTTTCAGATTTTTAGTTTTGGTGCGCCGTAGTCAAAAAAATTAAAAACCGATTCGTTCGTTATTTTCTGCGTGTTAGACGTCGAATTTTTTGATGTTCTTTGGTATATAAGTGCTCCATGCAATGTTTAACATTTTTACATTCGGCAGAATAACAGAGGAATTATAGAAAGTAAATAAATCCAATTAATGAAAGTTCCGATGACAATGTTATCTTCTGAAATATTAAGTTAGTTTCCAACAACGGCGCTGGCTCGGCGGCAAAGTATGTTACTTCAGAACGACTAAACCCTGTTTCGAGTCTCTTCTTGAGCTTTTTACTTTTTTTATTTATTATTATTTTTTCTCAATTTCTAATAATATAATAATGATCAGTATCGGTTTATAAATGTGTTAAAAATATTTTAACCTAAAATATGTATGAAAATAATGTTAGAGCGCTTTTTACGACTCCGCGTCTTTTCTCGCATATCTTGTCCTATTGTACTTCTATTGTAAAAATATTATTAAGAATTTCCGCGGGACGTACAATTTCTGAGAGATACCGAGCACGTGACAAATAATAAATTATTACTGCAACGTATGAACAGCATCCGATGGTTCGGTTACCATTTGCACATTCACAACAATAGCATCTAATTCCGCAACAGCCTATTGAATTTGGAGTGTACTCAACATAACATCTATACGTTTTTCTACTAATATGGCACGATTTTACTTCGAATTTAATGATATTATTTTTTTCTATGAGATACTGGACGGCATGGTTACTATCTTCGTCCATAAGCTTTGCTAAGTAAGTTACTGCTTGTGATAATTGATACGACCAAGTAAAAAAAATCTTCAAATCGTTATCTGTCATCTCCGGAAAATCAATAATTTCGGAAGCTGAAAGCTGTTTGAACCGCGACTTTCGCCTATTCCCGCGACAAACTTTTTCACAATCAATTAGACAATAAATTGCTCCCTTAAGTAGGTTTATTTTGTAAAGTAGCAGGGTTTCTTAAAAATATGTTTGGAAAACGTTTAAATTCAGATGTAGGGCTTTTCGGTGAAATAGTGGAAAGGATGGTATCCGAACCACTGAAAATACATTAGCGATCGATGCAGAAATTCATCACTGGAATAGGCGAAATCGCTTAGTAATATTTTTACAATAGAAGTACAATAGGACAAGATATGCGAGAAAAGACGCGGAGTCGTAAAAAGCGCTCTAACATTATTTTCATACATATTTTAGGTTAAAATATTTTTAACACATTTATAAACCGATACTGATCATTATTATATTATTAGAAATTGAGAAAAAATAATAATAAATAAAAAAAGTAAAAAGCTCAAGAAGAGACTCGAAACAGGGTTTAGTCGTTCTGAAGTAACATACTTTGCCGCCGAGCCAGCGCCGTTGTTGGAAACTAACTTAATATTTCAGAAGATAACATTGTCATCGGAACTTTCATTAATTGGATTTATTTACTTTCTATAATTCCTCTGTTATTCTGCCGAATGTAAAAATGTTAAACATTGCATGGAGCACTTATATACCAAAGAACATCAAAAAATTCGACGTCTAACACGCAGAAAATAACGAACGAATCGGTTTTTAATTTTTTTGACTACGGCGCACCAAAACTAAAAATCTGAAAAAAATTGAGAATAATAGTAACAACAATATCTACTTACTGTAAAAATATAATCGTAGTTCTGGAACTGCATCAATGCTTCATCGGCATTTTTCCGCTTTTTTTTCGGTTTTTCATTTTTCACAACTTAGCTATTCAATTTAAAAATATGAAAAAATTCCTAAATACGTAAGCCGATATCAGAAATGCCTCTGAGTTTTTTCTATTTTTTTCATGCTATAGAATAAGAGAAATGACGTAAAAACATGATTTTCATTTTCACCCTGTTACTACCCTTCAGGTCGAGATACAGGGCTAAAAATTTGCACGAAGTGTTTTTTTTTGATAAGCTATCGAATGACTCATTGCACGTTGAATTTGGTTTGGGGGCACATTTGACCCCCTTAACCGGCTATACCCTTTGCTCAGAAATTGGTTTAGCATTAAATCGTTATTATTAACAGGGCCTATGTTGTCGTTGAGTTGCGCCTCACGTTTCACTGTTTGAGTGTAACTCGTGTTTTCCCTTAACATGCTATTAGGAGGAGGAAACTTTCTGTAGGTTGTTTTGTTTCTTGTTTTCTGTAATACTTTGTAGATGTTACATCCCTTATAATTCGCAGGATGAGTTCCGTTACATAATGTGCATTTGGCTGGTGTGCCTCTAGGTTTTGAGCATTCAATTGTTGGGTGGATCCCTGCACATTTTACGCAGAAGAATGCTTTGTTGCAATATGTCTTAGTGTGCCCGAATTCCTGGCATCGGTGACACTGTGGGATGTCCTTCCTTTTAGGTGGTGGCTCTACAGCTATCTTTGTGTGTAGCAAGTACTGAATGTCGTATATTTTTTATTATCATGGTTCGGTTCCGGGTCCACGAAAAATAAAAGTAGGGGTTCCTTAGTTTACTAGCTTCGGATGTTTGTGACATTTCTAATGTTCAGTCCTTTCCATTCCAATTCTTTTTTATATCGTCGGTTGGGATCGATTGGTGTAAATTTGGTATGACCACTCTATAGGCTCTATCCTCTTTAGGTTGGTACGTGTGTAATGCGACTTCTTTTGCTTTGAGGAAGCTAATAAGCTTGTGGTAACCCTCGCTGGTCTTATTATTTACTTTAATAGTATTATCTCGGAGCGTTTTACATGCAAAATCTTCTGAGATTAGAGTTTGCTTTAAATTCTATAGCATCAGAGGAAATTTGGTTACGTTTTGTATAAATATAGGTGGTGGTTTTTTAACTTTTCCTTTGTCCAGATTTTTGTCCATAGTTTGTATTGTTTCGTCACTTTGAACTGTTTCATATCTGTTTTGATGTTGATACGATGTGATGTTATCATTCAGTTTTATGTACATAATTACGCTTTGAATGTGGTGGTTCATCACTATCTGTCTTTTCTTTGCGTTTATGTTCCCTATTTCATTATTGTTGCCAGATTGGTGATGTCCCGGTTGTAGTGTGCATATCCATGTTTACAAGAGTAGTTTGTGTTAGTGGGTCTTGAGGTCGCTGTGTCGCGTTACTACTGTTACTATTGTTAAATTCTGTATCATATACTTTTTTTGTATGTTGTGTTAGTGTAGTTATGGGGATGGGTTGACTTGAGTGACACCAGTTGTAATTCGAGTTACTGAATGATATTGATTGTGCTATGGTAGTCGTGGTTGTTGTTAGGGTTAAAGGAAGAGTCCGGATTGTATAGAGACCGTCGCTGTCCTGTTACATTTTTGAACGGTTTATGAGTTTTGGCGGAGGTACTTTAACAAAGATCTATCCTTTTCGTTCTACTCCTAATGGAAAGTTTGACCGGTACACACTTAACCAGACCGTCGCACGGATAGCGTTTACACGCACACACAGTAGAGTGGGACTCGACGCGTTCGAACACGTTAAAGTAAACTATGGAGCGAAGGAATACACGTCTAATCGCTACGACAGCTCGAGCGGAATTACAGCAGCGAGATGCGTAAAATGTACAGAAGATCATCACTCAACAGCATGTACAAGAATAGCCAAAGATAAGTACGTAAAGTGCACTAACTGTAGCAGAAACCATTCGGCCAATTATAAGGGATGCGTAACATATACTAACGCATAGAAGAGGGAATATAAACCACCCAACACACTCCGATCCACCGATACTTCCATAAAGCACCAATACTTTAAATATGGTCTCACCTACGCGAACATCACGAAACACGCACAACGTTCGCAGCGGAAGAAGATGACCCAAACTATTCAACCATTGACAACGGTACACAGCATAGGAATTCGGAGATGACATTAATGATCCAAATGATGTCAGAGATGAAAAGACTAATAAGTGAGCACATAAAACAGATAAATTTGCTTCTAGAATCACTCAACCATATATTACAAATGATTTAAAAGTGGCTTCCTACATGTTAACACTATGGAACGCCAATGGCCTATCACAACACAACCAAGAGGTACAAGCATATCTAAACACCACAAAAACTGACATTCTGGTAATTGCCGAAATGCATTTCACAAATTGCAAATTCTGTAAAGTGCCAGGTTACAAGGTGTTCTCGATTGATCGCCTGAGTGGAAATGCACACGCAGACACTGCCATTATTATTAAACATTCCACCAAACGCTATAAATTACTACCCTCTCAAGAAAAGTACCTACAAACCGCAACCATAGTCAAGAAAAATAGGTTCGTCTCACTAACCGTTGCCGCAGTCTATAAGCCGCCCCGCCACCAGTTGACAAAGGAAATCTATATGAGTTTCTTCAAAACTCTCAGCCATAGAGTCATTGCAGGAGGTAATTACAATGCCAAACATACCTTCTGGGGGGCGAGAGTAATAAATCCGCAAGGTTCCAAACCACTGGAAACCATATCAAAATTACATTTGCAAGTCTTTCCCACAGGTGAACCCACATATTGGCCTGCTCGCGCAAACCGCAGACCTGATGTATTAGACTTCTTCATTGCAAAAGCGATAAACCGTCAAAACTTTTCAGTCCAATCATGCCTAGACCTAGAATCAAACCATGCGGCAGTTACAGGTATTCCTACTAATAATTGCCTTGATTACAATGTTGGAAGACGCGATTCATATAAAAACTATTCTAAAAGCGGAAAAAGAAGTAGGTAAAGCGGTAGATCACTTTATCTGTGCTATATAGTCAGTTCGTGGAATTCCACATCATTACCCACCATAAGAAAGTCCCCATTGGCCTACTCTAATGAAATGAGGGATTAATTGGTACTTAAGAGATCATTAAGAGGAAGATGACAATGAACTACACACCTCCAGGAGAAGTCGATACTCAACCATACCAACAAGAAGCTGAGAGAACTCTTACAAAGGGAAAAGAACGTCTTATTCAAACAATTCCTGGAAAGCCTAACACCCTATGAGGATACTGATTACTCACTTTGAAGGGCTACAAAAAATTTAAGGCAACTTATAATGCCAATCCCTTCTCTAAGGTTGGAAGACACAAATTGGGCTAGAACTGATTTAAAAAAAGCCGAAGCATTTGCAATGTACTTATCAAATGTCTTCCAACCTGCAAAAAATCAACTAGATAAACAAAAAAAATGGTGATGTAGCAAATTCATTAGAAGCATCTTTGAGTTATTCAACTCTGACCAAGTTCTTCAGCCAAGGCAAAATCCACAATGAAACTCACAAACACTTAATTTCCAATAAGTCCCCCGAAATCGATCTAATAACAGGGAAAATTCTCAAAAAATTACCGAAAGAAGCAGTAATGTTACTAACCGTCATATCCAATGCGACAATTAGAGTTGGTTACTTCCCGATTTATTCGAAGATAGTTCAAATTATATTAATGCCCAAACAGGGTAAGTCACCGAAGGGCGCCAACTCGTACAGACCTATAAGTCTACTACCCATTACATCTAAACTACATGAAAAATTAATACTGATAAGACTGAGACCAGTACTAGCGGAGAGGAAATTGATCCCAGAGCACTAGTTCGGCTTACAACAAAGTCACGCCACCATCGAACAAACTCACAGGATATCCAGCGAAATCAGGAAGGATTTAAACGAAAAGAAATACTGCCCAACGGCATTCCTCGACATAGGAGAAGCATTCGACGAAGTTTGGCACACGGGCTTACTCATAAAAATGAAAGAACTATTACCATCATCGTCCTCCCCTGTATTAAGGTCGCATCTGACGGATAGACTTTTCCAAGTAAGAGTTAAATAAACAACATTGTTACTTCATGCAATATACTTAGTAGTCCCACAAGGCAGTGTGCTAGAGCCAATGTTGTTCACTATCTACACTGTAGATTTTCTTACAATAGCTTATACTATAACAGCGACTTTCGCTGATGACACTTTCGCTTGTCAACTGCGGGACACCACCTCCGAATCTAATATGAAAATAATCGAGAAGAGGCAAAGTAAAGCACTAATGATTATAGTGTACGCCGACTGGTACATAACGAACAAACAAATACTCAAGGAACTCGGTATTCTCACCATAAGAGATGAAATCGCCCGCTACAGCAGATACTACTAAACGCGACTAAGGAATCACACCAACAAACTAGCTGCACAATTACTGGACACATCGAAAGAACAAAAAAGAGTAAAAAGGTTCCACTTCCTACAATTGCCACACCGATTCAGTGAACAATAATACACATAATGGTACACCGGTAGGTGTATCCACACACAGGACAAAGTACATTCTACCATAGACAGTGCTAAATATCATTATATGATAGATCGCACAATGACAGATAATACAAAAAATGTTATATAGGCTGTGTATACTATCTGTAGGCATGAAATTAGAAGCAACTAATATTTCATTTTAAGTAGGTGGTAAGAAGTTCAACTGCTTACTAGTAGTTCTGGTAAAAATTAACGATGGTACCTTGGATGACCTCAGATAGTAAACACGACTTACGTAATCAGACTAAATGTAAATATTGCTGATTTATGCCTGCATTAAATAACAGTAACTACAAGACCGTTCT
Source organism: Eucera pruinosa (assembly GCA_028830335.1). Classification (NCBI taxonomy): domain Eukaryota; kingdom Metazoa; phylum Arthropoda; class Insecta; order Hymenoptera; family Apidae; genus Eucera; species Eucera pruinosa. The sequence continues at coordinate 423,053 of JAMYCR010000006.1, read as the reverse complement.
GTTCGCTTCGTATAAAAATTGATGCTATTATTTTTTAATAAAGTGTTAAGTTACCTATATTTGTAGAACTCTTTTCCTTATTTGGATTTATAAAGTACACTGACAAAGTTTAGCATCTGAAAACTGAAACACTCTGTCTAAGGCCAATTTTCTGGCCAATTTACCATAGTGGAGTGAAACGGATCTAAATTTGAATATGTATTGTATATTCGGTAAATGTAAAAATAATATTCAAGTATAAATTCATTACATTAAATTTTTTAAATAGTTTGAAACGTAAGTTGATGTGCATTTGGATTATTCTTTAAATATTTGTTTTATGTCAAATTATTTATTTTTGCGTAAAATTTTATAAATGCAAATTATAAATAAGAATACTTTGGAAGATTTACATAACTTGTTTTAATTTGATTTTTAATTTGTTTGCAGACCCAATATCAAAATTAATTTTCTTATTTAAAAGTAAATAGACTCGCATTCGTTAAACAAGCGAGAATATTTTACAAGTTTCTAATATAAAGTAGCACAACATGAATGAATATAAAGGACAATTACTAGAAGATGATATATGTACTGCAAAATGTAAGGGCCAGGCAAGCACGACAGATATGCTAACCTTAAAAGAAAAAAGTGTGCTTCAGCATGTCGTATTTATATATTTGAAAGCATACGGTAAATTTTACACACCTTTAAGTTAATAAAATAAACAAAAACAAATAATTCTTAAAATAGTTTCTGACATAAACTATCGTTTCTGAAAATTTAGCTATTAGTCATCACAGTTATCGTAAGAGTAGGAACTATGGTCCAAGTATGTTGAACACGCTCCATGTGTCCATTGAATGTTGAATCCAATTCACTATAGGAAAGACTTCAAATTTTTCTTTGGGCACGGTGCAAAAGTAATCCCGCTTATGATTTTCTTTGATATTCTCACAATTTTTAGTATATTTTTGTTATTTTATATATGCCAAACGATTCTGGGTGATTCAAAAGAAATTTCTTTCCTTTGCAGAAGGAAAACATGTGTTATTCATTTTGCCCCTGTTACGTTCCGAACAAAAATTCTTTTATTTTAATTAACGTCGGTGAGAATGCGATTTGATGATGCATAGCATCGTGGGAAGTCCCTTGTCAATCGTATATTTTGCCTTTGACGTTTAGTCTGGCTTAATTCCGATAGCTCAATTGTTAATATAGCGCCTACCTTCCTTGGAATCAACGTGGTCCTATAACAAATAACCGATAGGCATTATCGTTTCTTAGTACTGATGTAATAAACAGGATGCATGATGTGAGTCCAGCGTGAGAACGGTTATCGCGGTATTTCAAACCTACATATAGCTATTCATTTTCGTAGCGCGCGTGTCACCCATAGTTCATTCGATGTGAGTCCTGCGTCGATCGCAATGTGTGAGTAATATGCGTTGCAGTAAACCGGAGCGTGAATGTACTGTGGCTGCGTTGGTCCTCTTCACTGGAGATAGAGAGAAAGAGAGCACGAGACGATCCCTTCTCGCAACACCTTCCGACTACGCTAATTCGTTAAAAATGATCAACAATTCCATTTCCAATAGAGTATTTCAAGGGGGGGATTATTCAACTTATTTCCGAAGGGCCAGAACTACTTCACTACCGTTTTGAAGCTTCGATCAGCAAGTCGCGAGGTGCGTGATCGGGTAGTCCGTGGTGCAAAATATTGAGATAGAGTTTGTTACAAGTTGCTCACATTACAAGTACTCAGTGCAGCGTATTCAAAAACCGTGTATTCAAATTTCGCCTTATATAATTATTGATTCGTTTAGTCCAGTTACTCCATTATTATTTTGTAACTTTACCATTTCATAGTCTTATTATTTTGCATTTCTTTTATATATTTTAAACGTTTCATGTACTGTCCGTTTCAACCGTTAATACAACTATCTCTTCTCCAGTGAGGAAGTCTTAGAGAGTAACCAACTCCAACAAGCGAGTAAATAAAAGTTTACATATACTAGCGAAAAAAAATAAATAATCCGATTGTCTCGATTTACAATTTGGTAAGTTCCATTTCATTTTAAATTGTACAATATTGTTGTCAACGAGCAATGATAATTAATGCGTAGACATTGTGGGATTTCCCTAACTTATTATTGCTGGGTTGACATTGATAATTCCCGCATTGTCAAAGATAAATTTTGTATAAAACATCTCATTATTATATATTTCTCTTCGGACACATTATAATTTATCATAATTCTATTTTTCCAAATTATCTGATCAAAATATACGTTGTATTTACTTTATATCCATTATTCTTTTTTTATTGAAACTCTTTTAACCTCTTATTTTCAATAACATTATCAGCCTCCAACTATGATCAACCAATGCATTTCCAAGGACCCGTATGGGACTAGACAATCACGAACCCATAAATCTTACAATAGTTTGGTATAATACTTCCAAATTTTATTACATTTCCTGTCTGCTACGAAAGCTCATATTATTATTCCCGCTCAAACACGTCTACACGTAATACCCGGTTGCATTTTGCCCTCCATGTACCTATCAACAGTAATTTAACATTTTTATAAATATTATATTTATCGGGATTCAGTTATAGTGAGTTGAACGGAAAGGACGCACGTAGGGAATCTGCGGTGCAATTAATTGCAATAAACAAATTTAAAAAGTTAAGTAAAAATATAAATGAGCACACACAAAATAAGTAAAAGACAAATATAATAAAAAGAAATCGACAAGAAAAAAAATACCTATACACCTAAATAACAATGGAGAAGCAACATAACGTCAAAACAACGTGCTCAAAACTATATATTGAGCAAAACCAAGGCAGGAATACAAGTCAATGGGCAATGAAACAAAACAAACAAAAGCTAAAGTAACGAAATACATAAGAAGCAATAGAACAAATTTTGAACACAATAAACAATCAAAATTAAATATCACAAGAGAAAGTATATAGGGACAAATCAACAACACGGATGAAAGCTTAAACACACTATTAAACAAATTAATAAATAAAATAGACAACATGACGGGAGACATAGAGGAACTAAAAAATGAAGTGGTAAAAATAAGGAACGAGACGATTAACCTAATTGGCATAGCAATACAAATCAAAAGTATAAAGAAAACATTAAAGAAAGAGGAATCAAAATGGGAAGAAGAGAAAAAAAGCTTTGAAAAGAGAATTGCATACCTGAAAAGCTTAACGTCATCATCAAAGGACTGAATGCAAGTGGAAACAAGGAGAAAATTCAAAAGTTTCTCCAAGAATAATTAAAGGTAGATGTAAATATATAACACACCCGGGAAGTAAAAACAAATAACAATAATAAATTGGTAAGAATTAAGCTTACAGACTGAGAAAGCAAACAAAATGAAAGACTATTCAAAGGGGGCGGAAATATACATTGATGATGACTTAACACCAAAGCAAATAGAAATCCAAAATGAAATAAATAAAATTGCATATGAACAAAACAAACTGGAAAAGGGTAAAAGTTGGATACCATGAAATTTACATAGATAATGAAAGGTACAAATGGCATGAAGGAAAGGAATTATATATAGACAAAACATTTCGCAGTGGATAGAGGTAGGTGCAGCCTGTCAAACAACAAAGAACACAACCTAGAAATAATATTTTGGAATATACGCGGAATATGAAACTTATACAAAATGAGTAAAGAGGTAATTCACCAACGTATTTCAGACAAACTAATAATATCCAGAGAAAATTCCTAGAAAACTACACAAATATCATAAACACAGCAAGAAAACAAAATCAAACAAGGAGAGCAGATGGAGGACTATACGTCCTATACAAGTCAAATTCAATAGAGATTAAACAAATACTTTCAATTAGAGAAACATGGATATGTGTAAGAATCAAGCTGAATGGAGAGGGATATATACTATGTAACGTCTATCCATAAGGAATGAAGGAACAATTACTGAGAACTTCAGAAGAAACACTTAACGTAATTAAAGAAATATCAGACACACCAATAATAATAGGTGGAGACTTCAATGTAAGAATAGGAAACAACAGCCAGGTGGACATGGACATGACTAAGGAAACGGAATTTGTACACAACAGCGAAATAAAGGACAACGAAGAGAATGGAGAGGGAAAAATTTTATGTGAGATAGAAATGCTGGTCCTAAACGAAAGAAGCAAATCAGATAACGAAGGTCATTTAACATACACTGAGACTAAAGAAGCTAGCATCGTAGACATGATATGGGTAGAAATAAAAATTCTACGAAAGGTAGAAGATTTCGAACTTTTAAAGGTGGCACTTCGGACTATCTCCCAATTAAAATGAAAATAAAAAACAAAATTAGGGAAGAAATACAAGAAGAACCAATGAAACGAAGAAGAAATTAAGCAGATGCTAATGTGAGACAGGAATAAAAGTATAGAATACTAATAGAAATAGAAGTAATAAATAAGAAAACTTAAGAATAGACGAAGAAACTTCAATAGATGATGAAAACAATACAATCGTAAACACGATATACAATAAGGTCAAAGGACTAGGAATGGAAACATAACACAGGAAAATAAACAATCTAAAAGCTAATACAGATAAACCATGGTTTGATAACAAATGCCATAAAGTAGAGAAGAAACTGAAAGAAACAAGAGGAACATATAGGAAAACAAGCACTTCAGAAGCAAGAGAAAGATACATACAAACAAAAAAAGCTACTGTAATACAATAAAACAGGCTCCAGCAACATATCACAAAGAATGGAAATTAAAAATAGAAAACATAAAAAACACTAAAAATGTTTGGAACTTAGAGAAGAGATTAAAACCAATACTTTTTCAAGAAGATAAAATAACATTAAAAAGGGAAAAATTCTATAATGACTTGCACAAATCCAAACCAAGCGAACATTATCACCTTATGAATGTAAGGAATCCATACTTAGACCAGAAAATAGATATTGAAGGATTGAACGCAATAGTAAGAAAATTGAAAAATAACCGGGCCCAAATAATATAAAAAACGAATTTTATAAACATTTGCCTCTGAATATGAAACTAAAGCTGATGAAAACTGATAATTACAATACAAAACGGATTAACATTCAAAACAGATGAGAACGAGATGTGCCTAATGTGCAATAGTTGCGAATTAGAAACAAGAAGTCACATAGTAAACAAGTGCCCTATATACGCTGAAATACGATCGAAATCACGAAAAGATGAAGACTTAAAGACATTACTAAATATAACATCAGAAAGACATATGTATATGGGAATTGGCAAACTTTATCAAAACCAGTATGAAACTGAGAGCCTCCTGTTTGGGACATTAGAGACTCCAAACCTAACCAGAGGTATTATAAAGACAAAATATGAAAGGAAAGGGATGAAAAAGAAGGCAAACGAAAATAATACGCAGACAAGAAAGGAACTAAAACGAAACTAAAGAAGAAATACATGAACATATAGAGTAATACAAAAATAAGCTTAGTTATAGATAAGTCATGCAAAAACAAAAAGTATTTCCACAGTATCTCATATATATTTGTTTTTTTAGCGTTATTTCTATTATTATTGATATCACACCTAGTAGAATTACCTTAATCATTAATATTATATTATATTTCCTTATTTCATAATCAATAATATAAGTGCAGAGTAAATATCAGTAGAAAGTAAACATCGTGTAAAGTAAATTAAAAACTTGCAATCTATAACCGAAGATTTTAATACGTCACAAGCCTCAAGAACAATTAATAACTACATACATACGTACATACAAATGTAACGACACACGGTTGGCGGCCGTAATAACCACTAAAACAGTCCGCTTGCAGATGTCAGGGATTTGGACGAAAAAACCTTCCCTGATATTTGCAAGCCCGGAAAGATGATCTTTTGCATTCACAATTTTTACGTGCGCAGCAGGCTTCACTGTCGAAATCATCACAAGCCGTGTACCGTTACTGGGCTGCCCAGCCTCGTGGTGAGCGCGGTTTGGGAAAGTCCCAAAATCAGCGGTATGGAGTCCTTCTCCCCCGCCAAACAGGGCGACGCGACGGTTCAAGGAAAAGACATCACCCACGAGTCATCGGAAAAGATGACACCTTTTCTGGAGCCGCGCATAAATACTACGAAAATTAACAAAAAATCAGTCAGTTCCATCGCAATATCGCAGAGACTCTGCCAGTCTGCCCAACGATACTGTATACGCCGTCTGTTCTCAAGTTGAATAAAAGTACAATCCAGTATTTAGTCCACATTCACTTGTAATCCTTTCCAACGTTATATAAACATTACATTTATCCAAGGTGTACAGGAACACGTTTTTTTTAGGCCTTATTAATCAACAATATTATCCATTTCATTGCAAATAAGCATCATCTACAAGAAAGTCAGATAGCAAGCCAAGTATGTAGCTCGATTATCCGGTTTCATCTTCTGAATATACATTTTCGATCGCTGTTGCTCAAGAAAATTGACTAAAACATTATCAAATACTAGACGCTACTTCGTCTGTGTCGCTCAACCCTCAAATACGGCTGCACAAGCTATTAACCATTTTACCCAACCACTCAATTTTACCTGCCCTTCCCCAACGTAGCGTTTACAATTTTGGATAGTACAACGTAATATAGAAAGAAGCGGTACAGTCCCATGTTAATAAAAGAAAGCAGAAAAATTATTTTTCCTGCATACTATCCAAATCGTTTGTTAACAAAGTTTTATACCATTTTATATCTTTAAGCTTTTATGCTTAGCAGGAAGTCTTAGGGATACAAGGTTACTAAGTTTATAACAAACGGGGCAACACTTTGATTAGTTTCATTGTTAAAAGTAGGTAGGTTTTACGGTAGGCAAGAGCGGGTTTGGTTGTAACACTTTCACTTCGTAATACGATTACGTAGAAGCTATTGTATTTATAACAAAAACTCATAGAAATATGTTACTGAGAGCACTACTTTCATACTTTTATGGTAATAACATACTATTATCCCCAATTTTTTTAGATTTTTTGAAAAAGTGCACCGTCGTTAAAAAAATCAAATACCAACTTTTTCGTAATGTTTCGCGCGAAAAGGCAATCTTCACATTAAATTTGTATGTGTTCATTATGCAGTGAGTATGGTACGTGATTTTTAATATTTCTACATTTGGAAGAACAATGTATAAATAGGAAAGGTTGTAGATTCACGAGGGAAATTATCGAACTCAAAAATTCTAAAAATTCTGAAACCCGGTGCACAAGTAGTGTAGGTCCGCCGTAACAGAAAACTATTTTTTTATTGGCGCTAATTCCCACTTTAAGAGGGTCAAATCAACCCCCAAAGTATTAGCATTTTTTAGTTTTTCCAGTATAACTTTGTAATAATAAGAGACAGGATAAAACTTTACAGGGATAAATTGTTCTGTTTTTTATACTTTGCGACCCTACTGCAATAAAAGGTATCCTTATCATGGAGTTTGTTATAAATAAATAAATTCATTGTTTTTTTGCATAACGGTAAATGATAGAGGTGGTTATTATATACCATGAAGTTTTTCTTTTTGACGATCTAGCGAATTATAAAATAAAATAATTTTTTTGTTTACGTATTTGTTAAAAACAATTAATTATCGTTATATGCATATTGGTATGTTTTTGTTCGATTCTTCATTCTATTCGTATTTTTCACTATAAAACAGGTATTTTCTATCATATTTCAAGATCGAATATATATTCCATACTTAAAGATTTATTTAAACAAAAATATTGCACGGGTATATGAAACATTTTGCAAGAACGCCTATTCTCAAGTGATCATTCGGAAATAACACGATCACTCTCTCTCTCTCTCTCCCAAACCAGTCAAAAGCTCGTGTCCCGTAATGGAAATGTGTATAAATATGCAGAACAAACATGAGTTAAATAAATAAATAAGTATGTAAGAAATAAAGCAATATTTGATATATGGGAGAGGATGGTCGTAATAGTTTCGAATAACCACTCGAGAACAGGCGTTCTTGCAAAATGTTCCATATACACGTGGAATAAGTTTTTCTATATATATTTTTAAGTATAGAATATATATTCGGCCTTGAAATATAATAGAAAATACCTACTATCTAGTGAAACGTACAAATAGAATAAAGAATCGTACAAAAACATGTCCACATAAGTATGACGATAATTAATTGTTTTTAACAAATACGTAAATAAAGAAAATTATTTTATTTTATATTTCGATAGATCGTCCGAAATGAAAACATTTGGTATATAATATAATTATTTCTACCATTTATGCAAAGAAACGAAAAATTTGTTTATTCAAAGCAAATTGCACGAAGAGGGTACCGTTTACTACAGTAGTGTTGTAGAACGAAAGAGACTGATCAATTTGTCACTTTAAAGTTTTATCCTATTTCTTACTATTACAAAGTTATACTGGAGAAACTGAAACTATGAGGGTTGTTTTCATCCCCTAAAAGTGGAAATTAGCACCAACAAATAATAGTGTGTTACTAAGAACCTAGACTACGTGTTTACCGAGTTTCAGAATTTTTGCGTTTGATAACTACCCTCGTCAATCTACAACTTTTTTTGAATGTAGAAATATTAAACATCACGTACGGTACTCGGCAGCATAAGGAACAGATAAAAATTTAAAGTGGAGATTGTCTTTTCGCGCACAACACCTTCAAAATGTTGGTTTCTGATTTTTTCAACTACGGTGTACTTTTCCATAAAACATAAAAAAATTGAAGATAATAGTGTGTTGTTACCACAAAAATATAAAAGTAATACTTTTACAACTTCATTACAAAATATGCAATTTTCAAATTTTTATAGGGTTTTTCATTCTTTATCCCTACGTTTTGCAGCAAATGAAATCCTCAGACATTCTCCAAACTATATTACCATATACCACTTTTCAAAGTGCAAAAAATGATAACAGTGTGTCGTGGACGCGTTGTGTCTATAAGACATCGCCGTTCGTTTTACTTATCTATACATAAACATATCACGGTGCCGCTTGCCCGGCGCAAAGCAAAGCGAGCGGCGATCCGTTGCAGGTGGAAAGCGTCGACAACACACGTACAGACAGGCTTGAATGCAGTAGTACATCGAGCTGCTGCTACACTCGCGTCAACTCTCATTTGGTCTTTACGATTAGGCACCTGCTCATGGACAACAGCTAAACTAAACTTGACACGTATTTTGCTCAGTATCATCATCAATATGGCGAAATGATACAGGAAAGCATGCTTTCACAGGGCACGACTTTACGTCCTTATATGAGGAGATTTTGCATCAAACGGTAGCTTATTTGAAAGAGGTGGCTTCAACGCAACGCGATCTGGTTCTCATTTCATTCAGAACGTTCTCTTCGTATCGGAAAAATACTTAAATTCTACGGCTGTCACTCTGTCAATTTTTGCTCAACTTTGCAACGCTCATGTTACTGAGCATCAGCATAATCGGATCAAATGACAACCAGAGCGGGCTGCATTGAACTCTTCCCTTTCGAATGAGCCAAATTTCTACTCCAAATTCTCGTATATTAGGACGTAAAGTCCCGCCCTGCAAACCCATATTTTTGTCCCATTTTGCCAGTAAACTCAACTGTTTGCTTGATCGCGAATCTACCGCCTTATGGTCAAAAGCAACGAAGTAGTTTGATAAGGGTAGTAAGTACACTCTACTATGCTCGTAGTTAAACACCTTTCCCTTTTCTGCCCTATCTAACAAGTTGCAATTATTTCTTACTAGAATAATCCCAAATGTCGATGTACGTTTGCCACCAATCATAGGAGTTGAAAGACTTTCCCTCTCTCTCGCACGCTTTGTTTGTTGCTTCTTTAAAGACGCATTTTTGTCATTGCATTAGTAGTATTTGCTTTTATCCGATGAATTGTTATTAATTAATTGTGCTTGCTATGTTTTAAAACATCCAACAGTCGTCTACTGATAAGTGTAGTTTTCTTCTTGGCTATTATGCTACAGACTGTGAAGTGTCAACAGACGTATCACTAACAATAATTACGACTAATCGTGTCACTACGAATTATTATTAAAAATTGTAACAAAAAACTAGTACGCTAAAAGTTAGTAACATAAATATAATAAAAGTATAATAAAAATATTTGTCAACTATATTGAATTGTTGGATGACCACCCTTCTTGATCTTCGAACGCTGACTCTTAAACTATTAAGGATCAATGTGTTTCTGACTCTGATTAAGTATTTCGTGTGTAGATGTAGGATGACGCCGGCATGCCTATTCCGTTTCGTTTTGTCGTAGGAGTCGTCGTCGTTACTACGTCATGCCTATAGGAAAACGGGTGTTTAATCCCGTGGTCGATTTGGGTAGCGTTGCGGGTTTGGTTGAGTTTGCACGTGGAGTGCCGACAAAATAAATAAGTTCGCTAGAAGGACCACCCTGTGTAGGGACCATAAGAAGGTTCGGTGACCGCGCGCGTGGAGATTTTAATTGCTTCGTTGACAGTTTGTTTCTTTCTGGTGGTGGAGTTCGTCCTGCGAGAATCCTGCTATTTTGCTAATGCTTGCTGATTGGTCCTTTTAATGTTTCGGCAATTACCAATCAGCAAGTCGAACTCCACTGGCCGCACCCTCCCTTGCGCCCTCGGCGCATTACCCTGGGGAGGAGTGTCACCGTGGGTCCTACGTATGGGAGTGGGGTGGTGGCAAGATCTGACAACGCTGAGAAGGTTCCTCCAGAAACTTGTTGACCACGGCTTCTGTACGGTTACAAACAAATGTCAGGGTACCCTTCGAAGCCTTCCCTGTTTATGACCCGTCTTCGACTATTGAGGACGAGCAACGCGGATTTCTAAAACTAAGTAACAAAACTGCGCCTTTGCTCGCCAGGAAATAGGTAAATCTAAATTGTATGCGGGCTGTAAACGAAAATTCCTAAATCTCAAAAATAGCCAGCTAGGCACGTCCGTGTCATAAAGAATATTAGTGCTGGGCACTAACAACGGGCGTTTTAAAAATTCACGAATAAGAAGTTTTTCTTTTACTTCCTTTGTAAGACTGTTGTTACCTTAGTAAGACCGTTATTACCCCGAATTATTAAACGTGTGCTTCATACAGAAACCGAGCTACGAACTTTCTTTATAATCAAAACATAAACAAACGATAAACAGCAAGAAGTACAAAACAAATTAGTCACTTCGACTTTCACTCAATACAAAGGGCATAGCCGGATAAGGGGGTCAAAAGTGCCCTTAAACCAAATTAGACTTGTGAGGCACCATTCGATAGGGTATCCAAAAAAACCCTTCACACAAAGTTTCAATCCTCTAGCTCGATCTGGGGGGTAGTAATGGCGAAAAAACGAAATATCAGTTTTTGGCATATTTCTCCCACTTAGTGGCAAGTAAAAATTCTAAAAAAAATCTGGCATATTGAGTATATTGTGCCACATGTTCGAGAATTTTTTCGTATTTTTTTTATGTAAAGTTTGGGTACGAAAGATGAAAAACCCCAAAAAAATCAGAAAAATGCAGATTTCATAGTGAACTAGGAAGAGCACCAGTTTTATATTTTGACCGTAACAACATTATAACACAACTATTATCCTCAAAAAGTTTCATATTTTTTTGAACTCAGCAACATACTTGGAAAAATGAAAAACCGATTCTGTCGACGTATTTTGCACGAAAAACTAGTGTTTACATTGAATATTTGTATCCTCTTTATTCAGTATGTATATTAAATGTTTCTAAACATTTCTGCATTCGTCCAAATGGTGTAGAATGGAAAGAAATTGAATTAATTCAATTAATTGATTTTTTTACCGTGTCCGAGATCATGTGGAACAAGTAAAGAATTTCCAAGTTCGGTGGCGGAGTGGTCTCGGGCGCAGTTTTAGTTGTGGAAACGCTGCGTACTTTTTTGGTGTCGGTTCGAATCTCGCCTAACATAATTTTTTTTTTATTACATTAACGATTTTTTTTTATCCTAACTGTATAATATATGTAAATAGTATGTATCGTAAAACATTTTACAAACATCTCAACAATATTTTAACTCCAAACATACATATAAATAATTAAGTAACAATTGTGAGGCACTTTCAATCGCTACATTTATCAATTTTGTATTAAAGATACTTATCTTTACTAAATGTGTGTGATTTGCAGCAAAGACGATACATCCTAAGCACTTCTCCTTTTCACCATTTCTGTTTTCGCATGTTCTGTTGGTTAATAAATTGCTTATCCTTTTCTGCTTGTATATAATCGGATTTGTATTAAAGATAATTATCTCTATTTTTTCGCAGTTTGGAACAAGAACCGCATGTAGTATCTTCAGTCTTCGTCATTATTGTCATTAATCACTGGTATTATATTTCCTTTGTTAAATATTTTACATAATATTTCAGTAGGTCTGACAATTGTGGATAGGTACCGGGCGTGCGATAAGTAATAAATTATTGTTGCTACGTGTAAGCAGCATCCTATGGTACGATTACTATTTGCACATTCACAACAGTAGCGTTCTATTGCCGAAAATCCAATTGAATTTGATTTATAATGAATAAAGCACCGGTAAGATTTGCTATTAATGTAGCGCGATCTGACTTCATATGGAACAATATTGTTTGTATCCTTCAAACAAAGGACATTGTTGTCTTCGTCCATTATTTCTTAAATGGTTCCAATTATCCGCGTCATAAACATCACCTTCATAACATTATTAATAATATACGATGGCAAATACTTATATTCTTTCGACGCATTGCCTGTTAGTAAGTCTTGTGTATTGAAAAGGTGATAGGAAATGCAAAAAATAAATCTTTGAATGAGGAAGAATTTCTTTCCCTTCACTTATCGTTGTTACAGAGATTTTTAAAGCTTACCTAAGTTTAACTCAGAGAATACGAGGTTAGATAAACAATGGAATTAAAAGTGGCTCGCAATTATTATTTAATTATTTATATGTATATTTAGAGTTAAAATATTGTTGAGATGTTTGTAAACTATTTTACGATACATACTGTTTACATATATTCTACAGTTAGGATAAAAAAAATCGTTAATGTAATAAAAAAAAAATTATTTTTAGGCGAGATTCGAAGTGACACCAAAAAAGTACGCAGCGTTTCCACAAGTAAAACTGCGCCCTAGCCCACTCCGCCACCGAACTTGTTGGAAATTTTTTACCTGTTCCACATGATCTCCGACACGGTAAAAAATCAATTAATTGAATTAATTCAATTTCTTTCCATTGTACACCATTTGGACGAATGCAGAAATATTTAGAAACATTTAATATACATACTGAATAAAGAGGATACAAATATTCAATGTAAAAACTAGTTTTTCGTGCAAAATACGTCAACAGAATCGGTTTTTCATTTTTCCGAGTATGTTGCTGATTTCAAAAAAATATGAAACTTTTTGAGGATAATAGTTATATTATAATGTTGTTACGGTCAAAATATAAAAGTGGTGCTCTTCCTAGTTCAGTATGACATCTGCATTTTTCTGATTTTTTTGGGGGTTTTTCATCTTTCGTACCCAAGCTTTACATCAATAAAATACGAAAAAATTCTCGAACATGTGGCACAATATACTTAATATGCCAAATTTTTTTTAGAATTTTTACTCGCCACTAAGTGGGAGAAATATGCCAAAAACTGATATTTCGTTTTTTCGCCATTACTACCCCCCAGATCGAGCTAGAGGGTTGAAACTTTGTGTGAAGGGGTTCTTTTGGATACCCTATCGAATGGTGCTTCACAATTCTAATTTGGTTTAAGGGCACTTTTGACCCCCTTATCCGGATATGCCCTTTGCCTCAAAAGGGGGAGAGTATATTACATACATAGTTATAGACTGGGTAAAATTTAGTTATTGGGACAAAGAGGAGGGGGTGAGAATTACAAAGTAATTATTTAGAAAAGGGTGGATCTCACCGATTTCGATGTATGAGTATGTAATAAAAGTCAACATTTTGAACAACATTTTCCTACACATATTATCGCCATTCGGTCTTCGTTTCCGAAATTTGTCTCAAAAGAGAACGGTACTACTACATTGAATTCTGTCTATACGTACGCGTCCATGGGGGCGTATGCGTAAGCGTTTGATCGGCAACTGTCTATCGTTTCTATACATAACAACGTAACGGCCAGCGACGAATATTGTACAATGTGTACAAAATTTTTTCGAAATAACGACTGAAATGTGTACAACTTCGTATAATATCAATAGAGATCATTAAAACAGAAATGAATGTGTGGCCGGCTGCCCCACGGCAGCCGGAATAAATTGTTAGTTCCGAACCTAGACTTCATTAAATTAGTTACTAGATAGAGGAGTTCGATTTGAGTAAGGTTCGGGCTGGATTATTATTCCGGCCACCGCACAGTGGGGTATTTGTCTCGAAATGCCGGACATAGCTGTTTTAAAATTTGCTTAACATTCAATTTGGTATAACGTTCCTCCAATTCATCCAAATTTGACGAATAAAAGTCCATTTTAAAGATTGAACTTTGTACTTTCCAAATTTCTAAACCGCATTGATCAAAGTGAATGTTCAAGGGGTGAAATCCGCCCTTAAATAGAAATACGTTAAAGTGTAAAGTTTCATGACATTTTTCAAGTGCTACAAATTGCAAATAATATTTATTAAAATTTTTATGTATACTTTTAGAAGATATGATTATTTTTCTTTAAAATACGTCAAATCTTATTATGCAGAGTTGTTTTTGAAGAAAGATACAACTATTTGAATGTGCCCGAACCTTTTTAAAGTTTTGTATGATATGGCACTGATATGTATATATAATACAACTCAAATACATGTATGTATATAAATACGTAATCAGTAAACATGTACCATACTAAAGTTAATAACGTATTAAAAATTTTAATTTTCAGGAATCCACAAATGCAATTTATGATGGATTAGCAGTTAGTAGACAGCAATGAATAGACGTGAATTTGTTATACAGGGTGAGGCACTTAAAACAGGCCACCTGAATAACTTGGCTGCTATTGGTGATAGGAAAAAATGCATCAGGCCAACATTATTTGGTATCGAGGGGCTGATCATCCGATATTACTAGTTTTTTGATAGGTGGAGGCGTCAAGGAGATATGAAGGTCATCTCTGTTTTTTTAAATGGAATGGTAGGTTTTTTTACATACATGCTGATAGAGTATTTCAAGGCGAATACAATGACCTATTGGGAGGTCATTCGTGGTCTGGGTTAAGCCAATTGTGATGGAAAATAATTTACTTTGAGGAAAATAATTTACCTTGAGGTCAACCACCGTTAATTTATTTATCTAACAGTAATATCCGACTAATACAAGTGTTCAAAATGGTAACCTTGATCATTGATGCATGCTCTGAAGCGTTGCTCGACGGATAATATGGCATGTTGAATTTCTGTTGGGTTTATCGCGGCACAATCTCTTCTTATACGCTCTTTCATATCTTCTTTGGTTGTTGGTATTTCATTATACACTTTCTGCTTTAATTTTCCCCACAAATAGAAGTCTAGAGGTGTTATTCTGAGGTGATCTAGAGGTGATCTTCTTCGTATTTTGTTAGCTATACTTCCAGTTTCTTGAAAACATTTAATAACATTCGGAAATACAGATCGTGAAGGTGTAACACGTTCGGGAAACCGTTCAGTATACAAACGGACTGCATCTCTTACAATTTTCCGACATTCCCCTAAACAAAAACCATATCTACTTTCTCCGCCATTGAATAACGCATTTCGGAAACTTGAGATACACTTCGCACGGCACAGATTCTCATAAACGACTAATCATACTATGTACAGATGAAGTGTACAGCATGATTGAATGTTTATTTCCATTTAACGGCCCATAACAAGAGATTACGAGACAGAGATGAAGTAATATCAACAACCAGAGACGACAAGGAAGTGTTCGACCATTTCCTCAAAGTAAATTATTTTCCATCACAATTGGCTTAACCCAGACCACGAATGACCTCCCAATAGGTCATTGTAATCGCCTTGAAATACTGTATCAGAATGTAGGTAAAAAAACCTACCGTTCCATTTAAAAAAACAGAGATGACCTTCATATCTTCTTGACGCCTCCACCTATCAAAAAACTAGTAACATTGGATGATCAGCCCCTCGATACCAAATAATTTTGGCCTGATGCATTTTTTCCTATCACTAATAGCAGCCAAGTTATTCAGGTGGCCTGTTTTAAGTGCCTCACCCTGTATATGTCATCATAAAAATTTTGATTTATAATATATCATATATAAAACACGCTATACATATTTTCAATATATATTATATCAACAATATATATCATAACTACCTATCGCCAAGTGGTACTATTGTTGGATTCCGTGAGAATTGACAACACGTTGAAGATAACTCTTAGAGGGTTTATTAATACGGGTACTGCACTCGACTAGTGAATACGAAAATCTGACGGTTCTGTGATTTTGCGGTCTTTTAAGTACTCTGGTTGGGGATGACTAATAGTAAGGACAGTGGTCGAGGAAGAGGGTAACGAAGGAAAGGTACGGAGTACAGGATGACTAGGGAAAGGTACGGAGTACAGGATGACTAAGGAAAGGTACGGAGTACAGGATGATTAGGAACTCAGAATAGGGTGCTTGTCAGATGAATGTGGTTTAGGATGAGTCTATGGTGATTACAGTGTGAGTGGTCGAGTTGGGCATCCAACACTATAATTCTTCTTCAAATGTTATTTTCTTCTCCATATCCGTCTACGTCTTTATCTAATAGAATAAAATTTAATATCAAAATAAATGGACAACACTTAAACATAAACTTGTCTATATAAAAGTAAAAAAACAGAACTTAAACGTAATTAAACCACACTTAAACAGAAACTTAATAAAGTAGCTGTTGGGATCCGGGTGAAAGAATGATTGCTTTCTAATACGAAAGTTTATTCAAACATGATCTTGTGTCACGCCGAACTCAACTTACAGAACTTCGTGAAATAGAACGCAATGTAACGTAGTACGTATTTTACTTGTCTGCTTGATCTTTCTCTCTGGACTGCACTGAACTGATTTAACTTCGCTTTATGGTCAGGTAATATATATATATATAAACTTCTTTTAGTGGGGGAGGATAACCTTAGCCCTTATGAATAAGTGGCGAGCGTGAGTAACATGTTTTGGCTTTTTCGTGTCTATTGGTACGGTGAGTCGGTAGTCCAAACGTTTAGATTAGACAAGACTATCGCTATTTGCGTGATTGGTCATCCAACACAGCACTTAAATATAAACATCAAATAAACTATATAAAATAAAGCATAAACCGAATAAGTGAGAAAAACTAA
This sequence comes from Eucera pruinosa, assembly GCA_028830335.1. Classification (NCBI taxonomy): domain Eukaryota; kingdom Metazoa; phylum Arthropoda; class Insecta; order Hymenoptera; family Apidae; genus Eucera; species Eucera pruinosa. The sequence continues at coordinate 405,718 of JAMYCR010000006.1, read as the reverse complement.
AATATAAAGTATAACAATGTAAAAAAATCCTCCAAACATATCTCCGTTCATACTCTGATCGCACTGTTTCGACAGAATGCATCCTGAAAGTGCAAGATAGCCGAAAACTTATCTACAGAACACTTTAAACATCTCATATGTCTGTAGTTTAAACACGAGTTCAAGAGTTCTTTCGGAGGTTCAGTGGGGGCGATCGTGAAGGCGTGCGAGAAGCGCTGCGATTCTCGGTGGTCATCTAGGACTGATGGGTGTAGCCAGATAAGTTGGTCAAAAGTGCAACCGCACAATTGGATGTTGCTCTCATATAGCTGCGATAATATATTACTTATCGCATGCTCGATATCTCACGCAAATTGTAAGGCCGGCAGAAATCCTCTTCAAGATTTTTACTAGTGAGGAAGTACACCCTGTTATAAACAGAGACAGCGACGAAGACTAGAACAGTATTCAGGTAGTCATTTTTCTCTAGAAAGTAATGTACATGCATATTATTTACAATTTGATATAATATTCATCTAGGAAATTCATTGTATGAGCCATATGGACGTGGTACTTATACGTGCATCGAAAAAGAAAAATTACCGCTTCTCAATTTTTTTTCAATACGAAGTACCTTTCCAAAAGTCTAAAAAAAATGTAAATTAACTATCATAACAGACTAGTAAAACTCCAATAATATCAACCCAGTCAAAAGACTGACACTGCCTGTAATATTAAAAATTATCGTTTTTTTATTTTTTTGACTACGTGCCCCCTCTAGGAAAAATCTGAAAAAATTCTATGTTAACTACAATAAAGAGGTGCTAAAACTGTCAAAATATAAACGTAGTCATTTTAGGACTTCTATAGGAAATCAACATTTCAAAAATTTTCATTTTTCAAAATTCGATTTTGAAATAAAAAATTCTGAAAAAATTCACAAATATGTATTCCAGTAATTGGAATATTTTCAAATTTTTTCAGAATTTTTGATGGAAGAGTACAACAAAAATCGAGCAAAAACTGTAATCACAACACACCCCATAACTACCCCAATGGTGGGGTTAAGGAGTTGAAACTTTGCATAGAGGGGGTTTTCCATGTCCTCTACCTATTGATGTATCAGAAATTTAATTTGGTTTGGGGACACTTTTGACCATCTTATCCGGCTACACCCTTTACTATAAAACGTCAATCCGGGCAAATCCGGGATCAATTTTTATTACATCTTACTCGTAAACCTTTATGGAATGCAATAAGACCAGACTAAGCATTGGAACCCACGCGGATGTATAACAAAATCCTCAACGAAGTCTTAAAATCGTTGAGAAAATGACTGAATAATTGATTATTATTAAATATTAATAATTAGAAAAATATACATGATGCACAAGTGAAACCTGTTTCACAGTACAGTATATACTTATCTATAATACTTCTATAAAACAAGAACCTATATAATTTATTTAAAACAGGTAAAAATTACTAATAAGTGAACAATGCTTCAAGGACTAGTGGAAGAAGCAACGCGCGTCGTAAAAACTTTTAACTTTCGATGAAGTACAGTGTTTTATGAATAAAAAAATGAGGGAAAAAATGTTGATACAATGTTTCTCACGCATTTAACTAACTCAGGAAATAAAAATTGTATGGTTTAGATACAATTTTTGAAATCGTCTAATGTCTGGCTTCTGGGGGCAAATACCCCACTGTGCATCGTGAGACGGCCGGTTACCCGAATCGAATTCGGAAGCACTCCCATTTTACGCGTCCGTGGCGAGCCACCTCGATGCGTTTCAAGAAACAGGGGACAATCACCGATCAAACGTGTACGCATACGCTGCCACGAACGCGTTCTTGTAGAAAGAATTCAATGTAGTATTACTGATCAGTCTTCGAAAAAAATCTCGAAAACTAAGATCGAGCGACGGTTATATGTATAGGAAAAAGTTGTTTAAAATGTTGATTTCTAAAACATATTAGAAAATTAGAAAATCCATTTGCGGCACGATGCGACTGCATTATTCGTGGTGTCCCCATTGCTATTGTACGTATAGGCAGAATACAATGCAATTGTACTAATATATTTTTACTAATATTTCTAAACTTCTATGTTAGAACCACTACTATTTCGTGACACATAAGCTTCCGATTATTAGGATATACCGCCTACCTCACTGTGGAGCCGCATACTATTGTTTAGAAATGTTAAATATGTGTTGCATTTTATATATTTACCAACATATATATGTTAAGAAAATAATAATGTTATTCAAAAATTCCTAGAACCCTAGGATCTCTCCTTTAATGCCGATCATAGGCATAAATCGGAAGAGGCTTCTCAAAATATTGAATTTTACAACATATGTCAATTTCATGAAAATCCAACAGGCAATCCTAATATAAATATATACCCAGGTGTAGCCTAAATAGAATTTCCTTCATCTTCTAAATATTATACAATGTACTGCGCTTTTTGAATATTTTATATATTTTTGCATATTACGCGTATTCTCCATTCTTTCAAACATTTAAAGTTCCTATAAATGCATAAAAATTTGTAGTGAATTTATTATATATTGTATACATATGTTATTCATATTTCACGAAAGTATATTGTAATTTTTGTGATTCTTCACAGTCGCAGTGACTACAAAGATCACAAAAACCGCGTTTTTCAAAACTGCGTAAGTACTTCGAGGAATAATTATACCTCTGCTTACTTTTTCCTAGATGTTGAAGAAGAAGCCTTGCATTGAGTCATAACTCTGATAATACATATATTCTGGTAGATGAGTCTTAAACAAAGGGTATAGCCGGTTAAGGGGGTCAAATGTGCCCCCAAACCAAATTCAACGTGCAATGAGTCATTCGATAGCTTATCGAAAAAAAACACTTCGTGCAAATTTTTAGCCCTGTATCTCGACTTGGAGGGTAGTAACATGGTGAAAATGAAAATCACGTTTTTACGTCATTTCTCTTATTCTATAGCATAAAAAAATAGAAAAAAATCAGAGGCATTTCTGATATAGGCTTACGTATTTAGAATTTTTTTCATATTTTTAAATTGAATAGCTAAGTTGTGAAAAATGAAAAACCGAAAAAAAGCGGAAAAATGCCGATTAAGCATTGATGCAGGTCCAGAACTACGATTATATTTTTACAGTAAGTAGATATTGTTGTTACTATTATTCTCAATTTTTTTCTGATTTTTCGTTTTGGTGCGCCGTAGTCTAAAAAACTAAAAACCGATTCGTTCGTTATTTTCTGCGTGTTAGACGTCGAATTTTTTGATGTTCTTTGGTATATAAGTGCCCCATGCAATGTTTAACATTTTTACATTCGGCAGAATAACAGAGGAATTATAGAAAGTAAATAAATCCAATTAATGAAAGTTCCGATGACAACGGTATCTTCTGAAATATTAAGTGAGTTTCCAGCAACGGCGCTGGCTCGGCGGCAAAGTGTGTTACTTCAGAACGACTAGAGCCTGTTTCGTGTCTCTTCTTGGGCTTTTTACTTTTTTTATTTATTATTATTTTTTTTCAATTTCTAATAATATAATAATGATCCGTATCGGTTTATAAATGTGTTAAAAATATTTTAACCTAAAATATGTATGAAAATAATGTTAGAGCGCTTTTTACGACTCCGCGTCTTTTCTCGCATATCTTATCCTATTGTACTTCTATTGTAAAAATATTACTAAGCGATTTCGCCTATTCCAGTGATGAGTTTCTGCATCGATCGCTAATGTATTTTCAGTGGTTCGGATACCATCCTTTCCACTATTTCACCGAAAAGCCCTACATCTGAATTTAAAGGTTTTCCAAACATATTTTTAAGAAACCCTGCTACTTTACAAAATAAACCTACTTAAGGGAGCAATTTATTGTCTAATTGATTGTGGAAACGTTTGTCGCGTGAATAGGCGAAAGTCGCGGTTCAAACAGCTTTCAGCTTCCGAAATTATTGATTTTCCGGAGATGACAGATAACGATTTGAAGATTTTTTTTACTTGGTCGTATCAATTATCACAAGCAGTATCTTACTTAGCAGAGCTTATGGACGAAGATAGTAACCTTGCCGTCCAGTATCTCATAGAAAAAAATCATATCATTAAATTCGAAGTAAAATCGCGCCATATTAGTAGAAAAACGTATAGATGTTATATTGAGTACACTCCAAATTCAATAGGCTGTTGCGGAATTAGATGCTATTGTTGTGAATGTGCAAATGGTAACCGAACCGTCGGATGCTGTTCATACGTTGCAGTAATAATTTATTATTTGTCACGTGCTCGGTATCTCTCAGAAATTGTACGTCCCGCGGAAATTCTTAGTAATATTTTTACAATAGAAGTACAATAGGACAAGATATGCGAGAAAAGACGCGGAGTCGTAAAAAGCGCTCTAACATTACTTTCATACATATTTTAGGTCAAAATATTTTTAACACATTTATAAACCGATACTGATCATTATTATATTGTTAGAAATTGAAAAAAAATAATAACAAATAAAAAAAGTAAAAATCTCAAGAAGAGACTCGAAACAGGGTTTAGTCGTTCCGAAGTAACATACTTTGCCGCCGAGCCAGCGCCGTTGTTGGAAACTAACTTAATATTTCAGAAGATAACGTTGTCATCGGAATTTTCATTAATTAGATTTATTTACTTTCTATAATTCCTCTGTTATTCTGCCGAATGTAAAAATGTTAAACATTGCATGGAGCACTTATATACCAAAGAACATCAAAAAATTCGACGTCTAACACGCAGAAAATAACGAACGAATCGGTTTTTAGTTTTTTTGACTACGGCGCACCAAAACGAAAAATTTGAAAAAAATTGAGAATAATAGTATCAACAATATCTACTTACTGTAAAAATATAATCGTAGTTCTGGACCTGCATCAATGCTTAATCGGCATTTTTCCGCTTTTTTTCGGTTTTTCATTTTTCACAACTTAGCTATTCAATTTAAAAATATGAAAAAAATCCTAAATACGTAAGCCGATATCAGAAATGCCTCTGATTTTTTTCTATTTTTGTCATGCTATAGAATAAGAGAAATGACGTAAAAACGAGATTTTCATTTTCACCCTGTTACTACCCTCCAGGTCGAGATACAGGGCTAAAAATTTGCACGAAGTGTTTTTTTTAATAAGCTATCGAATGACTCATTGCACGTTGAATTTGGTTTGGGGGCACATTTGACCCCCTTAACCGGCTATACCCTTTTCAAGTGATATTTTTATGTTTCTAACACAATGGCCTTACAAGCATAATAAATAAGAGTTATAAGAATTACATTTGAAACTTTTTATATTTCAATTTCATGGTTTTATATTTTTTATTACATGCTTCTTGAAATTTATTAGAAGTTTGTGCTTTCTTCTGCAATAATGGTTCCGAGCATATAATTATGACATTACAGTAACGTAATTAATTTTGTAAGTGTTGGGAAACATATTCAAAGTGCGCGTGCGCTCCAGCGCTCTCTGGGCCTGATCGCTCTCAAGACGAATTATTGTACACTCTATAGTTTGAGTACCACATAGTTTATGGGCCCAGGATTCAAAAATAAAAAGGGGAAAGATAAGTATAACTAAAAAAAGTGCGGTTAAGTGTGATCACGCCCACGTGTAAGAGAAAAATAAATCGGTCATCATGAGTTATTCAAACGTACAGAAAATTGAAAAGTTGTGCAATGATAATTACGAATCGTGGAAGATTCAAATAAAAAGCATTTTGCGGCTAAATGAATTGTGGAGTTACGTAAACGGTACAATAATAAAGACCACACAAAATGAAGCCGAGTGGACTGTGAAGGACGAGAAAGCCCTCGATTTAATTATTCTGAGTCTGCACAAATCTCAATTCAATCATGTGAAACGGGCTGAGACGTCACTGGAAGCATGGGTGGCACTGAAGAAAGTGCACGAGTCAAAAAGACCCATGAAACAGTGCGTCCTCTTCAAACAACTCTATAGGATGAAAAAGGAAAGTAACCAAAGCATGGCTTAGTACATTGACGACTTTATTCATAAATTGAAACAGCTCACCGAAACAGGTATAAAATTGCCAGACACTGTAACACCCATAATGCTGTTATCCTCTTTACCTAGCCAATATGAAATCTTCTGCGTCGCCATCGAATCAAGAGAAAAAATGCCTACGTTAGACGAATTAAAAGTAAAATTGCTCGAAGAAGATATTAGGAAAGCAGATAACGAGACTATAAAGGAGTGCGACAAGGAAACAGCGTTGTTAACTGATAAAGGAACTGCAAACGACAACAAGCTACAGCGGGAACCTTTTCAAAAATCAAAATATGGGAATAATCAATACAAGAAATCAAATGTAAAATGTTATACATGTGGAAAGATTGGTCACATGAGCAAACAGTGTAAGAGCAGGAAGAAATTTACTCCGTCAAGGAACAATAGAGAAGAGGCAATGACTGCCTTCGCTCTCAATACCAGTCCGATCACTACAGATGATTGGTGCCTGGATAGTGGGGCAACAGTACACATGTGTAAAAGTAAAGAAAAGTTTATCAACATGAACCAGAGACAAAAGGATAAGGTTTGCACAGCCACAAAAAGCAGCACAAGCTCCTTAGGAAGAGGAGAAGTCAAGCTAAACATAAATTCAGGTAACCAGCAATCAACAATTAAATTAACAAATGTCATGTGAGTCCCTGGATTCCGGAATAATCTGTTATCAGTGTCGAGTATCACTGATAATGGATTCACAGTATCCTTTAATGAACGTTCAGCTATTGTTAAACGCAAAGATGGTACTATTGTGTTAACTGCACAAAAACAAAATGGGTTGTATATAGTAAAACCTACTGAGGTACGACAAGCAATGTTGTCACAAGGAGATGATGACAGGCTTAACAGATGGCACCAAAGGTTAGGTCATCTAAATATGAATGACGTCAGAAAATTAATTGATAACGATATGGTGCATGGGATGAGCATGAGCAAACGAGAGATGAACAACGTAAATGAATGTAAGGCATGTGATCTAAGTAAAATTACCCAGTTGCCATTTCAGGATTCAAATAATATTGAAAAAGACTTATTGTGTCTAGTTCACACAGGCATCTGTGGACCCATGAGCACACCATCTCTAGGGGGAGCCAGATATCTGGCAACCTTTATTGATGACTGCTCTAGGTACACAGAAATAGTAACCCTTAAAGAAAAGTCAGAAATTTTTTCGGCATTTAAAGCTTACAAATGTCGGGTCGAGAAGCAAACAGGGAAGCTCATTAAGAAAATACGCAGCGACAACGCTAAATAGTATCTCTCGAAACAATTTACAGAATACCTGGAAGAAGAGGGAATAACAAGGCAGTTATCAACCGCTTATACACCACAGCAAAATGGGGTTGCCGAGCGTGCTAACAGGACAATAGTTGAAATGGCACGCACGATGATAACGGAATCAAAATTACCATTAACCTTATGGGCAGAGGCGATAAACACTGCAGTCTATCTAAGAAACAGGTGCCCAACGAGGAAACTAAACACAACCCCATACCAAAAATGGACAGGTGAAAAACCATATGTTGGATTCTTAAGAGTTTTTGGCAGCACAGTGATCGCGTTGGAAAAGAAACCCAGGGCAAGTCAATTTTTGCCAAGAGGTAAGGAATACGTTTTAGTTGGATACGATCAGGAGTCAAAAGCATATAGGCTCTGGGAACGCGGAACCAACCACATCGTGAAACGAAGAGACGTGCGTTTTCATGAAGAGGTTAGAAATTATGAAAATTCGGAAACTGAACTACTAACACGTACATTACAAAATGAAAACTCGACGGAGATTGATGAGCTACGAGAAGGCACACGAGAGGATTTGTTGGAAAGTGATCCAGAAAACGACGATGTTGCCGAAGATGACCAAGATAACACAGAAGAAGAAACATTACTCTACAAAAGGGCAAGAGGTCGTCCGAAATTATTGCGCAACGGAGCTCCGGGTAGGCCAAAGAAAATATACCACCGAGCAACTTACGCAAGCGAAGAGCAATACAATGAACCAAAAACGCTCACAGAAGCAATAAGAAGTAAGGAAAGGCCATTGTGACTGAATGCGATGGAGAATGAATATGACGCACTCATGAAAAACGATACGTGGGAATTGGTGGATAGGCCAGAAAACATTAAAATACTCACAAACAGATGGGTATTTAAAGTAAAAAGAAATCAAGATGGAACAGTGAACAAATTAAAGGCAAGACTGGTAGCCCGAGGAAACGAGCAGAGAAAAGGAATCGATTACGATGAGGTGTTCGCACCAGTAGCCAGGTATGAGATGATACGAACCTTATTTGCAGGAGCGGTGGAGAACAAAATGCACGTTCACTGCATGGACGTTGTCGCCGCATATGTGCAAGGAGAACTAACAGATACCCTGTACATGCAACAGCCAGAAATGTTCGTACAAGCAACTGGAGAGAACAAGGTATGCAAGCTTAAAAAACCACTGTATGGTCTCAAACAGGCGGGACGAGAATGGTACCAAACCTTAGACAAGTACCTGAAAAGTATGGGCTTAACGAATTCTCAAATTAATCCATGTGTCTATCTAGATGATACTAAAAGCACAGACTTAATAATTATTGTTTACGTGGATGATCTATTACTAGCATCTAGTGATTTGCAAGAGCTAATAAAAGTAAAAGAATTACTGAGGAGAAGATTCGAGATAAATGATTTCGGCAAAGCAACTAACATCCTAGGCATATCTGTCCAAAGGAAAGGCGACACCGGGCAAGTCAAGATGTCTCAACGCAAATATATAGAGGAAACACTAAAGAAATTCGACATGGAGGACTGCAAATCTGCAAGCACACCATTGGTGCCTCACGAGATATTTAACCAAGAATACACGGATACAAAAGATATGACCAGAGTACCGTATAGAGAACTCGTAGGAGCCGTGATATATCTGTCAAACGCCACTCGACCAGACATAGCATTCGCCGCAAACGTCCTCAGCCAATTTAACGAAAACCCTTCCAATTATCATTGGAAAGCTTCGAAGCATGTTTTACGATATCTTAAATATACTATAGACTACGGTATAAATTATGCAGTTACAGGTAAACAATTAGAATTATATGTCGACGCCGATTGGGCTGGGGACGAGAACAACAGGAGATCTCGCACAGCATACGTGAGCCTGCTGGCGGGAGGTTCCATCAGCTGGGAAACCAAGAAACAAAAATCCGTCGCTCTCTCAACCATGGAGGCGGAATACGTGGCGCTTTCAGACGCAACGAAGGAAGCAATATACTTAAAAAGACTGTTATCGCATATGAACTTTGATAGTTTAGTGAACGGTAAAACTACTATATATTGTGATAATCAAAGTGCGATTCAATTAAGCAAAAACAATATGTACCATCGTAGGAGCAAGCACATTGATATATGCTATCACTATCCGCGAGAAATGCAAGAACGCGTAGAAATAAATGTAAAGTATACAAGAACGAATGAAATGAAAGCGGATATATTAACAAAATCGTTACCAAAGAATAAGTTAAGAACATGCGTTGATATGTTAAATTTAAGGGATTGGATTAAGTACGATGCAAAGAATATATGTAAGACATTTATATAATCCGCGAAATTAAAGGAGCACTTTGAAACGGGGAGTGTTAGGAAACATATTCAAAGTGCGCCGGCGCTCCAGTGCTCTCTGGGCCTGATCGCTCTCAAGACGAATTGTAGTACACTCTATAGTTTGAGTACCACATAGTTTATATCGCACATATTACACTGCTTATCCAGTATATCAGGTTGTACTCTTTCCTCCTTTCCCCAACTCCGAATCAACAGTAAGTTGACAACGACATTATAAAAATACACTTCAGCCGTGCAAAGAAATTAAAATTAATTAAGTGGGCTCGGATTTTTGCTTATCTTTTGCAACAAAAATTTTATCTATGCACTGATAACATTACTGTAACATATTACAAAATGTAAGAAGATAAATCATAGTTATATTCGTTTTATACGCACAGAGTGTGCATATAATCTGTACAATTTTATTTGTTCGCATCTACTTGGAAAAAATTACTGTTATTAAATTGTGTACTCTTTGAAACTATTCGACATTTATCTGAAACAGTTTTTGACATCATTCGCGGTTTACAAAATTTTTAAATAGATTAATTTAAATGGGACACCGTGTATAGTGGTCAAACAGATTTTTTCGTAACGCGGAAAGAGAACGATCGACTTGAGACTATTGACTTTATCGTCGTCAGCGACATTTCCAGAGTTATTTCTTACACTCACCGCATTAAAACGCAGAGGGCGTATGAAACACTCGAATTTTTTTTGAGGTCAGTATTTCAGAGCTGGTGACACGAAGTCCCATAAGATGATAGGTCTATTCTGTACTTCGTCTGTGCTTCCTCCTTAAGGGGGTAGTCCCAACACGTGACGTCACAGATTTCGTAGGAATGGTAGATTTCGTTACAGTCAGATCATTTCCTACAAGCATGTGGCTGCCCGACGAATACGAGGCGGAGCCACAATCGTTTTCCTTCACGAAGGCGTAGAGTAATTCACAGCTGTTTATTGTGCATAATCGGGGCAAGGGGAGAAATCGTCAAGAGGCAGCAGCGTTGCCAAGAATCATAGACAGGGTTGCCGCATTGCCGCCGTGACAAATCAACACAACGATAGCATGAGAATGCTTGGTGGTCCAACAATGAAATCCGTATGAAATATTTTGGTCGCCAGTTCGCGCCTCGCACAAGTTAAAAAGTATAGCCGGATAAGGAGGTCAAAACTGCACTTGAACCAAATTAGACGTTTGATGTACCATTTGATAACTTAGCCAAAGAAAAGCTTTCACACCAAGTTTCAACCCTCTATCTCGATCTGGGGGGTAGTAATGGGGATGAAATGAAATATCAGTTTTTGCCATATTTGTCCCATTTAATGGCAAGCAAAAATTCTGAGAAAAATCTGACATATTAGAAATATGGTGATATATGTTAGATAATTTTTCCGGATTTTTTTATTGCAAAGTTTAGGTGTACAAAATGGAAAACCTTAAAAGAATCTGAAAAATACAGATTTCGTAGTGAAGTTGTAAGAACACTACTTTTATATTTTTACGATAACAACATATTAGTATATCTATTGTCCCCAATATCTTTCAGATTTTTTGGAATTGTGCGTTGTAGTTAAAAAGTTAAAAATCAATTTTGTCGAGGTATTTCGCGCGAAAATGCATTCCTTACTTTAAATTCTTATGTTTTTCATGCAGTGAATACCATGAGTGATTTTTAATAGTTCTACATCTGGATGAATAATATATAGATAACAAAAATAATAGATTCAGTCAACTGACACTATTTCCCCACAGTATATCTTAAAATAGAGAAAATGATTTCACTGAATACATTGGCAGAGTGGTTTTGGGTTCTGACTGTGAATCTTATATTTGTTATTTTGGTCGTGAGTTCGCGCCACGCACAAATTAATCTTTCTTCCCTATATCTTTTTTTTTAATTCATAACTACATGACAAATCAGTTTGCTTCCATAGATTTGCTATTCATATGATTTGTTAATTATAGAATCATTTAGCTTCTCTGACACCTAATAAATAAAAGAAATCTATTTCAATAGTACTTATCGTTAATAAATATGCTTGGATTGAAGTACAGGTGTATGGTGTCATTTCATACATTTATTTGATCTAGCAAATACTAAGTAATACTCGTAAGTAGATGAATCCGTGGCTAGAGAGATAATCACGTAAAATGTGATCCGAAATTATTTCTGCGTATACTTCAGAGTAAAATATTCTTAAAATTACTTTGACATGTTTTGCAATTATTGCCACTTATTGGCATTTTGTATAGTTACGAATAAATGAGTAACGAAGTTATGACGAAAATGTTAAGTATGGGTTTACAGTCTGAACTCGTAGTCATTCTGTCAATGCAATCATTAAAATTATCTTTCCAACTTCAAAATATAAATATATTAAATAGTTTCAATTAACTGAATTTACAACTTCTATTTACAATAGACTCCCGATTATCCAGCCCCAATTGAACCGGCCTCCGTTTTATCCGGCCACATTTTTGTTGATATGAAATATTCTGTAATTATTCACTTTCTTGCGTAATTATCGTCACATGTATTTATAATTGTTTAAATACGCAACGTCATATTAATTTTTTTTCCATTTGTACTAAATCTCTGAGTACAGTATTCCGCACTTTTTAGAATATAGATAGAGATGAGATTGCACTTGTAAGTGCGACGAAGTATGTTGAACAGGAAGAAGATTTGAAGAAGTTGCTGATACTGACATATCATTTTTGAGAAAGTGGCGTGACATCACATTAACGAACAAAACGAAATAAAAGAAACAGAAAAGATTACCATAAATCGAATATAAGCATTTTTTTGATACGGAGAGAATGATCTGCATGAAATGAATACGTGACCACGTTGCGTTGAAGTCTCCCCTTTTGAATGAGCTATCGTGCGACTCAAAAGCTTCTCATATAAGGACGAAGAGTTGTATCGCATAATGGCATGCGTTTTCGGATGAATTCGCCATATTGACGATAAAACAGGGCAAAATACGTATCAAGTTTAGTTCAGCTGTTATGCACGAGGGGCGCCTAATCATAAAGACCAAATGAGAATTGGCTGGGACTGGAGGAGTAGTTCGATGTACCACTATATTCAACTCTGCCTATACGTGTGTCGCCGACGCTTTCCTCCCGTAAAAGATTACCGCACGTTTTGCTGTGCGCTCGGCAAGCGGCACCGTGATTTGTTTACGGAAAAGCAAAACAAGCAGCGATGCCTTTTAGACGCAACGCAACGCAGCGCGTCCACGACACATGCCTATGCAGAAATCAATGTAGTTGTACCATCATTTTTTTTCATTTTTAAAAGTAATATGTATGGTAACATGTTGGAGAATGTTTAAGGATTTTTTTACCGCAAAACTTAGGTATAACATATGGAAAACTCTACACTAATATGAAAAATGCAGATTTCATTGTGAAGCTGTAAAAGTACTATTTTTATATTTTTATGGTAACAACATATTATTATAGCTATTATCCCCAATTTTTTGGAAAAGTGAACCGTAGTTATAAAAATCAAAAACCAATCTTTTTGAAATATTCGCTCGAAAAAGCAATCTTCACTTTACATTTTTATATGATCTTTATGCAGTGACTGCGTTACGTGATTTTTAATATTTCTATATTTGGAAGAACAATATATAGAGCCGACTCTCGATTATCCGCCCCCTGCAGGACCAGACCTCGGCCGGATAAACAAATGACCAGTCAATCTGGCAGCATGTTTTATACATTGTTATGATTATACCAAAAAATTTATATTTAATATATTCATAATGTTTAATATTTATACACACGTATGTACATACGGTACATCTATACAATCACACCATCTCAATATAATATGCTAGATAATATGTATGTAATATTTGTTTAATGTCATTTTTCACAAAAAAGTTGGGAATCTTTCCTGTTTCTTTTATTTCGTTTTGTCATGGATGTCACGCCACTTTCTCAAAAATGATGTCAGTTGCTGATAAATCTTCTTCCTGTTCAACATACTTCGTCGCACTTACAAATGCAATCTCATCTCTATCTATATTCTAAAAAGTGCGGAATACTGTACGCAGAGATTTAGTGCCAATGGAAAAAATATTAATATGACGTTGCGTATTTAAAGAATTACAAATACATGTGACAATAATTACGCAAGAAAGTGAATAATTACAGAATATTTCATATCAACAAAAATGTGGCCGGATAAAACGGATGCCGGTTCAAATGGGGCTGGATAATCGGGACTCTATTGTAAATAGAAGTTGTAAATTCAGTTAATTGAAACTATTTCATATATTTATATTTTGACGTTGGAAAAATAATTTTAATTATTGGATTGTCAGAATGACTACGAGTTCAGACTGTAAATCCATACTTAACATTTTCGTCATAAGTTCGTTATTCATTTATTCGTAACTATACAATATGCCAATAAGTGGCAATTATTTCAAAATATGTTAAAGAAATTTTAAGAATATTTTACTGTGAAATATACGCACAGATAATTTCGGAGCACGTTTTATGCGATTGTCTCTCTAGCCACGGATTCTTCTACTTACGAGTATTACTTAGCATTTTCTAGATCCCTTAAATGTATGAAATGACATCATACACCTGTACTTCAATCCAAGCATATTTATTAACGATAAGTACTATTGAAATAGATTTCTTTTATTTATTAGGTGTCGGAGAAGCTAAATGATTCTATAATTAGCAAATCATATGAATAGTAAATCTATGGAAGCAAACTGAATTGTCATGTAGTTATGAATTAAAAAGAAATATAGGGAAGAAAGATTAATTTGTGCGCAGCGCGAACTCACGACCAAAATAACCAATATAAGATTCACAGGCAGAACCTATAACCACTCTGCCAATGTATTCAGTAAAATCATTCTTTCTATTTTAAGATATAGTGTGGGGAAATAGTGCTAGTTGACTGAATCTATTATTTTTGTTATCTATATATTATTCTTCCAGATGTAGAACTATTAAAAATCACGTAGGGTATTCACTGCATGGAAAACATAAGAATTTAAAGTAAGGAATGCATTTTCGCGCGAAATACCTCGGCAAAATTGATTTTTAATTCTTTTAACTACAACGCAAAATTCCAAAAAATCTGAAAGATATTGGGGACAATAGATATAATAATATGTTGTTATCGTAAAAATATAAAAGTAGTGTTCTTACAACTTCACTACGAAATCTGCATTTTTCAGATTCTTTTAAGGTTTTCCATTTTGTACACCTAAACTTTTCAATAAAAAAAACCCGAAACATTCTCAAATATATATCATCATATTTCTAATATTTCAGATTTTTCTCAGAATTTTTACTTGCCATTAAATGGGACAAATATGGCAAAAACTGATATTTCATTTCATCCCCATTACTACCCCCCAGATCGAGATAGAGGGTTGAAACTTGGTGTGAAAGCTTTTCTTTGCCTAAGTTATCAAATGGTACATCAAAAGTCTAATTTGGTTCAAGGGCAGTTATGACCCCCTTATCCGGCTATACTATTTAACTTGTGCGGGGCGCGAACTGGCGACCAAAATATTTCATACGGATTTCATTGTCGAACCGCAAAGCACTCTCATGCTATCGTTGCGTTGAATTGTCGCGGCGGCAATGCGGCAACCCTGTCTATGATTCTTGGCAACGCTGCTGCCTCTTGACGATTTCTCCCCTTGCCCCGATGACGCACAATAAACAGCTGTGAATTACTCTACGCTTTCGTGAAGGAAAACGATAGTGGCTCCGCCTCGTATTCGTCATGCAGCCACATGCTTGTAGGAAATGATCTTACTGTAACGAAATCTACCATGCTTACGAAATCTGTGACGTCGCGCGAGGGGACTACCGCCTTAAAGTGGCGAGGCATGGCAGGGACTTGACGTTACCGACAAAATGGGACATAAATATGGGTTTGCGCGATACAACTTTTTGCCGTTATATGAGAGAATTTTCGGTCGAAATATGGCTCATTCGAAAAGTGTGGGTTCAGCGCAATGCACGGTGGTAGTCTACTGATCAAATTATGCTGATATATAGTAATATGAGCACTGTAGATAGGAGTAAAAACTAACAGTTTGACAGACGTCGAATCAAAGCATTTTTTTATAGGGAGAGAATGTTCTGTATGAAATGAATACCAGAGCACAGTGTGCTGAAGCCTCCCCTTTCGAATGAGCTACCTTCGTCTCAAAATCTTTTCATATAAGGACGAAAAGTTGTATCACGTAAACGCATGTTTTCTCGTATGGGTTCTCCATATTGACGCTAATACAGAGCAAAGTACTTAACAAGTTTAGTTCAGCTATTATGCACGAGGGGCGCCTTATCATAAAGGCCAAATGAGAGATGACTGCGGATGTAGCCAGTAGCTTGTTGTGCCATTCCATTCAACCCTGCGTGCACGTGTGTCGTCGTCACTTTCCCCCTGCAACAGATTGTTGCGCATTTTGCTTTGCGCCCGGCAGGCGGCACCACAGCATGTTTATGGGAAAGCAAAAGAAGCAGCTATGCCTTTTAGACGCAACGCAACGCGACCATGACACACGCATAGACAGGATTCAATGTAGCTGTACCATCATTTTTTTACATTTTGAACTCGAGAACTTGAAATTACATTTCGGTTTCTGTTTGCTGCAAAGCTTAGGTATAACATATGAAAAACTCTACGCTAATCTGTTTGCGCCGTGCCTTCGGCTTAGCGCGGTCGCGTATTGCACATCGTGTGCCAACTCAATTAATGTATAGAGGATTTTTCGAAGCTACGGTTCTACGTCGAATGGCGCGAATTGGGTGCTCTTAATCGGATGTATAGATAGCTAATGTTGCTCCTTGCGAGTACTTCCGTTGTCTCTAGTAGACTCTCGATTGTCCGGCTCCGGCGGGACCAGATCTCGGCTGGATAAACAAATGGCCAGTTAATCTGGCAGCATGTTTTATAGATTGTTATACTTATAGCAAAAAATTAATATTAAATATATTTATAATGTTTAATACACATATTTGGTCATACGATGCGTATATATGAGCACATCATCTAAATATAATATAATGCTATGTGCGGAGAAGGTAGACGTGTTAAATGAACACAACTAGGTACGTGGATAACGTTTATTGTTCGTTCGAGAGTTGACGCGTACCGAATCGCTTTCTGGATCTTTAGCAAGAGAGCGCGTCTCGGGCCTGCCACCTCTATTTATTGATAGCTCGTTTCCTGGCAACGCGGTAACTGTTTACCCATCGCCTGACCACAGTTCGGCGAATTGCGAGGGAATCGCTCCTTAGCGACGGATAAATAATTTACATATCCATCGCCTGACTATGATCAGGCGAGTCGTGAGCGAATGGCGGGCGACCTACTCACTAGCAACGCGTAGGTCATTCACCGCTTGCCAGTCAACAATTTTCGTCGCCCTTCAAGACGCTACAGCTTCATAATATGTATGTAATATTTGTTTTTTGTCATTTTTCACAAAAAGGTTGCTAATATTGTTCTGTTTCCTTTATTTCATGTTGTCATGGATGTCACGCCACTTTGTCAAAAATGATATGTCAATTGCTGATGAATCTTCTTCCTGTTCAACATACTTCGTCGCAGTTACATGTGCAATCTTTCTTTCTGCGTGACTCACTTTTTTATCTCTATCTATACTTTAAGAAGTGTGGAATACTGTACTTAGAGATTTAGTACGAATGGAAAAACAATTAATACGAGGATGCGTATTTAAACAATGACAAATACATGTGACAATAATTATGCAGGAAAGTAAATAATTACAGAATATTTCATATCAACAAAGATATGGCCGGATAAAACGGAGGCCGGTTCAAACGGGGCTGGATAATCGGGAGTCTAGTGTAAATAGAAGTTGTAAATTCAGTTAACTGATACTGTTTCACATATTTATATTTTGATGTTGGAAAGATAATATTAATTATTGGATTGGCAGTGAACTATTGGTTCAGACTGTAAACCCATACTTGACATTTTGGTCATAAGTTCGTTATTCATTTACTCGTAACTATACAGCTTGTCAATAAGGGGCAATAATTTAAAAACGTGTTAAAGAAATTTTAAGAATATTTTACTCCGAAGTATACGCAGACATAATTTCGGAGCACGTTTTACGCGATTATCTATTTAGCTACAGATTCTTCTACTTACAGTATTACTTAGCGTTTCCTAGATCAAATAGATGTATGAAATAACACCACGCACCTGTACTTCAATCCATCCATATTTATTAACGATATATACTATTAAAATAGACTTCTTTTATTTATTAATTGCCAGAGAAGCTAAATGACTCTATAATTAACAAATCATATGAATAGTAGATCTATGGAAGGAAACTGAATTGTCATGTCGTTATGAATTAAAAAAAAAATATAGGAAAAGAAAGATCAACTTATGCGGAGCGTGAACTCACGACCAACGTAATTAGAAGAGGATTCACAGTCAGACCCCATAACTACTTTGCCAATCTATTCACTGAAATCATTCTTCCTATTTTAAGATATAGTTACGTGAAATAGTGTCAGTTGATTGAATCTATTATTTTTGTTATTTATATATTATTCTTCCGGATGTAGAACTATTAAAAATCACGTAATGTACTCGCGGCATGGAAAACATAAGAATTTAAAGTAAGGATTGCTTTTTCGCGCGAAATACCTCGACAAAATTGATTTTTAATTTTTTTAACTACGGCGCACCTTTCCAAAAAATCTGAAAGATATTGAGGACAATAATTATGATAATATGTTGTTATGGTAAAAGTACAAAAGTCTTGCATTTTTCAGATTTGTTAGGGTTTTTCATTTTGTACACTTAAGTTCTGGAATAAAAAAAACACGGAAAAATTCTCCAACATATATCACTATATTTTTAATATGTCAAATATTTCTCAGAATTTTTGCTTGCCATTTAGTAGGACAAATATAGCAAAAATTGATATTCCATTTCTTTCTCATTACTACCCCCCAGATCGAGGTAGAGGGTTGAAACTTGGTATGAAAGCTTTTCGTTTGACAAGTTATCGAATGGTGCATCAGGAGTCTAACTTGGTTGAAGGACACTTTGGGCCCCCTTATCCTGCTATGTCCTTTAACTTGTGTAGGGCGCGAAGTTGCGACCAAAATATTTCGTATGGATTTCATAGTCGGACCACAATCCATTCTCATGCTATCGTTGCGATGAATTGTCACGACGGCAATGCGGCAACGCTGCCTCCGATTCTTAGCAACCCTTCTGCCTTAAGACGATTTCCCCCTTCCCGCACTATCTACGCAATAAACAGCAGTATGCATTCGTAAAAGAAAATGAAAGCAGCTCCGTCTCGTATTCGTGAGGCAGTCATATTCTTGTCGGTAATACTCTTACTTTAACGTAATCTACCATGCCAAAAAATCTCAAAAGTTACGTGGGGAGGCTACCCCCTTAATAATGCAAACCATATGACAGTTTCCTGACTGGGCACATCCCTTCATACTAACTACAGATGCAGGCAACTACGCTCTAGTCGCTGTGTTTTCAGAAGGACTAATTGGTAGAAGCAAATCAGTATCCTATGCATCTCGTACCTCGAACGCAGCTGAAACCTGCTACACAACGACCAAAAAAGAACTATTGGCAATTTTTTGGGCAACCAGACATTTCCACCAGTATTTATATAGTGGGAAGTTTACGATAGGCACGGACCATCGTCTGTTAGTCTGGATTGTGCATGTAAAAGATCTGAATTCACGAGTAATGCGCTCACGACTAAAACTTTTAGAATATGACTACGAAATTATATATAAATAGGGAAAAATGAACACCAACGCAGACGTTCCATATTGCGTTAAAGTACAAGCAGTAGAAGACGAACTGAATGCGAATTAAATTAATATATTACCTTTTATTCCTCGGGATATCATCGATTATCTATAGCGGATGAAGAATTTCTTAATGAACTAGAAAAACCTCACGAACCAAAGGATAAAGGTAATTTCGTCCCGGAACAGCCTTTACACCTCGAAACCCCTTCAAATCCAACACTCAAAAAGATAAAACCTCCCTTGTTATAATCCGAAGTTAAAACATCAAAAAGATACATTAAAAATTTTCCAATCATCATTTACACTGACAAGGGAAATTATTGAACACTAAAATTCCAAAAATTTTGAAACTCGCTACACAAATAGTGTAGGTCCCCAGTAACACAAAACTATTTCTCATTAGAGCTAATTTCCACTCCAAGGGGGTGAAATCAACACCTAAAATTGTAGTATTTTTTAGTGTTCTCAGTATAATTTGTATGTAATGGCAAGAGATAGGACGAAACTGTAAATGGACAAATTGTTCAGTTTTTTAATAATCTACAATCTTACTTCTATAAAGGTTATCCTTGTTGTGCAATTTGTTTTAGATAAATAAATTTTTGGTTTTTTTGCATAGCGGTAAATGGTAGAAATGATTATTATGTTCAAAATATTATTTCACTATTACATTTCTAAAAAATCTTTTAATTTACAGTATCTTAGTTTCTATTGTTTCTTCATTTCATTTCTAGATGTGTGGTCATACATGTCTGATGTATAATTTGGTTTTCCTTTTTGAAGTAGCAAGGATCTGCAGGATCTTCAAATTTTTCCGGATGAGTTACTTGTAAATATTCATTTTTCAATTATGCATAACGGAAAAGATTTTTAAATCTAAACAAAAGAAGCTGATTGTGTATTAGTGACTGTAATTTAATAATTTCGTTGCGTCAGTGCATATTAATATTTATTCCTTGGAGAATTATACTATCGGAGAATGGAAGTACAAAATTCTTCCAAATTCTAAATCCAAACACGTCTAAAGGCTGTATCATATCCGTTGTCTTTTTCTTGGAATCACTAAAACTTCTACTTGTTTATCTTGTTGAATCAAGCTCTGTAACTGATCTGGACAATGTCCTGTCCATTGGTGTAACTATGTGTTATAGCAGATGCCAATTGAATCGCCAATGCTTATCCTGAATATATTTTGAGGTTGAAGCAACTTTCGTCCGCAATGTACACTTCTCAAACTCCGATAGAAGGAATCCTGGACCGTATGCTTGAAACAAACGAGTTTGCGATATCTTATAAGTAGCGAATATTTTGAAACGTAACAGGTTTCTTAAATGTTATTATTTTGCGAGATACGATACTATATATATATATCCGAATCCAAAACTTACTGGTTGTAAATTCGGGCAAATTAATCAGATTCTTTGCCTCTAAGGCCCAAAACCTTAAGTTCGTATCATGGACGATAGATTTTCTATTCTGTGCTTCTTCAAACTTTTGAAGTACATATTTTGTAATAAATACCACTTCTTCTGCATTGGTTCCACCTTCCCGCAGACTTACGGCCCATCTGTAGAGTTGATGTATAGATTTTACCTTGCAAAAATGGTATTTTTACAGTGAATATTGATCTACGCTCTTTCTTGTCGCTTTCCCAAAAATTCACAGCTTCTTCTCATAATCCAAATCATCTTTTCCACTAGTTTCATTAACACTCTCAGTCGTGGTTTTCTTCTTCGTCTGCAACTCTCATAGTCCACAATTTATCCACCATATGGTTCCAACTCATCATTAAACTCAAGCACAAAGTCCTGTTCAATTACAGGTACAGAATTCACACTTTGAAAATCTTGTATAATATAATAACGAAGCCAATTATGCAAGTCAACTTTAAACGAATTCATAGGTGTCTACATTATACCTGCGACTTGACTTGTTTATTATGTTAGCAAAAAAATAATTAAATGCATTGTAATAAAAAACTTGGCAAATCTCTTCGAATTTTTTCAATTGAATGGCGATGCTGTTGCAATTCAAACTGTGAATAATAAGCTGCACTCTCGAATATTTATATCCTTCAGAAACTGTATGATAACAGCTGTACAAAGTTCAACATTAGTAGTGAAAGTTGACATATTCGTAAAGACATGCAAGAGAAACAAAAGGGAAGCTATATAAATAAATGGATTTGCATAGGGTGTTCCACCTACGGCGGTACTCCCGATACCAGGCAATTCTACATAAATGATAAGACAACAAACGGGAATACTAATTCTGTGATGGAAGATTTAGGAAAATTGACTTCAAAGTTTCGATTAGTGAACCTGCACCGAAGTACAAATTTAGACTTCTCCTTACCCCGCCCTATCTCTTGAACATCTAAATTTGCACATCGGTACATGTCCACCAACTGAATCTTCCCAGTCAATTTTCTTGAAAACGAATCCTCCATTATAAATTTGGTATTTTTGTTCTTCGTCTTATTTTGTACTATAGAATAGCCAAATTTCGAGTAATATTATTAGAGCTGGAACAACCGGCATAACAGAGAAGATCCGGTACTGTGCTGATAACCCAGAGAATACCTTACGTAGGTATCTCTCATTTGTGTGATATTGTTCCCTACAAATTTAACTGCATAAAGTGTGTAAACAAACTGGTAAGAAGGTCTTGACCCGTCATGAATGTTAGCGTCCGTCGCTAACACGATTTATGACACGGACGTGCCGAAGAGGCTCTTTTTGAGCTTAGGATTTGTGTAGTTATTAGCATGTGATTTCCAGTAAATTATATCCTGGCGAGAGAAGGTTTGGGTATACAACCCTAGAGTATGAGAAATTCACTTCTCTCGTCCTCAATAGCTGTGGCCGTGCTATAAACAGGGAAATTCCGAAGGGTAGTTGGACACGTGCATGTAACGGTTAAGAGACCGAAGGTCCGCTACCTAGACGAATTTCCCCCAGTGTTGTTGAACGTCTTCGCCCACGCAAGCACCGCGGCACCCCTCTCCTAGTGAGCGCGCTAAGGGCGCAAAGAGGAGTGTCCGCGTTCAGTTAATTCCGCTGATTGGTGACTGCCAAAAATGAGAAGGAACCAATCAGCGGACAATTGAGAAAATAGGAGAGTTGGCGATCAACAGCGAAGATCGCCAACTCCACTCACAATCTAACAGTCAGTCAGTCAAGAGCTTCAGGTGTCACTTAGGACCCTGAACACTGTAATGTAATAGTTAGTGAGTCAAGTGTTTCAGGCGTCACTGAAGACCCTGAACACTACATGTTCAGTTTCACTCAGAACACTGAATATAGATCGACATCAGATACCACCGCGATCAGTTGCCAGTGAGAGCGCAACAAACTCATAGCACTTAGGCTAGACTCGGAAGAATTCACCAGCACTCAGGCTGGTGAATAGCATATAGTTCCCGGAGAATCAGTTTCGGGTGGTCCTTCGAGCATTCTGTTAGTCGGCATGTAATGTGCAATATCCAAGGACACGAAAGTCAGTAGTCGCGTCCCTAACAATCAACGTGGTAACTTGAAATTAGGTAGATTAATTCATGCAATTGCATGAGTTGTGTAAACTGGTGTAATGAATTATAATTTCAAGAAATATACGTGTATATGTATATGTTGAAAAAACATGCATTAACGAAATAAATATGTGAGAAATACGGCAATATTTGATATGTGGGAGAGCGTGATCGTGATAGTTCCGAATAATCACTCGAGAATAGGCGTTCTTGCAAAATGTTTCATATACACGGGCAATACATTTTTAAAATAAATGTTTAAGTATGGAATATATATACGTCCTTGAAATATGATAGAAAATACCTGCTTTATGATGAAAAATACAAATAGAATGAAGAACCGAGCAAAAACATACCGATATGCGAATAATGGTTTAATAATTGTTTCTAACAAATATATAAACAAAAAAATCTTTTTATTTGATATTTCATTAGATCGTCCAAAATGAAAACGTTTCGGCATATAATAATCATTTCTATCATTTACCGTTATGCAACAACACAAAAAATTTGTTTATTTAAAACAAATTGCACGAGGAGGATAACTTTTATAGAAGTGGGGTTGTAGATTATAAAAAACTGAACAATTTGTCCATTTAAAGTTTTGTCCGATCTATTGCCATTACAAAGTCATACTGAGAAAACTAAAAAATACTAAAATTTTGGGGGTTGATTTCACCACCTTAAAGTGGAAATTACCACTAACGAAAAAATAGTTTTGTATTACTGAGGACCTACACTACTTGTGTACCGAGTTTCAGAATTATTAGAACTTTCGGGTTCGATAACTTTCCTTGTGAGGCTCCACTTGAAGTAACCGATAAAGGTATAACCTACTTATCTCCACATGAAACGGACAAATTCAAATTGGACGAAATCATAAAAATCCTTAACGACAGTCCCAGGTTTAACGTAATACTAGTCGGGGACTGTAAGATAAAATTAATGAATGTACTTTCTCAATTGGGTAGGGGACATAGAAATGTAAACATCTAGATCAACACCTAGGGACAAACGTAAGATCATTGAACTAGGACACGATTCAGTTTTTGGAGGATATTACGCATTTGATAAAACACTTCAGAAAATCCGAAAAACATATGAATGGCCCAACATTACTCGCAATATTAAAAACTATATCGACCAATGCGAAATCTGTCAGAGAAACAAGGACACACGACGACAGAGCTACTTACATCCCACAAGAGACGGATATTTTCAAAAAAACCAAACTGGTCAATCCACGCTAAATCCATTACTTTTTTCACTCGATGTCTGAGATTTTGTTGAAATTGAAATATGCTGTAGTCTATGCGAAATTATGGGAGGTTTAAATCATCATTTTGCCAATAATGAATTTGTTTAAAAATTGCAGACCATTGAAGTTTGCAAATTTCTGCGATTTTTACGAAAAGTGTATTCATAAAAGAATGTTTATCTCCGAAACTATGAAGAATATGAACTCCATTTTTGTTTTCGTTTTAGTCGTAAAATACGGCCTATACAGGTAATTTCATTTAAGTTGAAGAAATTTGCTTCTAATATAGCAAATTATAAACGAACTCTTATGTTGTGAATTGAGAATGAAGGTCACCATTTTAAGAATCCGAAAAAATACTATCGTATTCCTTGAAGTTTTCTTTATAAAATAAGCTTTCCTCTACTGTGGTGTGAGGATGGCTCATCACCTGCGAGAATGGCTCACCACCTGCAAGGATGGCTCATCACCTCCGCTGCATAAACGGAAAGCTGACAGAATCATTACCCAACAAAGACCGTACCGAGAAAACCCCACCCTGCCAAACATATAAAAATCCTTTACAATCGAATAAAGCAGTTCAGTCTTGTGTCAATCTCAAAACCTGTGTTACGTTATTATTCCGATCCTAAACCTAATCCGCGGATAGCGTTAAAGTGATTGCGAATATATATATATATATATATATATATATATATATATATATATATATATACATCTATATTTCATAATTATTCCATTTCAAATAGAATAATTATTCTTCAGGCGCATACGCCCCAAAGACGTAAACTAACATTATTCCATTTTTCGCGACGGAATATAAATCCCGTCACATTTTGGCGATCCTGCCAGGATCCAAATAGTGAATATCTTGAAGTGAAACAAGTGAACCAAGTGATCTACGGAACACCTGCAACTTGGGACTACGAGAGCCACACCTTCAAGAAATCACACGGATCGAAACCTGAGAACATACCAAAAAGGTAACTATGGCCAAAGACACAAATGCAGTCGACACCGCGAAAATACTAAGTACGCTAACAAACAACCTGGAAATCGTCACAACCCAACTGCGGCGACAGGAAGAAACCATGAGGAGGCAAGACGAAGCCCTTCGCAAGTTATTAAATACAGTCAAAATTATTGACGAAGATCGTATGGAACAAGCAAAGGAACTGAAGAATTTAGGAGCCCAATTAGGATTATTAGTATCCACCGAAGACGGATAATCTTTCATAACGCGAAAACAACAACCAATAGTGAGTGCATCACTCCAGGAACCCGAGGCAACTGACGATGAAAGCGAACTAATGACAGCCAGGGAACAAACGCAGCATAAAAAGGTAACCTCAGCCAACCAATATCAGGGAATCACTACTCTCAAGGTAACAGACGCTTTATTAACCATCGAGACTCTTTACGGAAAAGACGACATAGGCATAGAAGAATTCATAAAATCCATTCGATTTGCCCGAAGTAGAGTAAACGATCCGGAAAGTTTGCTTAAAATGATTGTTGCCCAAAAAATTAACGGACACGCGAAACGAAGCATTCGGTTCTGTCGAATCAGCTGCTACGAAGATCTATACGAAGCTTTGCGATCACAAGTTTCTATTCCCATATCCAAGAGCGGAGGACGAACTAAACTACAGCAGGTTCGACAAGGAATAACCGAGTCAGTACAATCTTATACAAGTAGATTCCGACAAGCTTTGAGCGAATTAGAATATGCCGTCCAAGCAGAACACTCTAATCCAACCACTAGAAATATCATATTAGAACAAGAAAACAGAGAAGCCATTAAATTTTATGTACACAACCTCCGACGCGAAATATCTCAATATGTGATTCCTATGAAACCAAAAACTCTAACGAATGCTCAACAAGAGGCAATCGAAATTGAGACATGGTCTAAAAACAACAGACAAACGACACCGAGGACAACCCAACCAGCTTAACGAGTAGGAATGATCCCTTCACAACCAACTGTTCGATTCGAGCAAACGACTACTACACTCCCAGCTCAACCAACCGCCAAACCACCAACATGTGAACACTGCGGAAAGATAGGCCATACGAAAGCCAACTGCTACCAACTGCGACGGAATTTTCCGTTAACTCCACAAGGCAAATTACCACCCAGTCGAATCAATCATACGATCGAAACCGACCCGAATCAGGAGATGGACCTCAATTCCGAGTACACTACACCCCATGAGAGCTGCAGCACGTCCTTTGCAGACTACGCGGACTACCCCGACCCGGAAGATTGCTACTCGATACCGGAGCAGGAGTCAACTTACTTAAACGAAACTTCATACGAAACTTAGAACCATTAAGAAAATCACGTGAAATCCGATTAGGGAACGACCACCATAAAATAACTCACTTTACCACGATCAACTTCTTAAATCAAGACCACATATTTCTTGCAATATCCGAAACTTTCCCATTAATAGAAGAAGGCATAATCGGCTTACCATTTCTAAAAAAATACACATATTCAATTAACAACAATTCAGTGACACTTAACGGAACCCGTATTCCTTTACAGAAGTCACCCACAAACGTTAAAATCCCACCAGAGACTTGTGTTACGAAACCGTGCAAGCTCCACAATGACACTGTACGCGTATGCTTCATCAATACTGGTAAGCAAGAACTGTACACATCCGACCAAATTATAAAACCAAGTAACGACAATAGTCAAAGAATCCATGAACTTACATCGAAATTACGACTAGATCATATTGAAACTGCCTTTAGAGACCCCATCGCTAAAATTATCTGCTCATATAACGACGTCTTTGCCGTAGAAAGTGACCCACTACCTTGCACCAATCTAACTGACCATACCATCCACCTGAATACCGATAAACCGATTAACATTAAATCCTATAGACCACCCGAATGCCACAAACAAGAAATCCATAAGCAAGTTAATGAAATGTTAACCAAAGGTATTATTGAAGAATCCGACTCCCCTTTCAATGCCCCAGTATGGGTGGTACCTAAGAAAAAAGACGCTTCAGGTAAACAAAAGTGGCGAATTATAATAGACTTCCGTAAACTAAACGAATACACAGACCAGGACGCCTACCCCCTCCCTAATTCCGACGAAATACTCCAACATCTAGGGAATTCGAAATTTTTCTCTGCTCTAGACCTATCATCGGGATTTCATCAAATCCCTATGAATCCGAACAGTAAAAAATACACTGCTTTCTCTACAATAGACGGACATTTCCATTACAACAGAATGCCATTCGGACTAAGAAATGTACCAGCGACCTTCCAACGTATGATGGATAATGCTCTACGAGGATTGATTGATAAATATTGCTTTGTATACCTAGATGACATAATTATTTTTGGAAACACTATAGGAGAACACAACAAAAATCTCGCGATCATTCTACAAAGATTAAGAGATACCGGATTAAAATTACAAGCCGATAAATGCGAATTCTTAAAACCGGAATTAGAATACCTCGGACATATAGTCACCGCCGACGGAGTTAAACCAAATCAAAAAAAATAGAAACAAAAAAATTTTCGACACCTAAAAATGTAACACAAGTAAAATCATTCTTAGGACTAACAGGGTATTATTGAAAATTTATACGAAACTTCGCAAAAATCGCAAAACCCCTCAGCGACCTCACCCAGAAACTGACTCCATTTCACTGGACAGACTCCCAACAAAATGCTTTTGATACCCTCAAACAAAAACTATGCGAAACCCCGATACTCCACTACCCTGACTTTCAACAACCTTTTACCTTGACAACTGACGCAAGCAACGAAGGCATTGGTGCTGTTCTCTCACAAGACAACCGCCCCTGTTGCTACATTTCTAGGACGTTGAACTCAGCTGAGAAAAACTACACGACTACCGAAAAAGAATTGCTCGCCATTGTTTGGGCTATCAAACGATTGCGACAATACTTGCTTGGAAGAAAATTTACAATCTTAACCGACCATCAGGCATTGAAATGGCTACATAATGTACGCGACCCCTCTTCTAGACTCATGCGTTGGCGCCTGAGACTCGAAGAATACGAATACGAAATTCAATATAAAAAGGGAAAAGAAAATGTAGTAGCAGACGCCCTATCCAGACTACACCCAGTACGAATTAAAGAAGACATCCCGTTCAAAGGAAAAATTCGAATCATAAAGAAAGACGACGCATATGCGATTCAAAATCCTTCCCAAAACATCAACTTAGATGAAATAGAAGCAGCCCTACCAACAATAGAAGAAATATCCTCCCCCCAAAACAACCTTTTCTCTGAATATGTAGAATGGAAAACTGACCCTGTTATACCAACACCCTTAAAATTAACCTCCAATAGACCCTTTTGGACCCAACTAAGCTATCATGACTTAGGACGATTCGACGAGAAAACATGGCTACTAAAATTACACGACATTCTAGCCCTCCAAAATAACAAACCCAAACTAGAAATCGGATTAGGACAAATATTCCAACCGCTTCACATTGTAGAAATCCAACTCATGCTCCGATTCCTCATGAAAGATTATGCAAACGCCCGACTGTATTTTGCCCAAAACACTCCAAGAGAATACACCGAGGAAGAAAAACAACAAATCCTATTTGAAAATCACGATAACATGCAACACCAAGGTGAAAACAAAACAATCGACCGTATTAAACAAAAATATTTTTGGAACGGAATAGACAAAGACGTTGTAGATTACATTAAAAGTTGCGACATCTGCCATCGAAATAAACTCACACGTATTAGGCCCAAAGAAGAAGCAATAATACCTGACACTCCAGATAACCCCAATGACAAAATAGCATTGGATATCTTAGGACCATTTAACGTTACCAAACAAGGAAACCAATTTATCCTTTCTATTCAAGACGTTCTAACCAAATACCTAGTATTAATCCCCTTAACCAGTCAACGAGCAGAATCAATTATCGACACCCTCATTAACCACTACATCTATATATTCTCATCCCCAAAACACATATTAACAGACCAAGGACAAAATTTTGTATGTAAATTAATGGATTCATTCGAAAAGGCATTCAAAATTAAACACATTAAAACCACTAGCTTTCACCCACAAAGCAACGGAGCTTTAGAAAGAACCCATAGTACAGTGAAAGACTTACTCCGAACTTGCATGGACAAACAGAAGTCCGAATGGGACGAACACTTGAACCTGATATGTATGGCCTATAACACGTCCGTTCATTCAGGAACAGGATACTCACCATTCGAACTGACTTTTGGACATGAAGCGAATATGCCTTCTGCAATCGCCACCACGCCACACCTTAGTAAAGATGAGTTATTTAAACTATGGAAAGACAGACACCAAGCATATTTAAACAACGCCAAAAATATTATTCAAGCGAACAAACAACGGTATAAGAGAAATCAAGACCAAAAAATAAGACTAAAAGGTCTTTATACTATAGGAGATCTAATCTTGTTACATAATGATCATAAAAATCACAAGCTTAGTCAAGAATGGTTAGGACCATATAAAATCATAGAAACTAGAACACCCAATTATCTATTAGATGTAAGGAAAAATAAAACTCTATGAGTACATGGTAATAGAATTAAATTATATCATTCTAGGGACTAATAATAATCACCGTGACTAATGAATTGGAAATCCGACCGATCAACAACACACAAATTATAACTGAACGTATTGGAACTAGCTTCATCTATCATGACGAAATTAAAGTTAACCTGATATTTAAAACAGACGAATTAGAGGAAAATGTAAAACACATACACTTACTATCTACAGCCACACACACATATTGTCCGAAAAATGATTGTACACCTGTCGGTTACGGAATTATCCAATCAAAACTTCAACGCATGAGCTCTACCCTCATAAAATTAAAAACTATACTACACCAACGCACGAAAAGAGGAATCCTCAACATCATTGGCTCTGTATCCAAATCTTTATTCGGAACGCTAGATGAAAACGACCTAGTCCTCATTAACCAAAATATTGATAAACCTTTCGCTGACCAAAACCAACTGACCCATATCATACAAAATCAAACAGTAATGTTAAAAAATATTCTGACTGACGACACGTTCGAAAAATTAACCAACCAACTAGGACGAGAAGTAGATAAACTGCAAACGTTACAAAACGACCAAAATTTAGAACAGAACATATTAATACTAGAAGCTTTACTAACAGAAATGACCGAAAAACTCAACGAATTTTACATGACTATAATCCTAGGTAAGAAAGGGATAATAGATACCACGTTAATAGACATACAGAAATTTATTAGCGCGTATAAAACGGTAACGCACGACAACTTTTTAATACCACTGTTACGTTCCGAACAAAAATTCTTTTATTTTAATTAACGTCGGTGAGAATGCGATTTGATGATGAATAGCATCGTGGGAAGTCCCTTGTCAATCGTATATTTTGCCTTTGACGTTTAGTCTGGCTTAATTCCAATAGCTCAATTGTTAATATAGCGCATACCTTCCTTGGAATCAACGTGGTCCTATAACAAATATTGGCATTATCGTTTCTTAGTACTGATGTAATAAACAGGATGCATGATGTGAGTCCAGCGTGAGAACGGTTATCGCGGTATTTCAAACCTACATATAGCTATTCATTTTCGTAGCGCGCGTGTCACCCATAGTTCATTCGATGTGAGTCCTGCGTCGATCGCAATGTGTGAGTAATATGCGTTGCAGTAAACCGGAGCGTGAATGTACTGTGGCTGCGTTGGTCCTCTTCACTGGAGATAGAGAGAAAGAGAGCACGAGACGATCCCTTCTCGCGACACCTTCCGACTACGCTGATTCGTTAAAAATGATCAACAATTCGATTTCCAATAGAGTATTTCAAGGGGGGGATTATTTAACTTATTTCCGAAGGGCCAGAACTACTTCACTACCGTTTTGAAGCTTCGATCAGCAAGTCGCGAGGTGCGTGATCGGGTAGTCCGTGGTGCAAAATATTGAGATAGAGTTTGTTACAAGTTGTGTGAAACTTAGAGTAACAAAAGACTCAGTGCCGCGTATTCAAAAACCGTGTATTCAAATTTCGCCTTATATAATTATTGATTCGTTTAGTCCAGTTACTCCATTATTATTTTGTAACTTTACCATTTCATAGTCTTATTATTTTGCATTTCTTTTATATATTTTAAACGTTTCATGTACTGTCCGATTCAACTGTTAATACAACTATCTCTTCTCCAGTGAGGAAGTCTTAGAGAGCAACCAACTCCAACAAGCGAGTAAATAAAAGTTTACATATACTAGTGAAAAAAATAAATAATCCGATTGTCTCGATTTACAATTTGGTAAGTTCCATTTCATTTTAAATTGTACAATATTGTTGTCAGCAAGCAATGATAATTAATGCGTAGACATTGTGGGATTTCCCTAACTTATTATTGCTGGGTTGACATTGATAATTCCCGCATTGTCAAAGACAAATTTTGTATAAAACATCTCATTATTATATATTTCTCTTCGGACACATTATAATTTATCATAATTCTATTTTTCCAAATTATCTGATCAAAATATACGTTGTATTTATGTGGCGTCAAGGGATACGGTAACCTTTAGGTTTCACGGAGTCGTAAATTCCGCTACACTTTTCGCGACAATAACTCGGTGACGCGGTTTATTCCTACTTAAAGGAATGAAAACCTGATTGTATTTTCAATATATAATAATTTATTGAATTGTTGATTTACAAATGTTGTTGCCGATGGATGATTTCGCTTGATCGGTTAAATGTATAGAAAGACGAGTGCTCCGCAATCTCGATGGCCAGCTTGTTGGGTCGAATCGATTTGTAGGAGTTTGTTTGAAAATGACTCAAGAATACAGAGTACTCAAGAATATTTTTCGAGACTTGTTTTAGAAGAGACTTGTTTTTTGAAGAGACTTATTGGGAATAGACTCTGAGAATGCGCGAAACTCTATATTTATATCATTTGGAAAACTAAGGTGGAAGATGATTGGCGGAAAGAATTTGGAAAGGGAAATTTCCTGGATTTCCGTGATTGGCTGGTCAGAAACTGGAACCAGCCCCCCACGAGTGAAGGAGTGGGAAGGTGCGAAGGTGAGCAACCAGAGGGGATGCTCACGAAGTCCGTGGAGAAGGGGATGCGAGGGCCCGATGTTGGGCAGGTAAGCTGGAATTGAGGTGCACGATGCCTCATTGTCCAGAAAGGCAAGGAAATTACTTTACAGCTGTATTTCGACAGACACGGAACAAGACCTTAATGAGGTGCTTACAGTTCGTGTCGTCGACAGCGTGTATTGTTCTTATATTTGAAAGGAAGGAATATTGGAGCTTATCGAAATAAGTTAATCCAATTTTCAAGGATGGGATAATCCTATTAGTTTTCCAAATGCAAATGCTGCTAATGGGCAGAAAAAGAAAAAACCGTCTTAAGGACGGAACAATTTACTTTATATCCATTATTCTTTTTTTATTGAAACTCTTTTAACCTCTTATTTTCAATAACATTATCAGCCTCCAACTATAATCAACCAATGCATTTCCAAGGACCCGTATGGGACTAGACAATCACGAACCCATAAATCTTACAATAGTTTGGTATAATACTTCCAAATTTTATTACATTTCCTGTCTGCTACGAAAGCTCATATTACACTGTGCAACAAATTTTAACTTTTTTTTAGGCCTCTAATAATGAATAGACAATTCTCGTAGATTTTTGTGTGCTGAATACGAATCCGCAAACCGTTTTCCTCCTACACGTACAGTTTTTGAGAAATTTGATTTTGAAAAAAAATGCAAATTTTCAACTTTGAAATGATTTTGTGGTTAAGCGATAAAAGTTTTTCGGTTTCAATCAACGCAGAATTATTCTAGGAACTCTCCCAAATAAAATGATATAAGTTATTGTTACATCCAAGACATCTAAATATGTTTAAACAAAGATCAAAGTGAAAATGACACCCAAAACGCAGCAATTTTCGCGGATATTCTTCAATTTATTTTCAAAACTAAAGCTGTAGGAGGGAATCCAATCACACCACGCGATAGAGCAGACATTTTTCCTACGGAAACGGCCAAAGAATACTGTTGGCCCGCTTTTGTTTCGAATACAGAATCAAAATAGTTTGGCAAAACGCGTGAGACCGGCAGTGATCCTCATCGCCGGCCAGCGCCTCTCCTGTCGCTCAACGTAACAGAACCGACAAATGCGTGCGCCGCTCTCATTTTGATACAGCATTGTACTTATTATTTATGTATTATTACTTTTTTTATCTATGACCTATTTGTTGACAAAAATACGAATTTTAAAGTATATATACCTAAAAGTGCTTTCTTCTTGCCTGACGTTTATATGACCCTTTTGCCTCCCTTTTTAACTGCCAACAGTAATCTGCTAACATTGCAGCACTATCTTTTCCATAATAGCGGTTTTCTATCACAAATATATCTTGATGAAATCGTTCGCCATGTTCATCACTTACGTCACCAAGGTTTTCAGGGAAGAAGTCCAAATGCGAATGTAGGAAATGCATTTTGAGGGACATATTGCATCCCAATTTTTCGCAGGCTTTAATTAATTTTCCTACTATTTGGGCGTAATCCGGTGATCGATGTGTCCCAAGAAAATGTGTGCACACTTCTTTAAATGCATTCCATACTTCTGTTTCTTCATGTACCATTTTACAATCGAATTGTGTATCCTGCATTAGTGTTCGTATTTGCGGTCCTATGAAGATACCTTCTTTTATCTTTGCCTCCGATAAATCTGGAAATTTTGTCTTTAAATACTGAAATGCGGCTCCGTTTTTGTCCATGGCTTTTACAAAATTTTTCATAATTCCTAATTTGATGTGTAATGGCGGTAAATATATATTGTTTTGATGATCTAAATTAGGATATTTTATGTTTTTTTCTCCTGGATTGAAATTTCTTCTCATTGGCCATTTCTTAACTTTGTCATGGTCTGACCTTGCCCGACTATCCCATTCGCACATAAAACAACAATATTTTGTATAGCCGCTTTGAAGTCCCATTAATAAACCTATGACCTTTAAATCACCACATATGTATGTGCCAATTGTATTCTTTATAATTTATATTATTTAATAACATTTTAAAAATTTCGTACGTTTCCCTCATTCTTATACCGTATGCAATTGGTACAGAAGGATAAGTGTTGCCATTGTGCAATAAAACTGCTTTTAGACTTTTTTTAGAGGAATCTATAAAAAGTCTCCATTCTGCGGCTGTATGTTTAAAACCTAATTTTTTCAATAAGGTATCAGTATCAGGGCAATAGCAAAAATTTTGTTGCGAAAGAAAATATGGTTTAAATATTTCACATCTTTTACGGTAATGCGTAACATGTGTATTTGGTGCAAGAAGATTCCATTGTTGCAATCTAGAAGCCAATAATTCGGCGCCTGTTTTTGGTAAATTTAAATCACGTACCAAGTCATTTAAATCAGCTTGATTGATGAAATGAACGTGACCCTTTGACGAAGATGTTTCATCGGTTTCTTCAGATGTGTTTTCGTTGGAATTCGAAGCAATAATGGAAATCAACGTGTCTGGAACACGTGAAGCTGCTTGATCATCTGTACGTACCGGGCGTATAGCCGAAGAGACACTCGGATACGAAATTCCTTTTTTTGTTTTGTTAGTGTGTCCACTCGTATTTGTCAAACAATAATAGCAATCTGTTGCATGATCTATTGGCTCCCTCCAAATCATTGGTACATCAAACGGTATTGTTTTCTTTCCAGTTTTTCTCCACTTCCTCAAGTTTTTAGTGCATTTATTGCAGACCACGTGAGGTGCCCATTCCTTATCTTGATCTCCAAGTTTACAGTTGAAGTATTTTTCATACGCTTCTTTAATCGGTTCCGTAATCTTTTTTTGTAAGTTTTTTAAAATTATTTCACCACATATATAGCAGAACTTATCTGGACTATTTACACATACACGGGACATTGTCACTTACACTAATTGCACTATATTAAAACTGTTTATAAATAAAGAAAATATTATTAAATTTAAATTGCCGCTAAATATAACTAAAACTCTTATCAATAAAATGCACACACGCTAAACCATAAGTGAAATATATATAGGAATTGTTTAAACACGAAATTTACAAGTCTTGGATGATTTTAGAAATTTACTTTGGCACACTACTGCTTGACTGCTTAAACGAAATTGAAGAAAATCGCAGGAAATTGTACAGAATCTGACCATACTATATTTTTTAAGGGTGGGCTGCTTTGGTTTCAAAAGGTTTACAGGATTGTCAAGAAACACTCGAAAGCAGAAGAGTACGCGCCATATGTATCCCTGCATTTACCGTTGTCAGCTCTTGACCCTATCATAAATCCTTCGACAGTTACACGTAAAACATTGGACTTTTGTGTTTGATTCTTATTGAGAATATATTTATGGGAAATGCACATGCTGGCCGTGCTAGGTGTACACAGTCTGTTATTTTTTAATGTACTGAAGATAGCTAAAGTGTTTGACGCTGCTACATAAACTAGAAATTATATTAGCGAAGACAGATCATTCTTATACTGTTTTCGAAAATACGGAAATCCTGTTTATTTTAAATTAACAGACGTTTTCATAAATGGAATGATGTATCAATATATCTGTGTCTTAATATACGAAGTGTCAATGTGAGAATTTATGCAGTTGAAATATTATGTATCTATAGGTATATCTGTGATAGAAAACCGCTATTATGGATAAGATAGTGCTGCAATGTTAGCAGATTACTGTTGGCAGTTAAAAAGGGAGGCAAAAGGGTCACATAAACGTCAGGCAAGAAGAAAGCACTTTTAGGTATATATACTTTAAAATTCGTATTTTTGTCAACAAATAGTTCATAGATAAAAAAAGTAATAATACATAAATAATAAGTACAATGCTGTATCTAAATGAGAGCGGCGCACGCGTTTGTCGGTTCTGTTACGTTGAGCGACAGGAGAGGCGCTGGCCGGCGATGTGGATCACTGCCGGTCTCACGCGTTTTGCCAAACTATTTTGATTCTGTATTCGAAACAAAAGCGGGCCAACAGTATTCTTTGGTCGTTTCCGTAGGAAAAATGTCTGCTCTATCGCGTGGAGTGATTGGATTCCCTCCTACAGCTTTAGTTTTGAAAATAAATTGAAGAATATCCGCGAAAATTGCTGCGTTTCGGGTGTCATTTTCACTTTGATCATTGTTTAAACATATTTACATGTCTTGGATGTAACAATAACTTATATCATTTTATTTGGGAGAGTTCCTAGAATAATTCTGCGTTGATTGAAACTGAAAAACTCTTATCGTTTAACCACAAAATCATTTCAAAGTTGAAAATTTGCATTTTTTTTCAAAATCAAATTTCTCAAAAACTGTACGTGTAGGAGGAAAACGGTTTGCGGATTCGTATTCAGCGCACAAAAATCTACGAGAATTGTCTATTCATTATTAGAGGCCCAAATTCGTGTTGCACAGTGATTATTCCCGCTCAAACACGTCTACACCACACATATCAGCAGATTCAACGAGTTTCCAAACCATAATAGACATTAGTAAACTAACAGCAGTAATTGTAAATAATTCATTGATATACCGTATTTCAATTCCAATCTTAGAAGAAAAAGAATGGGAAATAATTAAATATTACCCTATTCCACACCGTATCAACAAAATATTTTTCGCACCATTATTAGATCACGATATGATTATGCAACAAATGGGAGCTCAGATAATTATCAATGAATTATACCTAAGACAATATTGTAGAGATAGTTCAATAGGATTGATATGCGAAAGAACTCAACCCACGCGACATGATTATCACGCCGGATGCAAAACCTCTACAGATCATAAAAAGTGCGGCACAGCAGTCTTTCAAATCGATACTATATCATTCGTACCTATGCACACACCCAATAAATACATAGCAATACCACAAAGAGAGATACAAATTCAAACACTCTGTAAAAATACGCAATACGTTACTCTTACCAAACCCGTTATCATTACGAGTCAAGAAGACTGCGTACTTTTATACGATAATAATGTAATGAAAATTGGAGGTACCACCAAAGAAATTGAAATATCAGTAATCAACTACAATTTAACACTAAATTTCTCCTCGGAAGACATGGAATTATTAAAAGATTATATACCACATGCACCAAAAGTAACTCCAAATTTCAAGAGCTATCGACACTCCCTGGACAATATGTTAGTGCAACTAAACGATATCAAAACGCAAAAACGCATCCTAACCGTAACAGAAATTGTATACAATGTATTCGAAATAGCAGGATGGATAGCTTTAGGACTAATCAGTCTATACACCGTGCACAGAATTGGCATACTATCAGCCCTTTCAAAATTATTCCCTAAGAATTTTTGCGTCAAGATATGTTGTAACTCCGATAAGAGTAAACCAACCATCCCAACCCATGACACACCGCAACACCTACATAGATACACCTATATTAGAACGTTACTCAGAACCCAGTTCAGACGCAGAAACTTCATTGGAATTAGAAGATATACCCAGAGCACAAAGGAAAGTAGTTCGTTTTGGAGGACCAAAAAGAATTTTAAGAAAGGGGGTGTGAGGATGGCTCATCACCTGCGAGAATGGCTCACCACCTGCAAGGATGGCTCATCACCTCCGCTGCATAAACGGAAAGCTGACAGAATCATTACCCAACAAAGACCGTACCGAGAAAACCCCACCCTGCCAAACATATAAAAATCCTTTACAATCGAATAAAGCAGTTCAGTCTTGTGTCAATCTCAAAACCTGTGTTACGTTATGTGATCCTAAACCTAATCCGCGGATAGCGTTAAAGTGATTGCGAATATATATATATATATATAGTATACATCTATATTTCATAATTATTCCATTTCAAATAGAATAATTATTCTTCAGGCGCATACGCCCCTAAGACGTAAACTTACATTATTCCATTTTTCGCGGCGGAATATAAATCCCATCACAGTGGTACGGCTATTTAATGACGTTGAAGTAATTTGTTAAAGACAACCGTGCACCCCAACTTAGGTAGACGAACCGTGCCCTGACGCAACGATCGAATAACCGCACCGTTTCTCCCCTTTATTCTTTTACAGAAGTTTGCAAACATAGACGACAGGTTCTACAGTCCTCTTAGTTATGTCACTTGTACGTGCAGAAGATTGTTATTTACCCACTCTTGGCCAACGACTCTGATTAATTACGTAAACAGATGCCACTGCTCGACGGAAACAACGAGAAGGTGGTGGGCCTCTTCCATCAGGAGGGGATTAGGATTGGTGAGGAAAAAAGTTATGGATAGGATTATTTGGAATATAAGGCTTATAAATTGAATGCAAGAAAGCGGTTGAAACTATGGCATTGTACTGAATGTATTACCACGTTCATCAGCGGAACAGGTTTTGCGTAAAATTCTTTTCTGTGATACTGGTATAAAGCTATAGAAAGCTTTTGTTAATGTACGTCTCTTACATTTTAAATTTCTACTTGTTAATGGAAAATCCCTTACAGATGACATTAATATATATGCGGAACTTACCACATCGACAGGGTCAATGAAGTGTCAGCATTTCTTGCTTGCAGACGTGATAATCCAGATGGCCCTGCTTCAGCCAAAGCAGTTTCTACCGCATTCTTCTTTCTTTTGCGATATAATTGCACAGATCACGTTATACAAATGAACATATTTTGATCAAGATTTGAAAATGAACGGGAGAATTGCAAGGATACTATTACTGCGTAACAAAGGACTTGAATTTTTAAGGTAGTTAAGCATCGCGTTGCCATCTGTGGCGTAAAACCATATAGTCATAAACCGTAAGAATTCTATACATAGCTTGGCTATCCCCAGAAATTATAAACTGAAAACTAGCAAGAATAACCTTATGAAGCCATTGACCATTTGCGTATTATGAGCGTTTTAGCGACAATTGCCCTTTTTATCTTTGAATTAGCATTCTAGCTTAGTCTCCTTAATTTTAGCATGAATTGGTAGAGTCAAAGAGCTCCATCAGATTATTACCTGCTACGGTCAAGGAATTGGGAATTCCCCGTACCCGTTGCGCGTAGGTACTCGCACTACCTGAGGATGTCGTCCGCTGGCTCTCGAGATGGGTACGTAGCCAACGTCTCCTAAAAAGGCGCAACGAATCAAACCTAAAGAAGATATTTTCCCACCGGGTTCAAAATTCGAGGAATACCCAATCAGACGAAGTCAACCCCCATACTACACCTCCACCGAGGTGTTTTAAGGGAAGGTTTCTTCCCAAAGAGAGGAGGCTTGCAAATACATTAAATAAAAAAAACATCAAGTTTACGCGCCGTTCGAACAGTCCCGTAAAACTGTAAAACCTTAACATCAGCGTCATAGTGCGAAAATATACAAAGGTATTATCATACATGTCGACCGTGCATTCACTATCCACCCCGTATATATTGACTCGCCGTTAAGTTTGCGTGTGAAGTGAGCATTTCCTGAAAGTTTCTTTCACCGCAACAGTTAATTTGCTCACGTGTAAACAGATACTTTACGGAGTCGATTTATACAACGCCTATGCCCTTTTTGATTAAAGGGATTGTAAAACCACTGGTGAATCATTTCCGAATATTCCACTAAGAAGTTTAGTACAATATATATGTGGGGCGCTGCTTTATTGTCAACATGGAAGAATATCGCCAACCAAAAATGCCTGCAAGACGTTACCAAGTTTTAACAATATCATGGTTTATAACTGATTGGTCCTAATGATGGTTTTTTCCGCGGCATTAGTGCTACCCTCTTTGGATGACTAACTGTAAGTCTACAAGAAAAGAACCATTCAATATTCTTTATAGTTTCTTTCCGACTTGTTCAAAGTCTTTTGTCAAAATAAGCTGTTACCGACATAACTGACAAAAACGAATGTAAAAAGTTCCGTGTCGTATGTCTCAAAGAAGCTATAAAGTAATTTCTACAATTTTTTTAACAAAAGTCCGTCTCGCATCCCAAGTAACGGAGAAACAAGCTAGTACAATTCCGATTATGCGAAAAGAGTAATTGGCTAGGTTAGGTAAATAACACTGTTCTGTCGGTATAAATGATATCATTAAGACCGCTGTAAGACCTGCCGACTACGTTTGCAAACTTCTATAAAAGAGTGAAAGGTAGAAGCGGTGCGGTCATTCGATCGTCGCGTTAGCACACAGTCGGTCTACCTGAACTGGGGCGCACCGTTGTCTTTAACAAATTACGTCGACGTTATTAGATAGCTGTATCAAAGTAGAGAAAAGCTTATTTTATAGAGAAAACTTCAAGAATACGATAGTATTTTTTCGGATTTCTAAAATCGTGACATTGAACCTCAATTAGCAACATGAAAGTTTGCTTATTATTTGAAGTATTGAAAATAAACTTCATCAATTTAAGAAAAATTTACCTGAATAGCCCGTACATTTACGATTAAAACGAAAGAAAAGTGAAATTCGTATTTTTAATAGATTCGGAGATAAAAATACTTTTATGAATTGCCTGAAATTTTTAAGCAATTTCACTATTGGAAAAGTGATGACTTAAGCCACCCATAGTTTCGCATAGACTACAACATACTTCAATTTTAACAAAATCACAAACATCGAGGGAGAAATGTGATCGATTTAGCGTGAAATGTCCCAAACGATAAAATCTCTTTATACATCATGGATCATTAGACGAGACTCCTCGTAAAAGCAAATACATCCTGGTCATCTAAAATTATCTTACACGGTACTTTTTATGCGATCCTCTAATACATAAATCGACAGCCGCCACAATACAAGCAACTTGGGCTCCATGGGTTCGTATTTTTGGAAAACCTAAGGAAATCCTAACCGATAACGCTAAGAAATTCACGTCACGGGAAGTATCTGTGTTTTGAAAATTCATGAAAATGAAGCAAACCCTTACATCTGTGTATCACCCACAATCTAACGGTAAAAACAAGAGATCGCACAGATTTCTGAAGGAATATATCAGGCATTACCAGACCAAAAAGGTTCGTGGGACCTTATTCTACCCAAATCAATGTTAAACTACAATTGTACTATCAGTAGAACCATAGGGTATACCCCCTCATAGCTTCTACTCGAATATGAACCAAAAAAGCATTTTTGACGAACAGGACGAACATTTGACTTTACGCGAACAAGTAGAAAACTTACAACAGAAACATGAAAATAAAATAATAAAGACCAATGAACAACTCCTAACCCAGTAACCATCCACTTCCCACGAACATCTTGAACCTATCTCCGAAGGCAACTAAGACCTCATACAAAACTATAACGCCAAACCTTTAGATGCAAACTGGCGTGGACTCTTCAATCTATTAGATACAACAACAATAATCATCCAGTTAGAATAAATGAAAACGAAACATCAACGACTCATCATAGAACTAAGGTGAAACTGTTTAAACAAAGAAACGAAAATCTTCCAGATGAGGAATGTTAAATAACACTGGCGAGCTCCAACACTTCTAATGACTGTGACTATGTTTCTGGTCATTTCTCGCGCGGTTACGGATGGCAAGTACACAATCACTCCTTTATGCGACCAGGTAAATGTATTTTTAAAACAATTAAACAAAGTTATACTATTCCACGAACAATGGAAGATAGTGGTAGGTTATGGCTTCACTCATTTATTAACGTTGAGGGATAAATATTATTTATTTATACGAAACTCGCGGACGCCGATGCGGACTCGTCGCATGGGTAACAAGGAACTTTCTTCCAAAATTCGCTGCTCGCTCTTATAACAATCCTTAGCATACAGGAAAAGGGGAAAGGAAAGAGATAGCGAATAGAGAGAAAATATAGAAAAGTTAGAAGACAAGAAACAGGCGCATGAAGAGTGCTAGAACGAATGGAAAAAGACAATAAAAAGGAAAATCAAAAGGCTCGTAAGGGCCTGACCGGCAACGGTCACTCAGGCCCTGGCGAGGCTTTACAAAATATCAGAGACTAAAAATGAAAGGAATTAGAGAAACAGAGACAGTGTAGAAGTAAAAATATATACGGTGATCCAAAAACACAGACACGTTCGTTATTCTTACATTACGGCTAGAGAATGGTGGCCGTTCTATAGCCCCCACAAACGTATTTAACGAAGGTTGAAGAAATGTATAAGAGTATCTTAGCCACTCTCTGCCTTAGAGATTTTAACGAACTAAAATTCATCTGTTCCTCGTGCAATAGGATTTTGAAAAGATTAGCTGACTTTAACCATATTCGGGGAGAGCTTCGCAATGCATTCTATGTTGCGGGAAGGCAACCCCCAACGTAATAAGCGCGGGATCTTTGACTTTGTAGAAGTTACTAAGACGCTATTCGGTACTTTTGATGCAGCAGATGCTAACTATTATAATAACGAGCTATGTAGATAAATTGTATGCAGACCAAAAAGCTATAGTGTGATATGTTCGTGACCAAACTATCATAATTCTCAACTCAATGAAAACCAATACCGGTCTATTCCAAAAGAACTCGTAATCAAATACACCAAATTAAGAACCAGTTCGGTAAGATTAGAAATTTGTCCAGGGTTAACGAGATGAACATTCAAATCGACGAAATAGTATTAGATTCAGAAATAAGTATTGTTGAGCTAGGAAATTTAACGTTCGACGTTAAACATGGGATCGTCAAACCTTATGTTTTAACATCGGAACAACTATTTTTCATTCTTCGCAACCACGAAGATGTTAATAACTTCCCAGTACCAATGGACAAAACCACGTACATGTCATTAATAGACATTTGCATGGTGAATATCGCACTTACCGAAAGACGGGTCTTACTAGAAAGTGAAATACTCTTACTAGACGAATAGGAATTTAATTTAATTAAGATAATTTCACTCCCAACGCATGGTTGGATATTTCATTCTATTTTGAATGCTACAACAACGTCTAATTCTCTTGGACCCTTTAAGTCTAATGTTTATACCCGTGACCGAGATCGATATTGTGAATACTAAGAAATTAAAATGCAAAGCAA
Source organism: Eucera pruinosa (assembly GCA_028830335.1). Taxonomy (NCBI): domain Eukaryota; kingdom Metazoa; phylum Arthropoda; class Insecta; order Hymenoptera; family Apidae; genus Eucera; species Eucera pruinosa. The sequence goes on along the minus strand of JAMYCR010000006.1, from coordinate 362,378 downwards.
TACTGCAGCGTAACGCACCCGATTAGTCCACAAATTTCGAAGATAACTGTCTAACAAAAATAAAACCAAACTTCTTTCCAACTGGCAAAAGATTGAGAATATACGAATATTACCCAACAGAATTAATCATATACGTGACTCGTACTCGCAACGTAGCTACAACTAAAACAAGCAACAGTACAACATCATAGAATATCCACTTTTTCTTCTATTGGAATTACTCGAATATATACATCGTCCTGTAATTCTATCTCCGATCTATTGATCTTGCTAGATTATTGTCTTTTTGTTCCTGTGTTAAACCATTCTTTATATTGGTTTAGTATTTATTCTATATATAATTACTTCATCGTACAAATGGGGAGCAAAAGGAATATATTGATACGTGAATTTTTTGTTGTTGATAAGAAACTAAATACTAGTGTGTGCAACATTTTAGGGCTACAATTAGGGGAATATACATTATCAATTTAGAAACGCACGTGGTAACAAAACATTTAAGTTTATACGTAGGAGGTAGAGAAAGTATAGAAGAAATGGGCAGTGCAGAAATATCATGTAAAGAAAAGAAATCTTTTTAGTTAAATTCTCTGCGGAAAACGTAAGAAACACTTGCATTGAATTTTTGACAAATGATTTTCAACTCACCTCATTCTTCGATTCTCACGCATTTGTATGAAAATCATTAATACATCTTGAGTCATAACTCGTTTAGATCTAATAGTTGCAAAGAGCTTTGCAATAATTCTGATAACATTTGCTGAGTCTATATTTGTGTTATTAGTTTATAAAAATATGAAATGAGCGCCTATAGGCTCCAACAGTATTTAAAGGGTTAATAGTAATAACTTATGTGTATATACATTATCTATGAAACAGGTCAAAAAAGTATACGGCTGATAATCTGAAAAATTAAATTGCAACAGTTTAGCAAGAATTCGGTATTATGAACAGTCAAAACAGTATAACGACAGGTAATGGACGAAATATTGTAAAAGCAGTAAAGCTACCGTCTGATGTGAATGATCCGCAAACTGATGAAGATAGAGAACAGTTGAACAATGAAAGGTGTGATATTAACAATGAATATTGTGCTGCAGATGTTCGACAGAATTTTTGTAATGGGTATCAAAATAATCAAATATGCGTCCCATTCATTACAATTGGCTGTTGAGGATTATATGGCAAAAAATAAAATTGGATTGACACATCGTGCTTGTTAAGATGTTAAATCATTAAAAGCGTTCACATTTAGGTAAAAATATACTGTATTATACATAATATTATATTATTAACTACTTTATGTACATATATTGATATGTTATTTTCCTAGATAATCTTTACAACATTTGTACTTCAGAAAACCACAAGTAGATGTTCCAACACGGTCGAACTCGACATTTCAAATGTTGGCAAGGCTTTTGGACCATAAATATTGTTGCCGTGAAAATGTCAAAAGACGTCTGACCTTAACGGAAGATAAATGGAACGAGATCAAAGAACTGGTTTCAATATTACAGTCTCTGAATGAGGCAACTGTAGAAACGCAAACAAAACAGCTGTCTTTCGGAGATTTTTATAAGGATTGGTTGAAGTTAGAGATTGAACTACAGTCAATGGCATCTGAAGCGATTGGAATAATCTTAACAAATGTGGAAACTAGAAAATTACAGTTACTAGACGATGATGTATTTTATTGTGCAATTTTCTTAGATCCGTAATTGAAACAACATCTATTTTAAAAAGAAAGATAAAGGCGAAGAAACATTTGAAAAAACTTACTATTCGTATGCTTTCTGTTAAGCAGGCAATGTTATCGCAAAACTGTGGCGTGACTGAAGAATTAATCGTACGAAGAGGTACGGTAGACTTTCGGAAGCTAACGCTCAGTGAAACACTATTTAGTATGATTGGTTATTTGATTTCGCGACTTAGAGAGTGGACTGTATCTTATGTATTCGACTAGGTGAAGTGCCGCGAAGTGTCGTCTTGTAATCGCGTCATTTGTTCGATTTTGACTCTGGTTTCCGTTCGTTCTCTTCCTCCCAAGTCGTCTCGAGCTCTCACCCTTGTTTCCCTTTCCTAAGGGTGAAGGAAATACTTTCTTCACCCCTGATAGGCGGCCGAGCGTCAACTAATCGCGAATTTGTTTATCTTCCAAACTGTCGACACCCACAATTAATTGACCGCCTTCAGAGGGTCAGAGAAATGGACACGTTACCCAGATTGGAAAAACCCGAGTAACGGTGTCACATCTGGTCGCGAACCGAGGGCTCGAGACCTTACACGTTTGTTGGGTCGCGGTTTATCCCGTGAATGTTTTAGAAATCGCGACGTAGCGAAAAAGGTGGACTGTATTAAAGAACTTCGTCGGATTACAACTAGCGGTTAAAAGTGACTATTATCTTCGGTTTGCTAGGTGTGACTCTCCTAGTCGGTGGTTCTTGTATGAATGTTGTCAAGCTTGCGAGAGTCTCTGAGATCCCCCTTGGGATTTGTAATTGCCCACTGATTGGTTCTTTCCAATTTTTGGAAAGATCCAATCAGCGATCCTAGGTAAGGAGAACACACGTTCCTTTACGCCCCCGGCGTGTTTCCTTGAGGAAGGGGTCGCGGAATTTTCCAGGGGGGCGAAACGCTAGAATTCGGCGGTGGTGAGCACAACATCTGGTCAACACCTGAGACGGTTTCCTGACACTTACATTGGCCGCGGAAACCGTTTGGTGACCCATGGTTCTCGCTGACTGCTCAGGCCGTAAAGGTTTAGGATAGAGTAATAGCTACTGAAATGAACGGGAAAATACGTGCAAGAAACTAAGGACTCTACAAATGCTGTGACAAAGAATCAAAATTGTAAAAACGTATCATCTAGTGAGTGTCATGCAGAAGGCAGAAAACTAAATTAAAGAATCCTAAAAAATAGCTGTGCTTCTAAACCCTGCCATAAACCTTGTACAATCCGGCCCGAACAACGTTTATAGCACGCCAGCCGTTATTGGGGACTGCGAAGGTTTTGAAAAACTGTCTACTTAATGGGATAAGAAATTTCCAGACCTTAATTGCTGGTTTCTAAATGCATAAAATAATTCCGACTAAGTTCCCCAATAATGGCGAAATCACGTTCGCGCCATAAACGTATTTCCCAGTCCTAACAAACATTCCATAAGCATGATGGAACTGAATATGTCCACGTCTGACGACGATTTTCAAGAAACTAGATAACCTGAAGTTATTAAAGCATATATGTATAGGAATCAAAAACTATAAAGTAAAACAGGTCAACATTGATTAAGATGTTACCGAATATTGGGAAAAGACCAAATATGAACTTCCATATTTATCGAAATAGGTATTGATAATGTTCCTGTGACTTAAGTCGACGTCGAATGAGCCTTATCAGCTTTGACAATTACATTAGATGACTTGCGTCACAATTTACGTCCAAAAACCTTAACAAAACTAATGCCTCTTGAATTGAATTGTATTTCATGATTCCAAATAAAGAAAGTGCAACCAAAACAATAGTTTTGTCATTAATAACTGTTATGAGTGATCCAAATAGAATTTCCCTCATTAGTAACTTTTATGAGCAACCAAAATAAATTTCCCTCGTTAATAACTGTAATGAATGATCAAAACAAAATTTCCCTTGTCGATAACTGTTATGAGCCTCAAAAATAAATATTCCTCAGTGATAACTTTAATGCTTTTCTCCATTCGATAACTGTTATGAGCACCCAAAATAACACCCCCCCCCCCTCAGAAAAATGATTACACTGCCCAACACGAATTGTTCTTGCAATAGCCATTGGATGATCATTGCAAAGTTCGTCGCCCCAAAGACGAATCCGGAAGTGAAACTGTTCAGTCACCCTCAGTTTTCGAGAAACACGAGGTTGTACGAGGTTTGAATGAGGTAATACGTAAAAACTAAAATCGCTAAGAGGTTCGCCTTGTAGAACAAGATAAAGGAGAGCTTTGTCAGTATATATTATGCATAATTATTATTTGTGTTTAATTCTGATTAGCTCCAAATGGGCATCATTGTTTGAAAAGTGTCAATGTGCGTGGTTTCTACGTGCTATTTTTACATTTTTACGGAAGGTTGATTGTCGAGTACAAAGAAGCTATACAGGATCGGATTCTGTAGACATTTCTAAAGAGGAAACCATCCCGTAGAAGTGTCGAAACGGTTTTCGGTTCGCACAGGTGGAGAAAATATCCGTTGATATCGCGTACCCGGTGATTTGCCACGTGGCAGCCATTGTTCACTTGCAACAACTTAGCAATAATCGACATTGCACAGGGGGTCCAACGGACTCACTCTTTATGCATGATTTAATTTAATTTATTTATTTGTAAACGGATTAAAACCTTTTGGTACATGAAAATACAAATGAGATAAATTATACAGTGCTGTCTGAAACGGCCAACAGTCGCATAACATTACTTCTAAAAGTAACAGAGGAAGCAAAAAAGTTTAGAGAACTGGTAAATCTATTAACATTTATAAAAATTCTATTGAGGCTACTGAACTGATCGTAAACTGTTCTATGAAGTTCAGGACGTATTATAAAATTGTGTCTCAGTAAGGTCCGAGGCGTGTTTAAATAGAACTTGGACAAAATATCAGGACAGCTGTAGAAACCATTTAAGGCTTTAAATGCAAAAAGTAGATGAATATGATGGACTTTCTTTTATGTATTTTCATATTCTAATTACAGAATTATCAAAAATTGTATATAACCACTTGTAGTTGGCAGAAGAGACGGAGTACATAAAATACAAAATTACTTGCAACATCACTGGTGCAAGGAAACTTAAAAATGTTTGCAGTTTACTTGACATTTGTATATTGCAACCTTGTTATCGGTTATCAATGTCCAGCAATAATCTGCAAGCATTGCACACATATCCTTTCCTTGGTATTGTTTTTCCATTCTGGAAATGTCTTGATGGAAGCGTTCACCATGTTCATCACTAGTGTCACCCAGGTACGAAGGAAAAACGTTCAAATGGGAATGCAGGAAATGCGTTTTTAATGAGATATTGCAGTCAAGGTTTTAGTATACGTTTAAGAATCATTGAACAATAAAAATATAATTTTTTTATTTATATTTACCGAGGAAATGTTCCGCCGTTTTTACAAAAGGAAGCCAAACTGCTTCCACTAAATTGTTTAACTTTCGTACAAATGGCTCCATTTTCATTAAATTTCGGATTCGGGGATCTGGCCATAGAGTGGAGGATGCGGCGGTGGCTTCTGGTAAGCGCACTGTCACCAATAGCATACCGCATACACCACAGCTACAAAATAGAATATATGCTTGAGAAGATCAACAACGCTGTCTTAAAATTTCCAACGTACTTCTAAATATAAGGCATCGCGTTGCTTTCACGTATTGTTTAATATGTACATCTCAGATATTGCCAAAGTGTAAGTGTTAAAGTTCATGAAATTATAACAATAATGCAGAAAAAGTTTGTAAGTTCATGAAAAATCGTGTTCGCCATTCAATAGCTTCCAATTAATAAGTCATGCACTACATATTGAAATTTCTTAAGATTCAGATTCACCAGAACGTGTCTTCATCATTCCATGATTACTGCATAAAAATACATAAAAAAAAGATCCATCTCTGTACATGCATAGAGAGAGAGAGCCGTTCGACCCCTCTGGTGATGTCGATTACGCGTAGCTACGACATTGCTGAGCCGTCCCAGGAGAGCAATGGCTACCTTGCGGCAAAACGCCAAGCATACGTTGTGGACAAATACTTTCTTGACCTGTGTAAACTGAAAACCATTTCAACACTTCTGCGGAATGGTTTTCACTTCAGAAATACCTATAGAATCCGATCCTGCATGGATTTTTTGTGCTCGACAAACAACCTTTCGTAAAAATGCAAAAACAATGCGCAGGAACCACTCACATTGACAGTTTTTCAAATTTTTACGCCCATTTATATCTATTCAGGATTGAAAAAAAATAGTGATACTGTATGGTATATATTCAGAGAAATGTCCTTTATCTTCCTCTACTAGGGAACTGCCTAGTGTTTTCCGTTTTCACGTAATACCTCCTTTTTATCAAAAATCGGGCATTTTCACAAAAGACCGTGTTTTCCAAAAACTGAGGGTGATTTAACAATTTCACTGTCGGATTCGTCTTTGGCCGAGAGGCTTTATAATGATCACCCAGGGTCACCTTGGATGTTGCGAAAAAGAAAAGAATTTCTATTTGTTGTACAGTGCTATGGCAAGGTAAAATTTTGTTTAATTATTTATAACCCAACCAAATTTATATTATATAACCAAAAACATTTTAATCGTACAAATGATTATTATCCTACGACTTTTTTCCACTTTGCAACTGAAAGGCTAAATGGTAAAATACATTGTTGCTAATGAGAAAATACCGACAAAATAACAAACTTTGAGATTCAACACATACGAGAAATGGTAATCGGTGTATTAAAAATTATACGATTTCATTAAAAAAAGGACAAGCCTTCTATGCAATTATCTAAAAAAAAACCCACCACATCAAATCGACGTACAATACGAAAGGTAACATGTGTGATTTGCTTTACAAAGAATAGGACGTTTTAATTTACGATACAAAAGAAATACATATCATCATTCCTTACGAATATCAGCATATTTAATTTTACGCTGCATAAACTAACGGTATTATACTATTTTGTCACACAGAGAAGCATTCTTTGGATTGAAATACGTGCTTTTCCACACTTTCTTTTCAAATGCGTTCAAATGTGCTCTTTTTCGTGTCTCAAATCTGTTAAATATTATAGCGAAAACTGAGATATGCTACTGTTTATAAGATAACCGCAATTATGTTTCCTTGGACCTCATTTACTTTTACCTGAAACATCAATGTAGATCATATATTTTTTGGTGCACAGCTTTAACACCTCCTTCTTCAGGTAATTTGCCAATCTGGCCATTATTGCGACGTTAAGATTTTTAGCAATATGCAGGAGTTACGAATGCTTGAAATTAAGCACAAGAATATCGGCACAATCGTTAGGTCGAATAATACCAGAAACACGTAACATAGCTTATGAAATATTGGAAAAAGAATACTTAAAGGTAAATACATACAATTGACAATTTAACTTTTTATTGGTATATAATTATTTACAGTAAAGATGTACAAAATGAAAGAAAATCTAAACGAAACTAAACTACACTAAATTTCAAAAATTAATAATTTTAATATTTTCAATTAAAGTATATGGCATAGCTTTATTAACTTTTTAGAGGTAAATATATACAATTAATAATTGAACCTTTTATTTGTATACAATTAAACTGAACTTTAATTTCAAGACTTTAATACTCGCAAAAAACAATTGGTACGATTATTATATCGACGAGATGTCGTTTCCTTGGCCGCTAATTGAAATGAATCTTGTTCTGAAGGAAAATCGCCTGCCTCGAATTTCAAAATGAAACAAATCACGTCGTTGACCAGCAGCAGCACGTTCTTTCTTTTGAGATTTGATAAACAACATTTACGACACGAATAACCGACAGTATACATAAAATGACAGGATAATTGTCGTATCTCACTAACTAGTGTTCTTTCCACGAGGAAAATGGATTCCTCATGAAAGGAACGTCAGTGTATGGGGTACTAATATTCTAGACATGCAGGGAAAAAAGTGATCGATTTGGCGTGGAATATCCCTGATGTTTTCAAGCAATGGTTTTTCGAGAACGGCTTAGCTATTCGAAGAGAACATTATGCGGTTCATCTTTCTCGGAACTTTCCAACATTATTCGGCTTTTGGAGGTTTAGTGATCATGCACTAGCGAAAGCAGGCGGCCAAATTAAAGTAGTCACCAAACATTTCATTCAAGGTCAAAGACGACAAATAGAAAAGTGTTCAGAACGGAGAAATACCTACCCAAGGGAGAAATACCTCCCCTCTCAAACCAACTTTTTTAAGTTTCAACTGCACAGAAGAAAGCATCATGTCTGTTGAAGTAACAGTAGAACACACAGCAAAGTACACGCAGCAAAATGAATAACGAAAATATTGAGAATATAAATAATATTGGAGCTAGTGGATCCTTGAAAACAGTGCAAATGTGGCAATGAGGAAACGACTGAATAGGAATTATCTAAGTGCAAATGAGAAAAATGTTATATTTAACATTTATAGTAAAACACTGGAAAATCATGCAGACACGACTATGGAATGAATCGTACAAGAGTTACATTTTTCGGGCGAGTGTTCATTATGACTTGTTAATTATATTTTCAGTTCTGTGTTTGGAGTACGTAAAGAAAATGCATCAGATACTATCGTATCTCCAAAAAGAAAGAAGCTGCGACCAAAGATTATCGACAAGGTAGTCGACTTTGACAAAAATCCAATAAAGCGAATCATTTATCAATTTTTTTCGCAGAGAATTACCAACAATACAGAAAGTATTGCAGGAAGTGTATGGTGATCCCACCTTGCCTACTTTCAAGAATAGTTCGTTTGATATGTTAATTAAGGAAATTAATTTTAAATATATTCAAGGAGGATACAAGAGTTATTTAAACAACAACAAGGAAATAGTTCTTTGGAGGAGAAAGTTGAGAAAACTGCACCAATATGGAGAAGCTAATCTTCCAATATCTTTTAGGGACGAAACGTGAATTAATGCATGACACGTAACAAATGACACGTGAGATCCAAAGTGCGAATATAACTTATCCTCTATCTAAATTTGTAGAAGGGTCTTCAACAGGACTAGAAAATCCTTCAGCGGAGGGAAAACGATTAATTATTGTTCATACAGGTTGCGAAATAGGATTCTTTGATGGTGCCCTTTGGGCATTTGAATCAAAGATATCAGAAAATTACCACGACGAAGTGAACTCAAAATCCTTTGAGAAATGGTATGAAGAAGTTTTAAATAAAGTTGAACCAAATGGAGTTATGATCATGGATAATGCTCCATATCTTTCTCGCAAATTAAACAAGATACCTAACAACTCATGGAGGAAAGGAAATATACAGGATTGGTTGCCTCAAAAGAAATTAATTCCAGAGAAGGTATGATTAAAAGAGAACTACTCCATTTGGTTAAGCAGCAAAATGAGAAGCATGTTTACGCTGTTAATGAAATAGCTAAGAGAAACAATATCAAAATTCTTCGGCTTCCACCGTACCATTGTGAGCCCAATTCGATAGAGCAAATATGAGTTCAAATTAAAGACTACGTAGCAGAAGAAATGCGTCTTTTAAATTCACTGACATGAAAAATTTATTTCACGAGGCAATAGCTACAGTAACAGCGAAAAGTGGAAGAACTACGTACAACACGTGAAAAAAATGAACAGAATTTTTAGAGATTGGATTCTCTAGTTGAAGACACAATTAAATCATTTATAATAAATGTTAATTATTCTGGAAGTATTAGTAGTAGTAGCAGTAGTAACAGCAATTCAGAATAAAACTTTAATAAAAAAATTACATTATCTAATTTATTTCATATATCCAATTATTATCCTACATTCATCTTATATTTATTTAAGATGTGATTGTTCAAAAAAATAGTTTCCTTTTTAATGTGTGCCATTAATTATACAAGTCATTTAATTGAATAACAAATGATTTAAATTACAAAAACATGAAAATAAATTTTAAAAAATACATGAAAGTAAATTTTAGAAGAAGTGATCCATGTAATTGTTAGGTCCGAGTGGGTACTGTGAATTTGACCTTGAACTAATTATGCACTCATCAACTGCAGTCGTTGAAATCGGTATCTCGTCTCGTTGAGCAGACTAGAGTTCCTTTCCTAATCTTTGTTAAAGTTCCACTTTTACCCTTTCCTTGATTTCTGCCCATACCTCGTTCGTGTCCTCATTTATACATATCCACGATTCACATTTCTTGTGAAAATGCTCAATTCCCACTTCCGTTCAGCATCTCCTCCTTACCAACCTTTTTAGATACGCCCAGTCCATTTAAATATACTTCAATGGGTAAGTGGTCTGCTTTTTGTATCTCCCCTTCCGGTGCCAGCTCCTCCGCCTCTTCTGCTCCACCATTTGCGACAACATAATCAATAACAGGGAGTCTTACTTCGCCTTTAAAAGTCCATTCTGCTTCTATGTCTAACCTTCCATTAAAACTCATACTACCTCTTTCAGATAACGCCTCAATTAATATTTTCTAGCGATTTCGATTTCTATACGTAAAATACACATGTACGCGTATAGATAACATATCCTTATTAATGTCCGCGTAATTTTTAATACACGTGTACATATATAAAATGTACAGCCTGATGACAGGGTAAAGGGTGACAAAACTCTGTTGTACATTATCGTTTTTTGTAACTTAAGAGGACAATGTTTTCTTGAGAGCACAATCTTCTCACTAAAGATTTCTTGAATATTCGGCTATTTTATACTACAACAAATAATCGAAATAAAATATAGGCATGTGACTAGTGATGGGCGTTCGAATCTGAACTTCGAAGCAGATTCGAATATTTCAAGACTGTAAAGATTCGAATCACTTCGAATCCGATTCGAAGCTTAAAGATCTTGAAAGTCTTGATGGTCTTGATAGTATTACATGTCTTATAAATCTTGAAAATCTTGGAAGTCTTGGAAGTCTTGACAGTCTTGGAAGTCTTGAAATTCTTGAAAGTCTTGGCAGTCTTGGAAGTCTTGGAAGTCTTGGAAGTCTTGAAAGTCTTGATAATTTGGTACTCTTGGTAGTCTTGGTAGTCTTGACTGTTTCAATGACTTTCTATTCACCAACTCGTAAGTATTTTGATTATTTTAAACAATATTATTGACATGCAAAAAGTATTAGAGAAAGTTTGGAAAGATCGATTTATAATAAATGTCTTTTTACGTCATTCATTTTTTATAATTTACAATGCATATTACGAATTTTAATATTTAGAGAATAAAGGTAAGAAAATGAAATAAAATAGAAAAGATTTCACAGTGATTTAAACAAAATTTTTCTAAAAATAAATTGCTAACCATTTAAAAAATGGGGAGGGGTCTAATTGATTTTGATGATTATTGAGTATGTCATAGAAATCAACATTTTTAACAACTTTTTCCTATACATATAACAGCCGCTCGGTCTTAGTTGCCGTGATTTTTCCCAAACTAGATCGGTGCTACTACATTGAATTCTGTCTATACGTACATATGTACATACGTGCCCGCGGGAGCGATGCGTAAGTATTTGATCGGCAATTGTCTATCGTTTCTATTTATAACAGCGTAACGGCCAGCGACGAATATTATATAATGTGTAAAAAAACTTTTTTGAAAGAACGATCTCTTTTGGAAAAAATCTCGGAAACTAAAGCCGAGCGGCAGTTATATGTATGAATAGGAAAAAGTTGTTCAATATATTGATTTCTATTACATACTCAAAAATCATTGAAATCAATGAGACCCCCACTCCACTTTTCTAAATAATTACCAAAGAAATGCGAATGTTTCATAGTATCGAAGTAATATAAAATTAAATTAACAAACATTTAAATCCTTTGACATACTAAAAAGTCATGTACATATCTAAATATTTCATAATTGCAAAATTAGTAAAAATCTTGTTTGCTATTTGCAACTTTAGTGCCTCCATCTTTTCAAAGAAAGGAAGTAATAAAATTATTTGAAAAACAGTTACGTTAATAGATATTGAATATTGTAATCTCGCAAAAGTGGTAAAATCAATTCTGTCCTGTCCTCGTACACTCATATCTACATAAATACCTAACTACAACTTCTCATACTTTCTTTAATATTGTATGTCGAAGAAATTGCTGAAACAAAAGTAATAGAAATGCATGTATAATATATATGTATTAATGTATTGCTTAAGCTTTCAAAACTTATCGAAGTCCGAAATATACAAAACTTCTAAGATTTTCAAGACGATCAAGCCTTTCAAGACATCCGATGCTCTCAAGACTTCCAAGACTTCCAAGACAATCTAGACTTTCAAGACTTCCAAGATGATCAAGACTTCCAAAATTTCCAAGATAATCAAGACTTTCAAGATCTTTAAGTTTCGAATCGGATTCGAAGTGATTCGGACATTTCGCCAGTTTACAGATTCGAATGGATTCGAAGCGATTCAAAACCTAGCACTACATGTGACTAGTATATGTCAGGTATTCTTGAATAATTAAGCAGTGGACTGGTTTAACAATACAGTATTTATTTTGTATTAAATGTAAAAGCACATCTTATCATACAAGAGTTCTCTTAATGTCCAGCTTATACAGTAATAGTGAGCTGTTAGCACCTTAAAAGGATTATTCTAGAATATAATAAGTAAAGGTAATTGTACAAAGATGTCGCGTGACATCTAATTAGCATACAGACTACTTAGGTATTGATACCTACTATATCGACATGTTTACAGTTACGCAGTATTATCTATTCTAACAGTATACAAATGTATGGAAGTCCGTTGAAATACACGGATACAAGTACGTCGAAATACACGGACGCACGTATACTCAAATCCACGTGTACACATGAATTAAAAACTACACGGATTTAAACCCCTATTCAAAGTGTTAGAAAAAGGGACACAAGATACTGGGGATTTACAGTATTCACCGAAAGGAATACAAAATTTCGAATTAACGTAGGTTTTAAAGTCAATCCTTTCAACAAAGGAGCGACTTTTATTACCTACGAATATCTCATGCCGTGCGTGAATTTTTTCGCGAAAGATTAAAAATAACTAAAAACATTATTTCAGAAGTATGTTCAAGGTTGCCATCAAAAGATCAATATGCTAGCATCAACAAAGGTTACTTGTTATATATCCAATTTACCGGCAGCAGAGTTTGTAATCGGATGTGTTGATGAACACTGTACGTACCGTGGGCGCGAGTGCTAGTTGAAATTGTACTTTTACTACACAGATACACAATTTCACAACTCTTCCCCCTGGGACCCTGTGCAAGATAACCACAATGAATCCACTGTACAACAAAAAATAAGATATACAAGCGTCGTTCAAAGTGCCTGCTTTATTAAAAAAGATCATGTAATAATAAGTGAAGTAAGCGGTCGAATTCAAGTGAAAGATTATGCCCCTGCGGTAGGGAAAGTCACCAATCCATCTAACATTCGATTCATATTACAGACTTCCAACAACAAAGTGTGTACGTTCCTGTCAAGCAAACTGATTGCATGCAACATTACCGATAAATATAATTGCATTCGAGTTACTAACATCGACGTCCTCCTAAGACCACTCAGTAGTAAATATCGACGTGTTATTTCGTCAAGCGTTTACATATCAATTCCCCACCCGGATGTTGAAGATATGTTTAACAAATTTGGAATTAGAAGGGAGTCGAAAACATCTTATTTATGAACAGATCAATCTGAAGAGGATTATGCGTATATTCTGAAATTGCGCCGCCAATTATACATACATACAGCCCAACAACATACACAAAATACCTGATTTATTTAGAATCAACCATAGTAACATCATCTCATGAATACACCCTTGAACAGTCGCACTAACGTGTATCATTTGTAAAGAAGACGGCCATGTAGCCAAAACATGTAAGCACAATTAATCTCTATTTGCATCAAACAAATCATCCCTAGCGTTGCGCCCGACAAACGATCTAAGAAACAAGTATACACAAATTCATATTCTTACTAATCAAACCAATGCAATAAATACAACGCAGGACAGCGTATTTCATAAAATGGATATAGATGTAGGATGGTGGACCCTTCTAGACCCAATAGACGAAGAGAAAGGGCAGTGTATGCCAAAGAAGAACGTTAAACACACATTAAAAGGCCCACCAGAACTGTGGCGTAGTGGTTAAGGCGATCGATTAGTGACCGGTAAATCTGGGTTCGATCCCCGCCGGCGGCGCAGTTTTTTCCTTTTTCGGCTATACAAGGGCGATACGGCCCGCCCGATCCTACATAGATATAGCAGCAGCTACGTCACTAAACATACGAGATCCCAAATAACAATAAGGCCGTACTAACAAAGTAGATCAAAACAACTATCTATTATAAAAGAACAAACCTTCAAACAGCTAAAGAGGAAAATCCATATTTCTTCAAAAACCCGTAATGACGTGCCGCAGCCTATCAAACGTTAAATGAAATGATGAATTGCTCTAAGTTTAAAAATTTTCTTCGAAAAGCACAATGACCCGCCTATACTATAGACACAGCTAGGAAGTATGTAGACGATACAACAGTATCCTTAGCCAGTCTTCATGAAAGAATTACAGCCGCAGCTTAAAAACCGCTTCATCAAATTGATCAAAAAGCTACTAAAACTTAACAAGGTCAATCAATTAAATAGCTCCACACCACCACCATCCGACGACGAATTTGTTACCTGAATACCATTGCATTTTTAAACGAATAATATTCAATGCGGAAGAAAATCTTGCAATGGAACGTCAACAGTCTAGCATCCCGTTTCGGGATCCTATTATATCTAATTCATGGCTATAAACCTAAAATATTACACCTACAAGACACAAATTTCATGAAAGACAAATTGATATACATTAAAAACTGCAATGCAGTGACTAGAAGCAGAAGAAACACCCTGATCGCTAACGGCGGAGTCGCAATTTATTTAGATCAAGACTTATCGTACACTAAAATATCACTTAAAATCAATTTTGAAGCACGTGCTGTCTCAATTATTCGAAATCAAAGAAAGGTTAATGTCTGTAATGTATATATATTCTGCACAACCACCAAATACAAGAAATTGAATTACTTAGACTTATCAAGCAACTTTCCAGGCCGTAACCCTTAATGGGTGATCTAAGCAGCTACAACACCTTGTGGGGATGACGATCAGACACAGGAGGTAAATTAATTGAAAAAGTGCTACTAAAGGCGGACCTCGTATTGCTAAATACTTCCCAACCCACATATTTCAACACATCATACGGCTCATTTAGTAGAATCGATTTAGCATTCTGTAGACCATCCCATTCTGACTGCGTAAAATTCCCTGCCTCTCTTGATTTATACAATAGTGGCAACTTTCCTACTTCTATAGATCACATAGTAAAGGATTCAAACAATTTCAGTGATTTACTCAGATGGAAATATAAAAACGCGGTCTGGCTAAATTACTCATATGAGATACAACAAAGAATCTCATTGCTGGAAAACCTAACAAATTCAAACCGTTATAGAATAAACCATTGTTTAACCAAATTTTAAGCACTAATTAACTATGCGGTTACAAAATCTATCCCTAAAACAACTTGCAACAAGGGGAAAAGAAATCTCTCGTGGTGGTACTCAAAATGCGAATATGAGATCAGAGAAACAAAACATGTCTTTAAAAAATATGAAAACCATACCACAGATGCTAATCGTATGGAAGAGAGTCATAACTAGGAAAACATTTAAACAAACAAAGAGATCCTCGTGGATTGATTTTATGTCATCATTAAACATCAGAACGCTTAACGATGAAACGTAAATCCAAATGAAGAAGATAAACAGCCTTAAAAACTATCATATATGTATCTACCATTCCTAATGCAGGTGGTTCAATCACTACAAACCTCAAGGAAATGGTAACCTCAGGTCATTCGCTATGAACTCCAGCGATGAAAATTTTAATCCAAATCTACGCAACTTCAAAACCAACACCGAAGAAACAGACTGCCATTTGATAATTATACCTGCAACCACTAACCACCCATTCAATAGAAACTCAGATATCTGAATCTTCCTCTGCAACTAACTGCAGCAGAAATTCTATCCGAAGGCCAGACAACATACCAAATATTCTCATTAAACATCTCATAAGAACAAGGATGGAGTATCTAATGAAGCCTTTCAATTGTATTTGGCTTAACAATGCTATTTAAAGGATTCGCATTTCCGTTGGTTTTTCACGATCGCGAAATTCGTGAGCTATTTTGGCACATACGTGAAACATTGAATCTCTAACTCAAACGAGACCTCCACGTGTCAAATAGCAACAGCAAAATTAACAACTTCGACCATAGTTTTTCTAAGTGTTAGAGATGAACTGAGTTAAACAGTAAACGTGGTGCGGCAGTTACCCTTTGAATTAAAAAAAGAACGGTGAAACCGTGTAGGACGCAAGAGCATAGAGAGAGGGAAAGTTGTCTCAATTGAAAGGAGACAAGATAAGTAAGGTGGACAGCGCCGCCAGTCAGTTAGATAAGAATTGTCACATTTGCGTAATCGGAGCCAGCAGTGTGCTTGTCAGTTCCTTGCGAGATTTAAGCGCAGCCATAGCTCTAACTCCAGCCCTGCCGAAGCCAGTTATCTGTAAGAATTTTGAGGCAGCTAGAGTTCTATCTCGAACGCTCCGGAAGTCAGACTGCTGTGCACTTTCGAGGAGGTTAGAGTCTCCGTTCTAACTCTCCCGAAAGCTATTGCGATCAAGGCATTTTTAAACTACAAGTTTGTGCACTGAGAAAGACGACGACTCGTGTTATACGGCTCTCCGTCTCACGATCGTCGCCTCAGTTTGCACTAATACAGTACTAGTATTTCGTCTCGAGCAAACACAAGCAATTGGATCGGTGGGTTTCCTCTTATTCTTTTGTCGATTGTTCCTCGATTTAGAAACAATCGGAGACCAGCCCCTGTGACAGGCCCCAAGGTTGTCTGTGCACTCACCGTTTTAAATATTTTTCTGTATCCGTTCCGGTGTCCTCCTGTCGTAAGACCAATGATTATCGCCTTAGTGCGCGTGTGGCAGACAGCGAGTGACAGGTCACACCTTAGGGTCTCTTGGGTCGCATTACTTTGTATCGCTTATCGAGGGTAAAGCGGACCCAAAAAGTTACTGGACTTACAGTACTTTCTCACGACGTCATTGTGTACGTAGTGTGTGAGACGAAGCGAAGAGGATCTGAGAGTTAACATCCACCGCGACTAGTCTTCTAGTATCCGCTGGTCATCCTCCACACGAATCCCCCCTTTTGGAGCCTTACAACCTCCATTAGCGGTAAGCCGGTTCGAGGCAATCGACTGGAGTGTAATTGTATTCGGTACAGGGCAATAAATTCATATCTGTACGCTTGCAAACGACGGTTCCCTTGCTTTACGCGGGAAACGTAAATACCATACAGTCCACATCCCTCTACTTGCGTCTGGAAGCACCAGTAAGTGCCCTCACCACCTCTCACGCATATCGTGATCAGGGAAGAGAGAGGAAAGACGCACGTATAGGGCAATCACACCTGACTAACGTAAGAAGTCGGTGTTTACACCGATTCTCTCTGTTACAGGCACGCGAACGCATCACTCCTGAATTCCATAGCGAGGCAGCTTTGCAATTCGAATAGTAAACAAAAGGCTGTCCAGAAACCGACAGCCAAACAAAACTACAACGTTTGGTTATTGAACTTATCCTTTCCCTCAAATCCGAGCCTCGTTCAGTAGAATCAAGAAAATGAATTCCGATTCTCTAAACAATGCATGCCCTAACAGGTGACACGAAACTATTGTCATCCCTCTACTCAAACTTAATAAAAATAAGACAAACCCCGAGAGCTGCAGACCCATCGTCTTAGTATGCTACTTATGTCAACTATCAAAAGAGATAATAAACAAAAGACTACGTTGGTTCTTAGAGGAAAAAATGATTTTGGAAATGAATCGGAATGGGTTTAGGTAGCACTGCTAAACGAAGGATATTTATCGTTGTCCTTAAATGCTGAATACCAAGATGTGCAAAGCCCTACTCAATAATCAACATTTAATAGCAATCTGCCTGGACATTGAAAATGCTTACCACATGGAATGTTATTATTAAAATTTCACCAGGTTTAACAATTCTTCAAAAAGATACTCTGAATAAACTGCAAAACTTTACTGCACAAATTAGCTTCAAATTCTCCAAAAACAAAACCACTGCCACAATATTTTCGAGAAGTAGCTCCAGTAAAAACACCAGTTCCAATTATTCGTTAGACACCATTTACTCAAAATAATTCAAAATATTCGGTCTGATCTTCGACAGAAAACGCACTTGAATATCATTCATAAGAAACTTGGAAAACGTATGCGATATCAGATTGTTAAAGGTTCTACAAATAATGTCATCAAAAAATTTGAGTGCTGATTTTCATGTTCTAAGCAAAACCTGCAAAGCTCTAATATTAATTAAAATATATTACGGCTTCGTCCTACATGACTCTGTTAAATTACACATTTTCAAAATGCTATCTGTAATATAAAATACAGAAGCCAGAATGATAATTGGAGCCGACCGTAGTGATCCAGTCACTATAGTACTAACCGAAAGAAATTTGCTACCTCCAGAAGTAAGGAGGATGCATTTGTACCTAACATGTGGTATGTATCTCTAAATTATCGTCTGTATGAATCCCCGCCTCGAAAGCAGTAATGTCAGTTAGATACCTTGATGCTTCTCATAAAAATCATAATCTGCCGAAACCTCTATATTACTGAATCAGAAACTACATAAAAAACTTTAAAATAGACTTACCGCTCATATTATCTAGAGGACATCAGTATCCCATGGGCTATAGAATACACCTTCCCCCTCCCATGCCGGCCCTCATAGTGGATAAACTACTAAAAGCAACTAAAGACATAAAATCAGATCTTCAAAATGCTATCCTCTGTATTATCCACTGATTGCCTGTACCACAATCAATTATTTACCGACGGCTCCAAATCAGAAGCAGGAACAGCGTGTGCATTATTCAACACGGAACATAAACAGCAATTTACTCTACCAAAAAGCTTAATAGTTTCCTTTAGCGAAACATATTCAGTTTTAAAAGCCTTTAAGATATATAAGAAAAACAATCCACAATCGATATATCATATTCGCCGACTTCATGAGTGTTATACCAGAACTACAAAATCTAGAGTCTAAAAACTCACTTATTCATTAAGTTTAACATGCATTCTCTATCATTTGCGCCACTTCTCCTATAATTTCATTCAATACCTTCTTTAAATTATGGCTGTATATGTTGAATATCCTCCAGTCCATGATATTATATTTGATCCTAACCCTATTACTTGTTTATGTACTTCTTTGATTTCACTGCATTCTAGATCCTTATCGATTGCTCTTATAATACCGTCCTTGGCTCTTCCCTTAACGTTTCCTCTTTCAGCTCGGCTATGTCTGTCTAATCTTCCTTGGTAATTTGCTTTCTAAGTTCTGACATTTTCTTTTCTGTCTACCTACGTCTTTACCAAACCTAATTATGAACATAAACTTTATTGTTGCTTTCGCTTGTGAAGCAACACGACCTTAAAATTATTTTCTGAATTAATTAAATAATTTTAGGTATGTCTGTATTTTTAATAAGGACTACATTCTTCACTTTAACTTATAACGTTTTATACTTATTTACTACTTTATTACTTTTTACGATATTTTAAATACTGTGCAGTTATTAATAATATAAAATATACAGTAACTTTATTGTTGAAGTTTATGACTTATTTATGAAGTTGCTTAATCTTACCTATGAAGTTACTGTAGTATCTATTATAGCATTATGCCTTACATTCACAAATATGATGAATCTATATTTTGTCACGAAAACTTTTATGATTCATTCTTCACTGCTATCAGTAATACATTTGAATAATTAACTACAAAAAATAGCATGTTTCATCTTTTGCCATGAAAACTAACACATTCAAGTGATTTACCATGAAAAATAGTATATACCGTTTAGAGCGTCGAAAAACATGTTTGAATGGTTGTATCCGTCTTTCGATTTAAAATAGATCAGGGTCACTGCAAATCGAATCAATCATTTTTATGCTCGGTATCTTGGAATTTGATCAAATTGAAATATAAGAAGTTGAATTATAGAAGTAGTTATTTTGGTGTGGAATGGTTCACTATTTTTCATGTCGGTAACAGTAATATTAGCTGATAGACACAATTAGAATCACTTTGTTACAAATTAACGGAATAGAGCTAAAGATTGAAACACGGAGTTGCTTGCTATTAAAACAATACTTAGAATGATCAATTTCATTAATCTGTATTGACCATCACCCGGACGACAGCAAAATGTGTGAATTGTAGCAACTTGAAGTTGCTTTGACAGATCTTTTTTGATCGAATATTCTTAGCGATCTTCGCTAAGTTAAAGTTGTAGGTGGTCTTGCTGCTGACAAATCAAATTATTGGAAGACTCTAGGCAGTACTCCTAGGAAGCACCACGTATGGCACCTGCTGCGGCATCTTGTAGACTGACAAAGTTATGGTTCAGGTCAATGGAGAGCCTAAGAATACGCGATCCTCCTATCTGCGATTTATGCTTGCACATCATATTTATGACACATTATTAGACATTTCAAGTAGAGAAGCGGCCATGCAATATGACTTATTGTTGCTCGCATAGTACGCAGAAGTGGAAACCGTTTGTGTCCATATAGCAATTTTAGTTAACACTATGTAATTACCATCCTTCAACACTAGCTTGCTAAATGTTTGTGTCATAAGCATAATTGTTTTATAGAATTTGTTCCAGTCGAGCCTATTAAATTCCTATCGAAGGAGGTTTTTTCCTGAAAGCTGATTTAAGCTGTAGCTGAAAATTTAATTACTATTGGTAGGAGACGATGATACGTATTTTTTTATGAAGCAACCTAATATGTTTTTTTCATAAGGAATGAAACATATTATTTTTCGTAATGCATGTTTATTATTTCTAAGTAACGTGTTATGTTTCGTCATGCAGGTTTATTATTCCTAAGTATGTATTTGTATTCCTTCCTAAATATTGGGCTTATAAGCATTTTGACAGCAACACAACATGCAGAAACGTTAGAAATAAACCATAGAATTTACCGGAGTGTAAGTTTAGATTAGGAATAGCAAACTAGTCCTGTACGTATAAACATAAAAATTTGTTTCCACGGTAGAATTACTGTGAATGCTAGATGTAGTTTACTTATGTAATTTGATAAAAAAATTACGTTACATTGCATTAGTAATTGTCAGTTATCATTGTCATAGAAGGTAATTTTTACCTCTAATAGTATACATTGCGCATTAAATGACGATAATGTTACAATTATGAGTTACAACTAACTTTTATTTATATAGTATCTACCTTACAAAAGTTAAGGCAAAAGTATGTCAAGTGTTTACCAAAAGATATATTAGTATTCATATGTCCAAGTGCATTATTGATGATAAAATTTACAGTGAAATTTCAAATGCAATATCATTTAAAGGATTTTAATAAATTTTTATTTCAACATTATGTTAAAAGTGTAGACAAGCGAATATATTTTATTAGCTGTATTATGTACTTCATAATATTTTATCGAATATGTTCTATTTTATGCACTACATTGCTGTTAATACACATTAAACTAAAAAATGTAAACATGAGATAAAAAATCAATTTTAATGTTTACACTGAAATCAAACATAATTATTTAGGTTTTGTCGATTTACATCATTTTTTATTAATAAAAAAATATAGGATAGCATCCGCCTGTAGCGAACAAATGGAAGTTTAAAGGGTGATTGATATAAAAAAGCATCGCAAATTCATAAAGAGAAGCTTTATTTTGGAATAGAAATGAAGTTTTCATAAAGGAATGATAGAAATATGTAAGGTGGACAAAGTAAGTTCAACTGTTCGTTTCTATGATTGGATTTTCAATATTTATAGACATGCTACTTGTAATGCTTTGCATGTTCCTTTTTACTACATATGACTGTTCGCAATCTTTTTGGTATATACTACTAAGTTTCCATAAAAAAATATGGTCATTTAAAAAATTCGAAACTTTTCTACTTCAATTACCAGATTGTAATTCAAGTAGACATTTCATCATTCGAATCCTCTTTTTGGCCAAAATTCAAATGCGATCTCTGCTGTGTACTTACGGTTATTATTTTGTTCGAAAATAAAGATTTCCACGCACATTTGTCCTACCAATTATGACAAATTTCTACTGAAAATTTTAACATATTAAATAAGTTACTCATTTGCTACTTCGATTTTTCCATCTTTAATTATAAATTTATCTTTAATGAGATATCCGATTTAAATCATCTACACCATCCATTTTTTCATTAAATTATACGACATTTCGTCAAAACAACAATAATCAATATTATATAAAGTGTCTAGTGTGAACATTATTGACTTTTATATACACAAACTCCAATTTTAAACTTCCTTTTGTTCACCACTGTATGCATATGTTAAAAGAGTAAATAAATTTACAACTTACGATTAAAAAATGAGTTAAAGGAAAAAAACTCACCTGCATGAAATGAATAAAAAGTTGTGTACTATCAATTCATGTCACATTAAGTATATGTTAACATTCTACACCGAACTTTTAGCCATGTACTGTAGGTATCTAATAAAATTATTTGCCATGTCATTTGCATTTCAATTTTATGGGCATCAATAACAATAATTCAATAATTTAACATAGAAATTGGAATTAGACTATAGAATCACATCGAGACTATAATTGGCCATAAGCGTATGTAAAATGAGATCGATTGCTATCCATTGTACCTGTTGATTGCATTATTTGATATACAGTCAATCACACCAATCTACATAACACATTTAGCATTGCAAAAACTTACATATCTTAGAATAATAGAAGTGGTGCGAAGATTTATAAAATATGAGTCCAAATTAAGGACGATTTTTGGATAATATTTTATAAACAAAACATCATTGATTAAATGAATAAAATTTTTCCTAAAGGTCTAGAAGATGTTACTGTCTTTACGCTAAACAAATTGCAATATAACAGAGATGTATTAGCAAGTCCAAGAACATATAAATATAGTATAAGTTTTGTATACTTTACTACACGTACAATCACCGCAGAAGTCAAGTTGACACTACTTGAGAACTCCCTTTTTCTCGTAAAAATATATATAGTTAAAGAAATGGCAATAAATATTATTGGCTGTAGTTCCGAGGAGTCCAAGTCGCCGATTAAGTTGATATTTGGAAGAGTGGGGAAGAGGGATGAGTAATCCTTCAATATCAAATTTCAATGACGGAACTTTGAATTAAAGATATGAATTAAAAGGGTACATTGACTTTTGCCTATACATAGCAGCTGAACTTAAAATATATATTTTCATGTATTTTCTAGTAAATTGTTAAAACCAATCTTCCTCGCGGATTGGTTTGATTTGAACAAGCTAACGGCATTAGGAGTGACTTGCTGATTATAGTTGATAAACAAATTTAAATTAAATTATAATACAGGGTGTCCCACGCAACTGGAACAGGCTGTACCTCTTAAATGGTTGGGAATAGAAGAAGATGTTACAAGTAGAAGTTAAATGGTATCAGACGGTGCATAATATGCAACTAATTTTATGCACTTTTGTGCATCGGTGCATCAGAAAAAGATAGGGTAGCCCCATTACTAATATTGAGGAGCTCCAACAACGCATTCAGCAAGAAATATCCAAAATTACGGAAAGAGACATCAGGAATGTGTTGCGCAACGTCAAGAAGCGGGTGGAAAAGTGTTTGGACTGCAATGGAGGACCGTTCGAACACTTGTAACGTAGGTACTCCGGAACACTTACCGAGAGACCGAAATAATTCAGAGAACTTTTAGCTTCGATAACTGCCTAACGAATAAGTTTAGGGCATAACTATGTTCGTACTTTTATGTAGAGCACAAGAAACTGCATTGGTTGGTACAGTCAAAGACATAGGTTTCCATTTAAGAAAAAAGTGCAGTTGCATTTTTTTAATGCACCGATGTACAAAAGTTCATAAAATTAGTTGCATATTATGCACCGTCTGATACCATTTAACTTCTACTTGTAACATCTTCTTCTATTCCCAACCGTTTAGGAGGTACAGCCTGTTCCAGTTGCGTTGGACACTCTGTATAATGTAACAAATTTAATTTCTAGAATAGAAGCTAGGTCGGGTTAGGGTTCGGATTAGTTGTCCGGTTTGGGGGCGTAAAGAGTGGGCGATCAGAATGGGGACGCAGCGAAGTAGCCGAAACCCTTCCCCATATTTCAGTTTTAAACTGTAAACATCGATTTGCAGGCACCAATGTTACTGATATTGATAAATATAAAATATTTCGAACTAGTTCATGCGTTAGATATGTTCTTTCCTATGTTTACAGAAATAACAGGAAGGCGGGGGCTACGAGTTTGTGCGAACAGTAGCCAAGCGGCGTCCGCAGGTTTACGCATACGCTGGGACAAGCATGCACGTATACGCAAAATTCAATGTGTTATTTCAATCAATATCTTATAAACTATTAAAGACCCGTCATTGAAATTTGGTATATAAGGTTTATAGCCCCACCCCAAATATCATCAAAATCGGCGATCTGGGCGCCTTGGAACTTTACCCGAAAAAATATAAATGTGTAATCTCCATATGCGGATAGTAAGTTGTCAAAAAATTAACATGAATATCAGTGTATACACTTTTTCAATAAAAAGTTTGGTAACCGCGATTTTGAATAACTCTTTCCAGCTCCTCTCTCATATATAGTATTAAAATTATTTATAATATAAGTATCTACTTTTGTCCATACTTGCGATAATGCCTTTTTAAACAATAATGTGTTATGTCACATTGTTTGAAGAAGTCGCGTTTTCGTTGGCTTTCCACGATCGCGAAATTCGTGAGCTATTTTGACGAATACGCGAAACGCTGAATCTCGAATTTAAACGAGTCCTTCACGTGCTAAATAGCAACGGTAAAATTAACGATTTTTCGACTATAGCTTTTCTAACTGTTTATGTTGAGACAAACAGTAAACGCGTAACGACGGTTTCCTCTTAAATTCGAAAAAGATCGGTGAAACGCGTAGGATGCGAGAGCGTAGAGAGAGTGAAAGGTGTGTCGGTTAAACAGAGACACAATGATGAAATAGACAGCACCGCCAGCCGGCTAGATAAGAATTATCGCATTCGCGTAATCCCAGTCGGCGGTGAGCCAGTCAATTTTCCAGAGTTCCTCGAAAGAGTCGGTCACAGCCAGAACCCTTGCTTCTGTGCTGCCGAAGTCAGCTTTTGGAAAATTCTTCGTGGTAGCTACCAGAGAATATCTCACCCGCTCCCGAAGCCCAAGTAGCTGATAGTTTTCAAGAGTAAAGCTCAATTCTAAGCTCTCGAAACCTCTCTTAAAGGCTATTATTGAGAAAATAAAAGACGTGCGCTCAAAAAGAGACGATACGTGTCGAAACGGCTTTCCGTCGCACGATCGTCGCCTCATAGGCACGCTACAAATAAATTCTCTAACCTAATTCGAGCGAATAGCAATCGGATCGGTGGGCTTTCCCCGATTCTTTTGTCGATTGTTCCTCGATTTAGAAGCAATCAGAGACCAGCCCCCGTGGCAGGTATCAAGCTTGTCGGTGCACTCACCGTTAAAACGTCCGATACGTTTTCACGTGCACTGGCGGTGATCCTGCAGACTCCTGTTTTAATTCCAACGCGTCGCCTAACGCGCGTGTAGCAGACAGTGAGTGCCAGGTCACAACCTTCTATCTCTCGGGCAGCGGCGGGAGTAACTGTGACTCTCTTAAGGCGGTCGTTTGAGGTGTCGGGAACCTGTCTTCCTAGTATCCGAGATCAGCAGTCGTTTGAGGTGTCGGGAAGCTTGCGACCCTAGTATCCCAGACAGACCTTATGCAGATCTAGTTTAGTAAGTGGACACCTCTTCGTGGTTCCCGCCACAAGTACCTTCTTCGGAAGGAAAACCAAGATCCACCGCTGCGAGTGCTAATACAGCACTGCCACGAGTCGGCGTGGTTGCTCAAATGGCTCTTATGTGGCAACCCCATTGCGGCATCGCGGGACAGCGCGCATTAGCGTACTGGCGCTCAAAAGGGACGGCCCAGCGGCGAAAGCTTCGTATGCCAAACTCATACGTGGCGACACGTATGCCCGCTAGAGGCTGAGTCTTGCACTGGCAACCTTACCTCCGCATGGTCCCCGCTGGGCAACGTTGCAAATGTGTAACTGGCTTGCTGGTTACACCGGTGTAACGGCTAAACGGTTTGTCTCCCGAAAGGGACAGTCTACCCTTCTGATGATCCTTCAGCGGTGAAGGAGGGTTTTTTGCCAAGCCCGCCGCCCATAACATCTACGGACGTGACCCTTGAAAGTGGTGATACACACCCTTCCATCGCTGGTATAGGCTAACGCCTCGGTACAGCAAAGCTTGGGGCCTTGTGCCGCCTAGAAGCTTATGAAGACAATAATTCTCGGGCAGCGGTTCCGTGGGTCGTATATCGACGGCAATAGCGCACATAGAAGGTTACTGAAATTCCAGTACCTTTTCAAGACGTCATAGGGCACGTCATGTGAGAGACGAAGCGGTGAGATTCCGAGTTACAACCATCTCCCGGGACTAGTATTCTAGTAGCCGCTGGTTTTCTTCCACTCGGCACTTCCCTTTTGGAGCCATACAACCTCCATTAGCGAGAAGCCGGTTCGAGGCAATCGGCTGTTGCATTCGATACAGGACATAAAATTAAATCTGTACGTGTGCACACGACGGTTCCTTCCGTTACGCGGGAAACGTCGTATTATACAGTCCACTCCCCTCTACTGCGTCTTGTAGCACGAGTGTATGCCCTCACCACCTGTCACGCATCTCGTGATTAGGAGAAGAGTAGGAAAGACGCATCGATAGAGCAATAACCTGGCAATAACATAAGATATCGGTGTTCCACCGATTCTTTCTGTTACAGGCACACGAACACACACCACCAGTGATTAACAGTGTAGTTCAGAGAGAAAAATAAACGGCCAATTCAAAATAGAAACAAAGCGTTCGTTTATTGAACCTCAGTTCCTTTCCCTCAAATCTGAGCCCAGTTTAGTCGAATCGAATAAAATAAATAGCGATACGATTAAACACGCATAGTATTTAATACATTTCTTCCAAGGTGGTTCTGTGGCGGCCCTCCTGTACCCACCACTAGAGGGATATTCGAAAAACGGGGGCTTTCTCGAAAGTACTCACTCCAACTACCTAGTCCATATACATATATACTGCCTTTAACCTTCCTACCAATATCCCAACGTCTAAAGCAGGACCTGCTAGGTAGCCTTACCAATGAGTCCACCAGCAGGCCCAGGACGAAACACACACCCTTCTTTGTTTCTATCCTATCTCCTCTTCACAGCGCCACAGTTCTATAGATATTCAATGGTATTTAAATCTGGACTTTGGGGTTGCCACGGTAATAATTTAATTTTATTTTGTGTTTTTCAATTTTTTTCGCACCCTTGGACGTGTGTTTGGGATCTTCGTGTTGTTGCAAAGTATATTTTGAAAAAAGTAGGACAGAAATTATAGCAAAGCGGCAAAAGTATGACTCGATCTTGGTTCCATTCTCTGTACATGCATGTTAACCCTCAATGGTTAATCGTATGCCATTTGAAGTTGAAAATTTATGACACCTGATGTGTTTGACCTATACTTGTGAAATTTTTAATAAGAATAAGCATAAATCTACCGATGTCTAGGAAGATAAGGACGATCTACAAACGGATTCATAAATTTTCATCAAACGGATACTTTACATATACGCATCGATGCAATGGGTTTAATTAAATACTCGGCGCGAATTGATTCAGGAAGTGATTTTACTTTCGTAGGCAAACATAGAAGCTTTAATACGAGTCAGTCGAAGAAATATACCAGCGTGGTGGGAGAAACCGGGGGAGACCTTGTGAGTAATTTGGTCGAATATTTACTGTTCGAATCACTTCAATGGGTTGATTCTTCCAAGAGTGTTATAGAGTTTGATCAAGTTTGAGTGTGATATACTACAAACTCGAGAAATAGCTCGAATTTAGAAAGCCGGTGTATTTCCTGCTTACAATTCAAATGAAAGCCACAAGGATACTCCAAAGAATCGGTGAAAAGCCAACGGCATTTCGTGGGTCTCTAATGACTTGGGCTAATCTTCCGGTTCCCCTGCAAAAGAGAAGATGGGGCCGCTAGACGGACTATCCTGTACAGAAATCACTTGACGATAGGTCAGTGGGAAATCTGAAAGAGGTACGCAATTCGGAAGCAGAAAGTATCAGGGCAGTACGTTTTTGTTGGAAATCTGTTGGAGCTGCGAAGCCGACCTGAAACAAGTCTCGGAGATCACGTGGGATTCAATTGTCGGCGAAAAATTTGGATCTGTCAAAAAATACTATTGAATTTATTCAAGACGGGAGAATGTTGGATTGATATCTGAGGTTGTGAGAAAGTACCCTAATTCGGGAAATTTGGATTCATCGGAAAGTTCTCGACGGAAAATCTGCTTCGATCAGAGAACAACCGTGAATCTGTGTGCGGCTCAAGAAATCTGAGAGTTTCCGAGATATATAAGTTTCATAACAGCTAGACTATCTGCTGAAGAGGAATGCCTTGAAATGAAGGAAGGCCTGGTGAACACGATGATACATAAAACGAATATAGAAAGGTGCTTTAATTGCAACTCAATGGGCCAAATATCAAGAAATTGTAGGAGAAAGCCTCATAATACTGACAAGATAAGAGGCTCTGCTAGTAACAAAGAAGAATATTATTATCCTAATGTAAACAGACAGGACAAAAGTAATAGAGTATGAATCATATACAAGCGGAACAATCATACATAGGTAAATGATAAGAAATCTACAGGCAACAAGGTTGCATATTTTACTACAAGAACTCAAGAATCATGAGATTGGATATTGGATTCACGAAGAACCTCCCATATGACTAACAGCACAAAGAATATGTTCGATATACGAAAGACTGAAATAGCAATCGAAGTTTCTAAGGCAAATGAATCAATAAAAAGTAGAAGCTATTGGGAGGTTAGAAGTTGAAGAATACATACTAAAAAGTGTGCTGGTGATTGCGGAGTCAAGGGGATATACTCACGGTAAAACAGAGTGTCGAGGATACCGGCAAAATGAGCCAAAAATATGGGTTTGCGGGGTTCGACTTTTCGTCCTCATATAAGAGAATTTTAGGTCGAAATACGGCTCATTCGAAAGGGGAAGCTTCAATGCAGTGCGCTCTGGTCGTCATTTGATCCGATTATGTTGATGCTCAATAATATGAGCGTGGAAATGTGGAGCAAATATTTACAGCTTGACAGCCGCCGAATCTAAGCAATTTTCGTATACAAAGAGAATGTTCTCAATGAAATGAGGACTAGAGCGCACTGCGTTGAAGCCTCCCCTTTCAAATGAGCTATCGTTCGACGCAAAATCTTCTTATATAAGAACGAAAAGTCGAACCCCGCAAAAGCATGCTTTCCCGTGTGATTTCGCCATATTGATGATGATACAGAGCAAAAACGTGTAAACTTTAGTTCGGCTGTTCTCCGCGAGGAGGCACCTAATCGGAAAGACCCAATGAGAGTTGGCGCGAGTGTAGCAGCAGCTCGCTGTACTACTACACATTGAAGCCTGTCTATACGTGTGTCGTCACGCTTTTCGCCGCTGCAAATAGCTCGCACCTCGTTTTGTTTTGAGCACGGCAAGCGGCACCGCGATAGGTTTATGCACAGAAAAACGAAACGAACGGCGCTGTTTTGTAGACGCAACGCGTCCCCCGCACACTTATAGACAGAGTACAATGTAGTTGTACAATCATTTTTTTTACATTTTGAAATATGATATATGATAATATATGTTGAAGAATGTTTTCGAATTTTTTTGCTGCAAAACTTTGGTGTAGAATATGAAAAATTCTATAAAAATCTGAAAAATGCATATTTCGTAATGAAGTTGCAAGAGCACTATTTTTATACTTTTATTGTAATAACACACTATTATCGCCAATTTTTTTTTGATTTTCTAAAAAAGTGCACCGTGGTTCAAAGAATCAAAAACCAACTTTTTCAAGGTGTTTAACGCGAAAAAAGGACTGTTACTTCAAATTTTTATATGCCCGTTATGCAGTGAGTAGCGCACGTGATTTTTAATATTTCTACATTCGGAAGGAAATACATAAACAGAAAAAGTTGTAGATACACGAAGGAAGTTACCAAACTCAAAAATTCTGAAACTCGGTAAATAAGTAGTATAGGTCCCCAGTAACACAAAGCTATTTTTCGTTGGTGCTAATTTTCACTTTTAGGGAGTGAAATCAACCCCCAAAGTTTTAGTTCTTTTTTTTATATTTTTGAGTATAATTTTGTAATGATAACGGATAGGACAAAACTTTAAAGGGGTATATGGTTCAGTTTTTTATGTTCTACAACCCAACTGCAATAAAAGGTATGCTCATAGTGCAATTTGTTTTAAATACACAAATTCTCCGTTTTTTATTGCATAACGGTAAATGATAGAAATGGTTATAGTATATAACAAAAAGTATTCATTTTGAACTATCTAAAGGAGTATTAAATAAAATCATTTTTTTGTTTACGTCGTTGTTAAAAACAATTAATTACCGTTATTCGTATATGCCTACGTTTTTGTTCGACTCATCACTGTGTTTGTATTTTTCAGCATAAAGTAGGTGTGTTCTATCATATTTGAAGGTCTAGTATATATTTCATTTTGAAAGCTTTATTTAAAAAAATTTATTGCACGTGTATATGGAACTTTTTGCAACGCCTGTTCTCGGGTGATTAGTCGGAACCATCACGGTCAGGATCTCCCTCTCAAACGGGCAGAAAGCTCTTCACCCATACTGAACCTATATATATATGTTCAGGTGTTTTTGCAATATATTCCATGTACACGTGTAATACAATTTTTTATATAAATTTTTAAGAATAAAATATATATTGGACCATGTAGTATAATAGAAAATATATATTTTGGCGTGAAAAATGCAAGTAGAATGAAGAATCGACCAAAACATATCAAGATGCGTATAACGCTAATTAATTGTTTTTAACAAAGACGCAAACAAAAAAATTATTTTATTTTATATTTCGTTAAACCGCCCAAAATAGAAACTTTTTAGTATATAATAATCATTTCTATAATTTACCGTTATGCACAAATACAAATAATTTGTTTCTTTAAAACAAATTGGACAATAGGGATAACTTTTATTGCCGCAGGGTTGTAGATTATAAGAAAACTGAATAATTTATTCTTTTGGAGTTTTGTCCTATCTCTTACCATTATAAAGTTATACTGAGAAAACTATGAAATGCTAAAACTTTGGAGATTGATTTCACCCTCTAAAAATGAAAATTAACACCGGCGAAAGATAGATTAGTATTACTGGGTCCTACAGTACTTACTTGTGCATCGAGTTTCAGAATTTGTTTTGGGTAATGATCTCACTGTAACGAAATCTACCATGCCTACGAAATCTGTGACGTCACGCAAGGGGATTTCCACCTTAAGTTGATAATGTTGTGTGGATTCATGTTAGATACTGGACCAGGGATCCCTCATGTTATCAACGGGATCCTAGACCATAATACTGTCTGTCCACGAAAAGAAGGCAGGCGAGTCTTCACATCCTTACTGTAGATATGGTCTACTGTCTTCCCTATCGCCATACGCATTCATCGTTATTAAACCACAGTCGATCTTTAACGTCTTCGGTTAATAGTGAGCAATGCATTTGGTGGTAGGGAGGCTAGTAGATTGTACTTAGAAAGGGAATGTAAATACTTGCGTGCCTTGTTGTCGCGGACGAATAGTACATACTTACAGATTTCAATAGAAGGTGTAGGGTTCGTTTGCGGTTTCTTCTTTGCAACTTGTTGTGAATAGATTGTTTTTTTTAATGAATCTGGATAACCATAATTAAAGTTGAGTAAAAGTAACTTTATCTTTCACATAAATCCTTTTCATATATTACTAATTGCTCCATATATCATACAAATGTAAGTGTGCCAAATACACTTTACGTCACTGTATTTCAATTTGTACAAAATCTCTAACATCCAAACCAAAAAGTGTACGATTTGGTGAGGAAGGACTCAACAATTTCAGTAACAGTATAAAGATAGCTGATAATTCATAGCACCAAATACTAGTTGTAATAAAAATAGAGAACGGTTTAAAAAATCTGAGTATTTCCTCTCCAAACAAACCTTTCCTTTTGTTTATTGAAAATGAGGTTTACTACCACACTAAACTGTTGTGCATCTAAAGATATGAAACTTAACTCCACCTATAAATGTGTAAACTGTAACAATTAAATACAGTTAATGATCAACGAAACGCGATATGGACATGTTATCATGACTATATTTCCTCTCGTCTAGCCATACGTACGTTAATGCGGAACAAGAAGCAACAGATGCACCACGTGCTAACACAATTAACTTCGTGGTAATGGAATACGCAAGGACTGGCGCCTGTTGGCACAGCATAGCCTGATTGTGTTATCAAAACACTATCAATGTTTCCGCAAGTAGACGTTGTACAACATAGGCAATAGTTCAACGAGAAGTTATTCTTTCTCATAGTTGAAGGCGCGTATAAATCTGCAAGTTGGTATGTATAGTAGTGCATGCTAATGGGCAGTCTCGCCGCGTGACTTCTCAGATGTGGTAGGCATGGTAGATTGCCTTACAGTACGAATATTACATACAAGCATGCGGTTGCCTGACGAATACGAGACGGAGCGACATCCGTTTGCTTTCACGAATGCGTAAAGTAATTCGCTGCCGTTTATTGTGTTATAGCAGGGTGAGGGGGAAAATCTCAAAGGGCAGTGTTGCCATGAATCAACGGCGGGTTTGCCGCGTTGCTGCCGTGACAATTCATCGCAATTAGAGATGGCGTGAACTGCTACTTTTGAATCACCCGTGATTCGATCACGTTCGTTCTGAATTACGGTGATTTTTTACAGTGATTCGTGATTTCTCGTGATCGCTTCTGATTGGTGAAGAACATAACTTATGCATGCGCATTACATTCTTAGTGATTCTTAAGATTATT
Organism: Eucera pruinosa; assembly: GCA_028830335.1. Classification (NCBI taxonomy): domain Eukaryota; kingdom Metazoa; phylum Arthropoda; class Insecta; order Hymenoptera; family Apidae; genus Eucera; species Eucera pruinosa. The sequence goes on along the minus strand of JAMYCR010000006.1, from coordinate 329,451 downwards.
AGGAAAAAGGAAACAAATAATGAAATATAATGAATAAATTGCAAGCGTGACTCTAATTTAAAATTTCTTTGGTTTTCATTCTACTAAAAATAAATATAATTCTAGTATAAAATAATGTGTAGGTGTGTATACATATGTATTATTCTGCCTCCCAACCAAGAAATTTGGAATTGGTGTGCAACTAACCCAGTTTTATATTGTTATTTTATATAATTCACGCACTCTTTTCATTCATTCTCTACTTTCTTTTCTCTTCTATCTTAAATTTTAACTTATTTCTTACTATTTATTTCTTTTAAAGTATTATACAATATGCAGTGAAATATAATATAAATATATACATAAAAACTTAATAATATATATAATATATTTATATTTGGGGACAAAAACATAGCCGTATCAGATAACAGTACATAAAAAAATGTAGTTGAAATAACAAAATGCGGTATGAGTATACAACATAATAGATAAATTTATGTTATTAAAAGAACCAGTTAAAGTTAAAGTAACCATCATTTACAAAAACCCACCATATGTTTTGATATGCAAAATGAGAAGTATTACATGAATTTGCAGTGATAAACATATATATATATATATATATATATATATATATAATATAATAATAGACTTATAAATTATTGTTTAGAAATACAAGCATAGATAATTTTGTTGCTTTTAAGCGATTTCTTCTGTCTCTTAAAATCAACCCGGCCTTGGAAAATATTCGTTCACATGGAACAGAACTAGCTCCTATGCACAATAATTGTTGTACTATCTTTAATAATAATAGAAACCGATATTGGTGTTCACTCCACCATAATAATGGATTTCCATTTTTGTCATAAAATTCTTTCCGTAAATATTCCTCTATTTCCATGGTAACTTTGTTTTCTTCTGTTAAAATTTCAGGATTATTTCTTTTTATATTTTCATCTATTATATTCCAAATTAATAATTCATCGGGTTCTGCTATTTCTGTATTTGTTTGATCAGTTAACTTTTGTAAAATTTCTATCTTTATTAAATTTAATGTATTTTGTGAAAAAAATGCATGTTTAAACCGTGGATCCAAGAATATACATATCTTCACTGTTAAATTATTTTCGATATTTTGAAGTCGTGCTAAACCTTGTTCAATTTCATACATAACTTGCTGTGAACTTTCTGAAAATGCTTTCTGTTTCAGTTTTACGCATATTTCTCTCAAGCCTTAAATCAATAGTATTATGATGGATGCTGTTGGATAGTTTTCTCCACTGACAATTTTTGTTACCGATTCTATTGGTTTTAATATTACTGCCAATTCATGCAATATTTCCCACTGTGGATTTGAAATATATAGGCTCTAACTGGTTCTTCCAGTAATACAAATCTATCTGTCATATAATATGTGGAATTCCACCTGGTTGCTACATGAGAAATTAATTTCTGTGGACTTCTGCCTGATATTATTTGATATGTTTGTAATTTTTCTGCTGCTGTAGTGCTTTTTTTAAAATACCTAACTATTGTCCTTACATTTTCTAATAATGAAGTTATTGTACTAACATTTAAACTATATTTTATTATCAAATTTAATGTGTGGGCAAAACAAGGAATGTGTTGCCACATACAATAATCAGTGATGGCATTTTTAATGTTTGGCGTATTGTCTGTTACTGCTGAATTAATTATATTAAAGATTTTCCATTCATAGCATATTTTTTTTTAAAGTGCTTGAAATATTTTCACTTGTATGGGTAATTGACATTTTTGTGCAATCTAAAAGTATTGACTCTAATTTAAAATTATTTATAAAATGAGCGGTAATGGCTATAAAACTTTCGGTGTTTCGGGACGTCCACGAATCCGTTGTTATACATATTGTAACGGCATTTCTTAATCTCTCTTTGCAGCTATTCTTGCATTCCTCGTACGGTGCTGGGATTAATGAATGAGAGATAAATTTTCGATCGGGAAATACGTAATTTGGATTTAGTGCTTGTACAAATTCCTTGAATCCAGCATCTTCAACTATTGAGAAAGGTTGTAAATCTTTTATAAATAATTGTAGTAATTTCTGACCAATGTTTCTACGATTTGCTGGTGTCATTCTTCTCTGCAGAAATGATGTAATTCGAGGTTGAAATAATATTGTTTCTAAATTTACAGTCTGTCCCGCGTTGTCCTAAGAGTTTGATGGCATTGATGGTGGCAGTGATGGAGCAAGGCTTGGTCCAGGTTGCGAGGTTTCTGGATCATCCGGATTGGTTACAAACTGTGCAAAAATTATCCATTTAAAGATATTTATAGAATGTGCCATTTTTAATTAACATGTGCAGTATATTTTATATTTTATATTTTTATACTTTATACAACATTTTTAAATATCTATCTATTATACTTACATTTTCCATGAATGAATTTATGGTGTTCAAATTTAAACTAGATTTTATTATTAAATTCAAAATATGAAATATTGAAGCAAAGCACGAGATGTGTTATATAAAATAATCTGTAATAGCATCTTTTATATTCAGAGCCTTGTCTGTTGCGGTTACTAAACTTATCTTACATAAGTTTATATTTCATATTTGTAATATATTATTATAATATTTTAAATATTATATTTGTTATATTTTGTATTTTTTTTATTTGACTTTAATTTGCATGCTCATAACATAAGTCACAATTATCTACTAGTATATTTGTATATTATGTTGTAATTAAGCTTACCTGATGTGTTCTTTGTCTCCGCGCTAGTGAAATAGTGGGATGAACTGCACTAATATGTTTTCTTAAATTTGAGGTCGTTGTTTTATAACTTTTTTTGCATATTTTGCAAGTGGCAGATCCAGTATTGCTTACTGGCACGAAGAAATTCCACACGTCACTAGTTAGGGCAGACATTTTACGCAGGATGTTGTCTCTAAGGCGTCAAAAATGAATTTGAACGCAGAGAAGAGATCTTCAATTTTCAAGAGCAATCGCATTTCGTAGGTGGAGGAGAGAATGCATCTCGATTCTTGTTTACATTATCTGAAGTGGCACTAACTCCGCTTGCTATAGATTTTTTAAGAAGATATAACCCACTGATACTATTTCGATTTTCAATACTACGTTTGAAATATTAGTTGCATTTAGTTTATACATATAATATTTTAAATATATTATTTATCTATAGATACGCTCATTATATTATATTTGTACATCTACTGATGATTATAAAAGCAGTCTAAGTCAAATATTTAATTTGTTTTATGTTATATAAATTTGTATTACAATAGAATGTAAGAATATTTGCATGAAAAATATTTGACATATGTCATTAACGATTACGATAATTACATTGTGATTAAAATTAAATGTTTGGGGATATAATAAAAAGAAACATCCAATATGAATATATAGATCTTTTATTATCATTACTTAATTATTATTATTATATATATATATATTGCATAATACAAAATTGTATAATTCTGACGAACCATTCTTTAATCTTTTTTTGTACTGATTTTGATGTACACAAGTATTTAAGTACATAATGTAATTTACATCTACTGGTCTGGATAAAAACAAAAATATAAAACAAATCACGTTTTATTCATTAATAATCATAATGTAATTCGTTTTCTAATCATATTGAAATATGTTTTACTCTGTTTCACATTCAATAATTTTGAATATACCTTTGAAATTAAATCATAAATGAGCATACGAAGAGCTTGGAATATACGATTTTGACGAGAAAAATAATTTCTTCCACCTTTCGTTTTCTCTATAAAAAAACAATACAAGACAACACGCTTGTTTTGCATGAAATGTACTTTCGAGTATGTCTAAAAAAATATCCCGGATGAAAATCTTGCACATGTTTGTACAAAACGGAGAATTTAATGTTTTAGGTAGAAAATGATATGCATAGATGTACCGAGTTCAGACAATGAGTATATCTTAAATAATGTTACTTACATGAAATACTACCATGAAATAATATGATGCAATTAGTTTTTAAATAAAAATTGTAAAACTGCTTTTCTTTAAGTTTTTTAACTGAGGGTTTCCTGCATATATTTGCAATTATTATGACATCGTTAATCATTAGAGCATGAAATTCTGCGAAAAATATAGAGGAGATCGCAGCGGAAAACATTTAGGATTTAAGATAGACGAAGATATATTCTATAGACTGATGCTTCATTCCGATTCGCTAATTTCCCTTTGTGTTATCCGACTGAAGACGAATAAAATAATGCCGTCTGCTGAGTTACGGTCGGCGCAGAATTAGTGCACGGTCGTAAAATCAGTCGAACGGAAGGATACACATATATCGGACGTCGGAACGACACATCAAAGAAACAATGAAGAAGATGAGGAGCTTGAGCGACGTTCAGTGCCGTACGGTATCTCAGAATAGATAGAATTGCAATTTGTATATAAAAAAATCCTTACAACGTATACTTTGGCAAACAAATTGTAATATATCCAATTTGTATTTAAGTTATGTGAACATATATTTAATGTTTAAGCGATTGACAAGGTCTAAATGTTCATAATATTTCTGAAAGTTTGCCATAAACTCTCTATAGTCGCCCTAGAAAGTTAACGAATCTTTTAAAATTGGATTTTAGGGAAATAGCTATCCGCTCTGCCATAGAAGCGTATATATACCGCTTCCGCTACTGATGCTTAGAGCCCTATATGTAGCCGCCAGTCGTATATGTCACTGAGTGCCAATACAGCAAACGGTGCCGCCACTTGATGCGTTGATTTGTAACCTCACGCTAATGCTGCGATGACTATACTATTACTCGCAGATGTGTTAGTAAATGATCAATCAGAGGGCTGGTCAGATTCTGATTCTAGTAATTTTTAACGACGCTATCTGATACTTTAGTTTAAACCATTTATTATATGTATATATATTATCTTGTTATATAAATATTGCTAATATGCTAACAAAATTGAACACCATAAAACTTTTCAATGATGGACTGAGAACTTCTGAAAGTAGTAAAAATGTTAATGTCACAAAAACTGTGCAGAGAAATATATATTTATGTATGTACATGAAGTCTATGCCGACTTGCGTCTTTTTCAACTTACGTCGGATACTCTGGAGCCAATCAGTACGTATGTTTCAGGTATGGCTGTGTGTTTTCTTCGTATTCTTGTTGGGACCATAGAGAACTATTTACGTTACTTGTAAATAAAATTTGCGACAATGCAATAAAACACGTTACTAGTCAAAATTTATTTGCGCTGAACGGATAAGACATAGATGTGAAGTAATAATATGAACGTTTTGAATTTTCTTAACATTAGTTTAGGTTTCTTACATATAACATTTTTATGTACCGAACAAATTTTTCTCCTTCTTTTCACAATTATTCGTTAGCAAGAATGTGATTTCGCGATGTAAGGCATTGTGGGAACATTTTTGTGAATCGCAGATATGCTTTTTACGTTTGAAAAAGTGAGTTTCTCCATGTGTATCGGAATTTTCTTTTATATAGAGACGAAACTTTTATATAAAGATACATGTTTGTAGCAGTTTAATATCTATGTGTGCAAAAAGAATTGAAGCAAGTTGTGTTCGGCTTTATTACTTAGCAATCTACTACTACTCTTGTGCTTTGTATGTTGAAAATAACAAAGGAAGCCAGTCTTACGTCTATTTCGATGTAAGATGGTTCATTACACGAATGTGGAATTGCGTGAGACACTAAGAAACCAAGTTGACTTCAAGCGGAAAAAACTGAGAAAACAACAACTAATAATATGATTAAAGAATTCAATTTTAAATTTAGTATGAAAGATTTGCAAAAATGTGGAAGACCGCAAAAAACCACACTTCAGGTAGATAACCTTATAAAAAGAAAATTCATGACGGACTGATAGAGGCCTATGGAGGCCTGCGCGAATATTGTCCAGTGATTAAAGACCGGGAATATTGCGGATAATAGTCGTAGTACAATTTTGCCATGTTTAAATACTGTCAGATTATTTGAAGGTACTGGCGTTAAAAAACATTTATTAGTAAAAAAATCGGAAGACAAAATTATAATTTGCACAAGGACCTCAAGACTGGGCTGTAGAAGAATGGAAGGACGTTACGTTTAGTGATGAATCCAAATTCAACTTATCTGGAAATCTTGGAATCAATATGGTCAACTAGCAGTAGAAACAAGGAAAACTATCGATACTAAATTTCAACAATCCAGCATGGAGGAGGGAAGGTCATAGTATAGGCACATGGTATTCATACAGAGGCGAAACTTTTGTTAAAATCTTTGATATTCCTGGCACCGCTTTTCGGTACACCTTAGAAACTGTATTGCCCCATTATTTATATCTTTCTATTTGCTATATATTAAAAGAGGATAGAAATCCATTAGACAAACAGTGAAAAGCGCGGCAATATTTAAACGTAATATTTGGACAAGTTTTATAAATAAGAATTATATAAGGAATAGAAAAACATTACTATAAAAGTCTTCTATTAACCCTTTATAACGCTATATAATTTGTTAATTACATAGCCATACATGCACATTATCTAATGGTACTTTATTTCGTCGTTATTGTAGAGTTATATTTCATCAACATACTATTATATCAGCAGCAAATAATTTGCTACTAATAATTATTATTTCTTAGCTTTCGGAATGAAATGAGAAAACTTTAATGAATTCCAAACCTTTTCACTCATTCGGACAAAGTTCTAGTTATGGAAGGTGAAATTGCATACATGATTGAATACTTCTGTTGTTTAATAATTATGTTATAATTCCCGTTGTCACACATGTACATACAAGTAATGGAAAATTTGAAATAAAATTATTCATTCCAAACAAAAATTCCGGCTCTGTATGAATACGCTGTGGTAGAGTAGGGGTGGAACGTGTTCTATATCTAAAGTAAGAAGTTGGACCTTTGGTTAAAGTGAAAGGTGTTATGAAAGGTATTCGTTATAAAAATATATTACAATAACAGATGATACCATATGCCAGGAAAAATATGCTGCCAAATTGAGTTTTTCAACATGATAATGATCCAAATCATATTGCAAAATTGGTGAAACAGTAGCTAAGTGCAAAAAGTGTACAAGACATATCATAGCCACTTCTATCAGTTGCTCTAGATCCCATCGAATACACGTAGAATGAATCAGAAAATTATATTAAAACCATAATACATACCAGAAAAAGAAACTTGTTATAGTAATGAATAGGTAAAGATTACAGATCAGTATATTAAACGTTTTATTAAGTGGATGTCTCTATATGCAGTGGTTGCTATAATGTCCCGTCTATTCGGGCAGACATCTATCCGTAAAACACTGTGTTAGAAGAAGTCGCGTTTTTCGTTGGCTTTCCGTGATCGCGAAATTCGTGAGCTGTTTTGGCGAATACGTGAAACGGTGAAAACTCGAGTTTAAACGTGTCCTTCACGTGCCAAATAGTAACAGTGAAATTAACGATTTCATCCATAGTTTTTCTAACTGTTTGCGTTGAGACAAACAGTAAACGCGTAACGGCGGTTTCCCCTTAAATTAGAAAAAGATCCATGAAACCGCGTAGGACGTGAGAGCATAGCGAGAGGGAAAGGTGTCTCACAATCAGTTGAAAAGAGATACAATAAGTAAGATAAGTATTGCCGAAATCAGTGTTTTGGAAAATTCTTCGCGGTAGCTAGAGCATAGCTCACACGCTCCAGCAGCCCAAACAGCTTATCGTGTTCGAAAGTTAGAGCTCAATTCTCAACTCTCGAAACCTCCCATAAAGACAAACTATTGAGTCAAAGATAAGTCGTACACCGCGGAAGTGCGCCACGTATTATTAAACCCACCGGAGGCCGGCCTCTACGACACGCTAAAGACGGAATTGATCCGACGCCTGAGTGTGTCGCAAGAAGAAAAGGCTCGGTGTCTCCTGGAACACGAGGAGATGGGAGATCGTAGGCCTTCACAATTCCTCCGACCACCTACGGGGCCTCGCAGGTACCTGTGTTTCGGAACCTCTTCTACGAACCTTTTGGCTGGGCCGCCTACATGCAAACGTACAGGCTATTTTAGCCACCCCAAAGGACACGGCGCTTGACAAGGTGGCCGAATTGGCGGACGCGATCGTCGACACGATGCCCAGTCGCCATGCGGTCGCTGAAACGACGCGCCTAGATCCAGCGCATCCATGCCCAACCGATATCGTCACCGACCGGATGATGCAGCTGCTCATCACGCTGTAGGAGCAAACAGTGGTAATGAAGGGGCAGATTGCGGAGTTACGCGTTTCCCGATGGGACCAGCCCTTCCACGGGCAACGAACCACGAGACGCAGTTCATTCCGACAACGAATAAATTCGCGCAGCCGACCACATTCGGCAAACGGGATGTGCTGGTATCACGCGACACACGGTCGCAACGCGCACCGGTGCATCCAGCCGTGCACGTACTCCTCGCCAACGGAAAACGGCCAGGGCAGTCGCTGATGACGGCTAGCGATTCCAGCCCGACGTTTCGCCGTCTTTTCATACGCGATCGGAAGAGAAATGTACAATTCTTGGTGGACACAGGCGCCGACCTCTGCGTATTCCCAAGAAAATTAATCCGTGACCCTTGCTCGAAGTCCGGATACGAGCTCGCCGCGGCCAATGGGAGACCGATCGTAACATACGGCACGACGACCCTAATTCTGAACCTGGGTCTCCGTCAGGACTTCACATGGAGGTTCGTCGTCGTGGACGTCTCCAAGCCGATTATCGGAGCGGATTTCCTCGCCCATTTCGGCCTGCTCGTGGACATACGGAACCGGCTGCTGATCGACCAGACGACGACCCTGTCTACGGGAGGTACATCGGTACGAGAGGAGACGCCGTCCATAAACACGGTCCAGGGCGAGTCCGCGTACCACGCGCTGCTCCAGCGCTTCCCGGAGATTACCAGGCCAAGCGGGACGCCTACCGCAATAAGCCGCGGCACCTCTTACTTTATAAGGACCACACCGGGGCCATCCATCGCATGCAAACCGCGACGGCTTACGCCGGATCGGCTCTAAATTGCAAAACGAGAATTCGAGGCAATGGTGCATCTCGGCATCACACGACCTTCCGAGAGTAGCTGGTCTTCGCCGCTACATCTGGTTCCAAAGAAAAGCAGAGATTCCTGGAGACCGTGTGGCGATTACCGCACTCTTAACGCGCGCAGCCCCAGACCGATAAACAATAAAGCATATTGAGGATTTCGCACAAACGTTGCGCGGTAAAAATATTTTTTCAACCATTGATCTGGTTCGGGCGTATAACTAGATCCCAGTAGCAACAGAGAATATTCCAAAGACGGCCATTACCATCCCTTTCGGCCTTTACGAGTTTCCGTTCATGACATTTGACCTCCGTAATGCTGCTCAGACGTTCCAGTGGTTCATCGATGAAGTATTACGGGGGTTAAATTTTTGTTACGCATACATTGACGACATACTGGTAGCGTCCAGTTCGGAATCCGAACACCCAAAACATCTAGAAATTTTATTCGACCGGTTAAAAAAATATAATATCGTCATTAATCCGGGTAAATCCGTCTTTGGGAAATCTGAGGTCAAATTTCTCGGGTATACGGTCTCGAAGGTAGGCTTGCGTCCAAATCCGGAAAAAGTAGATGCTATCATAAATTTGAATACTTGGCGCAAGCCACTTTAATTGCGCACCCCGAACCGAACGCACCTCTGGATCTTACCTGCGACGCCTCCAACTTTATGGTTGGCGCCGCTCTGCATCAGCGCATCGACAATGAGTGGGAACCTCTCTCGTTTTTCTCCACCAAGCTTTCACCCGCCGAAAAAAGTATTCCGCCTTCAACAGGGAATTATTAGCTATCTACCGATCTATAAAACATTTTCAACACCTTCTTGAGGGTAGATATTTCTTCATTTACACCGACCATAAACCGCTTACATTCGAATTCATCAACAACTCCAAACAACATACGCCAAAACAGACGCGACACCTCACCTTCATTAGCGAATTCACCACCGACATTCGCCATATTTCGGGCCGTGATAACGTAGTCGCGGATGCACTATCGCGAATAGAGGCGGTGGAGAGAAGAATAGACTTTGAGGCGTTGGCGGTATCTCAGGCAACGGATGTTGAGTTGCAAGCGCTGATGCAGAGCGATTCGGTGCTCGTACTTAAACACTTAAATATTCCCGGTTCCGAAGTAAAAATTACATGCGACGTGTCGACCAAATCGGTGCGTCCATTCCTTACGACTCCCTTTAGGCGAGTTGCCTTCGACGCGGTACACGGTCTTGCACATCCAGGGATCAATGCAACGGCCAAGCTCGTAACACAGCGTTACGTTGGGCCGTCAATAAAAAAGGATTGCCGAGAATGAACCAGATCCTGTATTCTGTGCCAGCGGAATAAAGTTAACAAGCACGTATCGGCCCCACTCGGACTTTTCCCGCGACCATTAGCGCGGTTCGAGCATGTGCACATGGACACCGTGATCCTGCCAACATCGGAGGGGTACCGATATTGTTTAACGTGCGTCGATCGCTTTACCCACTGGCCGGAAGCGATACCGTTGCGCGATAAGGAGGCCGTGACTGTCGCAAATGCGTTTTACGAAGAATGGGTCTGCCGTTTCGGGACGCCGCTGCGGATTACCACGGAACAGGGCCGGCAGTTTCAATCGCACCTCTTCAAAGAATTAAATTCTTTGATAGGTTCGACCCACCTGCACACCACGGCGTACCACCCCGCGGCTAATGGTATGGTGGAGCGCTTCCACTACCAATTCAAAGCCGCTATTCGCTGCTACCAACACCACCGCTGCACCGTAGTGCTGCCAACCATCTTACTGGGCATACGCTCAGCATAGAAAGAGAATCTAAAAGCAATGTCCGCGGAATTAGTGTACGGTGAACCATTGCGCCTAGCGGGTGAATTTTTGTCACCATCGACACGCGAACACGAAACTACCGCGTTCATCAGACAACTGCGCACCCATTTCCACGACATCGGGCCGATCGAGGGACCGCAGCATGGTAGTCCACGCGTGTTCATATATAAGGAATTAAAAACTTGTAAATACGTGTTCCTTCGTAGGGACGCACCAAAGACAATTTTGCAGCCACCATACGATGGTCCCTACGAAGTCGTAAAAATAGACGATAAGACCATAACAATTAAGATAGATAGTAAGCATACGATAGTGTCGATAAATAGAGTTAAGCCTGCATATGTAGTAAACGACACCGCGATACTAGCCGATCAAACGCAAGTAGTAACGTTTGACGAATCTACACCATCCGACTCTGAGTCAGCGCGTAACTCTGCAATAGTACCACCTGTAATAGCCTCGCAATACACTGACACTATACCACCTGTTCCTGCACACCAAACTGAACCAACAGCGCGATTTACCACACGATACGGCAGACGTGTCAGATTCACGGACAGATTCCAGGCAGGATTCCCCTAATTAGAGCGAATCACTAGCGCGGAAGGGGGGGGGTGTGATGTAACGACGGAAGAATATTTTCCTGGCTTCACAAAGGTGTGTGCGAGCCTGGCTACGGCCAATTCACGCATCTGGCAGCCAGATTCGCACAGGCCACGGTTCTCCTACCGGCCATGCGGAAACTTTCACCGCTTTCACTACTTTTGCAGCCCTTTTCTACGCGCGTTTTTTCGCCCTCGCTTTTTCGTCCGCGTGGCTTGCTCGCTGTCCTTGTCACAGGACACGGGGTATATAACCCCATGAAACGAGTGCCACAAAAAGAGTCTGGTACGAAACCTAATTATTCGAAATGTTACTCGAATGAAATTTTATTCTACTAATTTATTGCAAATGTTATTTGAGTAAAATTTTAGTTCACTAATTTATTCGAATGAAATATGTCCAACTCTGCTCTCAACGTTCCGATTTTTCCCCATGATATTCTTTCCTTCCATCGCAACGGAAAACAAAATTCAGGCTAACATTTGTCCGCAGACTTTCTTCGTGGTTTCGTTTCGTCCTTCTCTATCTACAGATCACTCATAAGGAAAACGTACACAAAACTGTCGGTTAACTGCGCCCGAACACGAGACTATAGGCGGCTCTTGTCCGCAGACTGCCTTCAGATTTGGGTTTCATCGTCGTTTGTCCGCAGATATTATCGGCGGACTGTCAACAGACATTTCCGCGCACAAAAGTTTGCCAGTCTTAAGGGTCGCGACGACAAAATGTTAAGTATAATTATAACCTAGGGTAGATGTCCCAATTACTATCAGTTTAAGCTTATCGTGCAACTTCGTTTAATTATTTTAGAATCTATTTAACATAATAATTGTTCAGATTTGAAGCACAACATTAGTAAACATCTTATTTATTGATGATAATTCTTTTGTATGTTAAATATGGTGTATTAATTACTAAATCATTGAAAATATATAACACGGATTTAATGTCCCTATTACTGTTATCTGAAAAGTTGTTACTCAAATAGAAATGATTCTTACATGTATTCGCAATTCAGTTTGTATGACAGCTAGAAGATAAATTGTACAATCATCGCCTTTAATGCATTATAAAAATTTCCATACTGTCTACTTACAGTACACTAGTCGCGTTTTTATGCTCAAACGACACATTCACTTCCGAATATTTATTTTTAAATATTAAATATAAACATATATGTAGGGTCATTAGGTTGGAAAATATAAGTTTATTCAGATAAGCTACAACATTGATATAATTCTTATGCTAAGTTCGATCTTACGCAATGTACCGTGCTGTTTACGTGTCTCTTTCCCACTGCCTCCTTGTTCTCTATGCACGTGGCACGCGGTACGACGCTCGTCTTTTGTCACCTACCAAGGCTAAGGCGTCACAAAGCGGCAAGGGCCTTTACGCCTCGTCGTTCGCAAGAAACAACGTCATTCCCTACAATGTCGCTCCCTACATATATGCAATGTGTCCATGTGTTACTATATAAAAATGAAGTCCAAATTTGGTATTAACATTTTTTTTGTCTAGATTCTCCATACATTATTTTGCTACTAAATAAAATTATTACAGTGACAATTATAGGGACACTGTCAGCAATTGGGACATCTACCCTATAATGTCCAACTACCTAAACTTTATGTTTATAACTGTGGCGGCTCTCCTGCACCCACCACTAGAGGGACATACGAAATAGGACTTTCTCGAAAGCACTCGCTCCGTTACCTCGTCCATATATATATAGCCTTTAAGGCGGTAGTCCCAGGCATGGCAGAGAGTTGACTTTACCGACAAAATGGGCCAAAAATATGGGTTTGCGCGAAACAACTTTTCGTCCTTATAAAGGAGAATTTGGTGTCGAAATATGTCTCATTCGAAAGGGAAGGGTTCAGCGCGGTTCGGTCAGGTAGTCTTGTGATCAAATTATGTTGATATGTAGTAATATAAGCGTTGTAATGCGGAGCAAAAATCGACGGCTTGATAGTCGTCGTATCTAAGCATTTTTTTGGTACGGAGAAAATGATCTGCATGAAATGAATACCTGACCGACACGCGCTGAAGCTTTTTCTTTCGAATGAACTATCGTTCGAATCAAAAGCTTCTCATATAACGACGAAAAGTTGTTTCGCGTAAAGACATGCTTTCTCGGATGACGTCGCCATATTGACGATAAAACAGAGCAAAATACGTATCAAGTTTAGTTCAGCTGTTATGCACGAGGGGCGCCTAATCATCAATACAAAATTGTTGGTTGTGAGTATAGGAGCAGCTCCATGTACCACTACATTCAACCTCGCCGGTACGTGCGTCGTCGTCGCTTTCCGCCTACAACAGATTGTTGCGCGTTTGTTTTCCGCCCGGCAAGCGACACCGCGATATATTTATAGAAAAGCAAATCAAGCAGCGATGCCATTTAGACGCAATTCAACGCAACGCGTTCACAACACTCGCATAGGCGGAGTTCAATGTAGTTGTATCATCGTTTCTTTTTACATTTTGAAAAGTAATATGTATGGGAACATATACTGGAGAATGTTTTCGGATTTTTTTCCTGCAAAACTTAGGTGTAACATATGAAAATATCTAGACTAATCTGAAAAATGCAGATTTCGTAATGAAGCTGTAAAAGTACTACTTTTATATTTTTATGGCAACAATATATTATTATAACTATTACCCCCAATTTTTTACATTTATTGGAAATGGGAACCGTAGTCATAAAAATTAAAAAGCAATCTTTTTGATATATTTCAAGCAAAAAAGCAATCTTCACTTTAAATTTATATATGTTCTTTATGCAGTGACAGTGTTACGTGATTTTTAATATTTCTACATTCGGAAGAACAACATACATATACAGCAGACTCTCGACTATCCGGCCCCTGCGGGACGAGATCTCGGCCGGATAAACAAATGGCCAGTTAATCTGGCAGCATGCTTTATAGATTGTTATGTTTATACCAAAAAATTAATATTAAGTATATTTATAATGTTTAATATTTATACACGCGTATGAACATACGGTACATATATACAATCACAGCATTTCAATATAATATAATGCTACGTAATATCTATGTAATATTTGTTTAATGTCATTTTTCACAAAAAGGTTGGTAATCTTTTCTGTTTCTTTTATTTCGTTTCGTTCGATATTGTGATGTCACGCCACTTTCTCAAAAATGATATGTCAATTGCTGATGAATCTTCTTCCTGTTCAACATACTTCGTCGCACTTACAAGTGCAATCTTTGCTTTTGCTGACTCACTTTCTCATCTCTATCTATATTTTAAGAAGTGCGGAATACTGTACTCAGAGATTTAGTACGAATGGAAAAAAAATTAATATGAGGTTGCGTATTTAAACAATTACAAATACATGTGACAATAATTACGCAAGAAAGTGAATAATTACAAAATATTTCATATCAACAAAAATGTGGTCGGATAAAACGGAGGCCGGTTCAAATGGGGCTGGATAATCGGGAGTCTATTGTAAATAGAAGTTGTAAATTCAGTTAACTGAAACTATTTCACATATTTATATTTTAAAGTTGGAAAGATAATTTTAATGATTGGATTGGCAGCGTGACTACGTATTCAGACTGTAAACCCATACTTAACATTTTGGTCATAAGTTCGTTATTCATTTATTCGTAACTATACAATATGCCAATAAGTGGCAATAATTTCAAAATATGTTAAAGAAATTTTAAGAATATTTTACTCTGAAATATACGCACAGATAATTTCGGAGTACGTTTTATGCGATTGTCTCTCTAGCCACGGATTCTTCTACTTACGAGTATTACTTAGCATTTTCTAGATCCTTTAAATGTATGAAATGACACCACGCACCTGTACTTCAATCCAACCATATTTATTAACGATAAGTAATATTGAAATAGATTTCTTTTATTTATTAGGTGTCAGCGAAGCTAAATGATTCTATAATTAACAAATCATATCAATAGTAAATCTATTGGTGGAAACTGATTTGTCATGCAGTTATGAATCAAAAGAAAAATGTGGCAAAAGAGAGATTAATTTGTGCGCGGAGCGAACTCACGACCAAAATAATTAGTATGGGATTTACAGTCAGACCCCATAACCACTCTGCCAATCTATTCACTGAAATTGTTCTTCCTACTTCAAGATATACTGGTGGTAAATAGTGTTAGTTGACTGAATCTATTATTTTTGTTATCTATATGTTATTCTTCCTGATGTAGAACTATTAAAAATCACGTACGGTACTCACTGCATGAAAAACAAAAATTTACAGTAAGAATTGCTTTTTCGCGGGAAATACCTCGACAAAATTGATTTTTAATTTTTTTAACTACATCGCACAATTCCAAAAAATCTGAAAGATATTGGGGACAAAAGTTATAATAATACGTTGTTATCGTAAAAATATAAAAGTAGTTCTCTTGCAACTTCACTACGAAATCTGCATTTTTCAGATTTTTTTAGGGTTTTTCATTTTGTACACCTAAAGTCTGCGATAAGAAAATCTGGAGAAATTCTTTAAACATATATCACTACATTTCCAATATTTCAGATTTTTCTCAGAATTTTTGCTTGCCATTAAGTAGGACAAACATGGCAAAAACTGATATTTCATTTCGTCCCCATTACTACCCCCTCAATCGAGATAGAGGATTGAAACTTGAAAATCTGTGACGTCACGTGTTGGGACTACCCCCTTAAACGTGGGGATATTGGAAGGAAGGTTAAGGAGGTAGTCCCAACACGTGACGTCACAGATTTCGTAGGCATGGTAGATTTCGTTACAGTAAGATCATTACCTACAAGCGTGTAGCTGCCTGACAAATACGAGGCGGAGCCACTTTCGATTTTTTTCACGAATGCGTAAAGTAATTCGCAGCTGTTTATTGTGCGACTGCGGGGCAAGGGGGAAATCGTCTCAAGGCAGCAGCGTTGCCAAGAATCGGAGACAGCGTTGCCGCATTGCCGCTGAGACAATTCATCGCAACGATAGCATGAGACCGGTTTGCGGTCCGACTATGAAATCGGCACGAAATATTTTTGTCGCAAGTTCGCGCCCCACACAAGTAAAAGGTATAGCCGGATAAGGGGGTCAAAAGTGCCCTTGAACCAAGTTAGACTTTTGATGTACCATTTGATAACTTAGCCAAAGAAAAGCTTTCACACCAAGTTTCAATCCTCTATCTCGATTGAGGGGGTAGTAATGGGGACGAAATGAAATATCAGTTTTTGCCATGTTTGTCCTACTTAATGGCAAGCAAAAATTCTGAGAAAAATCAGAAATATTGGAAATGTAGTGATATATGTTTATAGAATTTCTCCAGATTTTCTTATCGCAGACTTTAGGTGTACAAAATGAAAAACCCTAAAAAAATCTGAAAAATGCAGATTTTGTAGTGAAGTTGCAAGAGAACTACTTTTATATTTTTACGATAACAACGTATTATTATAACTTTTGTCCCCAATATCTTTCAGATTTTTTGGAATTGTGCGATGTAGTTAAAAAAATTAAAAATCAATTTTGTCGAGGTATTTCCCGCGAAAAAGCAATTCTTACTGTAAATTTTTGTTTTTCATGCAGTGAGTACCGTACGTGATTTTTAATAGTTCTACATCAGGAAGAATAACATATAGATAACAAAAATAATAGATTCAGTCAATTAACACTATTTACCACCAGTATATCTTGAAATAGGAAGAACAATTTCAGTGAATAGATTGGCAGAGTGGTTATGGGGTCTGACTGTAAATCCCATACTAATTATTTTGGTCGTGAGTTCGCTCCGCGCACAAATTAATCTCTCTTTTACCACATTTTTCTTTTGATTCATAACTGCGTGACAAATCAGTTTCCACCAATAGATTTACTATTGATATGATTTGTTAATTATAGAATCATTTAGCTTCGCTGACACCTAATAAATAAAAGAAATCTATTTCAATATTACTTATCGTTAATAAATATGGTTGGATTGAAGTACAGGTGCGTGGTGTCATTTCATACATTTAAAGGATCTAGAAAATGCTAAGTAATACTCGTAAGTAGAAGAATCCGTGGCTAGAGAGACAATCGCATAAAACGTACTTCGAAATTATCTGTGCGTACATTTCAGAGCTAAATATTCTTAAAATTTCTTTAACATATTTTGAAATTATTGCCACTTATTGGCATATTGTATAGTTACGAATAAATGAATAACGAACTTATGACGAAAATGTTAAGTATGGGTTTACAGTCTGAATATGTAGTCACGCTGCCCATCCAATCATTAAAATTATCTTTCCAACTTTAAAATATAAATATGTGAAATAGCTTCAGTTAACTGAATTTACAACTTCTATTTACAATAGACTCCCGATTATCCAGCCCCATTTGAACCGGCCTCCGTTTTATCCGACCACATTTTTGTTGATATGAAATATTTTGTAATTATTCACTTTCTTGCGTAATTATTGTCACATGTATTTGTAATTGTTTAAATACGCAACCTCATATTAATTTTTTTTCCATTCGTACTAAATCTCTGAGTACAGTATTCCGCACTTCTTAAAATATAGATAGAGATGAGAAAGTGAGTCAGCAAAAGGAAAGATTGCACTTGTAAGTGTGACGAAGTATGTTGAACAGGAAGAAGATTCATCAGCAACTAACATATCATTTTTGAGAAAGTGGCGTGACATCACATTAACGAAAGAAACGAAATAAAAGAAACAGAAAAGATTACCAAGTTTTTTGTGAAAGATGAAATTAAACAAATACTACATACATATTACGTAGCATTATATTATATTGAGATGGTGCGATTGTATATATGTACCGTATGTTCATACGTGTGTATAAATATTAAACATTATCAATATACTAAATATTAATTTTTTGGTATAAACATAACAATCTATAAAGCATGTTGCCAGATTAACTGGCCATTTGTTTATCCGGCCGAGATCTCGCCCGGCAGGGGCCGGAGAGTCGAGAGTCTGCTGTATATGTGTATATTGTTCTTCCGAATGTAGAAATATTAAAAATCACGTAATGCTGTCACTGCATAAAGAACATATATAAATTTCAAGTGAAGATTGCTTTTTCGCTTGAAAAATATCAAAAAGATTGGTTTTTGATTTTTATGACTACGGTTCACTTTTCCAATAGATCTAAAAAATTGGGGGTAATAGTTATAATAATATATTGTTACCATAAAAATATAACAGTAGTACTTTTACAGCTTCACTACGAAATCTGCATTTTTCAGATTACTCTAGATATTTTCATATGTTACACCTAAGTTTTGCAGGAAAAAATTCCGAAAATATTCTCCAGTATATGTTCCCATACATATTACTTTTCAAAATGTAAAAGGAAACGATGATACAGCTACATTGAACTCCGCCTATGCGAGTGTCGCGGACGCGTTGCGTTGAGTTGCGTCTAAAAGGCATCGCTGCTTGATTTGCTTTTCTATAAATATATTGCGGTGTCGCTTGCCGGGCGGAAAACAAACGCGCAACAATCTGTTGTAGGCAGAAAGCGTCGACGACGCACGTACAGGCGAGGTTGAATGTAGTGGTACATGGAGCCACTCCTATACTCGCAGCCAACTGTCATTTTGTCTGGATGATTAGGCGCCCCTCGTGCATAACAGCTGAACTAAACTTGATACGTATTTTGCTCTGTTTTATCGTCAATATGGCGACGTCATCCGAGAAAGCATGCCTGTACGCGAAACAACTTTTCGTCGTTATATGAGACGCTTTTGATTCGAACGATAGTTCATTCGAAAGAAAAAGCTTCAGCGCGTGTCGGTCAGGTATTCATTTCATGCAGATCATTCTCTCCGTACCAAAAAAATGCTTAGATACGACGACTATCAAGCCGCCGATTTTTGCTCCGCATTACAACGCTTATATTACTACATATCAACATAATTTGATCACAAGACTACCTGACCGAACCGCGCTGAACCCTCCCCTTTCGAATGAGACATATTTCGACACCAAATTCTCCTGTATAAGGACGAAAAGTTGTTTCGCGCAAACCCATATTTTTGGCCCATTTTGTCGGTAAAGTCAACTCTCTGCCATGCCTGGGACTACCGCCTTAAGGCGGTAGTCCCCTCGCGTGACGTCACAGATTTCGTAGGCATGGTAGATTTCGTTACAGTAACGTCATTTCCTACAAGCACGTGGCTGCCCGACGAATACGAGGCGGAGCCGCTATCGTTTTCCTTCACGAAAGCGTAGAGTAATTCGCAGCTGTTTATTGCGTGTAGCGGGGCAAGAGGGGAAATCGTCTCAAGGCAGCAACGTTGCCATGAATCAACGGCGGTGTTGCCGCGTTGCCGCCGTGACAATTCATCGCAATGATTGCACGAGAGCGGTTTATGGGTCGACTGTGAAATCCACACGAAATGGTTTGGTTGCAAGTTCTCGCCCCATACAAGTTAAATTTTTTTCTCTACGTTTTTTTTATAAATTCTTGACTACATGATAATATTGTTTCCTTCTGCAGTTTTACTATTCATTTACTTGTTAATTATAGAATTATTTAGATTCTTCGACACCTAATAAATAAATAAACTTTAATTCAATAGTACTTATCAGTAATAAATGGAGTTGTCTTGAAGTAAAAGTACATTGCATCATTCCATATATTTATTTGATCTAGCAAATGCGAAGTTATACCCATAAGTAGAAGAATTCGTGGCTACAGAAACGATTGTGGAAAATATGCTCCTAAATTATTTCTGTGTATACTTCAGAGTAATATATTTTTAAAATATCTTTCACATGTTTTTAAATTATTGTTACTAATTTGCATATTGTATAGTTAAGGATTGACAAAAATGTAAGAGAAAAAAGTTGCACTTGGGCAAGGCACGAACTTAGGACCAAAATATTTAGTACGTGTTTTACAGTTTGACACCATAGTCACTCTGCCAATGTAATCATTGAAATCAACTTTCTAACTTCGAAATATAGTCATGTAAAATAACTTCAGATAAACGGTAAGGAAAGTCATCGAACTCAAAAATTCTGAATCTCGATGCACAAGTAAGTACTGTAGGACCCAGTAATACTAATCTATCTTTCGTCGGTGTTAATTTACATTTTTAGAGGGTGAAATCAATCTCCAAAGTTTTAGCATTTCATAGTTTTCTCAGTATAACTTTATAATGGTAAGAGATAGGACAAAACATCAAAAGAATAAATTATTCAGTTTTCTTATAATCTACAACCCTGCGGCAATAAAAGTTATCCCTATTGTCCAATTTTTTTTAAAGAAACAAATTATTTGTATTTGTGCATAACGGTAAATTATAGAAATGATTATTATATACTATAAATTTTCTATTTTGAGCGATTTAACGAAATATATAATAAAATAATTTTTTTGTTTGCGTCTTTGTTAAAAACAATTAATTACCGTTATACGCATCTTGATATGTTTTTGGTCGATTCTTCATTCTATTTGCATTTTTCACGCCAAAATATGTATTTTCTATTATACTTCATGGTCGAATATATATTCTATACTTA
The DNA here is from genome assembly GCA_028830335.1 of Eucera pruinosa. NCBI lineage: Eukaryota > Metazoa > Arthropoda > Insecta > Hymenoptera > Apidae > Eucera > Eucera pruinosa. The sequence goes on along the minus strand of JAMYCR010000006.1, from coordinate 308,426 downwards.
AAAATTTATATAAAAAATTGTATTACACGTGTACATGAAATATATTGCAAAAACGCCTATTCACGAGTGATTATCGCGATCACCCTCTCCCACATATCAAATATTGCTTTATTTCTTCCATATTTCTTTAGCTAGTTAATGCAAACATTTTCTGAACATACATATACAGGTTCAGTATGGGTGAAGAGCTTTCTGCCCGTTTGAGAGGGAGATCCTGATCGTGATGGTTCCGAATAATCACCCGAGAACAGGCGTTGCAAAAAGTTCCATATACACGTGCAATAAATTTTTTTAAATAAAGCTTTCAAAATGAAATATATACTAGACCTTCAAATATGATAGAACACACTTACTTTATGCTGAAAAATACAAACACAGTGATGAGTCGAACAAAAACGTAGGCATATACGAATAACGGTAATTAATTGTTCTTAACAACGACGTAAACAAAAAAATGATTTTATTTTATACTCCTTGAGATCGTTCAAACGAATACTTTTTGTTATATAACCATTTCTATAATTTACCGTTATGCAATACAAAACGGAGAATTTGTGTATTTAAAACAAATTGCACTATGAGCATACCTTTTATCGCAGTGGGGTTGTAGAACATAAAAAACTGAACCATATACCCCTTTCAAGTTTTGTCCTATCCGTTATCATTACAAAATTATACTCAAAAATATAAAAAAAGAACTAAAACTTTGGGGGTTGATTTCACCCCCTAAAAGTGAAAATTAGCACCAACGAAAAATAGCTTTGTGTTACTGGGGACCGATCCTACTTGTTTACCGAGTTTCAGAATTTGTGAGTTTGGTAACTTCCTTCGTGTATCTACAACTTTTTCTGTTTATGTATTTTCCTTCCGAATGTCGAAATATTAAAAATCACGTGCGCTACTCACTGCATAACGGGCATATAAAAATTTGAAGTAACGGTCTTTTTTTCGCGTTAAACACCTTGAAAAAGTTGGTTTTTGATTCTTTGAACCACGATGCACTTATTCAGAAAATCAAAAAAAATTGGCGATAATAGTGTGTTATTACGATAAAAGTATAAAAGTAGTGCTCTTACAACTTCATTACGAAATATGCATTTTCCAGATTTTTATAGGATTTTTCATTTTTTACACCAAAGTTTTGCAGCAAAAAAATTCGAAAATATTCTTCAACATATATTACCATATATCACTTTTCAAAATGTAAAAAAAATGATTGTACAACTACATTGTACTCTGTCTATAAGTGTGCGGGGGACGCGTTGCGTCTATAAGACAGCGCCGTTCGCTTCGCTTTTCTGTGCATAAACATATCGCGGTGCCGCTTGCTGGGCTCAAAACAAAACGAGGTGCGAGCTATTGCAGTGGCGAAAAGCGTGACGACACACGTATAGACAGGCTTCAATGCGTAGTAGTACAGCGAGCTGCTGCTACACTCGCGCCAACTTTCATTGGGTCTTTCCGATTAGGCGCCTCCTCGCGGAGAACAGCTGAACTAATGTTTACACGTTTTTGCTCTGTATCATCATCAATATGGCGAAAACACACGGGAAAGCATACTTTTGCGGGGTTCGACTTTTCGTTCTTATATGAGAAGATTCTGCGTCGAACGATAGCTCATTTGAAAGGGGATGCTTCAATGCAGTGCGCTCTGGTCCTCATTTCATTGAGAACATTCTCTTTGTATACGAAAATTGCTTAGATTCGGCGACTGTCTAGCTGTAAATTTTTGCGCCACATTCCCACGCTCATATTATTGAGCATCAACATAATCGGATCAAATGACGACCAGAGGGCACTGCATTGAAGCTTCCTCTTTCGAATGAGCCGTATCTCGACCCAAAATTCTCTTATATGAGGACGAAAAGTCGAACCCCGCAAACCCATATATTTGGCTCATTTTGCCGGTAAAGTCAACTCTCTGACATGCCTGGCCGCCATTGGGGACTACCGCCTTAAGGCAGGGCCTGCTAGGTAGCCTTACTGATGAGTCCACTAGCAGGCCCAAAACGAAACGCAACACCCTTCCTTTTTCCTATCATATCCCCTCTCTACAGCTCCACATAACAAAATCCAATTGTAATTTATGTTGATAAATGGTTTTGATTCGATAACTTTGCACATTTTCAGTTTCAATATTATTCAACTCAGAAGTTTATTACTCTCGCACAATGATACCCTACTACCAAATACTCTGTGTGTACAACAGAATTTTCTATACGACTTCATTGGATGTCATTGAATGGTTATTTGTGAAATCACTTGACGGATCCAATGGCTTTGTTATCGATACCGTGACAGGATCTCATTGAAATCATGTATAGGTACTTGTGAATGAATGCATACTCATTTCACGTTGTTGTTAGAATATTTGCTATGACAATATGTTTAGTTATAGTTGTTTCAGAACTGCATATGCCTCGTGTCTAATTGTGACAGATATTTCTACAATTTCAACGTGATGTGAGGGCTAATCTAATTGATTATAACATAAGCGTTTAAAAAAAGACGAAAGTTTATTGGTGCAAAGTTTATATTTATATTAAATGAAGTAACGCACAATACTCTCGTTCCCACTGGAAACTCTCGCTTGACTCACATGTGCTATCGCTCTGGAAATACTATCATCTTTCGCATGTACGCTATTTACGCATTATATATCATTTCACGCATTCATTCGTTGTATCTCTCTGTTTGTTTCACTCATCTCAGGCATTTTGAAAACTCAATCAGTCTCGTACACCCAAAATCTTGTATGACTGCACACGCCCCACTCACACGCCAACTCACGAGGGGAACTCCCCAAGTATCCCACTCACATATTCACGAACCATTGCCAGCTCATAGAGCTCATTAAACTGATGACGTCTGTAACCCACCCCTTTGGGGGTAGACGACTAGTTGTTTAAAAGTTATTAGCAATTAAAGCAAAATAGAATGTATGTGCAGAAGTTACGGTCATTTAAACATGTAAACTATTAACTCTGTAACAAAACACGTGACTGCAAATCCGAAAGTCTACAGTTAAATCCCGTTACAATTAGACTTTTCATACTGCTTTCTTTTTTTGTCGTTTTTTACAAAATCCTATATTATTTCTTATCGTATTCTTATCAGTAATTTATGATAATTGCAACAATTTTTTTAGAAAATATGTGTAGAAGTTTTTCACTTTATATCAATACATATAACATATACTTACGATGCAAGGCAGCGCATTTATAACATCAATAGATATTAGAATTAAACAGTGCACACCGCGTGTTTTCACACCATAAAAGTCTTTATTCAATTTTATATTTACGCAATGGATTACATGGATGAATAAAGGAACGTAGGTCTCTACTTACTTATCTCTGTAAAACGTGGCACCATTTGCGCGTTGCGTCACTCCAGGGGAAAACAAAAGAAAGGGGTACCGCTACCAACCGTTAATCATAGGGACAAAATTTCACTAAATAAAAAAACATATTTCTTTGACTTTCAATATTTGTCCTCAATCAAAAAATTTAGTTGCATTTTCAATAATAGAAAAAAGCAGCCGAGCAATCAGTGAAAGATTAAAAGAGATAGGAGTAAAGTTATACTTCTATATTATGGAAACTATTTCCCAATATGTAAGGAAGAGAGATGAAGAATAATTATTTGGGAATTAAGGAGAAATAAACACTGTTGAAGAAGAAAGAAACGAATGTTCGTTTTCAAGTTCATCCAGGAAACGTGTCATGAAAACAAAAATGTACCTTTCGAAAGAAGATGTAAAATTGCTGCATTATTAATATAATGGGATACAACGGCAGCCTTTTGGATTTGCAGTCACGTGTTTTATCACTGAGCTAATGGTTTATATGTGTGAATAACCATAACATCTGTATTTGAACTGTATCTTGCTTTAATTCTTAATCACTTTTGAACAATTAACCATGTGCTCGCAAAGGGGTGGTACGGACGTCTTCGGTTTGATGAGGTCTATAAGTTGGCACAGTTTCGTAAATATGTGAGTGGGATACTTGGGGAGTTCCCCTTGTCAGTTACTCTGTGCCAAATACTTTTCTTTCGCGCCTCAGCCAATTTTGATTAAATGTATACCGAACATTCCTCAACCACGCGCCAGTCCGAAAACATTTACACGACATTCTGTCTCCCATATACATATCAACTTATGATGCAGAATTATGTCATTTTTCATCTTCATATGAAAAGTCCAAAAATTCCTTACAAATATAATCATAATTGACAATATAACAAGTCTAAGTTATCCGTTTTAGTGCTGGTGTAAATAAAAATTTTGCGATTTCCAATGGTTAATGGGAATTATGGAAGAATAAAAGATCTATACGGGATACGGGAGAATATGAGAAGAATACCATACAATACGGGGATTTCCGGGAGTTGGTCATTCTAGGTGCTGAGATGGTATAATTTGGGGCCCGCAATGTCGTGGTCTAATTCATAGGTGGACTAGACTGGTGTAGGACGTAAGAGATTTCGTATTTAAAGTTAGTTGAAAAACATATTACGACTCGCTGCTTTTGCACGCCACTACATCCATCTGACCAATATTTAGATATAAAGAAATGACGATAACCTTCATACCTCTTGTATGCGTCTACCTCCAAAAAAACTTCCAACAGCAGAATGTGACTTTCTTGAAACCATTCAGCCTTATGTGAACTATTTTTGCTATGCGCCATAACAATGTTGAAAATCGAAATGGTAATATCTGTCGGAACGACGATGCCTCGAACTAGTGCGACATCTGTCGGACATAATGCATCCGTGCATAAATGAGCCGACCCTCGTTGGTCGAGATCACCCAAGTTTACCCGCGCGAGCATCGTTCCCTAAAGGTCACTAATTCTGTATTTATCCTCTGTAGTTACAAGTGTTTTCCTACTGTTCAATATTATATCCAGTTGGGTGTAAATTCCACAGAGAAAGTGTAACTCCTCCCCTTAAAATATCAGGTTATGGGCCCAGGAATCGTGAAGCACACGTGCGGCGCATAATTTAAGGTTATTGTTCGGGCCTATTTTGTAGGAGGTTTATGGCAAGGTTTAGAAGTACCGCTATTTTTGAGGATTCGTTAATTTAGTTTTTCTGCCATCTGGACGACACTTGCCAGATGGTACGATTCCCGGATTTTTACACTTTGTTGTAGCATTTGTATAGCCTTTAGTTTCATTCGCATATTTTTCGTTAGCCTCAATAGCTATTACCCTGTCGTAAACCTTCACGGCCTGAGCAGTCTTCGAGAACCATCGGTCACCCAACGGTTTCCGCGGCCTATGCAAGGGGCAAGGAAACCGTTTCAGGTGTTGACCAGATGTGTCGCCCACCCCCGTCAAATTCTAACGTTTCGCCCCCCTTGGAGAAATCCGCGACCCCTTCCTCAGGGAAACACGCCGCGAGCGTAAGGGAAGGTGTGTCGTTCCAAACTAGGCCCGCTGATTGGAACTGCCCAAAAATTGGAGGGAACCAATCAGTGGGAAATTGCAAACTCCAAGAGTGGGGCTGAGACAGTCTCGTTAGTTACACAGAACAGATACACAGAAACAGTCGTCTAGAAGAGTTACACAAAAACAGTCGCCTAGAACAGTCACACGAAAGAAGTCATACAACGTAGCCATACAGAAACACATACATTAATAGTTAATTGTAACCGCTGCTCGTACTTTGAATACACATTAAAATACAGTCCACTTTTCTCTCTAAGTCGCGAGCTCCGAACCGATTAAGAAACGGAACGCGACCCAACAGTTATCTTTTTTACGAGAGAAACGAATCATGGCCGCGTCAACTGTGAGAATCGAACTGTTAAATGAAGAAAATTATGACACCTGGAAGATCCAGATGGAAGCGTTGCTTATTAGGAACGATATGTGGGGATATGTGAGCGACGGAAGGAAGAAACTTGAGATCGTCGGCGGCGACGCAACGTCGAGAGAAGCGGTGGAAAAATGGGAGGAGACGGAGGACCGAAAAGCCAAAGCAGATATCATTCTGTTCATTAATCCTTCGGAACTGAAACAAATCAAAGGATGTACCAAATCGAGACAAGTCTGGCTAAAGCTACAGGAAATATACCAGTCGAAGGAACCAGCTCGAAAAGCCACGTTTTTGAAGCGACTGACTTTGCACAAGATGGCAGAAGGCGGAGATGTACGCGAACACCTCGCGGAATTCTTTGACATTGTAGACAAACTAGGTGAGATGGAAGTTCGGGTAAATCAAGACTTATTATCAGTGATGCTTCTATACAGCCTCTTGCACAGCTTGGAGAATTTTCGCTGTGCGATCGAGTCGCGTGACGAGCTACCGTCACTCGAAACTTTGCGAATAAAAATCGTAGGAGAGAACGACGCGAGAAGGAACGGTGCGCGGCAAGATACTCCAAACGCCATGTACGCGAAAAAGAAATTCGAGAAACGACAAAACGAGAAAATCGAAAACAAGAAGTCGGAATCGTTTAAGTACAAGTGCCACCGGTGTAGAAAAGCCGGACATAAAGCGTCGGAATGTAAAGAAAAGATAAAACAGGACGATAAAGCGAATCATGCATCATTGTACGCCATTGAAGACGAGACCTGCGTAGCGGAATCGAGCGAGAAATCTACTAACGTGACAGTGAATGACGGCCTCTACGTACCGGACCTACGAACGAACCTTTTACTGGTCGCAAAAAGTACCGACCGTGGCTTAAAAGTAATTTTCGATGATAAATCGGCGAAAATCGTCGGAGATACCGGCGAGGTTATATTATCGTGCGAGCGGAAAAGCGGACTATACCTCCTACGCGAGAGGGAGCGCGACGCGAGCGCGTGTGTAGCCGAGAAACTTAAATCGGAATTGGAAAATAATTTAACACAAAAATGGCATCGGCGAATGGGCCATTTAAATTTCAGGGACCTTTTGGAGTGCAATAAGAACGGACGTGTGGAAGGAATGCATTTAGAGAGCCACGACCGGAATCATAAATGCGATACGTGTTTTTACGGAAACATGTCGCGAACTTCTTTCCTCAAAGCGTCGGAACGAATTTCAAGCTCATCAGAAATCGTTCACTCGGACGTGTGCGGTCCAATGCGCACGGTGTCGAACGGAAAAGCGATATATTTCGTTACCTTCATCGACGATTTCTCCCGTTAGTGCGAAATTCGCCTACTAAAAGGTAAGCATCAAGTACTAGAGTCATTCAAGGAGTACAAAGCCTTTGTGGAAAACCAAACTGATAGAAAAATCAAGTATTTACAAACCGATAATGGTAAAGAATACTGTAACAAGGAGTTCGATGATAGGACGCAGACTGACGGTGACACACAACCCGGAACAAAACGGAGTAGCGGAACGGCATAATCGGACGTTGATGGACATGACCAGATGTTTATTTGTGCAATCAGGACTACCGAACTCCTTCTGGGGCGAAGCCGTCAACACCGCAAATCACATCCGGAATAGATGTCCCTCGAAAACCCTAAGCGGCAAAACTCCGTATGAAATGTGGACGGGAAGTGCACCGACGTAAACTATTTTAGAGAATTCGGATGCAGAGCACACACCCTGAACCGAAATCCAACAAAAGGAAAACTGCAACCACGTTCGAAGAAAGGAATATTTGTCGGATATGCGCAGCAGTCAAAGGCCTACAGGATCTAGATCCCGGAAGAAAGAAGAGTAGACATAGCCAGGGATGTGACATTCCTGGAAAACTCCAAATCACCCGTAAAGGATAGCTCCACGAATCTACTCGAAGGAGAAACGAACAAACCTACGGAGATTGAAGTAAAATTTCCTACGCATTCGAGCAGTCCATCGATCGTAGACAACGGAACAGATGAAAACGAATCAAGTCAAGGTGAGTCACGTAGAGGTCCAGGAAGAACACGAATACTGCGTACTGGTTTAAGGGGAAGATCCAAGAAACAACACCACACAACCCACTTCGCAGAGGGGATTGAGGAGTTCGCACATACTGCCGAAATTCCACAAAAGGAAGCTGTATCCGGAACTGATCGAGAAGAATGGATGGAGGCGATGAAGATGGAGTGGATGTCGATACTTAAAAACGACGCATGGACGCTAGTGAATCGCCCCGAGAATCAAAAAGTAATCGGCAGCCACATAATCCTGAGAAATAAATATGCCTCTGATGGAACCATTGAGCGTCGAAAGGCGAGAATCGTCGCACGAGGGTATGCACAGCGACCAGGTCTGGAATATAATGAAACGTTCGCGCCCGTGGTGCGTTTAGGATCCATACGCATGCTAATGGCCCTCGCGGCTCAACACGATCTAAAGGTAAATCAGTTGGACATCACGACAGCATATCTAAACGGTGAATTAAAAGAGACTACATACATGGAAGTTCCAAGGTATGCCACGGAAACAATGGAAGAAATCATTTGCTCGGAGCCAGGATATAGTCCGATCAGAAGGAAGGCAGTTCCCTAAATCGTTCCCTAAAGGTCACTAATTCTGTATCTATCCTCTGTAGTTACAAGTGTTTTCCTACTGTTCAATATTATATCTAGTTGTATGTAAATTCCACAAAGAAAGTGTAACTCCTCCCCTTAAAATATCAATATCTGGTAAACCAGCCTGCATGTAGAATTTATAAGCATAATGGCATATGTTTTTACTTATCTAGCGTACGTAAATATCTACACTCTAGTAATAAAACACAAATACAACTGTTACATCCCGCGACACTAACCCATAATCAATACAATAAATGTCGCGTTCCGTAACTAAACGGAATCGTGAAATTCTGCAACCGTTGTACACACGTTGCGCCTGGATAACCCTAAAACATTGTACCATTGTAAAATAACAAATAAGATTGTGTATTCATTATTATATAACCATTATAACCAACGAATATTGTAATGAGTAAATAAGTTCACTAAATATTCTAAAAGACCTCACCAGTGATTGTACGTTGATGTACTACACCATTTGAAACCACTTCTGAAATGTTTCACTAAAACAACGAAAACACAGTTACCACACAGTAGAACACTGTAGAATAATAGTAACTACATAACTTTAATAAACAAGTTGAAGGGTCACTCCCGTACCGCGCACGACGAAAGCGCGAGGAGTAATGAATGGGAAGAAGTCCATATTTCTCCAGCGTGCCCCGAGAGTAGGAGTCCCACCCAAGTCCTTGAACTCTCACCCGTGCAATTGCGCTTACAAGCACGCAACCGAGCGAAGGAATGTGCAGCGCAAGCTACAGGTGGCCGGGAAAAGAATCACCCAAGCAAAGGGATGTGTAGCGCCAGTAAGAAAATTACCCGAGCAAAGAAATATGTAGCATAAGATGCAGGTGAACAAGGATTCTCTCAAACCACACGCCAACAATACAATAATACGTGGAACATATTCTTGGGCTGCATGTAAATACCCTCTGGAATGCGTCCAAGGAGCAGTACCGTTCTTACATCCGAAGAAATAAGATCAAGAAGTCATCAAGCTAGAAGAAGTTCCTACCAGAAAATAACAAGCAAATTGACTTTAACTTTGTAAAGAAACGTAAGATGGAAATATATTATTGTCAATATTTACAATCGTGTTTCTCGAAGTGATTCTATCCGGACCTTATTCTCCTACCGTCTCCCATTGTCATTAGTACAAAATTAGCACGCACAGCAAATTGTTTCACGTATGGTATATGTCACGATTTTGTGACAAACGCGGAAACAGATTAAACCCTCGAATGCGTTTGTCAAAGAAACGCGGAGAAGCAACCGTGTCGCAAACAAGGCATTCTCCTTCCTCGGGGGACCCGACAGGGACCGTCTCGGAGAACAGGACCTGCGTCGTTTCACCCAGGCCATCATACCCATTGGCGTGTCCAGACACCTCTGGACCATCAAGTCACTACCCCGCCCAAACTCTTCGGGGCTGTCGTCTTCATTATCACGTCCAGATACCCCGGAACCACTCAGTAACAATTTTATAGAGTTCCCAACACCCAGACGAAGCAAGGCTAGACCTTTTGGCCCTTCTGTTTACGTATTCACGGGCTCTGAATTGTACCTGCCTTGGAGCCGGGAGATTAACGACTTTATAAATTTAATTGAATTACGAATTAGTGAGATGGAACTATAGATTTATTATTGTATTTTAAGCTGAATAAATTCTGTTACACAATTCCCTTGTGTTTCCCCTTTCATACGGAGGATTTTCCCGTTGTGGAGGAATCCTGGAACGAAATCCGCACGTAATAATCCCCATATCGACCGGTCAGCTAATCCTTCGAACAAATAAACGGGTATATAACGATCATTCGACTAATAAAAATTGTTAACATATAAATTGTTATCCTGAGACGTAACACAACAAATTGACAAATTAAATAAACTTACGCAACGTTACAAATATGAAAAGTCTAAGAAATGCTCTGTAAAAGTGAACAAAAAATATCGAACTTTTGTGAAAATTTAGTAAGACGTATTCTCTAATGTTGAAAATGTGTTGAAAGTGCAGATTTTTGTTAAAAAAATGTTAATACGAACAATTTGTAGCACATTGTGATATCCCAGGGCGATATGAGATTTGCGCGAGGGATGCGTTAAATAAAGTACTTTTACTCGTGTAATAAATAAATATATTAAATACTCGGTATTATATCACTTCATTGTGTACCCTGTCTCCGATTCTCAGTAAACCGATCTGTTTACTAAAGTATTGTGACTACTTGTTCATGGTAGTAGCTCTCCCAGCCAATCAGGAGGTCCCCGAAAAGTATTGTATATCAGTATACTATCATATGTATATAGTATAGGTACATACTATCCTATTACTCTCCTACTCCGACCCCCTTTTACTTACTTTCAGAGGGGAAATTCCAATAATGTTTCCTCGTCTGTCATCCCTGTTTGGGAGGATCTTTCTTTACTTGCAACTACAGCTCGCAAGGAACTGCTGAAAGACGCACACACAGTCCCTTTCTCTTTCTCGCATACACTCACTCTCTACAATATTTTGTATGTAAAACCAGAAAGGAGGTATAGAATAGACCTATTATGTTATGGGACTTCGTCTGAAATACCAATAACCTAAAAAACGAGATACTTTGAAAGAATATCTTCATTTTTATTACCTGAAAGAAGTATCCCGTTTAGTTGAAATTTATCTTGAATTTATCTTAAAGATTTCGTGGTTGCTGAATCACCTGAAAGCTGCTGATGTCTACGTAAAGTTCATGTCTATGTCAATTTCTATGTCAGAAATGTAAAATTTAAAATAGAGGATCTAGTGTTACCGGTGTAAACACTTCCTCAAAGTTACTTTCTGTGGAAATTGATAACTGCCCGATTTTGGTCCAAAGTTAAATGTTGGGAATATTTGAATTTACAACATTTGTAAGAGTATCTATTGTGAAAATTATATTTTTTAATTTCAATTTTAATATAAATAGTCATCTTTTTCCGCTCCATCCTCCCATATGTCTCGTACATGCAAAATAAATTCTTTCCCTCATAGAGTTATGTTCCTTTTAACTTTTATCTTCTGTATGGAATTTTTCGAGCAGGTGAAATTTTCAGAGAATAACAACGCCAATTGAAGCAGTAATTGACCCAGCCAATAATTCTACAAGGACCGTGTTCCGTCGCACGACTACGGAACCGCTTAGAAGAAAGGATCGTAAACCTGTAGAAGCCCTTAGTCGTTTCGCAGCACGACGAAAATATATTTTTGTCCGAGCACACGACGAGAGGTACACGTGTTTTACAGCCGCTGAACCTAACGGTATACGTGCGGACCGTGGCCAGCGGCTTGCAAACCACATGCCGCGCAGACGCGGCAACAACCCCCTTGGAGACACCCTCGAAAGGAGAGTAGATGACGTCACGCGGGCCGGAAAAACCCAGGAAGCGCGGGCTCTTACGGCCGAGATGTCATCGTTTGCAAAAAGGTGGCACGACAAGCGTCTCTGCCCAAGAGGCCCGCCAATTGGGACCGTTGTTTTCCGGCCTCTTCCGATCCGCGGATTGGTGCGCCGTGTAGGCGGCCAATCGGAGCTACGAATAAGGCAACGCATTCAATACCAGCGAATCGGAAAATTCGGCGTCTCCACTTCCGCGTGCGTTCGGTCAACGCAGCAAACTCACTTCCGGCGCGAACGAAGCGATGTGAGTTTGCATCTCCAAGGGGGCAGTTAGAAAAATCTCTCGAGACGGACAGACCGCGAAGAACCGGGAGAAGAGTAATAAACGAAATGCACACGACGCGCATAATCGACGCCAAGCCTTCAACGCGAACAACTCACATCATTTGAACTCCATCGATCCGGGAGTTAACGAACAATTCAAAACGGTTGTCAAAAATATTCGGAATCTACGACTTAATTAGTTGGCCAAGGTTAGCACGGCGGTCAACGAACGAACAGACCGAGTATCAACTGTGCTAGGCCACAAATAAGATCTTTCATGTTCGATAGATTCGTATCTTCAATTCCTAATAATAATAATTTGACAAAATTAATTAACAATTCTTAAACATAGATATCTAGCTGAGTAGCATTCTTACCGTCGTCCGCGAAGGGAATAAATAGGTCACCTTTTACACTTTAATTGTTATTATTTTAAGGAATTGCAAATAGTTGCAAGATTTTTTTTGGACATTATACAAGAGGTGTAACTTTATGTGATGAACCTAGTCGCAGCGTGAAGTTAGACGAATAACATTACCAGTTTTCTTCAGTTTTATTAAAATGTGGCTAGGATTTATAGGATGTTCAAAGGGAAGTTACAAGGATAAATATGAAGATATATTGTGTCATTTCCACTCGAACTTTATGGTTATGTAAGACTCTATGAATATGTGTATAGTGAGACAACTTGACCCAGGTTTACGATGGGTCAACTGTAACGGGAAAGTTGCCGTAAGCCTGCCGTGAGCCCAGGCCCTGTCAAAAACATTTGGCGCGGAGATGGCAAAAATTTCCGAGGGAAAATACGCAAATTTTCACTACGTGCACGATGCCGGAAGGCCCAGCGTCGAGCCCCATAACATTGGGGGTAGTATCGGTTAAAGAAGGACGCTAGGCCTATAAGTATACCTGCGAGAGAGTTTAAACAGAGCGTTTTGGGTCACCAGGACACGAAGAGTAAAACGAAACGGAGTGATTCAAATCGAGAAAGCCATTCCTACAGTTAGAACGCCTACTTTAATGGCAAACTAGTTTGCGTGAGAACCCTTTTAAAATAAACTTTGTTTGACACATTCAACACGCTACAAATTTTAAGAAATCTAGGAGTATGGAATTTCGCCTTTGGAGGCCTGTGTATCAGTAACTAACCACTATATTTTAAATTTCCAAGCGGCATTTATTCGATTGGTGTATATATAACAAAAGTAGCATACCTGCAAAAAGCTGTTCTATACTTCAAAAATTGCATTTTGGCTAGCTTTTTGGCGAGTTTGATCATTGTGCGACGTATGGCTAATGCCAGGAGCCACTGAGGAAGTGAACGAACCGGTGAATGGCTAATACCAGGAGCAACAAGTTAATTAGGTTATGGACCTTAACGCAAGGTGATACATTTCTAGCGGTGAAGGTATATTGTAGTGGTCTTACCCGTTAGTCTTGCCGTTAATATTGTTCAGGGTAGGTACCTAGTAACAAGACGAGTGAACGTTAACAATTGTAGTTAACAAGAAGAAATAATAAAGTTACAATCTGTTACAATTTGCAGTCTACTCTTGCCAGTCAGAGTGACCTTGTTGGCTTTCTGCAGCGCGAGCGCAGGGGTAGTCTCATCGTTAGACGATTAAACTTGAAACTCATGAAGTGAAATAATGTTGCCCGAAAGGGACTTGAACCCAATCTTGCCCAAAATCTCAACATGATGACGTGCTAAGCTGATACTAAATCTCTGAGCCTTACAATTTGGTTCCCTATATACTCCAAAAATCCAGTTATTTTTTAGAGAATGGGTAGTGGATGTATCTGTGACCAACTGCTGCTCGAACAGGTCGCGAGTCACCCGTATACTGGTATGCGAGAATAAATAGCGCCCGTTTTGGTGCCGTAGATGATACGTACGTAACATGTTATTTTTCCTTTCTTATTTTGTCTATTTTTAATTTTTGAGCTAAGAATAATACACATCGACATTAATTACCTGTTTACTCGAAAGCAACTCGAAAACAAAATTTCTTAATAATTCCACCATGCAGAATGAAAAACTTTGCAAGAGTCCGAATTTGGTTTTGTAACTCGTGATGAATTTTTCCTACGTGGAAAATTTCGATTGTTTTAGGGATTCTCATAGAAAATTCGCTTTTCATCCTCCGTCAGGATTCAAAAAGGACCCTTCTTTATTGGATAGAAGCAAATGCGTGCAGATTTCGAAGCAGTGAAGTCGACTTTGCTCTCTGACTGTTGCGGCATATTTATTACATATTCTGCAATATATTTTTTGAATTAATAAAGTTCTTGTTTCGCTCACCTGATCACGCACACTGTTCTCATCCATCTCAATCATACGCCCAGATCATGATTGATCTCTGTTCAGAGAATCGGAATTTATTTCCTTAATTCTACTGAACGAGGCCTAGATTTGAAGGAAAGTTCAATAACCGAACTCTGCGGTTTTGTTTGGCCGTCGGATTCTGGACGGACTTTTATTTATTTAAAATTGTATAAGTGAACGCCTGCTACGTGTGATCAAAATCAATGCTCGTGCGTTCGTTAGTTTTAAACAGAGATAATTGGTGTAAACACCGATTTCTTACGTTGATCAGGTAGTATTGCTCTATACGTGCGTCTTTCTTCTCTTTCCCCTGATCACAATATGTGTGACAGATGACGGGGGCACTTACTGGTGCTACCAGACCAGGTAGGGGGAAGTGGACTGTATTGTACGACGTTTCCCGCGTAAAGCAAGGGAACCGTCTTTTGCAAACCTACAGATATGAATTTGTATCCTGTATCGAATGCAATTGAATAACAGTCGATTCCCTAGAACCGGCTTACTGTTAATGAAAGTTATAAGGCTACAGGATGGGATTCCGTGAGGTGGATGACTAGCGGCTACTCGAAGACTAGTCCCGAAAGATGATTAAAATTCTGATTCTCACCGTTCCGTCTCTCACAGGATGTACGCAATGACGTAGTGAAAAAGTACTGTAATCCCAGTAACTCTTTGGGTCCGCTTTACCGTCGATAAGCGATACAAAGTAACGCGACCCGAGAGACTTTAAGATGTGACCTGTCACTCGCTGTCTGCCACACGCACACTAAGACAATAATCGTTGACCTTACAACAAGAGGGTACAGGACCACTGCCACTGCACGCTGAAACGTATCGGGTGTAGAAACGGCGAGTGAACTGACAACCTTGGGGCCTGCCACGGGGGCTGGTATCCGATTGCTTCTAAATCGAGGAATAATCGACAAAAAAATCAGGGGAAACCCACTAATCCGATTGCTTAGTGTTCGCTTGAGACGAATACTACTTTGTTAGTTCAAACTGAGGTGACGATCGTGAAACGGAGAGCCGAATAGCATTAGCCATCGTCTTTCTCAGTGCGCTAAGTTGTAGTCCAAAATGTATAAGGATTTTCGATAGCATATGAGATAATACTCTTGCTTTCTCGGAAATCGCGCAACGTAATATCTCTCGGGAGCGTTAAGATGAGACTCTAACTTCCTCGAAATTCCACAGAATTCTGGATTCGGGAGCGTTAGAGATGGAGTTCTGCTGCCTCGAAAGGGCATAGCCGGATAAGGGGGTCTCTGTTAGAAACATTTAATATACATACTGAATAAAGAGGATACAAATATTCAATGTAAAAACTAGTTTTTCGTGCAAAATACGTCGACAGAATCGGTTTTTCATTTTTCCGAGTATGTTGCTGATTTCAAAAAAATATGAAACTTTTTGAGGATAATAGTTATGTTATAATGTTGTTACGGTCAAAATATAAAAGTGGTGCTCTTCCTAGTTCACTATGAAATCTGCATTTTTCTGATTTTTTGGGGGTTTTTCATCTTTCGTACCCAAGCTTTACATAAAAAAAATACGAAAAAATTCTCGAACATGTGGCACAATATACTTAACATGCCAGATTTTTTTTAGAATTTTTACTCGCCACTAAGTGGAAGAAATATGCCAAAAACTGATATTTCGTTTTTTCGCCATTACTACCCCCCAGATCGAGCTAGAGGGTTGAAACTTTGTGTGAAGGGTTTTTTTGGATACCCTATCGAATGGTGCATCACAAGTCTAATTTGGTTTAAGGGCACTTTTGACCCCCTTATCCGGCTATGCCCTTTCACAGAGAACTGGCTTTGGGAGCGTTGGAGCTAGAGCTCTGGCTGTCTCGAAATTTCTCGGAGGACTCGCAAGCGCACCGCCGCGCCGGCTATGATTACGCGAATGCAGTAATTCCTACCTACCAGGCTGGCGAAGCTGTCTATCCAAACATCTTGTCTCTTTTCAATTGAAACAACTGTGCCTCTCATTCTCTCGCGTCCTTCGCGAGTTTCACTGTTCTTTTTCGAACTTAAGGGTTAACAGCCGCATCGCGTTCACTGTTTGTCTCAGTGCAAACACTCAGAAAAAGTAGGGCCCAAGTCTTTAATTTCGCGGTTGCTATTTGACACGTGAAGGTCTCGTTTGAATTTTAGAGTCAACGATCAATGTATGCACCAAAATAGTTCGCGAATTTTGCGTCCGTTGAAAACCAACCGAAACGCGATTTCTTTAAACAATCTCCTAAACTAAAATGGTTCTCGAAATCGAAGAAACCACTTTCTGTATGTATGTGCTCATAAAACATTTCGGTAATTATTCGGAATAATGACTAGAGCTCCAATTTTCAGAAGATTGAAATATGTTATCAAAGACGTAATCATTTGCAACAACTTTTCCCTATATATGTACACGTTGTTCGGTTTCAGTTTTCGAGATCTTTTTAAAAAAATGATACAAGTTTTATATTGAATTCTGCTTATACATATATGACGATCGCCGCTTATCTATTATTCCTATGAATGTTCCAGAAGCCAGTGAGTACTATGTATAACAAGTGAATTTGTGGATGAGCACTCTTGTCATCGATTTTCAAAACTTTGAAGGAGTGCTACTGTAACCACAATCCGGAAAAAGAGCAAACGTTGGAAGTGTGAGACTGTAATCTAAGTTGCGTGATAGACGCAATATGCGAACTAATTAGATTTGTCTGCTGCACGTTTACAAACGTGGAAAATCGTGCCCGCCTACAAAGTGTTAACGTAAATGTCCATGTCAACTTACATATTTAATGGAGTAGCCTATGCTTCGGCATTGAAGCTGTCAGAATTTTAAACATAATCAACTCTTATCAGAGTTTTCACATATTTTACACAGTGACAAATTTTAAGTTTGAGTTGAAAAACAAAGGTTCTTACTTGTGTTCCAATTCAAGGTCGAGCCACTTAAACGTAACCTGAGCCACAAAGGTCCCGGAAGAGCCCCTACAGCAGTGCTGTGATCTCGTGCTATAGATATTTGGGATATTTGTTTCGACCATCAGAAGGGTAAGAGACGGCTTTTTAGTATTTTTAATATTGTCAAATTAGGCAAATCTTCTGCAATGCACGTTCAAATACACCTTTTATCACGGATTCGAAAATATTCCGGTCTAAAATTTTGTTATAAAGGGTTTTCCAATAGAGGCGCTCGAACTTTAACAGTCTATAGCGGCTATGTGGGTGAAGCTACATCTGTCAAATTTGGAGGTTATAGTAATTAGTATTGGGCAAATCATCATGGAAAGTTACAGTCTTGAGCAACGCGTGCAAATCATTAAACTTTATTATCAAAATCAGTGCTCAGTTCGAGCTACGTTCCGTGGGCTACGTGATTTTTACGGTGCACACAATCGTCCTGTTGAGTCGACTATTCGTCGTTTGGTAAAGAAATTTGAATCAACTGGTTCAGTAAACAATCAAACAACACCCGTACGTCGTCGGAACGTGAGGTCTGCAGAAAACATTGCTGCAGTGAACGAGAGTGTGCAGGATAACCCGAGACAATCAATTCCTCGTCGCGCCCAAGAACTTGGCCTTTCGCAGACATCAGCTTGGCGAATTTTGCATCGTGACTTGGGCCTGCACCCGTACAAAATTCAACTGACCCAGGAACTGAAGGCAAAGGACCATAAGCAGCGTCGAGCATTCGCTGACTGGGCTCTGGAGCAGTTGGAAGTGGACCCCGAATTCGGACGGAAGATCATCTTCAGCGACGAGGCCCATTTTTGGATGAGTGGCTTTGTCAACAAGCAAAATTGTCGCATTTGGGGAGATAACAATCCACATGAAACACATCAGTTGCAAATGCATCCAGAAAAAGTCACTGTTTGGTGTGGATTTTGGTCCGGCGGTGTCATTGGCCCGTACTTCTTCCAAAATGAAGCTGGCGCCGCCATAACTGTCACCGGCGAGAGGTATAGGTCGATGATAACAAATTTTTTGTGGCCTAAATTGGAAGATATGGATCTCAACAACATGTGGTTCCAACAAGACGGAGCTACGTGCCACACAGCGCATGCAACAATGGATCTTCTGCACGACAAATTCGACGGCATGATTATCTCGCGTTTCGGCGACGTCAACTGGCCACCAAGATCGTGTGATTTAACGCCATTAGACTTCTTCTTGTGGGGCTGCCTTAAATCACGGGTCTATGCGAATAAGCCGCAGACGATTGATGCTTTAAAAGTCAACATAACCAATGCCATCAATGATATCGAGCCCGATTTATGCGGTCGAGTCATCGAAAATTGGACCTCTCGGATACGCGCCGTCCAGCGAAGCCGCGGCGGCCATTTGACCGATATTGTATTCCATACCTAATGTAATCGAATACTTTCAAATTGAACACTTTCAAATAAAAAATATCTCATACACAACTTGTTTTATTTAAATTTAAAGTTCGAGCGCCCTTAATGGAAAACCCTGTATAAGAAACAAAAAATTTCAAAACATCTAACGCCTGTTTTTGTCCATACTTTACACATATAGTTACACAAAAACTGATTAAATTCTAACAATCGAACTTGTTTTCGACCCTCAACACTGGGGGCTGTTTTCACCCTCTGACCATGGATAGTGGCCGATAAAAGGAAGTAGATGTCAAATATTTTTTGAGGGCTATGTAGCCTACAAATTTTACTACAATTGGCGTCTGTCACTTCAATATTTTCTCTTGTTAGAGTTAAGATAAAGTTGAGTCAGTTTCACTTTGTACGCCCTCCTGCCACATCTAGATAAGTGGCGGGGGCGGCGGGCGGGTAGGCTCACCTACCGAGCGACGCAGGTACTCACCGGACACGGTTGTTCGGTGTCTACCTGTGTCGCATAGGCCGGGAGTGTTCGGCCGGCTGCCACCACTGTCGGACGGAGGAAGAAGACTCGGCGCAGCATACGCTGGAGGAATGCCCCACCTTTTCAGCGCAGCGCCGAGACCTACGATTTATAGTCGGGATGGACCTCTCGCTGCCAGCATTAGTTGGGGCCATGCTGGATAGCGAGAGGAATTGGAGGGAGGTGGTCTCCTTCTGCGAAGACGTAATGAAGCAGAAGGAAACCACCGAGCGGGATCGGGAGTTAGCCGACCTCGCACGAAGTGCCTTGGGAGAAGAGGCTGATGAGCCGTAGGCCCGCCCTCGGGGAGGGGAAGAAATGCAGGCGACCCATTGTAACTTGTAGGTCGCCTGCAGACGGCATAACCGGCGGAAAAGGGGCGGTGGAAGAAGCGGGTCAAAGTAATAGGACCCGCAAAGCCGCCCCGGCGGCCGTGGCGTTCTGGGGGGGGGGGGGGCTACGACATCTCGATACGCGGCTACGACATCTCGATACGCGGCCACGAGACGGAGCGGTGCAGGGCGCGAGCTCCATACACTGTGGAAACAGGAGAAAGGGGGGGACTATAAATTGAACCTTAGTCAATCAGGGCCGGTATGGTGTAGGGAGTCGCGGAGAGTTCTCTGGGAGATCCCGTGACTCCCCCCTAAACGCCTGATGAGGCAGAGCGTCCGAAGGTTGCCGCGGTGGTTTTAGTGGGTAAAAGCCCCACACTGTCTCTTGTCGTTCCCCCGAACGGTGGGAGGCGTCTGGTAGCAGATTTCCACCGCGTAAAAAACAAAAAAAAATGTTTCCCTTTGTAATACCAGCATGTTAGTTATATATTATATGTTGTAATATCACACGTTAAACAAACTGATATAGTATAGAAGGGAAAACTAGCCTAACTCTCATCACATTGTAATTCCAGAGTTTATTGAATACATAGAAATGTATGCAGCAGTCGTATGCAGTTTGGCTGTAACGCATACGTATAGGCAAATTCAATTTAATGTTGTCGCCAGTTTTTTGCGAATATGTCCAAAACTAAACCCGACGGGTGTATGTATAGGGAAATGTTATTGCAAATGATGTCCATGAGACCATATTTTAATATTATTAAAATTTATTTTATTTATTTTTTATTTATTTTAGGTCGCATCAGCTTACTTAGCCATTAGCGACCACGATAGTTACATTACAGTCGTGAAATGCATTTTAACATTATTTTAAGATATTCTGTATATGTGTACATCAGCGTTCCGTGGTTTGATACGTCGATATTAATCGTAGAACTCGTGTTTTTATTGAACGTCATAATGTGTGTGAGAACACTTGTGTAATGTATATACAATTGAAGTGTATGTGACTTTGGGTGTGTCTGCAGTCGATTATTTATCTGGTCTTAGCTATCTATTACAAATTCTAATATAACTACTATATTTCATTGATTAATTCGGTATTTCTAAGGAGGGAGAATATACCTTTTATATTGTTATTATTGTTTAGGCATTGTTTTAGGGATTCAAGTAGTTTTTCTCTTTCTCTAATTGGGTTCGTTGTTACGCAGTCTTGAAGAATATGTTTGATAGCTGTTGTCATATTACATTGTCTACACAGTGGCCGAGTAGATTGGTGGATCATGTACTGGTGTGTCGATTTGCTGTGACCGATCCTTAATCTGGTTAGGACAACTTGTTCCCGTCTAGATAAAGAGAGGGCCGGGTTTTTTGAGAAAACGTTGTCTCGTACTGAATGGAGTTTGGTTTCAGAAGAGCTCTTCCATGCTTGGTCCCATTTGGTTAGGATGTTACTTGATATTAATTTTATAGCGTCTTCGACGAGTGTGGCTGCTTTATGCAATTCGACGTTTATTTCTCTCTCGTGAGGAATTTCCACCAGTCTTTTAAGGGAGAGCTTTTCCTCACAGATAGTTAGGTATCGGTTTTTGTGTAGAACGTGTTGAAGATAATTGATTATAGAGTTAGAGTTGTAAGGGTTACTTATGTCGTCAAGTAAATTGGAATCCTGTGTGGTTATTTGGATACGAGAGTCTGAATTAGGGACAAGATTATCGATAGTGAGTATGATAGATAGAATAGTGGAGGATTTCTTAGAGAAATGTTGCGGAAAGATGTACCTTGTTTGTAAGTTGTTATAGATGACAATACCATTAATTGATTGTTTGTTTTGTTCTTCGGTGTATGTATGTATCGTACTCCTTGTATGGTGTTCCAATCTCTGATTTCTATTTAATGCATTGATTGTTTGAGGAGGAAGATGGATAAGTGTTTTCCTGATGGGAGGAAACTGTAGGTTTGTGTCATTAAAAAACTTCTCCAGCCTGATTATCAACGGGCAGTGATTTGTCCTTACATGGTTGTATATTCCTTTCGATTTGAGGTTCAATAAGTCGTTTTGTCTCGGATTGTTAGAAGAGACTGTTATTTTACATATGTAGTTGCTGGCCAATTTCATTCTACGGTACTCGAGGGGCATTAAATTTGTTTCTGCCAGTAAGCTAGACGATGGGCTCGTATGGGATGCTCCCAATGCTATCCCCATACCTTCGTTATGGATTGTATTTAACATTTCGCACTTGTCACTTGCTCCGTATATTATTGAGCCGTAATCTAATTTGGGCAGTACTACCGATTTGTAGGTGTTTATAAGAATTTTACCGTTGGCCCCTCCATTTTTTGCCGCTATTATTTTAATGATATTTAGTGTTTTTGTACAGTCGGCTTTGAGTTTGGTGATGTGAGAGCTCCATGTCATTTTCCGATCGAATGTTACACCTAATATTTTCATTTCTTTGACTTCGTTTATGGGTTTGTAATTTATATGGAATTTGACCTGAGTGAATTCTTTTCTTTTTTTTTTGTAAATATCATGAATTCCAATTTGTTGTAGGAAAATTTGAACCCTGTTTTAGTTGACCATTTATATAGATTGTCGAGACTGGTTTGTAGCAGTGATTGGGTAATTAGGGTGTTTTGCCCGCTACAAAAAATTGAGAAGTCGTCCGCAAATAGTCCAAACTTGACGGGTGCTTCGATGTTTTTTACGATGTCATTGATCGCTAACAAAAACAGAGTCACGCTGAGCACCGATCCCTGAGGTATACCGTTTTTGGTTTCAATGGGGGGGGGGGGGGGGGCCTTCCCATTTACTTTTACTCGAATGTATCTGTTTTTCAGGAAATTGTGTATGAACTTAGTAACTCTGCCCCTTATGTTACTTTAGACCAAAATATTTATGACTCGTTCGTTCCAGATCATTTCATACGCTTTTTCAATGTCTAAACTGACAATGATTGAGTGCAGGTTTTTTGCAAGTGCATCGAGGATATGGAACTCAAGCTTAATTAAGTGATCAGTGGATGATCTTCCTTGTGTAAAACCGCTTTGCTCGAAGGTTAGGATATTATTGATTTCCAGGTGGGCTTTGAGCCTTTTGTTGATTATCTTCTCTATCAGTTTGCACATCGTGCACGTCAGGGAGATTGGCCTATAGTTTTTGGACGAGTTCCTGTTTTTCCCCGGTTTATGTAAAGGTATGGCTATTGCTTCAGTCCATTGCTTCGGGAAAACTCCTCCTGTCCAAATTGTGTTTATGAGTTTGTGAAGATATTGTAAGCAAAGAGGAGGTAGATTTTTTAGAAGTAGCTTCGGGATTCTGTCAGGCCCTGGAGAGGAATTTTTACATTGGTTTATAGTGTCGATGGTTTCCTTAATAGTGATTTCACTATTCATACTTTCGCTTTTTGGGTCGTCTTGTTCATCTATTTCGTTGGGTTCAGGGTTGATTCCTGGTAGACTGTTTTTATTTCTTAAGAATTCTCAATCCTAGTTGGAATCGCAAGAATTAGCAGCAAATGCTTTTGCTAGTTCTAAAGCAAGGTCAACAGGTTGATGGATAATATCACCGTTGATATTGGTTAGGCTAGTTATCACATTTGGAGATTTTTTCCTATTAATCCGTCTTAACCTGTTATATATATCTGGTAAGGGGGTGTGTTGATCCATTTGGGATGTAAATTCAATCCATGACTTCCTTTGGCTTCCTTTGAAAACTCTCCTACAGATAGCTTTCGCCTTATTATAATCTGTTTTGTTTATATAGGTTTTGTGCCTCGTGTAAACACTGAAAGCATGCTTACTGGCCCTGACGGCTTCTTCACATTTCGGGTTCCACCATGGAACTTGATTTCTGTGTTTGACTTTGATTACAGGAATAGATTTGCCAGCACCTTCGTGTATTAGTTCGACGAAATTATGTAATAGATCATCGATTTTGTCTTTATTTTCGATGCATGGTTCCTCAATTTTTGATATGTTTTCCTGTATTTCTTGTTCAAACCTGTCCCAGTTGGCTTTTTTGTAGTTCCACTTGGGAGGTTGTTTACTTTTGATGCAGTTTATGGAAGGAATAGAAATTATTATAGGGTAGTGATCACTGTCATAGAGTTCATCAGCCACTTGCCATATGAAATTGTCTGCAATTTGGGGTGAGGCAAGGGATAAATCGATAGTATTTTCCTCGCCTGTAGTTTGTATAAAATGAGTATTTCTATCATTATTTATTAGTAACATATCATGGTTGCAAATTGCTTGTTCAATGGCTTTGCCTCTTTTGTCTGTACTTTTGCACCCCCACATCGTATTTTTGCTGTTAAAGTCACCTACAATTAAGTATGGCTTGGGAAGTTGTTTAATGTTTTCTTCAATTTCGTCCAGTGAAGATGAGTAGCTGTTGGGGAGATGTATGTTGCATACACATATTTTTTCTGATAGGTAACATATTGCCGCGACCGCTTCTATTTTCGTGTTTAGATGAATTTCACTGTAGTGGACGGAGTTCTTTATGTATATGGTTACTCCTCCACTTACGTTTAAGGGATTTTGTCTATTTTTCCATACCTTGCTGTATCCCCTAAGCTCAATACAATGATCCTGTTTAAAATGGGTTTCTTGTAGACACAATAAATCGGGGGATTTATCAGAGATAATTATTTTAATGTTGACATATCTGCTATAAAACTCGTTAACGTTCCATTGAATTATTTGTTTATTCATCGGTATCTAGTTTGGAAGGATTTGTTGGAATATTTGCTTTAACAGGGGAGGGTTTGAATGTTTTCAATTTATCGTTGGTTGGAGGTTTTCCTATTTTTTGTTCTATTCTTTTAATTATTCTAGAGAATTGATTCTTAATGTTTCTGTGACTGAGAAGGGGATATAAGCTTCGCATCATTTTTTAAAGGTCTTTTGGGTTATCCATATAGTCGTCGGCGATTTCCGCTGCTAGTGGGTTAGAAATTACCTGATCAATGACGTTTTTGAATTGGGAATAAGATATTGGGTAATTCATATCATTTGATTCCATGTAGAGTTTTGTCTGTAATGTTTCTTTCTCGCTTGGATTCTGGGAGGAAGAGGGAGTCCACGCTACCTTCAGAGTCAGAAAAATCCATATCATAGTTTGCAGTCGATTCGGTCGAGCTTGAAAGTGTTCTTTTATTCTTTGCTTCAAGATCTGTTACATGGGAGTAGCAAGGGTCTTTCAGGTCATGTGATAGTAATTCAGCAAGAGTATTAGTTAATACTCTGATATTACGTTTGTTTTTTGTACCAGTGATTGTAGTCGTACTCAGTGCTTCTGAGTTTTTTGGTACGGATGTATTCGCATTAGTGGTTGTGGTAGTGTTAAATGGACATAGTTTAGCGAGGTGTCCTTCCTTTTTACATATAAAACAGGCGGGAGAGTCCGATGATATAAATACCCAGTAGTTAGTTCCCTCGAAATCAATTTAGATATTTTCTGGTAATTTGTTAAAATCTTCGGGGTGGACGAATACTTGACGACGGAAGCTTAATATATGAGTGAACCCGGGATCATTTATACCGGCTTTGATGTACGAGAAATTTTATTCAAGTCTGACTTGTAGATCCTTGACAATTGCTTCTAGTTTCTCATGAGGGATAACTGGGCATACATTTGATAAGATTACTCGTTTGGCTCTAGAGATGAATGGCCTTGCTATAAGTTTGGCATTTCCTATAAATATAGATTTATCGGCTAATTCAGCAGCAATTTCTTTGGTAGACAAGTATATACAAATTCTATTATTCGAGACTCTTGATATAAATCTTATATTAATCGGATTAGTCAATTTTGCTATTTCTTTAACATATTCGCGTATTGGATGTCCCTCAAGAGCATCTATAACTATCGCCTGGTCCTTCTTGGGGAAACTTTGATTTTTCGTGGCCTTAGCATTGCTCATTTCTTGTTCTTTCCGTGGGATGTTGTTTCCTAATGGTTACATGTCGTTGGATACTAGGTTATCAAGTACTCTACTGTAGTCAGTAGAGTCTTGTGGAGGGGCTTGCAGTTTGGTAAGCTCAGGGGAAAATCTCCTGATTATTCACTAGACATTGTTAAACTCCGATCTTTTTTAAATAGTGGTCAATAAAAGGTTCTAAAGGTAGAGTACACAGTATACGTAGGATACACAGAATATACACCTAGAACTTGCTCCGGACTGTTTATCAACACGACCATGCTCATCGATGGTTCGAAGCAAACACCATTTTTAAAATGTTATGGCCATTATTCTGAATAATTACCAACATTTCTTCCTAAACGGCAAAAATCTTGTTTGTATCAGGTGCTGATGTATTATCTCTTCGAAACTTGCACAGCATGAGGTACTGAAAACGAATATGCGTTTCGTCAAAGTTTTCTCTAAGCTGAACTAACCTGTGCAAGTTCTGCCATTTTGGTGGCTTATCGTTTTGTATTTATAAAACACAGCGCGTGAAACATAAACGCATCCGCGTCACGAACCTGTGAAATGATATAATACTATTTCATTATCTAGTTGATTATTTAAAATCGTAAAATAATAGTAACTTCATTTGTAAAATAAGAGTGACACATTAACGTAAGCATTGTATTAATGTAAGACCGAAAAAGTAATAACTATTTAATAGAAATTCATAATAGTTAATACAGTAACATTCATTATTACACAAACTGATATCTCCTTACTTTACAAGTTAGTCGTACCCAATTTCTGAAATTGACGAGATTATTAACCGGATTGATTTTTCGATTATAGTTATCAATATAAAAGTATTTATACCGTAAGAATAAAAATTCGTGTAATTTATACGACGATTAATATACGGTTTTCTGATTGCCTTAGACTCTTCCTATAGGTAGCTATAATATTCCGCAGTAACTAATTAAAACTGTATGTTTCATTCCTTGGGGAACGTTTAGCTTACTCTTTTTCTTTTTTTGTCGTTATTCTTCGTTACCTCTCTCTTGCGACGGAGTAGCTAAAATTATGCTTAATTAGTGTCGTTTGAAGGAAATTTATACAGTTTACTAAATGCTAAAGATTTCTTTTTTCAGTTTTTCTAATCTCATATTTCATTAGATTAAGAACTTCAGATGCTTTCTATTTTCATGGGATAAAATTAGTTAGATATACAATTACACAAAAGTTCAAGAAGTGAATGTTTTAGTCATAGTAAGAGAGTAAGCTGTCATCGCTTGTGTTCCGTCTTTAAGACGGATTTTTCGCCTCATTAGGCCTCAGTCGGAGAACTAAACGAATTATTCTATCCTCAATATTAGTTTAACTTATTCCTATTAGTTCCAATATTACTTCCTTTCAAACCTAAGGATAATACAGGCTTTTAACGACTCTAACTTAATGTATCTGACTAAGGTCCCGCTCTGTGCCTGCCACAACATAGCTATAAAGTCATCTCCTTATTTTTCTGGACAATGAGGCATAGTGCACCTCAATTCTAGCCTACCTGCCCAACACTGGGTCCTTACATTCCCTTTTCGGCGGGTTCCGCGAACATCCCCTCTATTTGCGCAACTTCGCGCCTCTCCACCCCTACACTCGTGGTGGGCTGGTTCAATTTTTGACCAGCCAATCATGGAACACCTCTAAATTTCTCCTTCCACATTCTTTCCACTAATCACCTCCAACTGAGTTGAGTCACGAATACTTTTATCTGAATCCAAACTATACTTTCAACCGAATTTTTAAGCTGAACTTCCAATCTAAATCTTCAGCTAATTTCCGACGGATCAATTTGACCCATCAAGCTGACCGTCAATACTGCGGATTCAGAGAATCCTTCAACAAGCTACAACGAGTAACTTCAATAAAGATCCGATTCAATTTTCCAACTAATTATCGGTCTTAGCCCTAACACTTGGGCAACTATACACATTCGATTCCACCACTGACCAATCTAATCGTTTATTGGCCACACACCTTGTAAATATATTATATGTAGTAAACCATATTGTAGGTACTGTAAATATACCAAGTTCAACAAATTCAACTGCTTATCATTAATTTGCGGCGCAGTGTATCTTCAGCATCGTGTCTTGACAGTCGTAAGAGTCAGACGTATACTATTCAGCGCTGTATACCTGTTCGTTGTTACGTGCGTTACCAAACGCTCAGTCAGTTCAAATTTTTAATTTGTGAATTCAACTATCTTCTTTTGATCCTATTATGGATACATCTTTTTTTTAACACTCCACCATCCCTCGTCATGGCCCTCGGTACGACCAGTTAAGGGATTACATCGAGGGTCGTGCCCGGTACCTGCCGACCGGGTAAGATACCACCATTCTGATGCCAGCCTGGTGCATTGCCGCATACAAAAGCAGAAAATAAATAAATAAAACCAGGTCTAATTATAACTATTGAGTATGTCCAATAAATAAAAGGTTGTGTATCAGGTCGGGTAAAAGAATATAAGTAACTAAATAAAATAAATAAGTAAATAATATATAAATAAATAAATAAATAAAAAGTAAGTAAATATGTGTATAAAAAAAGCAAGAGAAGAAAAAGTAAAATTGAAAAGGTAAAATCAGGCAAGGCTCCCCTTAAGCCGAGAAATACAGCTAATGCCGCATATACCTCATTTGAGCTTTGCTACCGCCCAAGATGGACCCGTCTATGTTCAGCCTCAGTTACTGCCTCTATTTTGGGCCTCTCTTCGAGTTTCGTCATCAACTCTAGTCTTGACGATAGACTTGATAAATCTAATCAAGTGCGGCCTTTTCTTTTCATTTTTAAGGTACCCTAGTAGCCCTTCAATGCTGAGGGGCCTAAGTCCAGCAGCTACTTCGCTCCTTTCGTTCTTTGACGCACCGCACCTTAAGAGGGCGTGCTCGGGAGGGTTCGCCTATATTCGGCATAGCGGGCATATGTTCGAGTTTGACCTTCCTATTCTAGAGAGGTAACCCCCAAAACTCCCGTTCTCGGATCAAAATTGGGTGACGTGGTAATCTAGGTGCTCAGGGCCGCACCCAGCCCATTCCGTAACCCTGGGTACTATCCTCCTAGGGTACTATCCATTGCCCATGCTCGGCATGCTCCCATTGACTATGCCAAGCCCTTTGAGTTGCTTCCCTTTCCTATTTGATTATTATAGAGTCTGACACGTTATTAGCCTGCCTGCGAGTGGCACGGCCGTCTTTCTTCCTTTCCTCGAGCCTATCAAAAATTCTTTGGCGCTCGTCAATGCTCAAACCGATCGGGCTAATGTCGATAAGCACGCACTGCGCAGAAGCGGTAACCGTCCGATACGCCCGCGCAACCCGAATAAGAGCCAGCTTCTGCACCGCTCTCAGCTTCCTCAACTGGACGGCGTTAGAGGCTGCCTCGTACCAGGCCGGCGCAGCGTACATAATTACCGCCTCAACTACGGCATAGTACGCCCGCCTCACGGGAGCACCTTCTCAGGTTGGGCATACGCCTCATGAGAGCCCCGGCGTACCTTGTGGCCTTTTCATATATTTTGCTAATATGATCAGCGAATACGCGGTTTCCGGCAAACAAAACGCCAAGGTACTTCATCGTCCTGCTTCCTGCCACCTCAGTATACACCACCCGTAGCTGAATGGACCTTGCCCACTTTCTCCCCGTGAGATGCAGTATCTCCGTTTTATGAACAGCCAGCTGGACGCCTGCATCATTAAGCCACTCCTCAACCTGGGCAACGGCCTCGGTGGTTCGCCAAATGGCCAGGTCCATATTTGTGGCTGAAATGACGAGTGCCACAACATCCGCGTACCCTATCATGTCTACTACAAAAGGCATAGGTTGCCTCAGGAGCCCGTCATAGGCAATGTTCCAGAGAACTGGGCCGAGGACGGACCCCTCAGGCATCCCAGCATAAATCGGGATTTCTTCAATCTGGCCCTCCGCCTCAAGGATGACTTTGCGGCCATCAAGGCAGCCTGCCAACAGCCTGATCACCCGCCCCGGGAACCCCATCTCACGTACACAGGCGACTGTCCTATCCCATCGCATGATGCCAAATGCATTTTTTACGTCTAAGGTGACAAGCAAGCAGCATCGACCCCCAGTCTTCGCAGTGTCCCAGATGTTGAGAACCCTTTTCAGTGCACCAACAGTGGATCGGCCCTTCCTAAAGCAGTACTGACCACTGGCAAGCCTGTCCTCGCCTAGAAATTCATTTATCCGACCCAGAATGATATACTCAAAGAGCTTAGCCCACCCCGACAGGATACAGAGAGGGCGGGCGTTCCCGCTATTCTGCAGCCCCCTGCACTTCGGTACGAGGACCAACCGGCCCTTCTTCCAAGAAGAGGTGAAGTAACCCCTCCTGGCTAATATATTAAACAACTCAGTCGTTTGGAGCGGACACTCCCGCCATACCGTACGGATGCTGTTAACATCGAAGATGTCAAAGCCTACGATCCTCTTGGGTTTTAAGCTGCCGAGGACTTTACAAACCTCGTCCGCGTGAATGCTCGAGAGGTCGAGACCGCTGGTCCGAGTGGACAACACCCCACTTAACGCATTTCCGCCCAGCGTCGCGGGCTGATGGCTCGTGACCAACAAGGCCCTCGCCTTTTCCTTTGTTTCTACCATGCTATCTGTCGGTAGTTTACTATGCGCCCTGAGCTTCTTCATTGCGGATTTGAAAGGCCTACCCCACATGTCATTATTGACTTCGTCACACAGTCTCCTCCAGGCTTCATCTATAGCCCTACAAATGGCTTTATTCAAGAGCTTCTTCGCCTTTCTGTACTCCGCCTGGAGGAACTGCATAGACGTAGGGGGGAAGGCCTGACGTTTAGCTCTACTCGTATTTCATCCTTTCTTGAGAGCCTCCTTCCGCAGACCAGCGATCTGTTAACATATCGACCGTGTTATCGATTAGTTTCCATGTATCCTCATCAGGCACACTCAGCGCATGCGCAGCCAAGCACCCCGTGAGTCCATTCACCGCAGCTCCCCAGTGTTTGACACCCGTTAACAGGAGCGGCTGGACCACTTCTCTTCATTGACTGCTGGTGGCCCGCCTCCGCCACCGGCCAGCTCGAAGACATGCAGGACGTACCGATGATCTGAGCCCGTCTCCTCGTCCAAATTACGGCTCTTGCTTAGGGCAGAAATACATATGTGACGGGCTGCAGAGCATCACGTTAATCTTCGAGCTGCCCGCCGCCCGGACGTATGTGCTGTCCCCCTCACTATCGAGAGGGGTCAAACCAAGCTGCTGGCACCATTCGAGTAACTCGACTCCCCTGGAGTTAGTGGTCTTAGATCCCCACGCTGGGAATTTTGCATTAAAGTCCCCAGCAACAACTACCGGGCCCCTCCATCCCTCTACTCGTGCCTCAATGTGCCGCAGTTTATTCCGGACTGTACCCTCATCGATATTGGGGGAGAAATAGCAGCTCACCAGCAACCATTCACCCAGTGATACCCGACATAGCCGACCCCGGAAACCCTTCCTTGGTGGGTTGTATTCGCGAACCTTCGCCCTGGAGGAAACCAGAGGGAGGCCCCAAACCAGGGCCTCTCCAGGAGTACCTCTCCTGCGCCTGATTTCCTAATCCTCTTAAGTCCTTCATGCTGGACTTTTAACAATTGTTTCACTTTTTTCACCGCCACTTCAAAGGTGCACCAGTTATTGAGCGGGCGACCGCTCCTCCTCTTTGAGCCATTACCTTCGCTCTATCTTTATCCTTAGCAGCAGATGCGATAGACACCGTTCGGTCCTTACTCTTATTCTTTCTTCTCCTTACAACCGTGGCACAGGTTTCGGCCTCCTTTGGTGTTACGGGGACACTCTCAGCCTCGCTTACACAGTTCCTGTCAGTGTCAGTCGCCTTTTTCCTCCTCTTTCCTTCCGCCGCCACTTTAGAGGGGGGGGGGGTGTCCTTCCGCTTGGCATTAGATGTAGCTTGGGAGTCTTCTCCGCAGCGTTCCATCTTGGTCTTAGCGACCGCACAGATCTCGGCGCAGACATTAAATTTGTTAGCATTTTCCTTACCAGCTTTAGTAGCCAGAACCCGGAAGAGGGTTTCAACCCCCCCCCCCCCCCCGAACCCCACCAGCTCTTCAACAGTAAGGCTCTCGAGCCGTGTCGAACACTGTCCACCCTGTTCCCCTTATCCTCGGCCGTGTTGGAGCATTCGGGCTTACCAAGGGTTTCCTCTCCCTTTCGAACGTCAGCCTCGTCCTTCTTTGGTTTCTCACAATGGCCGCCAACAGGGTTTGGCAGCTCTTTGCTCCCTCTTCTAGCCGTGCCCCCGTAGCGGGAGGAACTGTCGCAGCTCGAAGACCTCTGTCTTTTGGACTGTTGTCCTTTGCGCGTGAGGGCTCTCTTCCTTACAACCCTCTGCTCAAGTTCGGTGGAGGAGTCAGAGATGCCACCACTATTCGATACTATGGACTCTCCTAGTTTCAGTATCTCAACCCCCCCCCCCCCCCACCACATCTCCGCCGTAGCTGCTCTGCAAAGCGCTCTGATCATGGATTACATCTGTAGTGGGTACAACACTGAAGTTTTCAAACCCGTATTCTGTGAATCGTGCAACATTCCTTCTCATCCGGGTTGTGTGTAACGCACTGGCCACCCATTTGCTGATGGGAAATTGACTGATAGTGGCTCAACCTATGCTTCATTGTCAGTTTCTCGTTCAGGGTCTCGTTTGCGCACCTCATCGAAGAATTCGCCAAACCTTGACCCGTGTTTTCCTTTATTACTTGATAATGCAAGAATATTTATGATGATGACGTTTCGAAAGTTACTGCATTTGTTCGGTGTTTCAAATGAGTCTTCTCTGAGAATTCGCATAACTCAAATGTTAGACAGACTAATATCTTTGATCTTAATGCATCTGGACTTGATATTAGTATTCGTGAGGTATATGTATACATTGTTAAACTTAACCCACATTCTACCCCTAGGCACAATGGTTTTCGTTTCATTTTGAATAAATCAAACATTCTTATTATGGCTAGAGTTCTATGGTATATCTTTAATAAATCCCTCTCCATTGCAATTTTTCCATCCATCTGGAAAACCTATTTTGTACACCCTATCCATAACGGTGGCACCGGATCAGATATAACAAACTTCAGGGCAATTTGTATCCAAAGCGTCTTTCCGAAAACATTTGATGATCTTGTTGCTAAAAAGCTTACTTTCCTTTGTAAAAATATAATTATACCTCGTAAACAAGGTTTTGTGATAGGTCGATCTACCTGCACAAACCTTCTGTTATATCAAAATTACCTCGTTAATGCGGCTGAAAAGGGTTATCAAGTCAACGCAATCTATACTGATTTCCGCAAAGTCTTTGGCAGTGTCAGCTATTCCATCTTGATTACGAAAATTAGTTATTCTCCAGAAGTCTCCATTCCTGGTTGTCCAGACACATTTCTGGCAAACTCCAAGTTGTCAAATTTAACCATCCTTTTTCGAATGCCTTTGGAATTAACTCTGGTGCTCACCAGGGTTCGCATTTGGGTCCATTGCTATTTCTACTGTTTATTAATAATATCTCAGAATGTTTTACATATTGCTCCATTCTTTTGTTCGCGGATGACCCCAAGTTCTTTCATACCATTGATTCTTCTAGTAGTTCATCTCTTATATAATCTGACCTTAGTAATCTGGAGAACTAGTGTCCAAATAATAGATTATATCTTAACATTTCTAAATACCTGGATATCCGGTTTTTGCGTACAAAGTGCATTGAATCGTTTACCTATAAATTGAGTAATGTACCTCTCTCGTCGATAAATAATATACGCAAACTAGGTGTTACCTTCTCGACAAATTTATTCTTCTCCACCCACATCCATAATGCTATTAGTTCAGCTTACCATACTCTCATATTCACCAATAGAATGTCAACATTTTTTAAAAATGTTTATACGTTAAGATATTTTATATCTGTCTTGTTCGATCCCGTTTGGAATACTGCTGTGTTATTTGGTTTCCGTATCATGACTAACTTCGTATACAAATCGAGAGTATTCAGCACCGGTTTTTACGTTTATGTGCTTTTCATATGGATCATTCTATGGCAGTCAATGACCATAACTATGTGCGACTTCTGTCCAATCTCAATTTATTACCGCTTAAGAAATGTCATATCTTACTTGGACCTAATTTCGCGTATAAAGTAATCAATGGTCTTGTTAATTGTCCTCAATGATTGGAGTCCTTTAAGTGTACCACGTCTTTCGCAGCTATTGAACACCAATCTCTTATGCTAGAGGAAGCTCATACTACATTATACAGTACTAACAATGGTCTTAACTTCATTCTAAGGAATGTTAACAGGTATTGTAAATCCATCGACTTCATTTCCACTCCCGCTAGCTATAAATCTCAATTGTAACGTTGTTTAAGTTCTTACGATTAATCTATATTTTTCTTTGTATTCTAAAGAGTTTACCCCTGTTAATAATAATGATAATTATAATAATAATAATAAGAACATCGTCGCGTCGCGTAATCGGCCTTACAACCCGACAGATTAGTTCAGATTCACGGTGCCCGTACAGAACAGTTTGAAACCACGTTCTTTCATTCAGGGTAATGGAACAAGTAATAAATATTATTTTAAGGAGACCGCCTACATGGACAAGGGATAATTACTGTTGAAGAAAGAAGGTAGAGTAGTTTTTGCGCCACGAACTACCCGATCACGCACCTTGCGACTTTCGATTCCCATTCTTAGTTCCAAACTGGTAGTGAAGCAGCTTTAGTCTTTCGAGAATGAGTTGGATAATCACACCCTCAAAATGCTCTGTTAGAGATGAAATCGTTTATGATTTTTAACGAATCAGTGTAATCGGAAGGTACCGTGACAAGGAGTTGCATAATGGCCTCTTTAATTTTACCTCCAATGAGGACGACCGACGTATCCATAGCATACTCAATGTTCGAGCCAGTCGCATGGATGAGGTTTACGACATTGCTTAGAAACCTCTCATGTTTAAAAATTCCTTAACATGGTTTTCTACCATCTGGAGGACACTCACCCGATGGTACGGTCCGGTATTGTTCACAGAATGTATATAGCTTTAGTTAATTCCGCATATTTCACGTCCTTTTCTTAATAGCAATTACCCTGTTGTAAACCCTCAAGGCTCGAGCAGTCAATTACGATCCTCGGTCACCTAACAGTTTCCGCGCTCGATGCAGGGGTATGGAAACCGATTCAGGTGTTGACCAGATGTGCCTTCCACCTCCGCCGCGTTCTACCGCTTTGCCCCCTCTCTTCCTTGGAAAATACCGCGATACTCCTGCCCAAAGAAACGCGCTAAGGGCGTAAGGGAAGGGGTGGCCAGATTTAGTTAGACCAGATTTAGGGTAGTTGCAATTCCAAGGGACAGCTGGGAAAGATACGCCGGGAAGAAGAGCGAGGAGTCTTGTCCACACCGCCGAAGGGAACACGTCAGCAACACCACCGCCATATACGCTAGAAACACATCAAGTTTTCGTTGTTCATTCCCTCGAACGTGAGGGTGGTCCTTCGAGCAAAAATACGGAATAGTCGGCACATACGTGCAAGCACCCCGCCAGGACTCGAACGATCATTAGATCAACCACGAGTAGTAACACTCAACGTCCAGCTTATTGTAACACACATTACTTTCGCACTGTGACCAGCGTAAGATTCATATAGAATAAACTACAGGTGATGAGCATGCTACGAAAATGCATAGCTATATGTAGGTACGAAAAGTTGCAATAATCGTTCTGACGCCGAACACACATCACGCATCCTGTTTACAACATGAATTCTAAGGAATGATAGTGCCTATTGTTTACTTGTTATGCGAACATGTTGATTTCAAAGAAGGAATGCGTCATATTAATAAATCAGCCATGATGGCTAAACCCAGAGATTCATTTTCATAAACGTCAAAGGCAATGAATACGATCGACAATTGAGTTTCCACGATGCCGTGCGTCATCGAATCACATTCTCGTCGACCTTGATTGTAATGAAAAAAGAATTTTGTTTGGAATGTAAGAATTGTAATATAGTCCGGATGCTTCGACTCTCACAATTAGTGCATTTTCTCTTTCACTCGCTTTCTTCTTCTGGTTGTCGCTGCTGGCAAACTACGAAAAACAGTATACTTCATTGATAAGAGGGCTAAAGCAGACCCAACGTTGGGCGTTTAAACAAGGAATGTCTATATACAGGATGTCCCCCCTAATTTAAGGATTACAAATATTTTGCTGATCTTTTATGATAGGAGGATGCCAAGGGTGAACATTATTCAGTATGAGCATATAAATACTGTAAAAAAATAAAACATTCTTTTCAAGGTCATTTTTTCAGGATTTCAGGGTCATTATTTTTTGTTCATATTAGACTACATATTTTTATTATCTCGATATGATAGTCAAGCTCAAGGAGAACCGAACCACCAATAGCCTTTATGTGATCTTGCGTATGAAAAGTAACATGATGCAATGCAATGTATATAATGTAATGATTAGTTATTAATAGCAAAGTCTATTAGAGCATAATATCTGGATTAGTATGAAACTAATATAATCAGAGAATAGTTTTGGTATTTAACGAATTGCGTTGCAATGCTTATTGACGTCAATAATAATATTAATAATACGGCTATAATAACTATAAGAAACTGCGTAATAACTGTTAAGGCATGCATAAGTTAAAGCATTCTAAGATTTTAGGACACTTAAGAAGATTGTTAAAAACCTTGTAAATGAAAACAAGACCAAAAATTATCCTGCGACCTTGATGAGGTATTAAATTAGAACGTCAAATGATATATGTATAGTCGTGATCATATGTGGACATAAGAGATTCTAAAAATCGGTTTACCAACCCGAAAAATGTATGTTCAACACATTCAATCTTATCGTATAAATAAAGTATATAAGGTGGCCATACGCTAATACAACTACCATAGCATAATATAACACCATAACCATTAATATCATCCACGGATGGAAGTATCGATCTATTTAATTAGTAATTAAAGATCATACTGTTTTTCGAATGTGGAAGATGCATAATATAACATTAAGATATGTTAAGATGTAACTTATTCCTTGCACATCATGTGACAAAATTATTTCGATGACGTTGAATCAGACTTACAGCAATCAGACTTGGAGCAACAACGACATGGAGAGATTTTCAGTTGTGTACAAAGTTTGATACAATAGATAACGACAACAAGAAGAAAATTTGGATATATCGCTAAGAAAAAAACAAAAAAAATAAAGGTTCTATGTGGAAACCTTGTGGCACTCGCGAGGTGGAATTAAAGGTCGAGATAAGTTTATGTTGAACCTGGCGATTTTTATCCTGCCAGATGAGAAGTTACAAAGCCAATTTAAGAAAACTTTAAAGAAATCGTATGTATGCAGTTTTAATAATATATATTGGATAACATATACAGTCGAATGGTTTACAATAGACAGTATATATTGCATCGATTTGAGCACCCTTTTTGATCACATTGATATGTAGCGTTGATATAAATAAAGATTAAAACTTGTGGATCTTCCTGACATGAAGGCATAATGTTCATTAACACTAACATCACCACAAAGCACGGAAGGTTTTTGTGGAATGACTTCCTCGAAAAATTTCAGGCATGTTACATTGTTCAGTACCATTCCATTAGTTTGGAATGTTAGAGATATCATCACTTTTATGTAGTGGAGTTACTATACACGTTTTCTACATACAAAGATGGAAATATACTAGCTAGTAGCGGGTTGATGGAAATAATTCATAAGATACTCGAGAGAATAAATTTACGAGATTTTACAAGTAAAGGATGAATCCCATCATTTCCTAGTCAAAAATTTGTATCTAAATTATCAGTATCACCAAAATTAATATCACTGAAAAGCTAATCTAGCTGAAACCTAACCTAGGTAGGAGATATTAATTTGGGTTTAAGTTGGGGCAGGATCAGTATTTTGGCTGCCGTTAAGCGGCCAGTCACACAAATGATTGAAATTGGTTAAATTTAATTTTATTTTCTACTTGGTATATACGTTACCTGTTATGTAAAACCATTTCTCAGATACCGCGACGTGTTTAGAAACATTAGACGATCGGCGATTTCTGACAGCGCAAGATGTGCATAATGCACGTACAGTGTATCATCAACTAAGGCTGAATAGTAATTATTGCTCCAGCAAAATTTGGGCAGAATCTTGAACTCTAAAACATACTTTAAAACTACCGGGATCAATACACGCATTCCGCAGTTTTCTAAATTTTCTGATTTTTCTCAGAAACTAACAAAAGCATATAACTTTTTTAAGCTCCCTCAATTCTATACTTGTTTTTAATGCTAAAGTCTTTTTTGAAAAAAGAAACAAAAAAAGAAACAAATCTAAGGCAAATTCACTGACGTATACTTCTACCCCTTTTATTGACAGATATAAAGAAGTGCCACCGAAATATTCTCAAATATAGTTACGTATAATTCTCAAAATGAATTGCACATAGATCTTTGTATACTTATAATAAATTATCACTTTCGAGATTCTTTGAACATTTGACTGTAACTGAGAATACTGTAACGTTCTTTGTCAATGAGCTCTGTAGTTCAATAGTTTCTGTGATTGTTATTCTCTGAAGATAAAAGAGTGTAGAATTTCGCATAGCATTATCGCCATCGAATTGGTATCCCGACGTGTGGTCCACCTTCTTTATATGTAATGTATCACTTACATATCCATAGGAAATGGATATTTTGCACGAGATAATGAATAGTTTGCTAAGAATTACTTACTCACACAAAATATTCCTAACTTAAAGTATTCCCGTTTACATGAATCGTTATATTACACTCAGTACTGATTACTCATTAAGCTTACATTGTAATGCCGAATGTCACAGAATTTACTATATAAGGTAAGTTTTTGTTGAATAGTAAACTGCACAAGTATCACTTTGAACAATAGAAAGTATCGAAAGATTTCGCTTTTATAGCAATTCTCGTGGGTCTATGTATACTACACGATAATAATATTTGAGTTAGTAAGTATAATCGGCCTTGTCGCCCTAAAAGTGTTTTGTTAAGGGACTATACTTGGCAAGGGACATTAGGATATGTTACTGCATTCTTAAAGTAACCTAACTGATTTTGTCACTCAATTAGTAATGTCGGCGACTTGTCCTTGTATCGACGTTTCTGCCACATACTTTACCTAGAACTGAATGACTCATAACTTGAACAATAAACATCACCCAACATTATTGTACACACAAATATAATTTGCTTCAATACATCAGAATCTACCCTTGCAAGATGTCCCATTGTTTCTTAATACCCTGTATATTGATTGTTATTGTCCTTCTTTCGTTTTACGATAACAAATTCACGTTCTTCGATTAGTGTGCTCCGATTGCATATTGTTTTAATAGCTCTGTTACAATATATGTATAATTTATTCCTATAATATAGTAAAGGTGTAGATAATAGTGTGTGCCTCGAGTACTAGCAGCAAATGTCAGAAGTGTGTGAGAGCGTGAAGAAAAGCAGAGCGTTAAGAATTAAATCAAATCGAAGCATATACAGGGTGAGGCACTCAAAACCGACCACCTGTATAACTTGGCTGCTATTGATGATAGGAAAAAATGCATCAGGCCAAAATTATTTGGAATTGAGTGGCTGATCGTCCGGTGTTACTAGTTTTTTGATAGGTGGAGCCGTCAAGGAGATATGAAGGTCATCTCTGCTTTTTTAAATGGAACGGTATGTTATTTTCCTTACATTCGGATAGAGTATTTCAAGGCGAATACAATGACCTATTGGGATGTCATTCGTGGTCTGGGTTAACCCAATTGTGATGGAAAATAATTTACATTGAGGAAAATAATTTACCTTGAGGTCAAGCACCATTGATTTATTTATCTAACAGTAATACCCGACTAATACAAGTGTTCCAAATGGTGACCTTGAACATTGATGCATGCTCTGAAGCGTTGCTCGACGGATAATATGGCATGTTGAATTACAGTTGGGTTTATCGCGGCACAAGCTCTTTTCTTCTGATTTCAGTTAAAATATATTTATATCTCGAAGTGTTTAATGTGCCATCGATAAAATAAGGACCAATTATTTCACTGTTAAGAAGTCCGCACCAAACGTTTACAGACCAAGGTCTTTGTTTGTCCACTTCTCGCATCCACCGTGGATTTTCTAGTGACCAATATTGCATATTGACGATTGACTTGGCCACAGTTTGTAAATGTGGCTTCGCCCGTAAACAAAACTTTAGTCAAAAACGAATCATCACTCTGTAATTTCTGCAGACCCCATTCACAAAAATTTACACGGGTTTGAAACTCATTCCCATGTAATTCTTGGTGAAGTGAAACATGAAAAGCGTGGAATTTATTTAAATTTAATATTCGCAAAACACTTCGTTGACTGATACCACTTTCACGTGCTAGCTGCCTTGTACTAGCATGGGGATTTTATGTTACAACTGCTAAAATGTTCACTGTATTTCGATCATCAGTTGCTGTCTTGGGTCTTCTTCGTATTTGTTACCTATACTTCCAGTTTCTTGAAAACATTTAATAACATTCGCAAATACAGATTGTGAAGGTGCAACACGTTCGGAAAACCGTTCAGCATACAAACCGACTGCATCTCTTACAATTTGACGACATTCTCCATAAACAAAAACCATATCTACTTTCTCCGCCATTGAATAACGCATTTCGGAAACTTGAGATACACTTCGCTCAGCAGAGATTCTTATCATACTATGTACTGATGAAGTGTACAGCGTGATTGAATGTTTATTTCCATTCAATGACACATAACAAGAGATTACGAGACAGAGATGAACTAATATCAACAACGAGAGACGGCAAGGAAGTGTTCGACCATTTCCTCAAAGTAAATTATTTTCCATCACAATTGGCTTAACCTAAATCACGAATGACCTTCCTAATAGGTCATTGTATTCGCCTTGAAATACTCTATCTGAATGTAAGTAAAAAAACCTACCGTTGCATTTAAAAAAACAGAGATGACCTTCATATCTCCTTGGCGCCTCCACCTATCAAAAAACTAGTAACATCGGATGATCAGCCCCTCGATACCAAATAATTTTGGCCTGATGCATTTTTTCCTATCACCAATAGCAGCCAAGTTATTCAGATGACCGGTTTTAAGTGACTCACCCTGTATATAGTTAAGGGCAAGATTAACGTAAGTTGCAATGCGGAGAAGCGCATATGCCATTTTTGCGGTTTAGGATACTTTACATTTTAATGTCAATAACTTTCTAATCTCAGAAAACGTCGAGGACTTAATTACCATTTTAAATACGCGGTATATTGCCTCTCAATAGCAATTGACGCAGTCGAATCTTAATTTTAGGTTACATGCATACCGACACAGCGGTGCGCCATCATGCGCTGCTGTTGGATTTGTATGTATTTCCTTGTCTTCAGTTCCAAAACAAGAAAAAACATACAAACGCAACTACAGTGCACAGTAACACACTGGTTGTGTGCATCTAGCCTTAGACTCAGCAATTACAGGACGCTTCTGCATGTGACCATGGCCACATACACAACAGGCACAGGATTCGGATATTACACCAGATCGTTAGGGAAAATCCACCCATACTCAACGATGGATAATACTTTTGTACTTTTTCTGTGACAGACGACCGAAGTTTGAAACATTCCCAAACTAACCGATTGGACGAGGTATGCCTACCTTTCTGACTTATAAAGAAGGGTTTAGGTGTCCGCATCTAATTGCTTTGATTTTCGGATATATTATAGACGACCAAAAAATAACTATTGGGACTTTTAGAAGGATTTTAAGAAGGATTCGTAAGAAAAAACTTGTTCACAATGGTCAATGGTGTGGAGCTGTAGAGAGGGGATATGATAGGAAAAAGGAAGGGTGTTGCGTTTCGTCCTAGGCCTGCTAGTGGACTTATCAGTAAGGCTACCTAGCAGGCCCTGCCTTAGACGTTGGGATATTGGAAGGAAGATTAAAGGCGGTATATATATGGACGAGGTAGTTGGAGCGAGTACTTTCGAGAAAGTCCTATTTCATATGTTCCTCTAGTGGTGGGTGCAGGAGAGCCGCCACAATGGTAAGAAGAAACATAAAATACGAAACGGAGTTGTCGTTAACACAAAATTATGACGCACGAAAGAATAATCAAAAGACTAAAAAAACACGATAATTCCTGACACTCTCGGCTCTCCCTTACAATTTTCTCTTCTCTAATGTTCTTAACTCTCTGAAACACGTGCTTCCTCTTGCGCTTCTTAAAACGGTCTACCACTTCGAACCATTCTCTCAGCGTATATGTTTGTCATTCCATTACTCTCATACTCGGGCCTACTATTAAGACAAAAATTAACTATCCCAACAATGACAAATACGGGCTTTTTTATATTGGCCCGTTTTCATATTTAGGGGACGAAAGCGACCCTCGAAGTTTACAAGACTAAATACTAAATATCGCATTGTTAGCTTTGAGATTGTTATCGTGTTTAGTATATATTCTATTTCTATCATATTTGATTGACTGAATTGTGTATTTGTCGTCAGTCATCCTTATTAGGAGATAAACCACCCCAACCACTTAAATACATATCTAAAAGAAACATTAAAAAACGGAAAGGAAAAATAAAAAGTAGTGGCTGCGAGTTTTGAAGAACTCAGTTAAATAGTAAAATAAGGAAATTCCAAGTGAATGTTATTCTGAAATCAAATAGTCTGCATTGCGTCGTAGCGGGACAGACAAAGAAGGAAACTTGTAATACAAAAAGCTCAATGCAGTCTGGCTATTAACATCTCAAAAGCGTATTTTACTCAGTTAATTAACTGCCAGATATATACAGAGATATATAAAAAGTTAAGTAACATACATGAATCTTGGATTTTAGACTT
The DNA here is from genome assembly GCA_028830335.1 of Eucera pruinosa. Lineage (NCBI taxonomy): Eukaryota > Metazoa > Arthropoda > Insecta > Hymenoptera > Apidae > Eucera > Eucera pruinosa. Next base: position 265,803 of record JAMYCR010000006.1, on the reverse strand, counting down.
TCGCGGTCCATGGTATTACAAGTTAGACTTGTTCCGTAGGAACTTGGTCGTTTGGCTTCCGGATGGTTGCCGCGTCTTTCTTCAGCGTTGCGCCGACGTTTCGTAAACGTTACAGTTTGCATCCTCAGGGCTAGGTGCTCCGATACTGAGCTTCCTGGTCGATGGCGGGTCATTTTATACCCGTAGTCGATGGTGTGTGACGATGTTCATCGAAGTGGAACATCCTTCTGTGAAGCGGGGGAAGTCATTTTCACGTTCGGTATAATACTTTGCCATATTTCGTTTATGTGGTATCCGCTGTCTCTGTTAAGGTTTCTCCGTTTCTTCAGGATTTCGATCGAAAATCTCAAGAAGAGCTCAGTATCGGAGCACCTAGCCCTGAGGATGCAAACTGTAACGTTTGCAAAACGTCGGCGCAACGCTGAAGAAAGACGCGGCAACCATCCGGAAGCCAAACGACCAAGTTCCTACGGAACAAGTCTGACTTGTAACATACATGAATGTTATATAGAGCAATACAAATCTAGGCTACTACAAGAATTTTCCAATTTTATATACAAGAAAGAAATCAGTATGATAGCGTACAGAGGTAAATGGTATGGAAAGCATAACATTTAAGTTAAAGAACCTGGGAAGCATAATGAAGATGTAATAGTGTAACCATCGATAAAGGACGATTCAAGTACGATGAAATAGATATTGCAGCAAAATGCAAATTCAAAGATCTAGTTAAATGCAATAAATGTGAAGAACCACCATCTTGAAAAAAACGTTATTTTAGAAAAAGCTAGACCGAATACACTAAGCACAGTAAAAAGATCATAACAGTGTCGTTTCTAGTCGATCCTACAGGACCTACAGAACGAGCTGAGTGGGTACTAGACTCAGGATTTACTTCTCATTTAACAAATGACAAAACCCTTCTACATAACATGAGACCGATACACTATATGAAACATTTCATATCAACAAACGTCATGATTCAGAATGGCAGTATAGTGACTGTAATATTTATAAGACTCAGAGTCGAGATATATAAAGACGATGAAAATGTATTAAGAGGAAGCAGACAAAGAGAAATAAGTAGGATAAATTAAAAACATCTACAGAAATGAGAAGCCTTGCCCATGATGAACGAAAAACTATGGAACGTTTGGCATAAGAGATTAAGCTATTGAAGTAAAACTACAAAACTCATTTTCGCATTATTGAAAATCGTAAACGTGTTTTCATTTTCAACTTTCTGCTTAAAGTCGCTTATTTATAAATTAAAGAACCAGAACCGTATTTCGTGAAGACCATTTCACACAATGTTGAGTCAACCTTAGGAAAAACCGCAAGAGCTAATTCTGTGAACGAGCCATATCGCCGGTTCGGCGGTTCTTAATAGACTGAAGCGGTATGAGCCACTGCCTTACTTATAAGCGATCAATCGCAATTCTGAGAGGGGGAATGGGGCATCTCCAAGACGTCCTCATAGCATTTCAGCGTTTCACTTTCGTGTATCAGATCCGCGTAACAGATTTCTGAGATGAAATGATGATGATTTTTGTTCAGAGTTCTTTAAACATATTCTATGTACAAGTTTAAATTCTTTAAAACTGCGCATATTTTTTTGGCTCGTTTATATACTCAAAAAATGTTACATTTCATCCAAAGGTGACGGTTTTTGTATCTCGCGCTACTGTGATGGCTATTCTATGAGACTGTTTGCTTATGAGCGATTTTTATGTGTTTCAAAGAAGTATATAGTACACTTCTAATTGCAGCTACTTTTGTATTTATTTATTTTCTTGTGATTGCTAGTGTTTGAAAAAAATCAAGAATTCAGATTCTTTTTGCGATCATACAACTTCATTAACAATTTTGTTATACTTCTCTGTGTGTCTCCACGTTTGTTCTTGTCTTATTACACTTTGTAGAGGTTTATGCGTATGATACAAAAAGAATTGATTCGGGATGAGTTCCGGATTTACGTTTTATACCTTATTGAAGCAGTTACTATAGCTGTAGCTTCCTCTTGTTCATGCGCAATTAGGTTCCGTAGAGGTTCAGACTGAAGAATTCAATGACACTTTTTAAGGAAACGACAAACAGTTTTTTAATATCAACATGTATTTTGTTCTACACAAATTTTTATTATATAAATATTATAATAATATGTCTAGGGTGATTAAGGGTGAAGTAGATTGTAAAGGCTAGTCAAATTTACAACTAACATTACAAATTTGTCCAACTCGGAATGTATACAACTGAGCAGGCTGTTAGAACCGGAGAAGTACGTTTATGGTTCGTACGTGATTTCATTGTTATTGGATAACTTATACTTTAGTGAAATTACTTTATTCGTTTAGAGTCGCTCAGTCGAATTCGGCAAATTTATGTTTTACAAGGAAAATTTCCAATTATACGGATTAGGCAGAAATTCGGAGTTTCCTTATGGTCCCCATTAATGGTCGACCTGCCATTAACATATAAAGCCTCGACCCCTAATATTGTCACCAAATACCATACCATGAATTGGGTTTCTATCCTAACTTGGGTAACGCGTCCCCTTCTCCAATCCGTTCAGTGCGGTCAATTATTTGTGGGCGTTAATAAATGGTTAATAAATAGTGGGTGTTAACAAATGTCCATACTTGGCAACGCCTGGAAATGAAAAATACATGCAGGATCTTTTAGAGTGTCTCCTAAGGGACAAAAAATTTCCTTATCACTTTCCCGAGAAACGATGGAAAAGTTGTCAAAAATACAATTTACACAAATCTTTTCTATTTTGCATTCACTATTATATAGAATTTGAGAAAACTTTCTGACACTGATTTGACACTCCCACTGTTCGAAGTTAGAAACCAGACTAATGAAATAACAGTTAAAACGTACGAAGTGAAGCTCTTATCTTGAGTTCAATATAAACTGCAACATACGATCCTCACCATAAACGCATTCCTGATACCTCGCGACGATGAGAGGTTGAGATATAAACAAGAGTTAGATCCCAGAGCCAAAAAAGAAAACAGATATGTTTATTTTAGTTAGAATATCTATTTCCTATGATTCTTCACAATTTCCATTTATTCCTATGTAGCAATGATGATATACTTCCAGTTTGTTCGATTACTACCCTTAATTCATTTGTCCGTTGATTTATTCTTCAGTAAGATTTATTAGTTTTAATTAATGATTCTTATTAATCATTTCTAAGATGCTTGGATACTGTCGATTAAGATAGTTTGAACTGGGTGATATTTTCCTTGCGGATCGTGGCTTTCGATACCCTGCGGTGGAAACTCGGAACCCATTAACAGTGGAACATATTAATTAATCGAAATTCATTACAAAATATCAATATAGTGTCGAAGTAATCGCAGGACGTATAAAAAGTCGTTAAATATTTCGAGGACAGTCCACAGAAGAAGACGACGAAATGTAAAATATACGTAGTTCGGTTATCATCATATTCATACTTTGAATGCACTTTTGACAACTTTCTCATCGATTCTCAGGAAAGTGATAGCGACATTTTTTGTTCCTTAAGAGATACTCTAAAAGATCCTGCATGAATTTTTCATTTCCAGGTGATGCCAAGAATGGGCATTTTTTAACATCCTCCTTTTTGATTGGTTAGTGCCTATCAGGAGCGAGGGAAGTGCATCCTCCACTCTTAAGGAAGAGAAACGAGGGTGAAGGTCCAAGGCCACCTCGCAACAACATAACGAATTGACAAGCTAGTTCAAATTCATACATGAAACTGAGAACACATGGTCCTTGATACACCACGGAACAGATCGCGACGTAACATAGTGCAGTGTGGAGTATTTCAAACGATTTCGTCAAAGACATTTTTACATTTTAACTTCATGGACATTACCGTTTTATTTGTTTAAGTTTTGTTTTGCATAATTTGTAGGTTTAGTTTAATGTGCATTTTATATGTAATGTTACGTTATATATAGTGTACATATACTTAATGTGTAGTGTATACGTTAATGTGTGTTTAAGTTAATTAGTGTTTTGAATTTATATTTCTCTTCATTTTACATGCATTTGGTAAATACAACAATTTTTCTTATTCAGAACAGTCGAATCCGATTATTATAATCACGGATAATGTTATCAGTCGATTATTATTACCATAACCAGTCGGTCTCAAAACACTATATAGTATTAGTTAAAAATAATTCACCTATTGTAATCAAACTTTGGTTATTAATATCAGATGAAATAATTACACTTGGGGACAAACGATAAGAATTCTTAACAGATTCATACTAAATGAACCTTTTCTGTAACATTTTTAACCGATGCATACCTTTTATCTTTTATAATAGTACACGGCAAGAAGTGCTAGAGAATACGCAAATACAATGATGGCGAAGCTAAAGAGACAAACATATGACAATTTCTATGTTCTTAACAATGGTAATATTACCGATTAAACTATATAGAAATGTGATAATTACTGTGCAAATGTTTATGAAAATTCGTATCTCTTAAAGTAAAATTGAAAGAGTAGACATTAATAGAGATCAGTTTGATTCTTCAAATGTTATAATTTGTACTTTATTTTAAATATTTTGTATATTTTTGTGTATCATATGGAATTCATTCTTTATTGTAAATTTTAATTTGCCATAGGTGCATAATTATCCACAGTCTTGTCATAACTATTTGTAATTAAATCAGTTCAATAATGAACATTTCTTATCCTCCGCGTAATATTATCAGCTGGTTAGTCCTGTCAAAAATTATGTACCAAAGTGATCATAATAAGCGCATTCCACTGTACTTCTTTCTTCATTATTTAAATTTTTAACCAGAATGTAAATACGTATAGGTATTAAAATGTCCCTGGATTCTTCGGTACAAGCAAGTGCTGGACCATCCGGAATAAAGTTAATGACGCGCAAACAATTCTTTGATGTCATGCAAGAACGCAAATATGGAAATATTAATGAAAAGCTACAACATCTGAAAAATTTCTTGCTCAACTTACATAATTATTCAGGAGAAGAGCCTCAAGCATTTGAACAAAAAATATTAATTTTTAAGGCACATTTTAAATGAGGATGGTTATCTGTCAGTTATAAGGAGGATACCTTCAAGACTAACAAGGATAGTGCAACTCCTTGGAGTCACTTGGACTCACCTTGGAGCGATAAATATTTAATTGCAGATATCTAAAAAACTAATGTGTAGTGACCCCTATAATCATATATCTTTACCAACAGAGGAACTAAATCTATCATCTTACAAAATTTGAACTAAATCGGTGACCCCAAGGCCTTGCACTCTCCTTGTAAGTATAAGAATTGGCTTCAGGCAACAACAGAAATACCATCGCTTAAATGTATTCCTGGACGGGTAACGAAATGTTTCGGCGATTTAAGCGAACGTAGTAACAGGAGAGACAGAGGATCTTCGGAAAGTTGTAAGCATCGAAGAACTAACGTTCACTACACAATCGAAGCTAAGTGCAACAGGCCAAGTGGATGCTTCAGCGGTATTGCAGAATATTACCAAATCCCTAACGCGTGCGACCAAATTTCGGAAATTATATACAAGCGATCCAAAAGAAAACAGAAGACAGCTGTCATGCTTACAAGCTCTGTTAATGTTTGTTGAAGTAGGATTGTCCAGATGCCAGTAGGAACTTATTAGAACGAGCGACAAAAATAATAAATTCAGTTTAAGCAGAAATTTGAAGATAGTTCTGTGTCTGACAGCATTGTATTTCGAAGTTCCATGCTACCTTTACAGTTAATCCCTCTAACAAATAACAAAATCATTCGGCAAAATCCGATACCATCTTCCCCTAGATATTGCAGACCCATCAGAATATAATTTGTGAAGGAAACTACTGATATAACCAACCAGGAAATGTATTATATGCAGGACGAAATTTATTCGTTAAATGAAGCAGAAATTGAATTAGATAGACCTTTATCCATCAAACATACATTACTCTTTACAATGGTAGATGTTCCGTCGCACGAATACGGAACGCAGAGAGAAATCGCGTGCGTTACAAAGCCCTTTGTCATTTTTCTTACCTCGGCAAAATATATATTTTTGTCCGAGTAAACGACGAGGGGCACACGTGTTTAGCAGCCGCTGGGCCTAACGGTAAACATTCGGACCGTGCCCAGAAGGCTGCAAAGCACAGGCCGCACGGTCAACGCGGCAACCACCCCCCTTGGAAAAAAACCCTCGAAGGAGAGGTGGATGACGTCAAGCGAAGCCGGAAAAACCCAAAAAGCGCGGGCTCTCGCCGCCGAGGTGTCTTCGCCGGCGTAAAGATGGCACGCGAGGCGCCTCGGTCCAAGAGGCCCGCCAATGGGGACCGTTCTTTTCCGGCAATTTCCGATTCGCTGATTGGTTCATCACGCGAGCGGCCAATCAATTCGTAGGTACGGACACCGCGGTCAATTTCAGCGAATCGGAAAAATCGGCGTCATCCACTCCCGCGTGCATCCGACCCACGCAGCAACGAACTTCCGGCGCGTACGAACCGGGGTGAGTTTTGCGTTCCAAGGGGGCAGTCAGCATTCGGAAGTCAGTCGTGAAGCAACAGTCGGCATTCGTCAGTCAGTCGTAACAGTCTTCAGTCAGTCGTGAAGCAACAGTCGGCATTCGTCAGTCAGTCGTAACAGTCTTCAGTCAGTCGTGACGCAACAGTCGGCATTCGTCAGTCAGTCGTGAACAGTCTTCAGTCAGTCGTGAAGCAAACAGTAACAGTCGTGAACCAGTCAGTCATTCGTGAAACAGTCAGTCAGTCGTTCAACAGCCGTGAAACAGAAACAGTCAGTCAATCGTCAAACAGTCGTGAAGCGTTCGTCAAACATTCGTCAAGGGTTCGTCATTCGGAACCGAGTTATCACGTACTAAAGGGCGTGAATACCGCCGTCGAATCAGTTGGCCAAAATTAATTTGGCGGCCAACAGTTATCAACGCGAACAGTAGATGGTAAAATATGTAATGCAGCTACAAACACTACATCTACAATGAGATGTTATGTATGTGGATTAACATCAAAGGATTTTAATGACCTAACAAAAACAGGAGAAATTAACACTACTTCATTAAATTGTTGACTATCCATTTTACACGCAAGAATAAGATTGTGTGAGATATTGCTCCATTTATTTTAGAAATTGCCGATTACGAAATGGCAAATAAGGTTGGAGCAAGAAGAAAATATTGTCGAACACAGAAAAAAGTCAATACGAGCGGTCTTCAGAACAAAACTGGGTATTATCGTTCACGTGCCGAAATATGGTTTCGGAAGTACAAATGACGGTAATTACCAGTCGGCGATTTTTCTCTGATTATGCAGTATCACCCACAATAGCAGGAATTGATGTACAATTGATATATCGCTTCAAGATCATATTAGAAATCCTTGCAAGTATTCACAAAATTAATATAGAAAAATTTGCAACATATGGCGTGGACACAGCAGAAATGTATTTGAAATTATATCCATGGAATCCCATAACGCCAACACTATATAAAATTTTGATTCATGGACCAATAATAATAAAGAATGCTATCTCGCCAATTGGACAACTATTAGAAGAGGCAGCTGAAGCGAGAAATAAGCATTTTCGTGTATATAGGGAACGTTATGCACAAAAATGTTAAAAAAAGTCTTGCAACGTGGACATTCTCAACCGGCTTCTACTGTGTTCTGAACCTCTGCTATCAAGTATTACGCGTACTTCGACGAAGAAGAAACTACCTTTTCCAAAGGAAACAATCGAGTCAATACTTCCAACTGAGCCCATGACATCAGCAGAAGAAAGCGAAGAAGAAAAAGTGTTCTCAAGGGAAGAATATTGGGAATATTAACATCTTCTGACGAAAATTAGGGGCAGCAGAAGTATTATTTTATTAAAAAATATTTTCCTGTATCTATTTCTCGCCAAAATAAAATAATATCTTTATTCAATGTGATTTATATGTAAAAATAATTTTGTCCATTTTTAAGATGGCGGAGACGAAGACGAAGAAAGTGGAAAAAAATTTTGAGAAGCATTCTGTCATGAAGGGTAACTATTGATGAAAAATGTTCCTAACATACATATTACTCTGTATAGTATATATTACAAACCAGAATTTCTATAATTACAGATATAATGGATTCACATGTATTCTTCTGCTAACTATTAGTCCATCGCATCGTAAGTTGAATCTGCAGAATCCTGAAGGTTGAAAATTTTGTTACTTTATTAACTTTAATAAGATTATTATTATTTTTTAATAATATCTATTCTTTAAAAATATCTTTTTCGATGAGATTTGACATATTCTAGAGGTAATTTTATCATAGTTTCCAATAGTATGCATAAAAATTGAAACAAATGTTGTTTGCAATCAGCAGTAGTAGACAAATGTTAAAAACTTTTATAATTTTATACCCTGCACTTAAAGGGCTGATTCTACCCTTTGCACATCTATTTTATAAAACTAGTTCACAGCATGAAAAGTAAAAACTCTAAGCTTTAAAATATTTTTTGTTTAATCAACTTTGTCTAAATTTTAGCAAAGTTATGAGTGTTTGAAGATTGAGCATATTTTAAAATAGCCTCGTCCAGCTTTTCGGGCCAAATACCCCACTTTGCGACGGTACCGTCATGGAAGAGTTTCAGACACAGTATTCCTTTGTTTCATTTTGTAAATGTTCAGATGGTGCTACTACACATGCGTTGTTCTTTTGTCGATGACGATACTCCCGCCTCTTGACCTGCTGTACAGCGGCCGGCCGCTGCAAAATGGCAACGCGTCAAGCGCATGAAGCCCGTTTCTTAATTGCTTATAACTAACAATACGAAACGAAGCCTCAGACGCAATATCGTCATCCTTGATTTTTGTTTTACTTGAACTGATGAAATCACCCCCTGCAGTTTTCCCAGGACTAGCCGAACAACCTGCATTGAATAAACTTACTTGTACCACGGTGCAACTACTACTAATATCGTAGTAATATGTTGAAGATAGTGGTGTGTTCAATTTCACCTAAATGATCCGCGCCATTCACAGAGAGCCGTGCCCCTCCTGTTGGAGTAAGGACACCAAGCAATTCGTTTATTTGACACTGAATCTGGGTGTATCGTTGTTTTTCGCGAATCATCAATCGTTAATGGGACCCACTCCGCAATATAGGTAATCTTATATCAAAAGAAAGACTTCAAAGAATATGCTAATATTTTTTCTGATTTGTAAACAGGCAGCTTTATGCAATAATTTGTCTGTAATTTGTAATATTATAGAAATGACTTTTCAACTGATCATGAGACGAATATATACCGAAGCAGACCTTTTTCTTTTTAAACTGGTAAATAAGTCAATTAGATACAACAAATGTTTTTCAAGATGAAAACACATAGGCATAACTTGATTCTACAATAACAGGCTAAAATCACAAAATTCAAATTCCTTCATTAACAAATTTGGAATTAAAGTTCATCTCCCATTCTTTTTTTTAATTTAGATTTAGCATAGAATGAACGTGTTGTGGTTTGATGCTTTTCCAAGTCTTATTAAGATTTCAGTTAAATGCGCGCACACAAATACAGCATCACACTGATAATTCTGCGTAAGTACAGTAAGGAATGATAATGTAAGCAAGCTTCTTCTTTTCACATTTGATTCATCATCAGATAATCACATTTCTGCGACAACATTAACAATCTAGTGCACGAAAACAGTGTATTTATGATATTGGACACCCTTCAGATTTTTACTTCTTTTTCGGATGAAATACGTAGACATTACAAAAATTACGTGTAATATTATTGCTAAATACAATTTGACGGCAAACTACTGTTTAGAAATATCGACTGATTTGGGAACTTAATTCCCGATAAAATTTACATTCTAAGGCTACAATCATTAACTTTTTTGTATCCTAAACTACAACCATGGACAGACATTATTTACGATTTCATAATTTCTTTTTCGTATGATTTCTTTTTAAAATTGGTATAGCAATAAGCCATTAAATATCAGCTTGTAGAAACATGAAACTCATGAAGAAACCTATTTTTCAACAATATTCCAACTATCTATCTAAATTAGTACTTAGCATAATCTTTCAAACATTATTTCGACAGAAATCTTTAAATAAATCGTACGTAAAAAATATACATGTTGTAAAAGGAATATCAGAAGATATAATAATATTCTATCCAGGTTCTTAAAATGTTTTATCTAGATAACTACAAAATCAACGTGAGTTTGTAATATCTTACTATTAAAAATAACATATTCCCTCGAACAATAATTATTGAAGAAATTCAAACCATTTCGTTAATAGTTTAAAAAATTAAATTTTATTTATACGTAAATAAAACAAAATCGGAAAATACTAACAGCATAATAGTTTCTAGTTACGAAATTTTCCCCGTAACTACCCTCCTGAATGAGATTTAGGGTTGAAAATTTAGTTGAGCTGTTCATTTCTGATAAACTATCAAATGATCCATGCACGATTAAAATCGGTTGAAGGGCACTTTTGACCCCCTTAATTGGCTATACCCTTACTTCAAAATATTCAAGCACATTCTAATGCATCGTGTTTTAAGAGAAAAACAGTCCGATAATATATCACATTAAGCAATGCACATACATGCCTATATATGCTGCTATTACAAATCGTACACGTGAGCTATTAATTTATAGAATTTCATATTACAGTCTGAAATACGTGATAATGTAAGTTATTTGTTATGAAACCACTCTAATAATAAAAACGCTACAGCACACTTTAAGTTCGATATTAGACGCTTTATTTATTTATGAAAAATATATACAAAAAAACTATTTACAAGGATGGATATGGGGTACCCAAAAGCACTTCAACCTAAATTTAAAAAATCAAAAAATGAAATTTAAGGGGTGGTGGAAGGGGTAACGCAAAAAGTATCGATTTTTTTAAAAAAAAAATTTCACATTCTTGTAAACATAAAAATAGCATTCAACTTTTGTTTAAACTTTTTTTCAATATCTTGCACCGTTCACAAGATATTCGACGAAAAATATAATTTAGCATTTTCTTTAAGGGGTGAAATCACCCCTTAAAAGTGAATTATAGCACGAACGAAAAATAGATGTGTGTTATGGATGACTTACTCTACTTGTACACCGAGTTTCATATTTTTTTGAATTTACGGGTTCCCTAACTTCCCTTGTTAGTGCATCAGGAAACGTCAGTAATATAGTCTACTTCAAATCGATATCTGCGTTCTACAGCCAGGCTGTGTGCCCTCCCCTGTGCAGGACAATAGCTGACCGCCAAGAGAGGAAAGATGCAGGTTGAAATTGCTTACGGCATTCGACAAGAACGTTATATTTCCATCGATATTCCTTATCTCAGAAACTCTAGAGCTTAAGCCATAGTTCAGACAATCGGTCTGCAAGGAGTCTGTCTTTTCTATTTCCGTACCAGAAGAGCAAATTGTGTTAAGAAATAAACGGCCATCAAGTCCATGACGGCGAGAAGAGCAACAGTATTCCGATTTCCGAAACATGTTTCCCTTACACCCAAGTCCCATTAAATATGGCGCAATTTTCGCCCATCTCTTAACAATAACGGTTATTTATAATAAAAAGTAATTTCCGATATTGGTAATGATATTTTGTAACCAAAGTAATGTTGATCATTTATAACGGTTATTCGCAACCAGAACACATACAAATTTATATTTCATAACACCTACATTTTTCGAACAATTCTTTTAAAATTCACGAGTAACTGTTTTCCTAAATAAATATCAACATTTACTGAATGAGTTTTGTCCCAAATTCAGGCATAGTTGCTGCAAAGGGCTGGGAAGCCGTTTTATGGCTTACAATAGAACCAGGGAAAGCTAGCGGCATGGTAATCACATACGTCGGCAGAAATGCCGTTAGGGGCAAATGGTATTTTTCATCAGCCTAAGATAGACACTCCGCTTTCCATTTCCCACTACGTTCCGTCCCATCTCTTTTACCCTAAACACATATTCGCATCCACCAATCAACCTTCAAATACACCCACCAAAAATAGTTGAATCAATCAATAGATAATACACTTAATTTACCTCGTCCAACACAAAACACACCCCATGACAGTACACCAAAATTATTCAACTAGCTCAGTTCGTGCGGTACGCCGAAAATACAAGACACTTCGCTGAAGGCATTCGAACTATACACTTCGTTAAGAACTGAAACTAAACATACTTCGTAAAGAATAGCCAACGGATATATTCGCTAATGATAATCGCACAACACACTTCACCAAAGATGTTCGAACTATACATTTCAACATGGCATTCGCATAATATACACCAAATAGTTAATTATGCGCAGATAAACAAGTTTTATAATAAATATTAATTTCTACGTTCACGAATGTCAAATTCACTTCATCCGCAACCACCCGTTACCTCATTAAGTTAAGAAAAGGGTAGCGTTGCTCGCTATCTATTACGGACGATATGTTGACGTAGTAAGTTTTTCGATAAAATTTTTTAAATAACTTTTATTTTTATTCTCCGTATGAAACATGCCAAAGAGCAAACTAATGCAGCTTGCCTTTCAAGATTCAATCCTAATATAGAGACAAATATTTTGTGACGTTGCGCATGTCAGTATGGGTTATCTTGTCAAGACAAAGCATGAAGTCGCGAAAATAGCAAAGGATTACGTGTCTACAGTCGATCCTCTCCGAATTGAAAACCGTTACGACACTTCTGCTAAATGATTTCTTCTTCAGAAAAGTCTACAGAATCCGTCACTGTATAGAGTTTGCGGGCCAGACAAAGAACTTTTCGTAAAAATGTTAAAATATTACGTAGAAACTACGCACACCGACACTTTTTTAAACTTTGACGGTCATTTACAACTATGCAAAACCACAAAATATTAAACTATTGGTATTGACATATTGAGTAAACTTCCCTTTAACTTTTAAGACTAAAAAAGACTTTTTAGAGTTTTCCGTTTTCTCGTAAAACCTCAATTTTATCCAAAATCGAGTGTTTTTACAAAAACCCGTGTTATTCGAAAACTGAGGGTATAGGAGCAATTCCGCTTCCGGATTCGTGTTTGAGAAGCAAAGCTCTATAAGAATCACCTAGTGGCCATTACAAAACAAAAATCGCGCTGGACAGTGTTATTTATAGAAATGTTTATGGAATTTGTTGGAATATTCAGATAAGCACTGGACGGTGTTAGGTTGGCAACAACCTGCTGTACATGTATTGTATTAAGTGGTTTTTGGCTCACTGGTTGGTATCAAGTGTAAACGTGGAAAAACAAAAAAATAAAAGAACACTCCACTTCCGTGCGAGCAAAATAAGAAAGAACATATGTTTCGCACGGAACAGAATTACGTAAACTACCGAAACGTGACCATCACTACATTTTAAATTAGCCGACCATTTCAAATTCGGAATTTATGAAGCAACAGTTCACCAGCTAAATCACCACATCTGTTCTGTGGAAACAATAAGATTTATGTGTTTATTGACCATCCATCACAATAGATGGAAAAGGGGCACAACTCGCTGCCTGCATCGCATGTGCAATGCAGGCACGGGTTTCCCTAATTTCACCGCAACCCTTGGCAGGGGGACCAAGAAGTCGCTGGTCGGTAAGGCACAAGCTATTTCAAGTTGCAAAATACCCCACCACCTACAACGACAACCCGTCAGACTGGGGGACCAATCCAGTGATTGTACATTAACAAATATCCCTGATTGGTCTCCCAGTCGAAGCCACCAGAAAAAGGACCATCCCTCCGAGATTTCCTCGCCGAATCCATGGAAAAAAAATCAGTTAACACGTAAAACCCAGACGAGAAACAGTATCCTCTCCTCACTTACACGAAACCGGGAAACATTATCCTCCCTCAAGAAGTGTAAACACCTCCGACATTACATACGTGACACACAACACTAAACCGTATTTATTAAATATTTAAGTCATCACCACAAATTCCTAGTCAATCCACCCTTATATTCCCTATCTCCTGAAAGGGTCGTAGGGACATACGCGAGCAACGGTGTTGATAGAATCGAAGCGGGGATTTACGACCCCCGCTCTACTCGGCTCTCCAGGCATCCGTATGTATCATCGCGGCCGCGTATTACGTAAAAAACAACATAAGTGTGTTATTTAATAAGCCCTACAAGCCCGAAATATCGGAAATATCAAGAAAAATCCAACAGAATTCTAAAAGAACATAAACAGCATAGAGAAGTCGTTGAATTATTTCAGGTACTATTAACGTGGAACCAGAAATTCGCGAATTCTTGAAAATAAATGGATTAATGCAAATAAGAACATAAAGATATATGTTTATGAAATCATATGCAAACCAAATTCTGGTTGTCCATATCGACAGTTGCATGATAGCAAGCAATAGAAAGAAAGTAGCACAGAAGTTATTTAATACCCTGAAAAACAAATATGACATCAGAATTTAGTCGCGTGCAAACCGTCGAAGAGTACAGACACGTATACATAGCGATTTCTTAGTGCAAATATACATAAGCGGGCAGTTAATCAAGTGAGAAGAAATCGAAACTTGAAAAGTGTGTATTCACATTCTAGTTTATATCAATAACTCTCGTTAATTGGAAACTGCAGCAAGAATGTGAAGGGGCATATCCCTTGTCGATATTCACTTCCACAGGTAATACAGCCACCACAACCTCGTCTTCCATATCTCTATAATATGGCCAATAGTCAGGGTGATTCTCCCGCCAGTAGACTCGAAAGCAATGCCGCTGCCTAAACGCTACAGTGACAACCTCGTATTTGTGAATGCGATTTGCTAGCGAAGAGGCCTACTTCAACATTGGGACTCGATTATTCAGTTTGCACACATGCGCACACAGCAGTTTTCGCTACAGTAGCCGTCGCCGACGCTTCGCTGATGACACAATGACAATATAATCGTCCTCTAGTGATTAGGTGGCGGTATTCCTTTCGAGTCTACTGGTGGAAGAATTATCCTGTATATTTGGCAGAACACCTACTATGACTATATAAATCACAACTAATCACGGTGCATATACATACACACCTAACACGGACACCATGGAAGGGCACAACATGCAGAAACGGCGAGTAATATATGTAGATCCCCCTGGTACAACACCAGGAGGTATCTAGACAACCCATCGATACAAATGTGTAAGGTCAAGAACTCACGTGGCAACAAGTGAAACCAGGAAGAAGTGAAAGGAATACGGATACAGTGCGATCAGAAAACTACACAAGAATGAAACAAGCCCAGCACGATATCGATAATCAAAACTCCAACAAATTCTCAGAGTTGGATAATAAAGAACCGATGCAAGAAGATGCAATCATTGAGAACGTCAATGAAAACGCCAATAAAACACAAAAGCCACCTCCAATATTCATGGATGACATAGCAAATTTCCCACTTATGTAAGAAAGTTTGAAAACAGGTGAAGCGTTTTCCTGCAAATCAATTTCAGCAGACTCGATCATAGTAAGCACCAACGCACCAGACGACTACCGAAAATTAGTTCATTTCCTAAAAGAAGCAGCGGAGCATTTTAAAACGTATCAACTACACCAGGAAAGGTCTTTCAGGGTTGTTATTAAAAAGCTACATAGCTCAACTCCAACAACGGATATTAAAGATCATTTAGAGTAAAAGGAGTTTGAAATTAGAAGTGTCACTAATATTCGTAGCTAGAATACAAAAGAACCACTCCCTTTGTTCTTTGTGGACCAAGTATCAGGCAAGTAAAATAAAAAAATCTATGAATTACGACATCTCTTTAACACCGCAATAGAAGTCTTACCGCCGCGTAAAAAGAAAGAGGTACCTTGGTGTCATCTCTATCACAAATATGGACATACTAGGAGGTATTGTACTAAACCATTCTACTGCGTGAAATGTGCTGAAAATCATCCCACAGATACTTGCACCAAATGTAAAAAAGTTCCTGCAAAATGTGTACTGTGTGGCAGTCCACATCCTGCGAATTATAAAGGTGTATCGAGAGTTCAGAAAGTAAGAAATCAGCCAAATAAAAATACAGCAATAATGTGGAATGACAATAACGGTGCTACCAATAAAATGTTAAATTAACTCTTCCAGAAATTCGAGTCTTGTCATAAGTAATTAATGAACCAGAACAGCATGATTATAAATCTGCTTACCGCTTTCATCGCCAGGAAATAGCAATGCCTGACAACAAAATAATAGTCTTGAGGAATGAAATCGATATGCAGCAACGCAAACGTGAAATAGCATCTATTTTAAATGAAAATGATATAGATATTCTCCTAATTTCTGAAACTCATTTTACAGACAGAAGCTATTTTAATATTTACAAGTACAAAACATATCACACCATTCATCCAGACGGAACTGCCCACGGAAGAACTGCTATTATTATTAACGAAAAGATATCGCATACTGAATCAACAAAATGCAAAGAAATTTCTCTACGGTCAACTAGTGTCGAAATCGAAGATTCATACGGTCCACTCGTCACTGCTGTGGTTTACTGCCCACCCAGATATGCAGTAAGTAAAGATTTTGATAAATTCTTGAATACGTAGGCTATGGAATTCATCCTAGGTGGAGTCTACAATGCAAAGCACCTTCAGTGGAATTCAATACACAACAACCCAAAAGCCAAAAAACTCCATAAAACTGATATCAAGAGAATATAGACACATCAGCACAGACGAACCGCCTTACTGGCTAACCAAGCCTAGAGAAACATCAGATCTACCTGACTTTTTTTATAGTCAATGGTATCTCGTTTAGCCAAGTGCAGGTAAATACAAGATTTGACTTGTCATTTGATCATTCACTAATTATACTTACATTGAGATCTACGTTTGTAGAAAAAGAAAGACGGTTGTACAAGATAGATATATGTTTATTGATTTCCAAAAAAGATTACAATGGGCACCGTTTCTATACATATATACATACAGACTATACCTTATGCTTAACTTGCTCTACTTGCCTAGCTTATTAGTAGTCTTATACTTTTAAAACCTCTACTCAACGACAAACACACAACCACATTGCTACCCACCAACTCTAAGGCATACAGACCTCCAATTCACATAGATATTTATCCCTCATACACTACATACCATCATTCATTCCTCTATTCTGGTCCCTTTCATTCCAACTTTAGTCATTTCTTTGACTCAGGTAAATACATTTTCCTATGCCTCTTACCCCTTCTTTTCTCTCCCCATCTCCCCCTTCCTCTATTTCTACCACTTTCCCTGTCCTCTCTTCCACACCCATTCTCCCAATGCCCCGATCTTATCATACTCTTCGTTCCATTTCTATCACTTTCCATTTATTATTAGCTTTCCATACCCTATCCTTACACTCTTTCCTTGCTTGCTCTCTTCTTTCGCACTTTTCGTTATCTTCCACAACATTCTCCTTTTGTTGAACGTCAAGTCGGCCTCTATTCTTTCCTTCCCCCCTTTAGTTTGCTTTTGTTTTCCATAATTTCAATTTTCTGCTCCTAAACTTCCTACCCTTACCCTAATAACGTCTCCTCTTTTACCTATTTTTGTGATCTTTTCTATTTCCGCATTGACCGTTATTTTCACTAAAAAATTTTTATAATTATATTCTTTCTTCTCTCTTCCCTTTCTCTTTGCTCTGTCCACCTTCCTACTACACCTATTCGTTTCATTATTTCTACCTTTACGTCTGGTTCCATCACCATTTTCTCCTCTTTTCCTCTTCGATTTTCTTCCACTTTGTCCATTCTTCTTTCCATCTTCCTTATTCGTTCGTTCAGTTCTCTCCTCTGTTCTTCCTTCTTCTCCTCGTTTTTCCACAGTTCCTCTTTAAACTTCACTATATCTGTGTATATTTTTCTTCCCAGAATTTCAACTTCTTTCCACCATTTCTCTGTTTTTCTTTTCATGATTGTCTCCACTGATTGGAATTGCTCCATTATCATCTCCTTTAGAGCTTCCATTTCTGCCGCTTCCTCTCTTCTCTCTCCCCTTTCTAGAGTCTTCATTATTATTCTTTTCATGGACCTCCTTTACTTTTCCTTCCATCTTTTGATCTGTCTCCTTTTTTCTTTTCCTCTTAAACCATTTATCCAAACTGCCTCCTATGTTCTTTTCCTTTCCGTCCCTAACAGTCACTAGCTCTTTTGGTTTGCTAGTTCTTCCCTTCGCTACTGCTCCCTCCTCTCCTTTCCCGTTTCGTTCTGTCTTTCTTTTCTTTCCTTCCTTCCTTCTGTTCTTCCCACCTTCCTACCATCGCCTTCTTTCTTGCCCCTGCCATCCATCACTCACCTGCCTGAGCAACGCTGATTTACTGTCCGATGACCGTTGTGCCGTCCTCTTTCCTCCTACTTCGTCTAGTCGCTCCGCGCTTTTACGCTCTGTCCTCTAAGATATGTTTTCGGACTTAACCCCTTCGCTTTACATGTTCACATCCACCTTTCCCTTAATCTGTTCGACTTTCCTTCATCTCCACTTCTTTTCTCCTTCCTCTTTCGTTTTCCTCTCTTCCTGTACCCACTCCAGACTCTCTTTCTCCATAAGTCTCTTCCGATTCTTCAAAAATATCTCACTTCGCTTCTTGTGCAGCTTACGCACCATTAACCGGAAACGGAACCCAAAACGGTTGTACTAAATAAATTCAAAAACTGACTGGCCACCTTATAAAGCAAGTATAAATGTTAACATAGATCTAAAAATCCCATTACAAACTATGGACAATATAAATCAGGCGGTACAACTTTTAGATAAAATGCTACAAGAGGCAGCACATCAATCAACGCCTAAAACCAAAGCTGAAAACAAACATTCAATGCACCATCCATCCAGAACCATCCATATCCATGATAATCAAAATCGCAGAAAAGAGGAAAGCAATGAAGAAATGGCAGATATCTAAGGAACCTGGTGATAAGGAGAAGTTAAGCAAGATAACCAGGAAACTCACAAACCTCTGCACAAAACTACAAATGAGCGTATCAACGAGTACCTACAAAATTAGTCTCCGCGGCAGGAAGATAACTAATCCTTGTGGAAAATTATAAAAAAGCTGAAAATGCCAACTAATCATATCTTAAATTTATCAAATTTGCTGGTTAGTTCCATGAAGCTAGTTGTAGATGTAATGTAGTAGTATAAGAAAATAGATCAGAATTTACAATGAATTAAAAGCGTTCCTAGGAATGGAATTAGTGAAACCACCAAATGATATAATGATTAAGGCGGTAGTCCCAGGCATGGCAGAGAGTTGACTTTACCGACAAAATGGGCCAAAAATATGGGTTTGCGCGAAACAACTTTTCGTTCTTATAAAGGAGAATTTGGTGTCGAAATATGGCTCATTCGAAAGGGGAGGGTTCAGCGCGGTTCGGTCAGGTAGTCTTGTGATCAAATTATGTTGATATGTAGTAATATGAGCGTTGTAATGCGGAGCAAAAATCGACGGCTTGATAGTCGTCGTATCTAAGCATTTTTTTGGTACGGAGAGAATGATCTGCATGAAATGAATACCTGACCGACACGCGCTGAAGCTTTTTCTTTCGAATGAACTATCGTTCGAATCAAAAGCTTCTCATATAACGACGAAAAGTTGTTTCGCGTAAAGGCATGCTTTCTCGGATGACGTCGCCATATTGACGATAAAACAGAGCAAAATACGTATTAAGTTTAGTTCAGCTGTTATGCACGAGGGGCGCCTAATCATCCAGACAAAATGACAGTTGGCTGCGAGTATAGGAGTAGCTCCATGTACCACTACATTCAACCTCGCCTGTACGTGCGTCGTCGACGCTTTCTGCCTACAACAGATTGTTGCGCGTTTGTTTTCCGCCCGGCAAACGACACCGCGATATATTTATAGAAAAGCAAATCAAGCAGCGATGCCTTTTAGACGCAACTCAACGCAACGCGTCCATGACACTCGCATAGGCGGAGTTCAATGTAGCTGTATCATCGTTTCCTTTTACATTTTGAAAAGTAATATGTATGGGAACATATACTGGAGAATATTTTCGGATTTTTTTCCTGCAAAACTTAGGTGTAACATATGAAAATATCTAGACTAATCTGAAAAATGCAGATTTCGTAATGAAGCTGTAAAAGTACTACTTTTATATTTTTATGGCAACAATATATTATTATAACTATTACCCCCAATTTTTTACATTTATTGGAAATGGGAACCGTAGTCATAAAAATTAAAAAGCAATCTTTTTGATATATTTCAAACAAAAAAGCAATCTTCACTTTAAATTTATATATGTTCTTTATGCAGTGACAGTGTTACGTGATTTTTAATATTTCTACATTCGGAAGAACAACATACATATACAGCAGACTCTCGACAATCCGGCCCCTGCGGGACGAGATCTCGGCCGGATAAACAAATGGCCAGTTAATCTGGCAGCATGCTTTATAGATTGTTATGTTTATACCAAAAAATTAATATTAAGTATATTTATAATGTTTAATATTTATACACGCGTATGAACATACGGTACATATATACAATCACAGCATTTCAATATAATATAATGCTACGTAATATCTATGTAATATTTGTTTAATGTCATTTTTCACAAAAAGGTTGGTAATCTTTTCTGTTTCTTTTATTTCGTTTCGTTCGTTATTGTGATGTCACGCCACTTTCTCAAAAATGATATGTCAATTGCTGATGAATCTTCTTCCTGTTCAACATACTTCGTCGCACTTACAAGTGCAATCTTTGCTTTTGCTGACTCACTTTCTCATCTCTATCTATATTTTAAGAAGTGCGGAATACTGTACTCAGAGATTTAGTACGAATGGAAAAAAAATTAATATGAGGTTGCGTATTTAAACAATTACAAATACATGTGACAATAATTACGCAAGAAAGTGAATAATTACAAAATATTTCATATCAACAAAAATGTGGTCGGATAAAACGGAGGCCGGTTCAAATGGGGCTGGATAATCGGGAGTCTATTGTAAATAGAAGTTATAAATTCAGTTAACTGAAACTATTTCACATATTTATATTTTAAAGTTGGAAAGATAATTTTAATGATTGGATTGGCAGCGTGACTACGTATTCAGACTGTAAACCCATACTTAACATTTTGGTCATAAGTTCGTTATTCATTTATTCGTAACTATACAATATGCCAATAAGTGGCAATAATTTCAAAATATGTTAAAGAAATTTTAAGAATATTTTACTCTGAAATATACGCACAGATAATTTCGGAGTACGTTTTATGTGATTGTCTCTCTAGCCACGGATTCTTCTACTTACGAGTATTACTTAGCATTTTCTAGATCCTTTAAATGTATGAAATGACGCCACGCACCTGTACTTCAATCCAACCATATTTATTAACGATAAGTAATATTGAAATAGATTTCTTTTATTTATTAGGTGTCAGCGAAGCTAAATGATTCTATAATTAACAAATCATATCAATAGTAAATCTATTGGTGGAAACTGATTTGTCATGCAGTTATGAATCAAAAGAAAAATGTGGCAAAAGAGAGATTAATTTGTGCGCGGAGCGAACTCACGACCAAAATAATTAGTATGGGATTTACAGTCAGACCCCATAACCACTCTGCCAATCTATTCACTGAAATTGTTCTTCCTATTTCAAGATATACTGGTGGTAAATAGTGTTAGTTGACTGAATCTATTATTTTTGTTATCTATATGTTATTCTTCCTGATGTAGAACTATTAAAAATCACGTACGGTACTCACTGCATGAAAAACAAAAATTTACAGTAAGAATTGCTTTTTCGCGGGAAATACCTCGACAAAATTGATTTTTAATTTTTTTAACTACATCGCACAATTCCAAATAATCTGAAAGATATTGGGGACAAAAGTTATAATAATACGTTGTTATCGTAAAAATATAAAAGTAGTTCTCTTGCAACTTCACTACGAAATCTGCATTTTTCAGATTTTTTTAGGGTTTTTCATTTTGTACACCTAAAGTCTGCGATAAGAAAATCTGGAGAAATTCTTTAAACATATATCACTACATTTCCAATATTTCAGATTTTTCTCAGAATTTTTGCTTGCCATTAAGTAGGACAAACATGGCAAAAACTGATATTTCATTTCGTCCCCATTACTACCCCCTCAATCGAGATAGAGGATTGAAACTTGGTGTGAAAGCTTTTCTTTGGCTAAGTTATCAAATGGTACATCAAAAGTCTAACTTGGTTCAAGGGCACTTTTGACCCCTTTATCCGGCTGTACTTTTTAACTTGCGCGGGGCGCGAGCATGCGACAAAAATATTTCGTACGGATTTCATAGTCGGACCACCAACCGGTCTCATGCTATCGTTACGATGAATTGTCTCAGCGGCAATGCGGCAACGCTGTCTCCGATTCTTGGCAACGTTGCTGCCTTGTGACGATTTCACCCCTTGCCCCGCTGTCGCACAATAACCAGCTGTGAATTACTTTACGCATTCGTAAAAAAATCGAAAGTGGCTCCGCCTCTGGCAGCTACACGCTTGTAGGAAATGATCTTACTGTAACGAAATCTACCATGCCTACGAAATCTGTGACGTCACGTGTTGGGACTACCCCCTTAACGCAAACTAACTATATCCAAAACGTGTTAGAAAGATACACTGTAGGTAAAGTCAATAACCGGAATATTCCAAACAAATGAATCCAAACTAGAAAAATAAGAAAAGAAGGTCAAACGTACAGAAGCAGTCGTAAGTTTGACGTGATTCTATTAGAAGATCGAGGAGGGACAAATGTGAATAACGTAAAGTGAATCCTCCGGGTCATTCGATGCCAAATCGACCACTTTTTCCCCCGATGCCAGGGATTTCGTTTAAATTGAAGTATATTGTAGTCTATGCAAAATTAGGAGGCGGGGGTTATGTTATGATTTTGCCGGCAACGAAATTATTTAGAAAATGCACGTCATCGAATCTTACACATTTTGGCGATTTTTACGAAAACTATCTTCACAGAAGTATTTTTATCTCTGAAACTATTAAAGATGTAAAATTTTTTTTTCGTTTTAATCATGAAGGTAATATTTAGTCAGGCAAGGTTTTTTAAGTTGAAGAAATTTATTTTCAATATTGCATATTATAAACAAATTCTTGTTTTGCAAATTTAAGTTCAAGTTCCCAAATTTTAGAAATCCGAAAAAGAAACTACCGTATTGCTTGATGTACATATGTGTATGTTCGATAAGATAAATCCTTCTGTACTATGGTGCGATTTCTAGTGGTGTCACTGTCATTTGTTAAAGACAACGATGTAACCTCGTCCAGGTAAAGTGTGGTTTCTTTTCTATTTACTAGGACAAAAGTTCGAGCACTATGGACATTAGTGAAGTATTAATATTTTTGCGACTAATAAATGCTGATTTTTCAATAACTGAGGAGATATTGGCACTAATTCCATTACACTCAAATTAGATTCCATTACAGATTGCATTACACTCAAATAATCTTATACATAGTGCGGTGTGTGAACAGGACAAATATGGCGACTTAAAATTTTGTAGTGCCATTGTAACAGACAAAGCAAAAGCTATGACAGATAGCTGCTATGTCCTCCTTATAATTTCTCTCCTTTTCGTGGATGTAGCAACGAGGAATGTTTCAAGAACTCCGCGCGAGCGGCGAATCGGTCGACTTCCGCGAGTGACGCTTCACATTCCTCGTCATTACACAAAATTCAGCAGACACTGCTACTCCGCTAACCTCGATATGGCTAAATGGCCATTGTACCATTGTAATGGCCATTCAGCGATCAAACTTTGAATTTAGAAACCGAGATCCGAGTGAACCTCATGTTGCGAGTTAGTTCGTCAAAACACGCCAGTAGTTCACATGTTTAATGAGATACCCAAGGAAAAAGGAGAGTGGACCAACATCTACGGCCAGCAGGTCTCCGCATGCGTATGGGTATGTAAAATTAAATTTAAAATATATTAGAACCATCTTGTGTAACCTAAAATGTCGAATTCAGGCACCCTCCTTTCTTATCCCCAAAATATACAGGGTGAGGCACTTAAAACCGGCCACCTGTATAACTTGGCTGCTATTGGTGATAGGAAAAAATGCATCAAGCCAAAATTATTTGGTATTGAGTGGCTGATCATTCGATGTTACTAGTTTTTTGATAGGTGGAGGCGTCAAGGAGATATGAAGGTCATCTCTGTTTTTTTTTAAATAGAACGGTATGTTTTTTTACTTACATTCTGATAGAGTATTTCAAGGCAAATACAATGACCTATTGGGATGTCATTCGTGGTATGAGTTAAGCCAATTGTGATGGAAAATAATTTACCTTGAGGTTAGGCACCGTTGATTTATTTATCTAACAGCAATACCCGACTAATACAAGTGTTCAAAATGGTGACCTTGAACATTGATGCATGCTCTGAAGCGTTGCTCGACGGATAATACGGGATGTTGAATTACAGTTGGGTTCATCGCGGCACAAGCTCTTCTTATACGCTCTTTCATATCATCTTTGGTTGTTGGTATTTCATTATACACTTTCTGCTTCAATTTTCCCGACAAATATAAGTCTAGAGGTGTTAAATCTGGAGATTGTGCGGGCCATTTATGATTTCCTGCACGGCCAAACCAACGATCTCCGAATTTCGCGTTGAGGAATTGAGTAATTATCCGTGCAGAATGTGCAGGGCATCCATCTCGTTGGAACCACATAGTTTGCCGTCTGTAAAGCGGAATATTTTCCAGCAGATGTGGCAAAATTTCAGTTAAAATGTATTTATATCTCGAAGTGTTTAATGTGCCATCGATAAAATAAGGACCAATTGTTTCACTGTTAAGAAGTCCGCACCAAACGTTTACAGACCAAGGTCTTTGTTTATTCACTCCTCGCAGCCACCGTGGATTTTCTATTGACCAATAATGCATTAATGAAAGTTTGTGTGATGGTAAACTACAATGTACTGAATGTGGTGCAATTTTTTGTCAGTAGAAATTCCCCTTGAGGGGTTGAAATCAGATCCCTAAAGTTTCAGCACATTTTCATTCTTTAAATGCATCTTTGCCTGGGACATTTTCTTACAATAGGTATGTTGGTAGTGTTTGGGAAACATCGAGAGGTGCTGTATATTCATGGCTTGGTGACGGGAATTTACGTTATTTGTGACAATGTGGTCAGCAGGAAGGCAATATCCCTTTCTGGCAGGCTGGAACCAGATGGTTCTGGCTAAACGCGATGTCAATATCGGACAGCGAGTCATAAACCATGTGGTAGCCACTCCTTGGAGAATGTGACTTTTCCGCGCGGATTTCCCAGGCGTTGGAAATCCCGCCTAATTTCGCCCCCACCTTGACAAGAGACAGTCACGAGCGGATGGAAAAGGAAGCATCGAAGGGCTGAGGGTTTCTAACCGCTTGCGAGGGGGGAGAACGCATTTGACCATAGGGCAGAGCGTTTTGAACAACGAAGTGGTAACGAGAACTTCGTTAAAGATTGAGAGCACCAAGAAGGAACCATCCCCTAGGTAGATAAACACGGAAAAGAGACTTGGATCTTTGAGAGATATTTAAGAGAGCACGAAGCCAAAACGCCAAGAAGGGACCGTCCCCTTGGCATAAATCAAATCTCGAAGTGAGAAGATCGTGGTGCTACCGCCGGACACGATAGTAAAGTTCTTGCAATAGAAGAGTTTCTCTTAATTGTCAAGCGTCCATTATATACAGTCTACTGTTATCAAATAGTTATCGAATTGTTTTCCTCACGGGCACGCGCAAATTCAACCAACGATCATTCCGGGCGCGAACAGGTAGAGCATTAAAAAATCAACATTTTTTATACGAAAAGTTCAGCTCCCTTTCGCACTGTTCAGTCTCACTGAACAAAGGGCAATTTACATTGTAATGTGAAAGTAAACTCATAGAACCCACTAATATACCAGTTCAGTCCTGTTTTTCCTTTTCCAACAATTCTCACAAACTATCAATAAACCAAAAATATTCAAAAAATCTGTCCTAAATTTTTTTTACAATCATGTTTACTACATCCGTATGATCGATGAGTTTATTAGTTGCAATATCCTCGGACCACGTAATGAGCTTGGGCATTATGGTACCTTCAACGTTTGCCAAATGCTGCCCATCCATGTCCAAAATACGCACAATAGCACTTAGCCTGTCATCGGCTGTATTCATAAGGCGTGAGTCGACCTACGACTCTTTCCAAAGCACGCACCGCCGATGCAGGTAATTTTTCCATACACTACCCCACCATAAAAAAACTGCCCTTAAATACAACGAACCTCTCCATCAAAAAATAGTTGCAAAAAGATAATCAGCCAGCTAACAACTACCATGAATTATATATCTAATGTTATTGTCAACAAATAAACTATATTCTTGTTCATAAAACAAGCGTTAAAATTGCATACTTCAAGCTACATACATATCCCTTAACCCGCTGTAGTACATTAGGTTGACTGTTCAGCGCGCACGTTTATTATAAATTTGTGTTGTGTTCAAATTATTTATTGTGCGCTTCAAGCGGTAACTTAATAGCGCTTGAATATTTAGGGTTGTGCAATAGTGGCACAGTTAACTTATTATATTAACTTTATTAATATAACTGATTTTTATGCACAGTACAGAGCATACGTAAGACTGTTGAATTTGAATTCTCTTCCGATTCTGTTTCGACACTGTTTCGTCACTCACTCTCTCACACTCTTGTTACTTTGTCATCACTTTGTTGCTTCTGTGTTGACACTCTCTTGATACTCAAACGTCACTGTCTTGTTAGTACAAAAATTTACCCTTAAATCTGTCGTGGTATAGAGTTCTGGCGGGGATGAGTCACGCGGATTGGTTCCCGATGAAATCGTGAATTTTTACATGGAAGGCGGTCGTTGTCCCTAATTGGCTAAAAATTTGGTAGGAATCGTCAACAAAGTGACCGCCTCCAAACTATCGGTAACCCTCCGGTACCGAAGGCACCTTCGAGTGACGTCTGGGAGATTCCGCGTGCCCCCATGGTAGCGGGTAATAAGTTTATGAAGTGCCTTGACCGTACTAAGACATGAAATAAAATTGAGACTGGAAAATGCTTAAGCCGAAGATAAAGAACTAAATTACTCATTCCAAAAACGTGGTAGAAGGAATCCGATGGTCGATGGTTATCATAAACTTATTGTTGCTACGGGTCAGTTTAGAGTTTCTTAGAATATTGATATCCTTTAACAACGATGCAACTCTGAACTGGTTTATGGTGTACGCTAATGAAGGTAAAATGCGTTATGTTAAAGTTTCTTCGACTGACTGGCGGGTAACGGTGTTTTGCTTTTATTGTACATGGGTCGCGCTGTAGTAATGTTGTTACAACGTAACATTGACTACAGTAGTACCGTCAAGGTGTTCGTTTAAACAAAACTAAGATTTGGTCGGTATACGCACCGCTATGAAGCTATTTTTAAAAAACCGCGGACGAAATGGCATTAGAAGGACTGATTTTGCCCCTAGTTTGCCTAATGTATAGTGCTCCCAACGACCATTGCTTTCTTTGTATTTTCGTAATGGTGTGAGAGAGAGCAAAACATTTCGTATAAAAAATATTCAGTCTCGAATGCTCTATCACCTCATTGTAAAAAAAGTTCCAGGATAAAGTACATTTAAAGATGAAAATGTGCTAAAATTTTAGGGATCTGATTTCAACCCCTCAAAGGGACTTCCAACCGACCAAAAAATTGCTCCACATACATTCCATTTTGTTCGTGTTTAATAAATTTTGCTCTAAGTGGAGACCAAATATTAATTCGGGTAACTGTACTTCGAAAGCATCGGGTTCAATCCATGCATTCCCCAATTTTCTCAAATTTCCTGTTTTTACCAAAACTAGAACAAGTACATTATTTTTTTCAAGCTCTACCGTCTATATTCACGTTTATTCCTAAAATGAAGCCTTTAAAAAAATAGGTTAATTTAAGGTAAAGTCATTAAAGTAAACTTTTACCGTAATTTAAGTTAAATAATTTTAGATATTATTTCACTTGAATAATAACCAATATTGGGCTCGAATTAGCGTCTTTGAAAAGTGACAAAAGTGTTCTTTCCTTCTGAACATCGATTCTTCGTTATACTTGGGTTCGTTAATATCTCACCTGCGTTGGAAATAGTAAGAAACATTAACTTTGAGTGAATTAGAGGCAAGTGCATTAGCCGTTTGACGACAAGTCGCTGAAGTCGTAAGTCGCAAATACTTACCCACATTAGATAGTGTGAAATATGTATTTTCATTTTTACAGTATTCGCTAGAATAGGCTAAATTATGTTATAAGCGCATTGGCTTGACAGGACCCAAATTTGTTACAATAAGTACCTCTTTTAAACCTCTAAGATTTCACAGTATATAAGGGATCATTCACAGCTTAAAATAATTTTGCTTAGAAGTTTTTTATAATGTGATGCACACTTGTGTGTGTGCTATATCGTATTGTAGTTTCAATTAGTAAACAGTATATGTGGTCGTTCATACATCTAAGATAGTATGACTGCGTCGTTTTGAACATTTTTTTGTGAGACCAGGATTGGCGAGTAACTCTAATTGTGACGTACTTTACTAAACTTTGCCTGTAAGTAGGCAACCCGCGAGTACCACCTGCGCATCACGCATCGTTTCAGCTGTTTCTAGCACAAAATTAAATTGTTTATAACTTAAAATTAAGGTGAAACCGACATTTCGATACGTCACCTTTTTGCATTACCTTGATGTGTAGAATCCACCTGCCAACTATTTCCCATATAGAGGTTTAGTAAAAGTACATTAATTCAACGTTGTTAATGAATCCGTATTACTAATATCAACAAAGATTATTTAATAGGTGCAAGTGTGGTACCAAGTTACATAGTGTAGTAGATGTTCAATATGTCTTCCGTTTCTTTGAATTTTGAGTTCACATCTACTCGTAAATAATAGAAACTAAAGTCACATCGAAGTGATTTATTTTAGTACCTGTATTGGTTAGACATCTTTTTTTAATTTTTCAACGAGTAAGCCCTTAAGGAGGTAGACCCGTCGCGTGACGTCACAGATTTCGTGGGCATGGTAGATTTCGTTACAGTAAGATCATTACCTACAAGCATGTGGCTGCCTGACGAATACGAGGCGGAGCTCTTCTTTTCCTTCACGAAAGCGTAAAGTAAGTCGTAGCTGCTTCTTGTGAGAAAGCGGGGTAAGGGCAGAAATCGTCTGAAGGAAGCGCAGCGTTGCCATGAATCAACGGCCATGTTGCGCGTTGCTGTCGTGACAATTCATCGCAATGATTTCACGAAAGTGGTTTGTGGGTGCGACTGTGAAGTCCACACGAAATCGTTTGGTCGCAAATTCGCGGACCATACAAGTTAAATTTTTTTATCTACGATTTTTTTTCAATTCATCACTACATGACAATATTGTTTCCTTCTGCAGTTTTACTACTCATATACCTTGTTAATTATAGAATTATTTAGATTCTTCGACACCCAATAAATAAATAAACTTTAATTCAATAGTACTTATCAGTAATAAATGGAGTTGAGTTGAAGTAAAAGTGTATCGCGTTATTCCATATATTTATTTGATCTAGGAATTGCGAAGTAATATGCATAAGTAGAAGAATCCGTGGCTACAGAAACGATCGCGTAAAATATGGTCCTAAATTATTTCTGTTTATTCTTCAGAATAACATATTTTTAAAATATCTTTCACATGTTTTTAAATTATTGTTACTTATTTGCATAATGTATAGTTAAGGATTGAAAAAAATGTAAGAGAAAAAAATTGCGCGTGTGCAAGGCACGAATTTAGGACCAAAATGTTTAGTACGTGTTTTACAGTTTGACACCATAGTCACTCTGCCAATGCAACCATTGAAATCAATTTTTTAACTCTGAAGTATAGACATGTGAAATACCTTCAGATAATTGATAAGCGAAGTCATCGAATTCAAGAATTCTGAAACTCGATGCACAAATACTGTAGGACCCAGTAATAATACTAATCTGTATTTCGTCAGTGTTAATTTTAATTTTTAGGGTGTGAAATCAATCCTCAAAGTTTTAGCATTTCTTAGTTTTCTCAGTATAACATTATAATGGTAAAAGATAAGACAAACATTCAAAGGAATAAATTATTTGGTTTTCTTATAATCTACAACCATGCGGCAATAAAAGATATCCCTATCGTCCAATTTGTTTTAAAGAAACAAATTGTTTGTATTTGTGCAAAGCAGTAAATTATAAAAATGATTATTATATACTAAAAAGTTTCTATTTTGAGCGATTTAGCGAAATATAAAATAAAATAATTTTATTGTTTGCATGTTTGTTAAATAAAATTAATTACCGTTATATGCATCTTGCTATGATTTTGGTCGATTCTTCATTCTATTTGCATTTTCACCCCAAAATATGTATTTTCTATTATACTTCATGGTCGAATATATATTCTATACTCAAAAATTTATATAAAAAATTGTATTGCACGTGTACATGAAATGTATTGCAAAAACGCCTTATTTAGCTAGTTAATGCAAATATTTTCTCAACATACATATACATGATGATTATGGGTGCAGAGCTTTTTGCCCATTTGAGAGGGAGATCCTGATCGCGATGGTTCCGAATAATCACCCGAGAACAGGCGTTACAAAAAGTTCCATACACACGTGCAATAAATTTTTTTAAATAAACCTTTCAGAATGAAATACATACTAGACCTTCAAATATGATAGAACACACATACTTTATGGTGAAAAATACAAACAGAGTGATGAGTCGAACAAAAACGTAAGCATATACGAATAACGGTAATTAAGTGTTTTTAACAACGACGTAAACAAAAATAAATGATTTTATTTTATATTTCGTTAGATCGATCAAAATGAATACTTTTTCGTATATAATACAACCATTTCTATCATTTACCGTTATGCAATAAAAAACGGAGAATTTGTGTATTTACAACAAATTGCACTATGAGGATACCTTTTATTGCAGTGGGGTTGTAGAACATAAAAAACTGAATCATCTATTCCGTTAAAGTTTTTTCCTATCCGTTATCATTACAAAATTATAGTCAAAAATATAAAAAAAAACTAAAACTTTGGGGGTTGATTTCACTCCCTAAAAGTGAAAATTAACACCAACGAAAAATAGCTTTGTGTTACTGGGGACCTACCCTACTTGTTTACCGAGTTTCAGAATTTTTGAGTTTGGTAACTTCCTTCGTATATCTACAACTTTTTCTGTTTATGCATTTTCCTTCCGAATGAAGAAATATTAAAAATCACGTGCGCTACTCACTGCATAACGGGCATATAAACATTTGAAGTAACGATCCTTTTTTCGCGTTAAACACCTTGAAAAAGTTGGTTTTTGATTCTTTGAACCACGGTGCACTTTTTCAGAAAAACAAAAAAAAATGGGGATAATAGTGTGTTATTACGATAAAAGTATAAGAATAGTGCCACAGACGAGGTACAGTATAGACCTATCATCCAATGCTCTTTTCTGTCACACGGTTCGGGGGTCTCGAGACCCCCTTACCATTTCCGTGTCACGTGCGATGTTACCGATTCAACACGAGAAAAGACCACAGAGCCATTGAAACGGCGAAAAGGACAATTAAATCGAGCGATAGTCAGTAGCCTTTTAAATGTACAGAGTGGCGATAAACTATCGTGTATACTCGGCCGTCGTATACATAGACCCCAATAGTTCGGTCATACGATGCGGTTTCATTTCGTCAGTTAGATTACCGAATTAACCGATTCACTGAAGTATGTACAAACTATTGCCGTCAAGCGAATCACTTATTTGCTGAATCAAATTTTTATCACCTTTCGAAATACTATTTATATTTTGTATGTGTGTACGATAAACGTATTAAATCGGTTATTTTTTATGGTTACTTTTGTCACGTATCGGAATGGCACCTGTATCATGCACCGGTATCCAAATAACATATTCATTATGAATATGGTAAAGTCTAGCTAGTCACATTAAAGAACGTAATTTAAAAGTAATACGTAGACGTTGCATTTATCTAAAGATAAAACTGAGAACGAATCAGCATGGCAACCAATTTATGAAGTATATATGCATAAAAATTAAATTTTCTGTGGAGATGGAGAAATGTGTGGACACTGTTTTCGGTTAATCTTGATTTGGTAAAATAACCGAGTTGGTCAAAAACCGTATTGTGTGAACGAGCTGCAAATAAACATTTACATAGCCCAAATATAAGCTACCGAAGCTCAACTCAAATGAATCAGAGCCAAAAATCGTATCCCGAAGAATGGTTTCGAAATTTTTATTTCTAATAAATGAGTAACTATTACAAACAAATAATTTTCGAGTTAAACTTTTGAGTTCTTTCAAAACTGTTTACCAGTAAAACTAGTACAATTTATATGTATATGAAATAATCCCTTAATATCGTTTTCGTAAAGCGAAGATGAAACGTATGGGAATTGAAATTTATGTTTTTCTGTAACAATCTTTTTTACCATTAATCTTTCACGATAGATTAACGGTTACTATTGATCACAGCTACGTTTCGGACTCTGTGATCTAATATCAAATGTGAATGACTTAGACTGCAACAATGTACCGTCGATTCTTCTTCACAAGTAGTATGCTGTGCTTTAAACCAAGCACTATGTGGATTTTTTAGAGTGTATTGTAAGGTAGATCGGATGACTTCCGAGTGGTTAAATAAAAAGCTCAATAGGGCGTTTTAAAACTCGATTTACTCTACTGACTGTTCGCTGCGACAGCTCGTACAAGAGTGCGTCTCCTTCGACAATTCGTTAGTTCTGAGGACACCTTCGCCAGCATGGGTTGTTTACAACCGACGATACGAATAGCCCGAAGAAACTACCCTTGAGAGGGGAAAGCGCGTTGACAAAACGCATATGGCCCACCTCGACCGCTTACCGATTTCGACATTTCTAACAGTATGCTTTTATGCAACTTAACAGGTTCGTATCGGAATTCCAAAGAGAGCTTGTTTTCAGCATGGAAAGTTTGTTTAATATGTGTGTGTATAATTCAATATGTATATATGCATATACTGTACAGTTATTACAATATTTTCTCGCCAAGAACTCGAGCGAACCCGTGGATAAATGCGTAGATTTCAGTCCAATCCCGTATGATGGGCGGGGGGGGGGGGGGCTCCATATTCGTCGCTATATCAAAGGCGAAACATACGCTGTCACAACACCGCAAACAAAAATCATCACTAATGACAGCGTTGCCTTTCTCGTATTCTAGCCTACAGCAGAGGAGGCCGTGAGGACTGCCTCGCTTGGAACCACAATTCGCGATCAGTGAAGCGAGTTCGGCTCGCCTTTGATCAGAGCCGAGCGGTTTAAAACCCCATACAATGTATGAACACGTTAATGTAGACTAAAAAACTTTTTTCATTATTTTTTTTCTGAATAAATTTTCTTTCAACATATTCGCCAAACTTTTCTCGTTAAAATGAGACCAAAGACGACATAGTTCCGATTATATTTACCTATGAAAATGTGAAAGTATTGTATTAATACAGGAGTTAAGAGAAGTAAATCGCTGGAATAGATGTATTGTATAGAGCAAAAGAAAGCTACAGGAAGTGAAGTGCGTAGTCTATGTATTGCACATATCAGCTGCCTTTGAAAAACTTATAAATTTTATACTTTACGTAAGTATATCATATTCAATGCCATAATGTTATTAAAATATGTATTTTGCTGGAAACAATCCATTTCTGCAATTTGTTAGAAACTATAATACAGCGTACTTATTCCATAAATGTTAAGTAAAAGTGGTACAAATTATATGGTGTTTGGTTTCATTTTAATAAAAAAATTGCATTAATATGATAAATAAATTACTTTAAAGAAAGATAAAAAAATGAAAAACTTTTAAGTTTGCATTGCATTAGCACAGCGAGCATTTAAACTTCTTCGAATGCTCGGCTTCTCATTCTCACTTTGTCTTTCGCTCGTTGTTCTTTCCGACGACAGAGATCAGACTAGGTTTGAGTTTCGTGTCCTCAGCGGACTTAGGCCCAGCTGCAGCCTTGGCGAGATAACATTGTATGTGTATGTATCGGGCACCCATATCACTCATGGATCATGTATAATCACTAAGTTGCGAACCAGAAGTTGAACGACACAATATACAATGTACAGTTGTCCCTCGAAATACGCGGGGGTGCGGAACATTTATGTATCGCGTTAATGAAGGCTCGCGTAATTTTGAGACTTCCCTTCTCACTCCTACTACAAATTTATATTACATATGTACATACATAGTTATAAACTGGGTAAAAGTTTAGTTATTGGAACAAAGAGGAGGGGGTGGGGATGATATTAATCGAAAGATATGCATGAACAATTACAAGGTAATTATTTAGAAAAGCCCCCTTTTCTAAACCGATTTCGATGATTTTCGAGTATGTTATAAAAATCAACATTTTGAGCAACTTTTTCCTATACATATAACCGCCGCTCGGCCTTAGTTTCCGAAATTTGTCTCAAAGGAGATTGGTACTACTACATCAAATTTTATCTATAAGTACGCGTCCGTGGGAGCGTATGCGTAAGCGTTGAATTGGCAACTGCCTATCGTTTCTATACATAACAGCATAGTGGCCAGCGACGAATATTATACAATGTACAAAATTTTTTCGACATAATAACTGAAATGTTTACAACTTCGTATAATATCAATAAAGATCATTAAAACAAAAATGAATGTATGGCCGTCCGCCTCACGGCAGCCAGAATGAATTCTTCGTCCCGAACCTAAACTTCATTAAATTAGTTACTAGATAGAAGAGTTCAATTTGAGTAAGGTTCGGGCTGGATTATTATTCCAGCCGCCGTGACACGGTCGGCTACCCGAATCGAGTTCGGAAGCACTCCAATTCTACGCGTCCGTTGCAAACTGCCTCGATGCGTTTAAAGAAACAGTGGACAATCACCGACCAAATGTTTACGGATACGCTGCCACGGACGCGTACTTATAGAAAGAATTCAATGCAGTTGTACCGATCATTCTTCGATCAAAAAATTTCGGAAACTAAGCCCGAGCGACGGTTATATGTATAGGAAAAAGTTGTTTAAAATGTTGATTTCTACAACATATTAAAAAATCATAGAAATCGGTGAGACCCCTCTTTTCTAAATAAATACCAATTACAATGGTAGTAACAGGATTGTTGCATAGGTTCCAAGATATTAACAAAAACATATTGGTACAACTACATTGCACGCTGTTTCAATATGTATATATATGTATGTATAGGTACACAATGCGTACACAGACAGCCGACGCGTTAGCCGCTTCGCTCGCCGGCGGATTTGGTTTGCTTATTTTTCATCTCGTCGTCAAGCGGCACTCCATTTCTGGCACAATGCGACTGCATTATTTGTGGTGTTGTCATTGCTATTGTACGTATAGGTAGAATACAATGCAATTGTACTAATATATTTGTGCTAATATTTCTAAACTTCTAAGTTAGAACCACTACTACTTCGTCATACATAAGCTTCCGATTAATAGGATATACCGCCTACCTCACTGTGGAGCCGCATACCGTTGTTTAGAAATCTTAAATATGTGTTGCATTTTATATATTTACTAACATATGTATGTTACGAAAATAATAATGTTATTCAAAAATTCCCAGAACTCCAGGATCTATCCTTTAATGCCGATCATAGGCACAAATCGGGAAAAGTTTCTCAAAATGTTGAATTTTACGACATATTTCAATCCATAAAAATCTAAGAGGCAATCCTAACATAAATATATACCCAGGTGTAGCCTAAATAGAATTTCCTTCATCTTTTAAATATTATGAAATGTACTGCGCTTTGAATATTTTATATATTTTTGCATGTTACGCGTATTCTTCATTCTTTCAAACATTTAAAGTTCCTATAAACGCATAAAAATTTGTAGTGAATTTATTATATATTTTGTACATATGTTATTCATATTTCACGAATGTATATTGTAATTTTTGTGGCTCTTCACAGTCGCGGTGACTACAAAGATCACAAAAAACCGCGTTTTTCAAAACTGCGTAAGTACTTCGAGGATTAATTACATTTCTGCTTACTTTTTCCTAGATGTGGAAGAACAAGCCTTGCATTGAAACATAACTTAGATAATATATTCTGGTAGATGAGTCTTAAACAAATTTTCAAGTGATATTTTTATGTTTCTAACACAATGGCCTTACAAGCATAATAAATAAGAGTTATAAGAATTACATTTGAAACTCTTTATATTTTAATTTCTTGGTTTTATATTTTTTATTACAAACTTCTAGAAATTTATCAGAAGTTTGAGTTTTCCTCTGCAATAATGGTTCCGAGCATATAATTATAACATTACAGTAACGTAATTAATTTTGTAAGTTGATAGCTACATTATAAAAATTCACTCCAGCCGTGCAAAGAAATTAAAATTAATTAAGTGAGCTCGGATTTTTGCTTATCTTTTACTAGAAAAATTTTATCTATGCATTGATAACATTACCGTGAAGTATTACAAAATGTAAGAAGATAAATCATAGTTATATTTGTTTTATACGCACAGAATGTGCATATAATCTGCACAATTTCTTTTTGTTCGCATCTACTTGGAAAAAATCACTGTTATTACATTGTGTACTCTTTAAAAACTATTCGACATTTGTCTGAAACAATTTTTGGCATGATTCGTGGTTTACATAATTTTTAAATAGATTTCTTTAAATGGGACACCGTGTATAGTGGCCAAACAGATTTCTTCGTGACGCAGATAGAGAACAATGTACTTGAGTCTGTTGACTTTATCGTCGTCAGCGACATTTCCACAGGTATTTCTTACACTCACCGCATTAAAACGCAGAGGGCGTATGAAACACTCGAATTTTTTTCGAGGTCGGTATTTCAGAGCTGATGACACGAAGTCCCATAAGATGATAGGTCTATCCCGTACCTCGTCTGTGATAGTGCTCTTACAACTTCGTTACGAAATATGCATTTTTCACATTTTTATAGTATTTCTCATTTTTTACACCAAAGTTTTGCAGCAAAAAAATTCGAAAACATTCAACATACATTACCATATATCACTTTTCAAAATGTAAAAAAATGATTGTACAACTACATTGTACTCTGTCGATAAGTGTACTGGGGACGCGTTGCGTCTACAAGACAGCGCCATTCGTTTGGCATTTCTATGCATAAACATATCGCGGTGCCGCTAGCTAGGCTTAAAACAAAGCTATGTGGGAGCAATTGCAGTGGCGAAAAGCATGACGACACACGTATAGACAGGCTTCAATGTGTGTAGTATAGCGAGCTGCTGCTACACTCGCGCCAACTCTCATTGGGTCTTTCCAATTAGGCGCCTCCTCGCGGAGAACAACTGAACTAAGTTTACACGTTTTTGCTCTGTATCATCATCAATATGGCGAAATCACACGGGAAAGCATGCTTTTGCGGGGTTCGACTTTTCGTTCTTATATAAGAAGATTTTGCGTTGAACGATAGCTCATTTGAAAGGGGAGGCTTCAATGCTGTGCGCTCTGGTCCTCATTTCATTGAGCACATTCTCTTTGTATACGAAAATTGCTAGATTCGGCAACTGTCTAGCTGTAAATTTTTGCTCCACATTCCTACGCTCATATTATTGAGCATCAACATAATCGGATCAAATGACGACCAGAGCGCACTGCATTGAAGCTTCCTCTTTCGAATGAGCCGTATTTCGACCAAAAATTCTCTTATATGAGGACGAAAAGTCGAACCCCGCAAACCCATATTTTTGGCTCATTTTGCCGGTGAAGTCAACTCTCTGACATGCCTGGCCGCCATTGGGGACTACCGCCTTAAGGGGGTAGTCCCAACACGTGACGTCACAGATTTCGTAGGCATGGTAGATTTCGTTATAGAAAGATCATTACCTACAAGCATGTAGCTGCCTGAGGCGGAGCCACTTTCGATTTTTTTCACGAATGCGTAAAGTAATTCACAGCTGGTTATTGTGCGACAGCGGGGCAAGGGGTGAAATCGTCTCAAGGCAGCAGCGTTGCCAAGAATCGGAGACAGCGTTGCCGCATTGCCGCTGAGACAATTCATCGTAACGATAGCATGAGACCGGTTGGTGGTCCGACTATGAAATCCGTACGAAATATTTTTGTCGCAAGTTCGCGCCCCGCGCAAGTTAAAAGGTACAGCCGGATAAAGGGGTCAAAAGTGCCCTTGAACCAAGTTAGACTTTTGATGTACCATTTGATAACTTAGCCAAAGAAAAGCTTTCACACCAAGTTTCAATCCTCTATCTCGATTGAGGGGGTAGTAATGGGGACGAAATGAAATATCAGTTTTTGCCATGTTTGTCCTACTTAATGGCAAGCAAAAATTCTGAGAAAAATCTGAAATATTGGAAATGTAGTGATATATGTTCAAAGAATTTCTCCAGATTTTCTTATCGCAGACTTTAGGTGTACAAAATGAAAAACCCTAAAAAAATCTGAAAAATGCAGATTTCGTAGTGAAGTTGCAAGAGAACTACTTTTATATTTTTACGATAACAACGTATTATTATAACTTTTGTCCCCAAAATCTTTCAGATTTTTTGGAATTGTGCGATGTAGTTGAAAAAATTAAAAATCAATTTTGTCGAGGTATTTCCCGCGAAAAAGCAATACTTACTGTAAATTTTTGTTTTTCATGCAGTGAGTACCGTACGTGATTTTTAATAGTTCTACATCAGGAAGAATAACATATAGATAACAAAAATAATAGATTCAGTCAACTAACACTATTTACCACCAGTATATCTTGAAATAGGAAGAACAATTTCAGTGAATAGATTGGCAGAGTGGTTATGGGGTCTGACTGTAAATCCCATACTAATTATTTTGGTCGTGAGTTCGCTCCGCGCACAAATTAATCTCTCTTTTGCCACATTTTTCTTTTGATTCATAACTGCATGACAAATCAGTTTCCACCAATATATTTACTATTGATATGATTTGTTAATTATAGAATCATTTAGCTTCGCTGACACCTAATAAATAAAAGAAATCTATTTCAATATTACTTATCGTTAATAAATATGGTTGAATTGAAGTACAGGTGCGTGGTGTCATTTCATACATTTAAAGGATCTAGAAAATGCTAAGTAATACTCGTAAGTAGAAGAATCCGTGGCTAGAGAGACAATCACATAAAACGTACTCCGAAATTATCTGTGCGTATATTTCAGAGTAAAATATTCTTAAAATTTCTTTAACATATTTTGAAATTATTGCCACTTATTGGCATATTGTATAGTTACGAATAAATGAATAACGAACTTATGACGAAAATGTTAAGTATGGGTTTACAGTCTGAATACGTAGTCACGCTGCCAATCCAATCATTAAAATTATCTTTCCAACTTTAAAATATAAATATGTGAAATAGTTTCAGTTAACTGAATTTATAACTTCTATTTACAATAGACTCCCGATTATCCAGCCCCATTTGAACCGGCCTCCGTTTTATCCGACCACATTTTTGTTGATATGAAATATTTTGTAATTATTCACTTTCTTGCGTAATTATTGTCACATGTATTTGTAATTGTTTAAATACGCAACCTCATATTAATTTTTTTTCCATTCGTACTAAATCTCTGAGTACAGTATTCCGCACTTCTTAAAATATAGATAGAGATGAGAAAGTGAGTCAGCAAAAGCAAAGATTGCACTTGTAAGTGCGACGAAGTATGTTGAACAGGAAGAAGATTCATCAGCAATTGACATATCATTTTTGAGAAAGTGGCGTGACATCACAATAACGAACGAAACGAAATAAAAGAAACAGAAAAGATTACCAACCTTTTTGTGAAAAATGACATTAAACAAATATTACATAGATATTACGTAGCATTATATTATATTGAAATGCTGTGATTGTATATATGTACCGTATGTTCATACGCGTGTATAAATATTAAACATTATAAATATACTTAATATTAATTTTTTGGTATAAACATAACAATCTATAAAGCATGCTGCCAGATTAACTGGCCATTTGTTTATCCGGCCGAGATCTCGTCCCGCAGGGGCCGGATTGTCGAGAGTCTGCTGTATATGTATGTTGTTCTTCCGAATGTAGAAATATTAAAAATCACGTAACACTGTCACTGCATAAAGAATATATATAAATTTAAAGTGGAGATTGCTTTTTTGCTTGAAATATATCAAAAAGATTGCTTTTTAATTTTTATGACTACGGTTCCCATTTC
Organism: Eucera pruinosa; assembly: GCA_028830335.1. NCBI lineage: Eukaryota > Metazoa > Arthropoda > Insecta > Hymenoptera > Apidae > Eucera > Eucera pruinosa. The sequence goes on along the minus strand of JAMYCR010000006.1, from coordinate 225,472 downwards.
CAATAAATGTAAAAAATTGGGGGTAATAGTTATAATAATATATTGTTGCCATAAAAATATAAAAGTAGTACTTTTACAGCTTCATTACGAAATCTGCATTTTTCAGATTAGTCTAGATATTTTCATATGTTACACCTAAGGTTTGCAGGAAAAAAATCCGAAAATATTCTCCAGTATATGTTCCCATACATATTACTTTTCAAAATGTAAAAGGAAACGATGATACAGCTACATTGAACTCCGCCTATGCGAGTGTCATGGACGCGTTGCGTTGAGTTGCGTCTAAAAGGCATCGCTGCTTGATTTGCTTTTCTATAAATATATCGCGGTGTCGTTTGCCGGGCGGAAAACAAACGCGCAACAATCTGTTGTAGGCAGAAAGCGTCGACGACGCACGTACAGGCGAGGTTGAATGTAGTGGTACATGGAGCTACTCCTATACTCGCAGCCAACTGTCATTTTGTCTGGATGATTAGGCGCCCCTCGTGCATAACAGCTGAACTAAACTTAATACGTATTTTGCTCTGTTTTATCGTCAATATGGCGACGTCATCCGAGAAAGCATGCCTTTACGCGAAACAACTTTTCGTCGTTATATGAGAAGCTTTTGATTCGAACGATAGTTCATTCGAAAGAAAAAGCTTCAGCGCGTGTCGGTCAGGTATTCATTTCATGCAGATCATTCTCTCCGTACCAAAAAAATGCTTAGATACGACGACTATCAAGCCGCCGATTTTTGCTCCGCATTACAACGCTTATATTACTACATATCAACATAATTTGATCACAAGACTACCTGACCGAACCGCGCTGAACCCTCCCCTTTCGAATGAGACATATTTCGACACCAAATTCTCCTTTATAAGGACGAAAAGTTGTTTCGCGCAAACCCATATTTATGGCCCATTTTGTCGGTAAAGTCAACTCTCTGCCATGCCTGGGACTACCGCCTTAAGAGCTCCTGTTTTTAAACTTTCCTACGTCCGAATGCAAGTTACAAGAATTTAATAGGTTTCTCAATAGAAATGACCTTGCAAAAATTATATTGTCTGTTTCTTCCAGCTGCTGATTGTAAAAAGAGAATAAGAAATATGTGATGCATATATAAAAATAAAATAGAGTAATAAATACGCAACGGCGTCAGTGGAAATATTTATATTTATATCGCTATTACTATAGCAATTAAGTTTTCCATATAATAAGTATACCCATCGAAAGAAGATAACACATTTTAAACATTTTTTCACAGTTCTCACAGTATTATGGATAATTCACACAAGCCATTACGAGTTATGGTGAGTACAATAGACATTATCAATTGGTACGTCATCAATAGAAACACCGATAAATATTGCAAAAAAGTCTCAAATTTCTACAAAAGGAAGGTTACATCTCTTAAATACCAGGGAAGTGAAGCATATTTGAAATACCACTTTATTTAAGGTGAATAGAAAATTAGGACAGGGTATGGAAACAATTGTATTATACATATTCAGGAGACCTAAAATTGTCTGAATTAATACTAGTTATATTTACTTATTAACAAAAACATAATATGACATATGACATTAAAAATTTTGAATAATATTTATCTAATGTTCCAACTAATATCGTTTTAAATAAAACGTAATAAGAAATTATATGTTAATCATGCGAACAATATTATATAAGAAGCTAATCAAGGAATTGTTGTTACTTGCCTCTTAAATTGTAATACATCAAAGCGTACATATTTATCTGTATTAATACTAGAACAACAAAACCCGCAAATATGACGGATGTCACAGCTCCTGGTCTAAATGCATTCTGCTTGCAAGAAATATTTTGAATACTCTTATTTTGAGAATGAAAAAATAAGTGTGAGGAATTGAATATTATGGTAACTGAAAACTAGTTTTGTTAGTTAATTACTCAAATATTAAGGAAATTAAAACCAGTAATAAATAAAGTATTTTTTGGAAATACCTGTCAAACTAACGGATGTGGCAAAAATAGTATTTATACATTGAATTCCGGTTGTTGTGGCATTAAAAATCAAGTTGTTAAAAATGGGGAGAATATACAATAAAAGATTTAACTTGAGGAAAGTGAATATCTTAATTTTATATTGATCCCCTCTTTGATAAAATCCTGTTTTGTATATTTCGCCCAATTTTCATTTTCAGGACTTTTTTAGAGGAAGCAGGCGGTGTTAATTGTAAATGCTATTGTGTCCCTTTTGGCTTATTTAAAAAAGAATTACGTAACACAATAATCTACTTTACAGAATGCAAACTCATTCTATATATGTTATTAGTCCGACGAACCGCAATATTCCTGCAGGAAATTGGCAGCTGTAATATGCTGTTCGTCCCATTGTCGTCCCGCAGCGGTTAATTAAACATTATGATCGATTCATACATACAACTATTGAATCACTGTTCTTATGATTTAATAAGTTTATTTTAGCTATCGATAAATCATGCCTTAGCTGTATACCTATTAATATTGTCTTTATAAAATTGGTTTTTCATAAACCTATCAGTATAGTACACTATAATATAAAATAAAATAGACTTTCTTCTATTTATAGAAATTAATTAACAGCCCTACTTTAGTCAACCCCCGCGAATATCTCTCACATTATAATCTTTTCTTGTTTGGGGTCTCAACGTCAGAACTGCTTTGGCATTCTTTTGAAGACCATCTTTCGTAGGTGGCCGCCAGCGACGATCACAGAAGACAGCGAGTGAAAAATAAAAAGAGACTGAGAGTTAAGGTAGCTGAATTACATTACAATGTTCCGTATCAGTGAGGCAGCACTAACGTAACGACAAAATTGTGTTGCTCTTGGTATTTTTCCGATTAAGGTGAAGCCGAACATGATATCAGTTGCATTATATTTGTTTAATAAATGTGATCATTTTTTGCTAATTGCAGTTTAGTGATTGTTGCGCTCAGGACAGCGTAACTCCACTTAGAATTTGGCGGAGTTGTGAATTCCATTACGCAATACCGGAAAATTAGTCACAGTAGTCTTAATGAGAAATAAGTTGATTGATTGATGGTTAAAGTCTATACATATCTTCTACCAATTCAATGTAGAAAATTGTTGAGCTGAATTCGAATGTCTGTGATTTCGTTGAGTGCGCCGTGTCGTCCGTTTGATGTTGTTTGTTAGATTAGTGACGACTAACGTTGGCAATTGGCTTCACCATGCGCCAAGTATTCTGTTTTCTAATTACCCGCTGCTTGGTCCCTTCGCATTACTTCCTTCTTTGCGCCTTTACCGTGCTCACTTGGAGGGGATTGTCGTAGTGTCTTGTGGAGGTGACAACGCTTGGCAACGTAGGGGAAATTCTTCCAAATGGTTGACCTTTCAGTAGCTTTACGGTTACAATCACACGTCGAACCACCCTTGAGAATTTCCCAGTATATGGCACGACCACGGTTATTGAGGGACGAGAAGAGCGACTTTCTACAAACTCGCCGTGTCAAAGTCATATACAACTTTCTCCTTCCAGGAAATATTCTGAACTCTAAAAATATTGTGATTGTAAATTATAAACCCTTAATCTCAAAAATAACCTTTTGTGCATGTCCGTGTTATAAACTATGTCCGCGACTGTCTCGTCCTAGCACTGCAACTTTCGGTAAAATTTCGCGGGCTTGTAAATCTCGTTTACGCGAATCACGGCGGTGATTCAGACGCCGACTGTATCGAACCTTAATCGATCGCAGTCTTGGTAGGGTAGGCGAATGAATTGTCACTCACCAAAATTGATGGTTATATATATTTAGACTATATAAACTTAACTATGAAGCTGTCGATACTGGTGGTTGCGAATTCTGAGTATATGTGTTTCATTCATTCGTTTGCTGGTTTCTCTCCCTGTACGGAGTGTGTTCAATCAACTAGTCTGTTTTATCAACTTGACTGTGTCTGTGATTGGATGGAATAGTGTTTGAGTAGAGGTTGTGTATTTGCTATTAGATGTGTAAGTGGTGAGGGGTGTGCCAGAGTTTGGCGCTTTCGGTGGTGTGGTGGTGGAAGAATTTTTTTTATGGCCCTTTATGGCCTTGCTCCTAGAGGCGCGGCGGTCGCACGTGGTGCGCAGACGACACGAGTGTCCACGAATCAATGGTAAAGCGGCAGTAAAGGAATACACTAATTTAAGAAAGAAAAAACATGTTAGGTCTTGAGACGGAACAGTGACGGTTGACTAAAGTTTATCCTAAATCACCTTACTTTTTCCGGTATTTTCAAAGGAGACTGGATTTTAACAGTGAAAAGAAGTATAGATCGGGGAGCATCTAAAAGTAATACACTTATGATATTTTTGGCGAGAAACAGTAAGTTAAAGGAAATACGGAATGCGTGGATTGATCCTGAATGTTATATAGAACGAAATTCTGAACAACTTTTGTCTGAACAATAATTCCTCTCGGTCTTATTTTTCGAGACATCTGCAAGAATTGTTGGTTGTACTACGTTGCACACCGCCTGTACGGGTATCGCGCACGTATTGCATCTGCTAAGGTTCGGCGATCGTCGAGTGTCTCTATCACCAGATCGTAATTGCGCGTACGTATGTATAGTGATGGAATTTGAATCGCTTCGAATCGATTCGAATCTGTAAACTGACGAAAAATTCGAATCACTTCGAATCCGATTCGAAGCTTAAATATCTTCAAAGTCTTAATTGTCTTGGAAGTCTTGAAAGTCTTAAAAGTCTTGAGATCCTGGGATGTCTTGAAAGTCTTGAAAGTCTTGAAAGTCTTGAAAATCTTGACCGTCTTGAAAATCTTAGAAGTCTTGAATATTTCGGTCTTCGATATGTTTTGAAAGCTTAAATAATACATTAATATATTTATATTATACATGCTGTTCGGGAAACATCGAGTGGCTCTGCAGATTTATGGCTTGATGACGGGCATTTACGCTATTTGTGACAATGAGACCAGCAAGACGTCAAAATCCCTTGCTGGCAGGCTAGAACCAGATGGTAACCACTTGAAGGTTCTAGCCGAACGCGATGTCAATAGCGGAAGGCAAGTCATAAACCATGTGGCAGCCACTCCTAAGAGAAAGTAGTGTCTCCGAAGGCGAAAGGCGACGCTGAGAAATCCCGCCAAATTTTCTCCCCCACCTTGGACGAGGGCCCGCGAGCGGATGGAAGGGGAAGGAACATCGAAGGAAAGAGGCTTTCCGACCGCTCGCGGGCAGACAGAGATTTTCTGGACAGCTAACGGAAAAGACGGAAACCGTAGCACTAGTGATCGCCAAGAAGGGACCGTCCCCTTGGCAAACAAAGACAACTTCCTCGTGGATCGACCGCCGATCACGAGCGCGAATAATTATTGTGAAGGGACCGTCCCTTAATAATCAAGCGTCTGAATGACAAAACTTTATACAGTCCATTATAATCGAAACACAGTTCATTCACGGGCACGCGCAACCAAACAGACCAATCCGGGCGCGAACATTGGTCCTTCGAGCCGGATCCAAGTGAACACAGTGATTACAGTTGTGAACTCCGTGCAAGTGAATTGTGTACCGTATATTATATACGAAAAGGATATAGGCGACAGGTGCTATATTCTGACGAAGACTCAACGGAGGACTACCAGTGGTATCAAACGCTTCATCCTGAGGTGGCCAGTGGCTCAACGGGGACAGGCGCCGTGAGCTCTACGACTGCAGCATCCCAGGAAATAAAAGCACAACCACTGCAAAGGTGAATGTTTGCGACAGCCGCCACATTCAAGGAGCAACCAAGGCAGTCAGATGCTCCATCCTGAGGTGGACAGTGGCTCAACGGGCACAGACGCCGTGAGCTTTACGACTGCAGCATCCCAGGAGGCAGAAGCATAAACAATGCAAGAGTGAATGTGTGCGACAGCCGCCGCATTCAAGAATCAACCAAGGCTTCAGGCCCTACATCCTGAGGAGCCCAGCAGTTGAACGGGGACAGGCGCCGTCAACTGGCCACTGCAGCATCCCAGAAAGGTTGAGAGCAGGATTCGGGACCAGAGACAGGAACGGGTGGACAATCGGCGCATCTCCAGCTTATGTGGAATCTGCAGAGGCCGATCAAGCGAAACCTTCACATATTCCTGTCTTCTTCCGGTGAGTCGAGTTTTCATTCGTTCTTTGATTCGCGTTAGACGATGGCGGTTTCAAACGAAAATTCTCTCCGTAAACTCATCGTGGAGCGTGACCGCGTGCACGCTGTGTTGACCGAATGTGCAACTTTCTGGGACGATTGCGGAGCAACCACCGGGGTTGACTCCCTTCGGACGCTGCTCGAAAAGAGTTTCCTGTTGATAGACGAGTTCGAAGCGATTCAAGACGAAATTGACTCGCTAGTCGCTGGAACTCCAGAAGGGGAAACTCACGAGCAATTTCGTGTAAATTTTGAAGATATTTACTTTGACTTGATTGGCGCGTTGAAAGGTTACTTGAAACAATGGTCTGACGTAACACCGCCAATAACAAGCGTGCAACAACCGATGCAAATCGCGGTTTCATCTCCTGCGATCTCAGAGATTCCAACTCCCGTTCGGTTGCCGTTGGCAACAGGGCCGAGTTTTGATGGTTCTCTGGGGGAATGGATAGCGTTTCGGGATAAGTTCGAGTCACTTATAACCGGTAACGAAGCGCTTAGCAACGTGGAGCGGCTTCAGTATTTAAAGTCATCTTTAAAAGGGGAGGCTGCTCGGGTTCTGGACTCATTGGGCGTGTCCAATGAGAATTACGATGTCGCATGGGAACTCTTGCGTAAAACATACGAGGAGACTGGGTTGATCGACCACCATGCAGGAGCATCTTTCAATCCGCCGACGATTCCGCGAGATTCGTCGGTGTCGGTGCAAACGGGTGCATGCCATCGCGTCGCGTCGCGTTCAGGGGCACCGTTTGTTTCGATAGCGACTCCGCGAGATTCGCCGGGAGTGTTGGAACAAAGAACATGCCGTTGCGTCACATTGTGCACCGGGGCAGCATTTGATATGCCGACGATTCTGCAGGATTCGTCGATAACCATGAAACGGGAAGTTGGCCATTGCGTTGTTTCACCGGTGGAAAGATCAGTCGATTGGCCAACGAATCCGTGCGATGTACCAGTAACTTCGCGACGGGAAATTGATTATTGCGTCGCGTCGTGTAAAGAAACAGTAGCCGAGTTGCCGACGATTCCACGGGATTCGTCGATAGTTTTGCAACAGGCAGCGTGCCATCGTATCGCGCTGCGGGAAGAAGTATTGCTCGGGTTGCCGGCGAGTCCGCGGGATTCGCCGGTGGTTTTGAAACCGGACGCCTGCCATCGCGTCGCGTCACGTATGGAGGCATCGTCCGATTTGCCGGAGATTTCGATGAATTCACCGGTAATGTTGGAAAACAAAAATTGTTATCGCGTCATATCGCACGCGGAAGTATTACTTGATCGGCCGACGATCCTGCAGAATTCGCCGGCAGTTTTGGAAAATGGATCTTGCCGTCGCGTCGCTTCGGAAGATAAGCCACAAGACCCATTGTCTCGGGGAGTACGACCACCCACCCTAGAATGCTTGAATCTTTGGTGGAATGGTACATTCTGGCTCCCACAGCATCCAGCTAACGCGTCAGTAACTAGAGCACTGGCTCTCAGTATATCAAAGGTACAGTTAGTGGTGTTTGTAGCCATCAACTATGGATTAGATCGTGTTCTTCTAATATTTGAAATAACCTCTAGACACACTCGCTTAGTACGCATAATCGAGTGGGATTTTAAATCGTGCCGGGCAGTCCGGCAAGAACAATTGAAGCGAGACAAAGGGTCCGTGGAAATTAACCTCATGCAGCCAAGTCGAATACGTTGCGTTTCATCGGTCGTTGACCTGCACCGGGCGATGCCTGCGGTTTTGAAATTGTCTATGGCGCAGGCCTTTTTCGAGTCGACCGTTAGTTTACGGACAGGACAAGTTATTCCTGTTACGGGTAAGCTACGGTATCTAAATCGTGTCCTTTACGGTAAGGGATTCCTCAGGGTGGGCGGTCAACATCGTCACGCGCGCATAGAATACGAGCAGCAACACCCTAGAAGCTTACCGTGCGATTGCGATTGTACTGCGTTAATAGCGCATTGTGAAATTAAGGCATATTGCACTCCGGTTATAAGACGGAGCTATCGGCAGGTTGCAAGCGGTAGTGGCCACTTACAGGTGGAAGTACGGTCAGTTGGCTGCGGTACGGGCCAACTACCTGCTGCGAGGGTTCGAGTCGAGGCACGCGACGAGTTTCAAGGAACTCGAGACTTCCACAAACGCGTGTCAAATCAGCGGTGCATTTATGGCATTGCGGTCACAGAAAGATTCGGTCAGCACCTGCGACAGGTGATCGGAGAGCTTCGTTTCACAATTAAGGAACTGTACGTCGTTCTGGCGCGGGTTAAAGCATGGGTGATTTCTCGACCATTATATCCCACCTCTTCCGATCATCACAAGTTGAATCCTGTGACTCCTGGGCTCTTCTTCACAGAAGGCCCATTGTGTAACATTCTACACCCCGACGTCGCTGACGTCAAAAACAATCGCTTGAGTCGGTTTCAGGAGCACCAAGCGGTGTATCAACACGGATGGATGCATCGGCAACGCTATCGCCTCCATCAGTTGCAACGCAGCAACAATTGGAGCAACAACACACCAGGGCGACTGGCTATGGGCACCATGGCTGTGCTAAAGGAGGACATGCTTCCACCTTGGCAAATGAAATTGGTCCGAGTTGGAGCGCATCACCTAAGGAATGATGAGGATTGCTTTCTACCGATTGATGGCAAGTCTCCACCTCGCCAGAGTCAGCCCAGGGGACCGCCCCCTTATGACCCAGGAGGACAACACTGGCTGTTGGCAGTGGACTGGGAGTCCTCATCCCCTAAGGATCAGCAAAGGGGACCTCGCCCATTCGATCCAGGAGACCCAGAAGAGGACAGTCACGTGGATGGAAACTGGACACTCAACGTGTTCCATCCAATGCATATAAATATGTAACGACTCTAAGACACTTAGCTATGTAGGACACTCAGGTGACATTAAGATATACGTGTGCATGATGTCAGTGAAGTGTATCGTAGTTTGTATGTGTGAGTACGTATGTTAGTATAATGTGCTAATTTAAAATAATGTTGAACGCGAGCCGTTCAAGGTGGGCGGCATGTTCGGGAAACATCGAGTGGCTCTGCAGATTTATGGCTTGATGACGGGCATTTACGCTATTTGTGACAATGAGACCAGCAAGACGTCAAAATCCCTTGCTGGCAGGCTAGAACCAGATGGTAACCACTTGAAGGTTCTAGCCGAACGCGATGTCAATAGCGGAAGGCAAGTCATAAACCATGTGGCAGCCACTCCTAAGAGAAAGTAGTGTCTCCGAAGGCGAAAGGCGACGCTGAGAAATCCCGCCAAATTTTCTCCCCCACCTTGGACGAGGGCCCGCGAGCGGATGGAGGGGGAAGGAACATCGAAGGAAAGAGGCTTTCCGACCGCTCGCGGGCAGACAGAGATTTTCTGGACAGCTAACGGAAAAGACGGAAACCGTAGCACGAGTGATCGCCAAGAAGGGACCGTCCCCTTGGCAAACAAAGACAACTTCCTCGTGGATCGACCGCCGATCACGAGCGCGAATAATTATTGTGAAGGGACCGTCCCTTAATAATCAAGCGTCTGAATGACAAAACTTTATACAGTCCATTATAATCGAAACACAGTTCATTCACGGGCACGCGCAACCAAACAGACCAATCCGGGCGCGAACACATGCATTTCTATTACTTTTGTTTAAGCAATTTCATTGACATACAATATTAAAGAAAGTATGAGAAGTTGTAGTTAGGCATTTATGTACATATGAATGTGCAAGTACAGGACAGAATTGATTTTATCACTTTTGTGAGATTGCAATATTCAATACATATTAATGTAACTGTCTTTTAAATAATTTTACTACTTCCTTTCTTTGAAAAGTGGAGGCACTAAAGTCGCAAATAGCAAAGAATATTTTTGCTAATTTTGCAAGTATGAAATATTTAGATATGTACATGAATTTTTAGTGTGTCAGCGGATTCGAATGTTTGTTAATTTAATTTTATATTACTTCGATACTATGTTTGTTTTCATTTTATATTTAATCAATATATTTTACACTTATTTACATTATTATATTTTAATGATCTTTATTGATATCCGAAGTTGGAAACATTTCAACCATTATTTCGAAAAAGTTTTTTTACACGTTGTATAATATTTGTCGCCGACCGCTACGCTGTTATAAATAGAAACGACAGATAATTGCCGTTTAAATGCTTACGCATACGCTCCCGCGGACATGATTAAAGATTAGTATACATGTATGTACGCTTCATGGCAGCCGTATTCGTGTACATGGGAAAAAAAGACTGATTAGATTTTCTAAAAAATCTAATCTAAACTCACTCTGATGAATCTTTCCTTCCCGTATAGATTTCTTCCTTAGCTCCATCATTTGTTTTAAGAAGTTCGCCCCTTGTACATATTGGTTTCCAGACGCCGGGGTGTATTTATACGATGTAGAAACAGTAGATAAGCGGCTGACATATGCGCTGCCACAAACGTGTAGGTATAGGCAAAGTTCATTGCAGTAGTAGCAACAGTTTTTCGCATATATCTTGGAAACTCAAGCCGAGCGGCGGTTACATGTATAGGAAAAAGTTACTCAAAATGTTGATTTCTACAACACATTTAAAAATCATAAAAATCGGTGAAACCCCCCACTATTCTAAATAATTATCAAATTTTGTTTAAATCACTATGAAATCTTTTCTATTTTATTTCATTTTATTCCTTTTATTCTCTAAATATTAACATTCGTAATATGCATTGTAAATTATAAAAATGAACAACGTAAAAACACATTTATTATAAATCTATCTTTCCAGACTTCCTCTACTACTTTTTGCATACCAATAATATTATTTAAAATAATCAAAATATTTACGAGTTGTTGAATAGAAAGTCATTGAAACAATTATGACTACCAAGACTATCAAGACTTCCAAGACTTCCAAGACTTCCAAGACTTCCAACACTGTCAAGACCATCAAGATTTTCAAGATCTTTAAGCTTCGAATCGGATTCGAAGTGATTCGAATCTTTACAGTCTTGAAGCATTCGAATCTGCTTCGAAGTTTAGATTCGAATGCCCATCACTACACATGTACCGAGTGGATAAACAGATTAAATTTAACCGATTGCAATAAGTCAGCTAATTGAATGTCGATTTGAGTGGCCTGCCACATAACGGTATGGTGGCCAGATTACAAAACCGGCTCTAGCTGAAACCTAAATCAATATCACCTAATTATGTTAGCACCGCACTAGATCAGATTTTCGGTGATACTATTTTTGGTTTGAGTTATGGTGTCAGTAGTGTTTCAGCTACCGCTTGGTGGCTGGCCACTCAAGTCAACTTTCAGTCAGCTCCACGATTGAAGTTTGTTAAATTTAATCTTTTCGTCCACCAGGTATATACGTCTGACTGCGACGTGTTTATGGATACCTGAGACCATTGGCAATTCGTGGCTGACGTAAGGCGGCACATCACGCGCCCAGGTGGCGTTCAATGTAGTAGTACCAACAATTTTTGCAGATATCTGGCAAACTAGTAAGACCGACTGGTAATTATTGTTCAAACAGAAGTTATTCTGAACCTCGTCCTCCATAATATACTTCTCAATCATCGCGATTGGTCCACACTTTCCGCAGCTGTTTTAAATTTTCTGTTTTTTCCAAAAATTAGTACAAGGACATTACTTTTTCAAGCTTCCCGTTTTAATGCTAAAATAAAGCCGTTTTTCTAGTAAAGAAAATTCACCCCAAATTATATTATGTGTAATGTCATTTCAATAAATAAGGTCTCACCAATATGCAAATTTTTATTCACAAAAAGCCAAAGATATCAACAAGTTTTCTTGTTTCATTAGCACTGGACTCACCGATAAGAGTGCAATACGCATCTTAAAGGGAATGTACAGCTGCTTGTTTCGCTCGTTTCGAAGAGTCTCCTTATTGGAAGGACTAAGCACTATTAATATGGAATTCCAGGAGCACCCTAAACCCGGAAAACCTGTACTTCTTATGCAAAAAATGTTTCAGGTAAAAGCTGGATAGTTTCGCAGAATTTAACGTAATCAATTTCTGTTATAGGTGGCCACATACGGAACGATAGAAGAAGTATTAGGTCACTTGTGCCAGAAGACCATTAGTTAAGGAGATATTTTAATTTAAAGACTGCAAAATTTCACTGTTAATCCTATTTACATCTATATTTTCTAAACTCTTACAGTATTCTACACCACTGGAGTGGCATTCATGTACGTTATCTATTTGAACGGTACAGCACCATACAGCAGGGTGGCTCAGAAATTCTGGGCCATAAGGAGAAGTTCATGTTAAAGAAGTAAAGAGGGAGCTAGGACTATTATTAGGCGTGGGGCATTGAAATTGATGGGGATAGGTTGCTTACTGAATCGGTCTATTTTGGCGGATTCGTCTAAAAAGTGTTAGGCTGTGCGTCCCCACCAAATCCAATAGTTCTATCACTAATACTTCTGAATAATTATAGGGAGCAGTAAAGAGTTTGAGAGAGATTTCAGAACCGTGCTATACAATCTCCTTCCTCTCAATGGATTTTTATTAGAACCAACGTTAGCATAAAGAATACACAAAAGTAGGTAGGGAGAAAATTGTACGGTTGGAGAGTGAAAATTACGAATTTGATTTATATCTTACGCTAAGGACTTCTTAACCTAAAAAGTATCAAATCAGATTCGTGATATTCATCCTCCACCCTTATAGATCCCAATGTGCATGCTGTTGTATATTCTTTATACCAACGCTGAATAGAACTGTACCTTAGCTGCACCTTAATGATCCCCACTATTGGTGGGACCTTCCTTGGAACAAAGTACTTATTGTTAGCGAGTGAAGCGATTGGTTGTGGCTTGCCTTTAATGCTCTGTCTTGCTTTCGTACGAACGAGACAGCCACAATAGAGTGGTAAATTCTTCTCAGTAGCAATTCTGTTAATGAAAACTTCAATAACGTATCCGTAAGGCTTTTCTCTTAAAAATGAGGCCAAATACAATACAATTTGAACATTATTTATTTTGCAATAAGTGTGAATAGTTCATTCTTTTTCGGGTCAATACATACGAAATCGGTCGCTTTTTGGTTACTCAAGATAATTAGGAAAACTTTGGTTGGTTGGTGCAACTAACGAGTAAGGTGCGAAACCTATTTTCTACTTTTTACGTGTACCCTAAATCAATTTCAAAACCAACTTTATCTACCCTAAACCACTTCGTGCAATCCTTCAGAGCTGCCCTATACGCGATTTACGCGAAGCGAAAAGTCATGGCGCCGAGAAAGTTTAAACGACCCTTTATCGGTGGAACAATACATACGTAACATCTGCACAAAATGCAAACTTCTTTACCTTTTGGTTTCCAGTGGATGAAGATTCCTCTAACGTATTGCTGAGACTTTTCTGATTAAAATGAGGTTAATGTGATGCAGTATATTCTTGCTAAGTGCTCGAATCTTGTCACAGATAAATGGTCTGCGTTCATCCCCCTATTTGGGGAATGTCTCGCTTGGGTCCAGTGAAGTGAATTCAGCTGGCCTCTGATGAGAATCGAGGAATAAGTTACCGCTACAAAGTATTGATGTAATAATGCAGGCCAGAGTTGGGAGCCTACATAAGTATAATTTTGGCTTTACTGACAGACAACACAATAAAGCAATACCAATCGTCGCTATATACATAACAGTATAGATTTCACTGTGCCGCTGTTGAAGAACCTCTTGCAGTTTCTATCCAGCTGCTTTAGTAAAGGAGTATTTCTAGGAACTCTAACTTCGCATAGGGTAGCGTTATCAAATATAACCAAAGAAGACTTAAGTGAAAATGAGATAATCGTCAGATTCTTTGAAGGCGTTAATTGATTAAAAATATCTAATTTTGATTAGATTATCTTGAGACTTTATTTCCCTTGAATAAGCTATATTTAGAGTGGGTATCGGTAAGAACAGCAATGCTAATAGCTTTAGCTAAAGAGCATAGAACACAAACCATGTCTAGGATATAAAAATATTCAACGAAAGCAGGTGCCAATTAAGATTCCAAAACCAATTAAAACCTCTGAACCTGGCCTTTTCTAATCTTTACTTCCACTGCCGTGATTCGAGAAGAATGCTGCACTGTGCATGTTTAGGTTCGCACCCATATATGTCTAAGTAAGTAACTAAGAAAACAAGAGATAAGAAACAACAGCTATTACTAATCATACGGAAGTGTTCTGACCTTCTGAATATCGATTTTCCGTGGTCCGTCGGTTCATTTTTCTTGCTTGCGTTGTAAAAACTAATTAAGCAGCGTTGCGTGTAAATGAAACAGAGAAAGGTCCACCAGCCATTTGATAACTTACCCAACTGCTTATGATCGATCGCGTAAAATACGTATCTTTATCTTTATTGTATTCTTCAAAGCAGAATATATTATTTATAGGCACATAGCCTCGACGCGAGTGAAATTTATTACAATAAATTCCCGTTCCAAACCATTAAATTTCACAGGTACATAAGATTATTCACAGCTTATAATTATTTTATTTAGAAGTTTGTTTTATACTATCATACGCACCTCTGTGTATGCTCGTTTGTATAGAAGATTTAATTAGTGAATTGTATATGTAATCGCTCGCATGTTTGTTGTAGATGATACGAATATGTCACTTTAAAAATTTTTGTTTGCAAGGCTTTGCTTGGCAAGTGACTCTGAAGTACGTAACTGAACGTTGCCTGTGTGGCTAGATGCACGCGACCGCATAGTGGTCTAAGAAGCGGTCTCTTGTGACCAAAATTAGAAACATCTGTATATAGATGTTTTTCAAAAGAAATTTGTTTCCAATGATATAATTTGTGGCAGCCCTCCTGTACCTACCACTAGAGGAACATACGAAATATAGGGCGTTCTCGAAAGTATCTACTCCGACTAACGAGTCCATATATATATATGCTGCCTTTGACCTTCTTTCCAATATCCCAACGTCTAAGACAGGGCCTGCTAGGTAGCCTTGCTGATGAGTACACTAATAGGCCCAGGACGAAACGCACACCCTTCCTTTTTTCCATCTTATCCCCTCTCCGCAGCACCACAAATTGGTGAACCCGAAGAAGAACACACAGCAACCACGGAGCAACAACGAACCAGCCAGCAAGAGAATACTCCTCAACTACAACTAGGTGCCCAGCAGCAGTATTTTTCTATATATCCGCCCAGTTTAAAAACAGAAGATGACAAATTTATCAAAATTTATTGGAAAATAGCATGAGATCGTTATTGAAATTGTTAATTCCTCACATTTGGTTTAACGCGAGGTGGGAGGTCAATGGTTTCACTGATTCCCAAATAAAATAAGCAAGATTATACAGTTCGTACACACAAGTAATATATTTTACAAACACCTGGAAACTGTACAAGAGAGTGTATGACGGTTCGGAGAGTGTAGTTAGATTGTTGCAGCTTGTCCGTTCGACTTGAAGGATGATGTTGTTCTTACAAAATTTGAAGATGCGTGTTCGGAGTGAAAAAATGGAAAAGAAAAGTAGGGAGATTCGAGAGTTGGTGTAAGGAAAAATCGTAGGCGTTAATCGGCTGAGACAAGACCAGGGTGGAGCTGGGAGTGTGTACAAAATTGCCTCGTGGAGGGGGCGAAATTAGCAGACCCTCGTAGCTTGGGTTTTTCCTGACTTGGAGTAGCACATTGGTGCTGCTCTTGTTAAAGACAGTTCATACACCACATTTGCTTATAATCCACTATAGTGGATAGATCGCAAATAAACTTAATCGCTAAAAAAAAAAAAAAATAAATATATTTGAACTGACACCACGCACCAGAAATTGAATCCAACCCTATTTATTAACGATAAGTACTATTAAAATAAACTCAAGTGCCAGAAACGCTAAATAATTCTATAGTTAACAAGTCACATGGATAGTAAATCTGTGGAAGGGAACAGAATTGCCATGTAGTTGAAAATTGAAAAAAAATGTAGGAAAGAGTTGGACTTGTGCGGTGCGTGAATTCACCACCAAAGTAATTAGTAGGAGTTTCACAGCCAGACCCCATGACCACTCTGCAAATTCATTTGCTGAAATAATTTTTCTACCTTAAGATATACAGAAGTGAAATAGCTTTAGTTGATTGAATCTATTATTTCTACTATTTATATATTATTCCTCCGGATGCATGAATATTAAAAATCTCGTAGTGTACTCACTGTATAAAGGACATATAAAAATTTACAGTAAGGACTTTTGTTTCACGTGAAATAGTTCGAAAAAATTGATTTCTTATCTTTTTTAACTACGGCGCACCTTTCCGAAGAATCTGAAAAAAATTGGGGATAATAGGTATAATATCTTGTATGAGCACTAAAAGGTAGTGCTCTCACAACTTCACTACGAAATCTGCATTTTTCAGATTTCTTTGGGGTTTTTCATTTTTATACCTTGCTTTGTAACAAACAGATTCGGAAGAATTATCCAACATATGTCATCTTATTTTTGCTTGTCATTAAGTAGGGCACATATGGTAAGAACTGATATTTCATTTTTTCCCTATTACTACATCCCATATCGAGGTAGAGAGTTAAAACTTGATGTGAAAGCATTTCGTTAAACAGGTTATCGAATGGTACATCACAAATTTAATTTGGTTCAAGGGCATTTTTTACTCCTGTTCCGTCCTTAAGACGAATTTTTCTGCCCATTAGCAGCATTTGCATTTGGAAAACTAATAGGATTATCCCATCCTCGAAAATTGGATGAACTTATTTCTATAAGCTCCAATATTGCTTCCTTTCAAACATAAGGACAATACATGCTGTCAACGACACGAACTGCAAGCACCTCATTAAGGTCTTGTCCTGTGTCTGTCGAAATATAGCTGTAAAGTCATTTCCTTCCTTTTCTGGACAATGAGGCATCGTGCACCTCAGTTCCAGCTGACCTGCCCAACATCGGGCCCTCGCGTCCCCTTCTCGGCGGACTTCGTGAGCATCCCCTCTGTTTGCACACCTTCGCGCCTTTCCACTCCTACACTCGTGGGGGGCTGGCTCCAACTTTTGACCAGTCAATCACGGAAATCCGGCAAATTTCCCTTTCCAAATTATTTCCGCCAATCATATTGAGTCACGTGCATTTTCTAGTGAGTGATCTTCAATATTCTTCAGTATTCAAGAGTTATATTCTGTTATATTCAACAGTTATATTCAACAGTTATATTCATCAGTTAACATACGAACAATTTTCAAACAACCTCCAACAAATCGATTCGACTCTACAAGCTGGCCATCGAGATTGCGGAGTATTCGTTTCACTATACATCTTAAACCGATCAGAAAACATCCATCGGCAACAATATTTGTAAATTTTAACACTTCAATAAATTATTATATATTAAAAAAATAAGCAGGTTTTCATTCCTTTAAGTAGGAGTAAACCGCGTCATCGAGTTGTTGTCGCGAAAGTATCGCGAGATTTACGACCCCGCGAAACCTCATGGTTGCAGCACCCCTTGACGTCACAACTCCCTTATCCGTCTATATCCTTTCCAAATGGAACACCTGAAATCTGTTGGGTACTTTTCATGACTTGTTTAGCCTGAAACTTGCACCAGATATATATATATATATATATATATATATATATATATATATATATATATTTTATTTAGCTTCTTAAACCTATACAGGTTTATTAAGCAATACATTGTCGTACATGTACATGTATAGGATTACAGGAGTAAAACGCAGTATTATATTTGTAACTTACAGTTTTTGAAAAACGAAAAAACGCTGAGGAACGCCTTAAGGTCCGGTTCTGATATAATCTGATCGATATTTAACGGTAGCTGAAATCCTAACTTACGCAACGATTTTAATAATTTTATTCTTGGTGTATTATATAATGCACATTGCCAGATAACGTGGTTTAGGTTCACATTTTTATATCCGCACTTACAGTTCCTATCATTGATAAAACCGATGCGGGCTAGGGAGGCAGCCAAGTTATAATGATCCGCTCTCATTCTGTTGCACTTAACGATAAAATGTCTGCCAAGGCCTTGCTGGGCAAACCAAGGGGTTGCGTTTTCGTTGAAAAAGCTTTGGAAGAATTTTTTTCCTTTGATTAGTCCTTGGTTTCTTAGGGTAACATTAGTTTGCAACTTCGCTCAATTCATGAATTTGCCAAGCAGGTCTTCTGTGTACGGAACTGTAGAAATGCCGGGAGAAGTGCAGTGTGCAGCAGACTTGGCTACAAGATCGGCTTCCTCATTTCCTCGGACTCCAATGTGAGATGAGATCCACTACAGCTTGAGAGTCATACTATTTGAATTTTGATGAAATTGATTATATTTATCTTTGATGTCCAGAATATATGAATTGGTTTTAGTAACAGTTAAAGGTGATTGCAGAGTTAACAGAGAACTGAGGGAGTTTGCGAAACTCAGAAAGTTGCGATTTCTGTGACTCAAACAAATATCTATAGCGTCATTAAGGGCGACACACTCAGCAGTGAAGACGGAGGCATTATAATTGATGGCATGTTTTATAACTATGTTTAGTTCAGAACATATGCAAGCTGAACCAGCATTGTTTGAGCCACAGATTTTGCTTCCATCAGTGTAAATGGAGCACGCATTATTATTTTCTAGAAAGGCATTGAAGACAGCATCGACATTGTTAGATTCCCTCAGTTCAGCACCCAAATTAATGTAGATTGGGATAGATGTGGTAACAGCTGTGTAATTGTGACAATATATATTCAGGTTATTTCGCGATTCAACGTTAGAAGTATGGTCCCGAATATTTTTAATGCATTGATTAAGTATGCATTTTTGCAGTTTGAATTTTTTGCTCGTGGACAGCGTGTAGTAACTTTTAATATTTTTATATGTACTGCTATTTTGATTAGAAGTGATTTTAACAAGGAAACAGTCACAAAGATGTGTTGCACGTTCCTTAATTAAGAGGAGCTTGGATTCGGCCAGTATGATGTTAACAGGAGTAGATCTTCGATAACCCAGGGCGGTTCTGGCAGCAAAGTTTTGAATCCTTTCGACTTTCTCGGACCAACGTTTGGTATTAGGATAATATACAAATAGGCCATAATGAATGATAGATCGAACGAAGCTTTTGTATAAAATGAGGAGGGTTTCAGCATCTGAGCCCCACCAGGTTCCTCAGAGATATTTAATAATGTTGAGAGCTTTGACACACTTTCTTAGAATTAGATCGATATGAGTTTTGAACGATAAATTGTAATCAAAGACGATTCCTAAAAATCAAACTGATGCACAGGATGTTATAGAACAGTTATCAATTGTTATTGTTGTGGAACCTGGTAGAATCTTCTTATTATTAAAACGAATTAACTAAATTTTGTCGGGAGTGAGATCTAGCCATAGATTTCGAAGTTTCTTGCTGATGGTACCCACCGCGTTAACCATCGTGCTTAGAAATCGCTTGATTGAGGTGAACTTTATGTAAATTAATATATCGTCGGCAAACTGAGAAATGAAAACGTTTTTTGGAATGTTATTTGTGATGTCAGAGACATATAAAATATATAGAAGGGGACCGAGAACTCCCCCTTAGGGGACTCTCTTATAGACCATTCGAGGTGTCAAAAATGTGAAGTCAGTAAAGATGAGTCTTTCGTGAGTTAAATACTTGACAAACTGAAGTAATCTCTTAGAACATCCCAACACAGTTAGCTGAGAAATGAGGATGTCACTGTTAACATTGTCAAATGCCCCCTGAACGTCAAGGAAGGCAGCCAGTACTTCTTTTTTTTCGTTAAAAGCTTCATTTATTTTATGTGTAAGATTGACTATGTTGACCAAACAAGATTTTCCTTTTCTCAATCCATAGTGACTTGAAGGAATGTAATTATTGAATTCTGCCCACCGTTGAAGTCTATTTTTAATTAGAGATTCAAAAAGTTTGCAAATACAGCAGAAATAGGGCGGAGGCTGAGACCGTCAGTTTTAGTTATGAAGTGAATGAATGAGCATTTCCAATCATGAGGAAAGCCACTGTTTGTATACATTAGGTTATAGATGTCTAGTAGGAGGAGTTTGAATTTTATAGGTAATTTTTTTATAATATCAAAGTCGATGCCATCCATGCCAGGGGCAGATTTAATCTTTTTTGGGCTTAGGGCGATGTTAAATTCTAAGAAATCGAACGGAGAGTCTAAGAATTCGTTTGTTTAGTGAGGCGGGAGGCAAAGAGGGTTCGCCTGAGCCCAGGGGCAGCTGATTTTATTTAACGCAAGATCTTGATCAACATGGGAACGGAAATTATTGGGTACGTGCTAAGGTGGAGTTTTAATCCAACGATTCTTCAAGATTTTACACTTGCTGCATACGAAATTAGGATTTGTTTGATAACACTGTCCAACAAATTTAAACTTTTTTTCTGTTTTGCAACACCCATTGGGTGATCCTGGTAGAGTTCCTCGTCCTGAACAAGAATCCGAAAACGGAATTGCTCTATCACCCTCAGTTTTTGAAAAACACGAGCTTTTGTAAAAACGTGTGTTTTGGGGGGAAATGCGATATTACGCGGAAACTAAAAACACTAGAACGTTCAAATTGGTTTCAAAAGATAGAGGAGAGTTGCCCGAATATATTGATATATATAGTTGTAATATTACGTGATCCTGAATAGATGTAAATATCGATGAAAGTTTAAAAAACGGCCAATGTACGCATTTCCTACGTATTACTTTTGTATTTTTAGGAAAAGTTCTTTATCTAGCGCGAATTCACTATACAGTACCGCATTCTGTAGACATTTCTGAAGAAGACACTATGTGGGGTAAGTGTTGGAGCAGTATGCAATTCGAGTAAATCGAAAAAATATGTGCCGGAGACACGTGCACGGCGTTTTGCCGCCAGGCGGCCATAGCTCGCTCTCCTCGCCAAGTCAGTGCCGTAGCTACGCGTAATCAGCATCAATGATGGGGATCAATAGACATCTACTTTTTATATGTATAATGTTTAATTTTTTTTATTATTTTTTCATAATTATTATTATTTATCTTTCATTGTTATTCATTATTATTTTTAGATACCAATACTACAATGATAAAATACTATAATTCAAAATTTAAAAATCGAATGATGGGCATTACGACTTTATCAAACGACACCCGAATGAAGATAATTTTTTAATCTGTTTATAATATGGAAAAAATAAAATGTATAAGATAAAGAATTACCTGCAGTAAGCGAATTTAGAAGTGTTTTCGTCCTGCTTGACGTTTGTATGTCGTATCTTTGTTGTCCTTCATTAGTGTCCAGCAATAATCTGCAGCATTGCACACGATTGTTTCCCTTGATACCGTTTTTCCATCCTAAAAATGTCTTGGTGGAAACGTTCTCCGTGTTCATCACTCACGTCACCGAGATTTGGCGGAAAGAAGTCCAAGTGAGAATGTAGAAAATGTATTTTTAAAGACATGTTACACCCGAGTTCTTTACATGCTTTTAAAAGTTTATTGACGATGGAAATATAATTTCTTGCTCTGTAGTTGCCGAAAAAATTATGTGTCGTTTTTTGAAATGCAAGCCACACTGCTTTTTCTAAATTATTTAATTGTGAGGTGAAATTTTTATCGTTTATAAGCTTTCTGATTTGAGGGCCAACGAATATTCCTTCTTTTATTTTTGCCTCGGATATACATGGAAATTTTGTTTTCAGGTATTCAAATCCAGGTCCTGATTTGTCCATTGCCTTGGCAAAATTTTTCATTATTCCTAATTTTATATGTAGCGGTGGTAAATAAACATTTTTTGGATCGATAAGATTATTATGTTTTATATTTTTCTCGCCAGGGATTAGTTGATGTCGTGGTGTCCAATCTTTTTTTATATAATGCTGCTCTCTTGCTCTGCTGTCCCACTCGCAAAGGAAACAGCAATGTTTTGTATAGCCTGATTGTAGCCCGAGTAATATGCCGATCATTTTTAAATCTCCACAGACCTTCCAATTATATTTATCATATTGAATTTTCAATAAAAGTGTTTTGAAGGTGTCATAAGATTCGGTCATTTTTACGGTATATGCGATTGGAATGGAAGGATATTTATTTCCGATATGCAATATGACTGCTTTTAAACTAAGTTTTGACGAATCTATGAACAGTCGCCATTCTTTCTGATCATGCTCAAAACCCATGGTTCTTATTAATGAATCAATATCTGTGCAGACATGTATTTCCTCGTGTGTTATAAAATATTGTGCCAATGCATGATTTCGAGTCCTGAAATGCGTCACTTTCGTTGTATTTTCAAGTAGATTCTATTGTTTTAACCGAGATCCCAAAAGTTCTGCCTGCTCTTTCGATAACTGCAAATCTCGTACGAGATCGTTAAGGTCGGATTGTGTTAAAAAATGTGGCTGTTCCGAGGGGGAGGGAGTACTTCTTTGATATTCTTCTGTTTCTTCGGTTTCTATTTCTGTTGTATCTTCATATATGTTTGGTATGGTTGTTGGTGGTGTCGGTACAGGTAGTTCTTCGGAATGTGCAACGGGTCGAATAGCAGTAGGTACATTTGGGTATACTATCTGTTTTTTCCCTTTTTTATTGATGCCAAAAATTTTACTTAAGCAAAAATAGCAATCTGTGACGTGATTACTCGATTCCCTCCATATCATTGGAATCGCGAATGGCATAGATTTTCGCTTACCTCTTACCCAAGCTAAAAGAACTGTTGCACAACGTTGGCAACAAACATGTGGAGCCCACTGCTTATCTTGGTCGCTGATTTTGCATCCAAAATAATGTTCGTATGCAAACTTTATTGATGGTGTTATACTTCTACGTTTAGATTGTACAACTATCTCCCCACAAATATAACAAAAAGAGTCTGATGGATTTAAACACATTCGCGACATTATTACGTTAGATAACACTTACAAAACACTATAACTTACAAAATAATACTATAATAACTCACAAAATACACTATATACTATAATAAGTCAGAAAATATGCACTAGAGTGTCAAAATACAATGTACTATAATAACTTATAAAATACTATGCACTATAATAACACACGTTTTACTTTATACGACGGAAGATTTTCTGAATTGCCTAAGACGACTGACTCGGACAATTTTCAAACTGAAACTAAACTCAGACTTCAACAGTGCATAGCAAGTCAGAGGGTTTCAAGATATTTATTATTCCTCCGATTGTGTCGAGTGTTCGAAGGAAACGTCAAGTGGTGCTTACATTTCGAAAGAGCGCTAACGATAAGCGTTCTTACTTCCTCATCATCGTTAGATCTGAGAAAATTATATTACATTTTCATCTCGAAAAGGCTGTCTATAGTATTGAATAATGGATTCATAACAAAATCAAGCCAATGGACAAATCATGACTTGCGCTTATATATATGAAAAAATATATCCAAAGTAAAAATACATGAAGAAATATTTGCTGGACCTCAAATTAAAGTTGATGAAAGGAACAAATTTCACGGTAAAATTCAATAATTTGAAAAAAGCAGTGTAGTTTGTTTTCAAGAAAGTTTCTTATAATTTTCTCGAAAATCATAAGGGTGAAAATTATATTTTCATCATAAATAAACATCCATATTTTTAAATTCGCTTACTGCACTAATGAAGGACAACAAAGATACGACATACAAACGTCAAGCAGGACGAAAACACTTCTAAATTCGCTTACTGCAGGTAATTCTTTATCTTATACATTTTATTTTTTCCATATTATAAACAGATTAAAAAATTATCTTCATTCGGGTGTCGTTTGATAAAGTCGTAATGCCCATCATTCGATTTTTAAATTTTGAATTATAGTATTTTATCATTGTAGTATTGGTATCTAAAAATAATAATGAATAACAATGAAAGATAAATAATAATAATTATGAAAAAATAATAAAAAAAATTAAACATTATACATATAAAAAGTAGATGTCTATTGATCCCCATCATTGATGCTGATTACGCGTAGCTACGGCACTGACTTGGCGAGGAGAGCGAGCTATGGCCGCCTGGCGGCAAAACGCCGTGCACGTGTCTCCGGCACATATTTTTTCGATTTACTCGAATTGCATACTGCTCCAACACTTACCCCACATAGTGTCTTCTTCAGAAATGTCTACAGAATGCGGTACTGTATAGTGAATTCGCGCTAGATAAAGAACTTTTCCTAAAAATACAAAAGTAATACGTAGGAAATGCGTACATCGGCCGTTTTTTAAACTTTCATCGATATTTACATCTATTCAGGATCACGTAATATTACAACTATATATATCAATATATTCGGGCAACTCTCCTCTATCTTTTGAAACCAATTTGAACGTTCTAGTGTTTTTAGTTTCCGCGTAATATCGCATTTTCCCCCAAAAACACGCGTTTTTACAAAAGCTCGTGTTTTTCAAAAACTGAGGGTGATAGAGCAATTCCGTTTTCGGATTCTTGTTCAGGACAAGGAACTCTACCAGGATCACCCAATGGGTGTTACAAAACAAAATTCGTGTTGGACAGTGTAATTGATGCTCTTCGCAAACTCTTTGAAGCAGGCCTTTTTTTATTCTGAAGGCTTTTTTAGCTAGAGCAGCGTACTTTTTGTAGTTGATTAAGTCGTTTAGTTCTTTGGTATTTTCCCATTTCTTGAGAGGTGCATGTCGAAGCCTCTTTGCCTTTTCGCAATCAGAGTCCTACCAAGATACAGGATTTTTATTAAATCGAAGGTTTTTCCCTTTTTTCCGCGGTGCTAAGTTTGACGACTTCTGATATGATTTTGACGAAAGTTTCGTATTTACAGCTCGGAGACAATTCATCATAATCAGTCAAAAGAAGTTGAGGATAAGAACTTGCAATATAGTCTTGGAACTTATTCCAGTCAGTTCTTACAGATTTGAGTTTAAAGGATTTTCTCGAATAGAAGTTTGTTTCCATGGTTATATCTATACAAACAGGGAAATGGGCAGAGCCCAGGGTCTCGTCTTTGGCATGAACGTTTATTTTTTCAGCAATGTTGGTAGATGAAAATATTAAATCTAGATTTGACATACTATTTCTGTGAAAGTCAATGTGTGTGTGAGTTTTATCATTATGGAGGAATAAGTCATAGGCTTCTATACTATTTTCGAGTTTAACACCGTTCGAGTCAGTATGATCGCAATTCCAAATTGTGTTGTGGGCGTTGAAGTCGCCCATGAGTATGCAATTATCGTATTTGACAGCGTTATAGACAATAGAATCCCATTGGGCTTGAGACAAGGTGAGACCTGGAACTCTGTAACAAGCAATTATGTTGAGCGGGGGACTTACGCTATTAATAAATTAAATACATAGGCCTAGCATTTCTACCGAATCGTCCGGCGATATTCGATTTTTAATTTCTATGTAAGTTAAGTTTTTGCATATGACAAAGAGTATGCCTCCGCCTCTGGATCGAGTCCTGTCCTTTCTGAGAGTCAGAAATCCCGAGAAGCCGCGAAGAATATAATCTGGCGAGAGCCAGGATTGCACACAAATGAGAACATCTTTTAAGATGCACTAGGCCTCTTCCAATCGTCGAACCACACTTCTGGTATTCCAAAGGATGACTTTGAGTTAATAGAGTTGCGAGTTCCGTTTTCTGTACATGGTGACACAGTATCACGTGTCTGATTCTTCTAACGAGCTCAAATCGATGTCAGAAGTCGAAGTCGAGGTGGAGAGACGTTTTGCTATTCTGTGTATACGACTTTTTAGCTTTCTACTGGATCGTAGGGGTAGCAATTCTGGTAGCATATTAATAAGTGCTACTGTGTCTGTGGTGTAATTTAGAGACTCTTCTCGAATATTTGCACTGCCATGTGGTGTGAGTAGGATTTCGGTGAGGCTATTCATGTCTAACGGAAATTTCTCTGCATTTGTTAAGATGAAGTCCTTCAGAAGAATCAGCTCAGTTGCGATTTCGTTAACGGAGGGAGTGGGAGTTTCCCTTTTATGTTGTTTAACCGTGTTTTTAATTTTGGGAACAACTTTTGGATGATTTACCTTGAGTTCTGAATTACCACTTGTGGCGTTTGAGTCTGAGGAGAGGGCCCGCTTCGTATTCGTGGGAGGAAACATTGATTGCTTCGATTTGTCCTCTTCAGTCGATGCATTTTGAGAATTGCCAATAACGTTGATGTGAGATACGACGACATCGACAAGAGGTATAGGAGAAGGAGCTGCGCTCTTGCAGAACTTCGCCAAATGCCCCTCTTCCTTGCACAGGAAGCACGTTAACTTTTCTGTAGGCAGGTAGATCCATTAGACGGTGTGGTCATAACTGATCGAGAGCGAATCTGGGATTTTCGGAACATCTTCTGGTTGGACATATTATACATTTGCTGACGGAAATTCGAAACATGTGCAAACCCGGATACATTCATACCTGCCCTGATGTATGTAATTGGAGACACAGGGAGAATGTTTAATTTCCGTAATTCTTCTATAATGATTTCGTACGGAATAATCGGACACCCGTTAGACAAGATTATTCGTTTTGATTTCGAGATTAACGGTCTGATTTGCAGCACGTGCGTGCCTATATTTACTATAGTGGCTCTGTCGGTTAGCTTGTCGGCTATATTCTTGCTGCTTAGATACATATAAACAGACACGGCCTTGAGATATTCGTGAGATAAATCTGATATTACTGGGATCGATGATTTCTCCAATAGCAATAGCGTATTCATGCACTGAAATTCCGTCGACTGAATATAAGACAATCGCCTGTTCTTTCGTTAGATATTGGTTTTTTTTTAGCAACTTGGGCATAAGAGGCTGGGTGTGAAGCATTCTGAGATACTGTATTCATGATTGATGCGATTTTAGCAAAAGAAATTTGCGAGAGCTCCTGTAGTCAGAGGCTTCACTGCAATCACTTGATATTTAGAGGTTTTTAGTAACCAACAACACACATAACTGGCGTTAGGTTTAGAATATACACAGACTGTAACTAGAGTATAACTATGAACTTCTAAGAAATTTATTCGCCAGCACGAACTCGTAAACACATCTACTTTTGTTGACGGTTCGCACAGAACTCGCAGCAGGTATATATCGTGCACTTCTTCATCATTCATTGAATGTCTTGTTGCCTTGTCAATTTTGTGGATGTTTCATATTAAAATTTTCTTTGTAAACTTAGCGATTTATGGAAAATAAGTACGTTTGTATGAGGCAAAGATTCCACATGGAACTTAAGCAGATCGTTGATCGTTAAGTATTACAACATCGTTTACGTAAAACAATATTCTTTACGTTTTACAACGTTTTATAGCCTCGATCGAATTCAAGCAGGTCGAGCAGCATAATGGTTCATTGGATCTTGTGCCTGCTTACGCTTGCGATCCATAGCTATCAATCGCGTGCGTTCAATACACTCCGATAACTTCTATTAATTTTTTATTTAATTTAAACTTTATTCAAATTAAGTTGTTTCAGTGTTATAGACATTATGTAGCTTTCAAAAAAACCGACTTGGATTATGGCAGGATTGCTATGTTAGGTTCTATGTAAGTATCGCAATATTGATGTCGAATAAAGGAATGTTCAAAGTATAAGTACTCTTCACACTTCGGGCTCCTTTCAGAGCAATTCAATCTCTCTAACGATGAAACAACTTAAGTACAAGTAAACTGAAAATTATATTTAAATTAATATGATTGAATATAAGTGAGTAATAACAATAAAATGGATACAACAATGTGTTAATATTTTTTAAGTGCATTGACAGCTGAATGCAAGTAAATACCTAAACGTTATTTGCTTCAGAAATACGCAATTCTACAAAGCGCCTATTTATTATTTAGCGTGCTGCAATCCTATAAAACATAATGTTTAATAGAATTCAGTTGTATTTCTCGGTACGTGAATTCACTTTAATTATGTAGAAAGTGAATACCTGTAATATCATTGACTATAGAATAGCTATAAAGCTATAAACGTCAGTGACAGTCAAAGCTTTTATACAATTACATCACAATTTAAGTATACTAGTACACCTTGTAATATTGCGAGATTGAAAAGGAAAATAGATGAAATTTGTAAAACTTGAACTTATTGTATCATTTAATAAACAAGAATAACATAAAGCTATAATTAAACTATAATGAGATATAGTGGATATCCAGATGTAGATCTAGCAGTCTATCATTACACATTAATGGCTGTATAGCTTAACAGGGCAAAATTGTGACTTCTCGGCGAAGTTAGCGACTAAAAAAACAAGATAAGGAAGATACATACGTTATCTTCAACGGTCAATCAACCAATTATCTGTATTATGGAGCGCTGACAAAATTACTAACGGGGCGACACAAGAGCAAGGGAGACGCATGGCTGTGTGTTTGGTGTGTCTCGTTCGTTTATTTCACCAGGCGATGTTATATGATCTGACTCTGGAATTTTTCCCTGCGTCCAATAATGAAAACACGTGTATCGAATCTTTATATTGTGTCAGAGAAGGTAAGCCTAAATTATAAAATGACCAATCATACTAGCATTCTTTCAGCACACTAACTATCAACTTGTACACCGTAATATGAGACAATAAATTAGGTCAATGAGAGAAAACAGGGGAGTGCCTTAATTGAAAATCATATATCAGACCCGAGAACAGGGAAATCTGTCATATCCGTCATTTCTCCGTTTATTTGGTTGATTATGCATATTGCATATTCTAATTTAGCCCGTTAAAGTAAAAGAAAAAGAGCGATACAAGAAAAGGAGAAAATCGGAAAGTTAGATAAGTGCCAAAAAAGTAACTTGAGAAAAGAAAAGATTTTCAGTTGATAGGATGTGTGCCACATGTGCTTCTGCGATTACATAAGATTGAAGGAAAGATTCTGGAAACAAAAGAGACAATGAAACAGAGAATGGCAAAGCAACAATTGGAAAGTGAAAGTTAAAAAAAGACACGTACTAAAGAAGAATTTTAGAGAAACATAACTGACTAAGCTTGGGGTGCATGAACTAATTTTATACTTTTACCTTTAAAGTGCTCATGATTTTATCGACGCAATATTGCTACCTTTTCAAACAAAATACCAACCAGTTGCCCAATAGATAACAAAAAATTATTCAAAGCAATAGAGATTATTTTGATCATTAAAATTATGTTAATTCTCTGTAAATAAACATTGAGTTTGATAAAACAGGGCAGTGCGTTAATTTTGACACACAATAAATAGTACCTTTCTTTTTATTATATACAAAAATTACCTCCTCTTCTTCTTTCCCTTAATATTTTCTTTTAAAGTATTCATAGGGAGAAACAGTAATTCCATAGAATTAGTATGAAAAATAATAAATATAGTTCTAAGAAAATTGTGCACATGAAACTATATCGTAAAATAAAGAAAAAAATTTAGAGATTATTTTTTCTATTATTAGTAACTATATATAGTTAAAAAATGATAAAAATATGGTTGGAAAAAGTACCATAAAATAAAGAACCTTTTCCTGCATTTAGTAGCTGTATCTAACTGTAGATTTATACAATCCAACATTGAACTTATGAAGTTCCAGGTCGGATTGTATGAAAAAAATAAAATATGTTGAAACGTTCGAGAATTGATTTCACCTTCATAGAGAAACTTCAGGTGGGTAAATAATTGCTCTATATATGCGCTATTATGTTTTATATGCATACAAACTATCATTAAATTTTGACTAACAGGTTAGGAGAATTTCCTTACAAAGAGCATTTGAATACGTTTGTTAGCCGCTATGGAGGAAAATACCACTTCTCAGAAAATTTCGTGACTTTTTTCATATAGGGCAAATATACCAATTACTGCCACATTAAGGTTATCACTTAACTTTATTTAATTATTTTAGAACGTATTTAACATAAAGATCGTTCCAGTTTGGAGCATAATATTGTTCAACATTCCTTTTACTTATGAACATTTTGCTTATATGTCCAATATAATAAATTCATTACTAATTAATTGAAAATGTACAACAAAGTCCAATGTCCTTATTACTGTCACTTGAAAACTTTTTATTTAAATAGAAACAATTCTTACATATGTTAACACGTCAGCTTGTGTAACAGATATAAGATGTATAGTAACCGTATAGCCTTACTCAATTATGACACGGTCCATACTTTATAACTATATTGGTTACGTTTCAAAGTTCAACATCACATTTACCTCCTAATATTTATTTATAAATATTATGCGTAGATGAATATACAATGTCTATGTGTTGTTATGTAAACCGAAGTCCAAATTTAGTATGAAAATTTGTTCACTTACAATTATTTATATATTACTTCGCTATTAAATAAAATAATTCAGGTGGCAGTTATAGGAACAGTAACAATAATTGGATCGTTTACCCTAGGTACCATAAAAATAGACGAAACATTTGCAAAAATTTGCTCACTGGAATCTGGATTTCCTGTTACATTAGAATTTGCAAAAATGAAAAACATTAAAAGCTTGTTATCATTTATGGACAAACAAGATGCTATAAAATTGCAGATTTTTGAAAATTAAATTTGGTACACAAAAATTGAATTAAATGTATCTAGTGGACTACGAGAGTCGTTTACATAATTTTGTATTAATTTCAAGTGCGATTGCAATATTTTGATCATATTTGCTCTTTATTCAATAAATACTTTAAAAAAATCTATAAATCTTCTTCATTATTCATATGTGTGTAAATGTGCTTCTAATAACATGTACCGGTGCGGCTTATTTATTTGAAAACTTCCAACTTAAATATAATAAAAACGACATATTTTCGGGAAAAGTGATGATCATAAAAGGAGGAAATATAACTGTCCTATTTATTTTCGATTCGTTGGACGTTTCCAAAGTTACTTCAAGATCAACTTTCGTTTTCAAATAGAAATTTGTACATTTCGTCGCCGATTCTTATTCCATGGTGAAACAAACAAATTTTCATATTTAAAACCTTTTAATCATTTAATAAAATGAAAAATTCTTTCAATTTCGCTATTCTTAAACTAGAGGATAGAAAAATATGTGGAAAATTTCATGATTATTCAAAGTAAAATTATTTAATTTTTCAATCATTATTCCATTATGAGACGAAATCAATAACAATTCCACATGCTTATGCGACCCTCTAGTTTCTAATGCAATTTGTACACTTTTTTGTATATGAATAATAATCATACTAAATTTTGAATAATTTTTATTTATAATTTTAAATTTGTAGCATGATTTCAGAATGCTCTTCACTTTGTGCTGAACGATGATACAGCCTATTCTCAAATTCAGTGAATTTAACTTCTTACTTTTTTTAACCGTTGAAGTTCCGTGACGTTTGAATACGATACGCAATTGACGATGCGTTAGAATTTTGTCGAAGTTTACATGTTCCATTTTATGGATACTTGTTCTTCGACTCGTTAATCATTATATGCTTTTCCTATATAAATCATATATTAATAAATTTGGTCTCTATTTGAATATAAAAAGTTTCGACATGTAATAGAAAAAGCGTGGTTGTGTTGCTTGTTATTTTTCAATAAGATTAATGCAATGACCCTTGGCGCTCAACGCAATTAACGGAATCAATCTAGAGAATTGTTATAGATCCTGCTGAATTTTAGTATCATCGTTTAAGCGGTTCGGGTGTACCACAACTAGTGTTGTGCTAACTGAAAAATGTAGGTAATGACGCTGACAAGGAAGTTAGGGAACCCGTAAATTCAGAAAAATATGAAACTCGGCGTACAAGTAGACTAAGTCATCCATAACACATTTCTATTTTTCGTTCGTGCCATAATTCACTTTTAAGGGGTGATTTTACTCCTTAAAGAAAATGCTAAATTATCTTTTTCGTCGAATATCTCGAGAACGGTGCAAGATATTGAAAAAAGTTTAAACGAAAGATGAATGCTATTTTTATGTTTACAAGAATGTGAAAAATTTTTTTTAAAAAATCGATACTTTTTGCGTTACCCCTTCCACTACGCCTTAAAATTCAGTTTTTGATTTTTTTAAATTTAGGTTGAAGTGCTTTTCGGTACCCCCTATCCATCCTTGTAAATAGTTTTTTTTGTATATATTTTTTATAAATAAATAAAGCGTCTAATATCGAACGTAATGTGAGCTATAGCATTTTTATTATTAGAGTGTTTTCATAACATACATATAACTTACATTATCACGTATATAAATTTCAGACTGAAATATGAAATTCTATTAATTAATTGTTCACGTGTACGATTCGTAATAGCAGCACATATAGGCATGTGTACGTGCATTGCTTAATGTGATATATTATCGGACAGTTTTTTTCTTAAAACACAATGCATTAGAACGTGCTTGAATATTATAAAGTAAGGGTATAGCCAATTAAGGGGGTCAAAAGTGCCCTTCAGCCGATTTTGATCATGCATGGATCATTCGATAGTTTATCAGAAACGAGCAGCTCAACTAAATTTTCAACCCCAAATCTCACTCAAGGGGGTAGTTACGGGGAAAATTCGATTTTTCAGTTTTTGGCTCGTTTTTCCTATATACTGACAGCAAAAATTCTGACAAAAATCTGATACATTGCTAATAATGTGGTACATTTTGTGCAATTTTTTCAGATTATTTCCTTTTAAATCAGAGGCGTGAAAAATACAAAACGCAAAAAATGACAAAAAGTGTAGATTTCGCATTAATGCAAAGGCCGACTACTTTCATAAAATTGTGGTAACAACATACTATCATAATGCAGTTGTAGGAATATAAATATTTAACACATCGAAAAATATAGTCAGAGGTAAAATATCAACAAAAAACTGCAAGCCAGAAAGTTTTGAACAAAATTTCTATTGAAGTAGAATATCAAAAGAAAACAGGAAGTTATCGTACGACACTGACCGATGATACAGCTCAAACTTGACGTTTGATCTCTCCTTTCATCTCGCAACTCAACAAGGCAACACTGAAACACATGTTTTTCAACCGCTTGAAGTCTTGAAGAAACACGCTATTTAACAAGATCTACATATATTTTGATCGTAAGATTAATACTTTGTCATTTTTTAACAAAAACAAAATAATCCTTTAATTTACTGCCATTTTTATATCAATAGTGGAGTTTATTCAGTATCAATTCCATAAGATTCTCGTCATTAAAGTGTCAAAAATTAAATTTTTCTTATCTCCAAACATGAGTTTAGCAGATACACTCCTATTTTGGAAAGCTTCTCCATTATCATCGAATACAAAAAAGACTGTCATCATATGATAACGTCTTTTTCAAAATTAATTTATTTTACTGTTTGACTTTTCTAGTACTTGTCATTTTCTATATTTCATGCGTCAATTTTCGTGTCATTAACTACTTTTTCATTACACACTTTAGTCCACGGGACAACATTGCTACAAAAATTATTTTTTAATACAATTTTCGAGTAGAAGTGTTCGAACGTTACCAAGTTCGATTGAAAAGCAACAATACTTCCACGCTATCTAGTGGATACTAAATACTCGTTGATAATAATCGATCGATGACACTTCACACGACAGCTAACACATTCACTTTTTTGTAAAGTTCCCACTGACGTATCTATTCGCTTCTAATACGTAACTCAATTGTCAATACTCGTCCAAATGTTTGCACACATTTGTATGGAGCCCTAATTTAATAACAAACGGAGGCTCAGAAGTACGGAAGCCACAATTGATATTCACATTTATGTGACTGTAAAATGGGCGACTGGGGATATTAACTATTTCCTCTTAAATCGTTGGCCATTTAATCCTGTCGAACTTACAATTAGTATCCATTGCACTTTCCAACATTAATTCCGCTTGTACTCTTGCTACTCTACTTCACTTGGAGGGATTTTCAGTTGGTCATGAATATGAAGCACGATAGCTTTTATAATGCATTTATAGATAGAGATGATCCTTAAAAGAAGTTTTAAGAATGAAGAGATATGATAGAGAGGTACATATGTAGAAGTGTTGTACCCATATGTTTTGTAACAGTACCTGTTAGTTACAATTAACTCTCATTTGACATAAAAAACACAAAAAACTTTACTGAATAGAGTGAAATAACTATAAAAATTAGCTTAAATATGTTACACATAATGATAAATATTGTATCGTAATATAAGTAGTTATAAATGCATATTAATCTAACACTTCTTAATAAAATTGTACTTGCTTTCTTGATCAGATACATTCCTTTAAATTATTAGTAAGAATCATTCAAACTTATAATGGCTATAAATAAAAACTAGTTTTCTCAAAAGCGTTAATTGTCTATTTACTCATGTTTAATTACAAAGTGTATTGACAAGGTGATATATTATTTTAATATAATGTTTAATTTCTTATAGCTTCCTTCATAAAAACCTTTCTTACTAGCATTCCTGATAAATACAGGATAATACAAAAATCATTTTATGTTTAACGTATTGCAATACATAAAAGCTAGAACTTTTATCTATACATATAATACTAAGTTTCAATGTAACGTAGTATGAAGTAAGATAATTATAAAAATAAGTATGTATTGATAATGATTATTAAGACACGTGTATTGGAAGACACTTCAGAATAATAAACTAATAGATAAGAGATTAATAAATAAATAGTAATGTAGTAGATCATGATAATAAGATTGAGAAAAGTTGAGATTATGAAATTGATATCTATAAAATTTTTCTTTTTTCAGGCTCTGTAACAACATAATAATTTTGTGACTATTACAACCTTACTAACGCATTCTTATCCTTAGTGTTTTCTGATAACTCTAGTTTTTTTGTTCGCTTCTACTCCTTTTCTTCATTTTTCACGATTTCTTGCGAGATTGATTTGTGTTTACACATATTTAGTTGCCAGACCCGCGTGAGGCTCAGTGGTGGTATTTATAGACTTTTTCTGTTTCTTCTCCAGCTATTTTTTTATCCAAGATTCTCCTACTTTTCAGTAGCACTTCCTGTCTTTACTACTAATATACAATTGTACTAATAATGAACGACAAGTTCTCCGAACAATCTTAAAGCATACATTGTGTGAAAGCATATTACGTGTGCTTCGTTTGCAAGCAAATATTTTTTAGAGTATTAATTATAAGAAAAATATACTTTATAAAGTAAAATATTTATTAAATATTATAATAGTGATATCCATTGTCATAACGATATACAATACCAAACACAGGTATTTTCTTCTTCGTTTACGATCGTAGTAATACTGATAGTTGTACGTTGCAGATTGTTTACTATGAAATCCATCTGTATCCTTAATGAATTTTTAAAAAGTATGTTTTAAAGAATAGATTTCTTCTATCTTTAAACAGATTGAGAAAAGTTGTTTCCCTACATACATTTGTCCGATACTATAGACGAAATTGTTATCCATTAATAGTTACAATTTATTCGTATTTGAAGATTGGCGAGTAATTTACTGTTTCGGTGAAAGTTTACTTTAGTGACTCTGCTCTAAACATTTTTAAAAACAATCTTTTTTCAAATAATCAAAAAAATAAGTTTTTGGGCAAAGTTACTGTTACGAACCAACTACACTTTCCCCACGCATACCAATTACATTTAAATCACGATTATTAAACAATATAATTTACCATTAATAATAAGTAATATTAATAAGATATTAATAAGTTATTAATAAGTTATAATAAATTACAATAAGTAAACCGGACAGAAAGACGAACACGCGCCACAGGTAAAAAGGGACCGAAGTCAGGGAAAACCCACGAAGCGACGCTCGACTCCAGCCCCTTTTCCTGACCGCCGATTGGTCGGAAGCAAGGTACCAAAAGGGTATATATATATTTCCGCAACCTGCGAAAAGATAGACACGTTTTGTACACGCACCAGGAAATACCTACAAGGACACTTCGTTCAACATTTCAATAAAATAAAAAGAGCATCCACGAAAATCAATAGACAAATCTATTTTTCCCAAACCGGCGGAAGACAACCTCAACAGTTACGGCCCGTTCCGTAACATAAATTGGTGGCAGCGGTACTCCGAACTTTTCGAGTTCAACGTAATTCAACGCAAAGAAGAGGACAATCGAAGGATCCTGCGAAACACCGAGTATCTCTTCGCTGAGTCACCTGGACGTCGGACTGAAAAAACCAGCCACCCAGCAGCCGCACTTCAGCGAGGGAACCGCAGCAGATTTCACCGGAAAACTACAAAAAACATCGTCTACGTTAACATTGCCGCCTGGACGTCGGACTGCAGACCAGCCACCCAGCAGCCGAGCGAGTAACCACGATCGCAATTGTCCGTACAAACCATCGTACTGTAAGTCGAATTATCTTATAGTTGTGTCTCAATAGTCAAAATGTCGACCGCAGACGCTTTAGCCAAACAACTCGCTAACAATTTGTCGATATCGAGTAAGACAGCGCAAAATATAGATTTAAACGAAACCACACAGTGTTATTCTGTAAAAGAAGCTGCGGAATGTATTCCTGTATTCGATGGCTTTAACATACCGGCTAGTTCTTTTATTCGGGCATGTCAATATTCTCGCGACTTAATTAACCCTGTCGAAATACCATTTTTAACACGGGTAATACGGTCAAAAATACGTGGCGACGCAGACATTAGTTTAGGTTACGTAGAGTCAACCGACTTTGACAACATAATGCACGAAATTAAAAGAATTTATATACCAAAGCAGAGTCAGTATAAATGGCAGACCGAACTAGCTTTCGTGAAGCAGGAAACGTGGGAAACGCCCTTACAATTTGGACGCCGAATCGAGGGTATACAAAATCGCGGAAAAGATACGATTAGGGAAAACAATCCACCAAATATCGCTACAGGAATGGTTAAGGGATTAGAGCAAATAGCATTAAATAGTTTTATAGCAGGTTTAAGTAATACAGAACTAGAAAATAAAGTTAACTATACTAATCCATCGTCCCTGCGGGAAGCAATAGACAATGCCGTTACTGCTTGGGAGCACATAAAAAACAGGCACATCAGATTGTCAGGCAGTATGCATGCAAATTATAGTAACGAATGTACATACTGTGGAAGGCCAGGTCACTTTTATTACGATTGCCCGCACAAAACGACTTCAGGTACAGACGCACATTTACGACAAACACCCCATACATTGCAACAACAATTTCCACCTTCTAACCATTTTTACGGGAACGTATCTAACGATATTACATATTCACAGCACGGCACACGTCACACAAACACACACTATCCACAAAACCACTCACATTTTAACAATTACCAACAGTCACATCAAACGAATTCAGAGAATCATTACACGAAACCGCGATACGAACAATATCATAATACGCATCCGTCTCAAACAAATTGTGGTTATTGTAATCGACCGGGTCACGTAATCGAGGAATGTAGGACGTTAAGGCGAAATCAAAAATTCTGCGAACGGTGTAAAATCCGAGGCCATACATTAATCGAATGTCGTTACGCACAAAATACACAAATTCACACACATATACCACATAGCAAACCACAAGATAAACAATCGAATCTACCACACTGCACATATTGCAACCGTTTAGGTCACATAGTACAAGAATGTAGATCATTAGCTCGTAATAGGAACTTTTGTGAAAAATGTAAAATTTCGGGACACACATTACCTGAATGTCGCGCAACACAAACCACGCAAGTTCACACAGTTAACATTGAAAATCAATCCCAACATTTAAACTAGCAGCCCGTTTTTCAAACGAACGCGTTGATGAACGAAACAAACTAAGAAGCGTTCCAAGTAATACTCAGCCCGATTTTAACTCAAAAAATCTACCG
This sequence comes from Eucera pruinosa, assembly GCA_028830335.1. Classification (NCBI taxonomy): domain Eukaryota; kingdom Metazoa; phylum Arthropoda; class Insecta; order Hymenoptera; family Apidae; genus Eucera; species Eucera pruinosa. The sequence goes on along the minus strand of JAMYCR010000006.1, from coordinate 187,557 downwards.
ACAGTCTCAATAACGTCACAGCAATTTCGTTTTAAAAATCTAGACTTTCTAGTTGATCCTACAGTGAAATTTAATATTATTAAACATAACGCACTATTAGATACCGTAGAAATTAACCCATCGAGCATAATGGAAATACCGAATTTTGCATCAAAACCAACGAAATCACTAGCCGAAACCAAAATAACAATTAACAATAATGAACACACATTTCATATCGTTCCAAGTAAATTTCCGATAAAACAATATGGAATATTAGGTACAGAATTTTTGAAGCAAGAACACGCAGTATTATCATTTCTTTCAAATTCATTAACGATTAGAAATAATGTTACCTTACAATTCCAAAATGTAGAAACCGTTATACAGCAAAAACCAAATCAACCGCAGGAAACAGTAATTCTTACCATAAATGTAGAAAATAATTTTATACCAACAGTCACAATACAGTCAGGTCAGCTTAAACAAACACAAACAAAATTCCTAGTTGACTCCGGTGCAAAGGTAAATTTAATTAAATCACACGCGATGTCGCCTAATACAAAATATAAATCGTCCAACGTTATACAATTAAAAGGCATAACAGAAGAAATAATAAAAACCTTAGGAGAAACTCTTATAACAATTAACGGCAACTCGCATATGTTTCACGTCGTACCAAATCATTTTCCGATACAGCAAGATGGAATACTAGGTACGTCATTTTTAAAGAAAGAGCGCGCGGAAATATCATTTTTGAACAACTCTTGATAGCGGCAAAATAACAATCCCTCTCGAAAACTATAACGTAACGATACCTGCAAGAACCGCTAAAGTAATTCCAGTCAATATAACCAATTCTAATACTATAGAACATGGTCTCCTAAATAAACTCGATATAGGTAAAAACATATACGCAGGTCAAGCATTAGTAAAAAATACCAAAGGAATCGCGTACATTTATGCGGTTAATTCTAACGAAAACGACGTATCATTTCCGACCCCGACAGCGGAAATAGAGGAGGTAGACGTATTTTCCGAGCTGAGTACCCATAATTCACCTTTGGATAATGCGGTAAACTCTCAAAATAAGCACTCTCACTTTGATGATAGGACGGAATTCAAAAGAAAGCTCGAATTAAACCCAGGTTCAACGGAAAACATAAACCTTGACCCATCGCAAACGCTCGCGTTATCTCAGACCGAACGAATCGAACAACTGCATTCAATGCTAAAACTAACACACTTAAACACGGAAGAAAAAAATCAAATCCTAGAACTAACAAAAATTTACAACCATCTGTTTTATTTACCGGGAGACTCACTTAGTGCGACCACCCTCGTGACTCATACTATACCAACGACCGATAACGGACCAATAAACGTTAAACAATACAGACACCCTCAGATACACAAAAACGAAATTCAAAGTCAGGTTAACAAGCTATTGCACGAAAACATAATAAAATCATCAACCTCACCATATAACTCTCCGGTTTGGGTAGTACCTAAAAAACCCGACTCGGAAGGGAACAAGAAATGGAGAATGGTTGTCGATTTTCGGAAACTAAACGAGAAAACTATCAGCGACGCATATCCATTACCTAATATTGTTGACATATTAGATCAGCTAGGCAATGCAAAGTATTTTTCTACATTTGACTTAGCATCCGGTTTTCACCAGATTCCTATGAACTCCGATCATGCACACAAAACAGCTTTCTCCACAACCACCGGTCATTATGAATTTACGCGAATGCCCTTCGGTTTAAAAAATGCACCAGCCACCTTCCAAAGACTCATGGACCAAGTACTCTCGGGATTACAAGGCACTGAGTTATTTGTTTATTTAGATGACATTGTGATTTATGCACGAAGCCTCGATGAACACAAAGTAAAATTCGAAAAATTAATGCAACGATTAAATCAAGCTGGGCTAAAATTACAATTAGACAAATGCAATCTTTTGAGGCGCGAAGCAATATATTTAGGCCATATTATTTCCGAAGCTGGAGTTAAACCGAACCCTGAAAAAATCGCAGTAGTAAAAAATTATCCAGTCCCACGAAATCCAAAAGAAGTCAAACAATTCCTAGGACTTGCAGGGTACTATAGAAGATTTATCCAGAATTTCTCTAAAATAACGCGACCCTTGAACAATCTACTAAAAAAAGATACGAAATTTGTTTGGAACCCAGAACACCAATTAGCCTTCGAAAACATCTGCGATACATTATGCAAAGAACCTCTATTACAGTATCCGGACTTCCATAAACCATTCATACTAACGACCGACGCATCAAAGTTCGCATTGGGCGCAGTCCTTAGTCAGGGCGAGGTAGGCAAGGACCTACCTGTCGCTTATGCATCTAGAGCCCTCAATAAAGCAGAATTGAATTACTCAGTCACCGAAAAAGAACTGTTGGGAATTGTATTCGCCGTACAACATTTTAGACCATATTTATATGGCAACACATTTACACTAGTAACGGACCATCGACCATTGATATGGCTCAATAGTGTAAGCGACCCGACTTCGCGATTATTAAGATGGAGATTTAAATTAGAAGAATATTCTTACAATATAGTATATAAGCCGGGTAAATTAAACTCAAATGCAGATGCACTTTCTCGGCTTCCTAACCAAATCTTACCTATTAATTTAAAACGACCCAGACAGACTACAAGCGACACGAACTCTGACCCCAAACATAACTATAACTTAAGAAAGACACCGCGAAAAACCTTAACAATAAATAAAAAGCCAAAAATCTCGCATGTACCTTCTACAAACGTGGAATGCTGTACAGCGACAAAGAGACCAAGACATACTATTTCCGATTCAACAAGTACGACTAGGTACAATTTCCGAAAAAGACTTAAACGGACAGACGGACAGGAGAAAACAGAGACGCAAACTACAGATATCAACAGTAAAACAAAAATAATTCCCGATTCAAATATATTACCGACTACGGACAGTGAAACAGAGACAGAATTAGAATCAAATGTTAATTCAAACCACGTTCTAGTAGATAATAACATATTTAAGAAACCAAAAACACCACATCCTCATCTCCCTTCGCGATTACTAGAATCAGACGTTGACACAGCACAAGAATTACCGTTACCAGAATTATCAGCAGCATCCGATACAACATTAAAAACAATTCTCAGGAAACGTAAAAATATATGCTACAACGAACAATCCAGCAGCGACACAGACGATTCCACTACGTCGGAAATAGTTGAACCATACATACTTTTAAAACCAAATATTACTGAACAGAATATCCAGATTGACGATCACGTTAATAGCGATAACACTGTTAGCGATGATTCATTCATACATAACGTAATAAAAACAAAAGTAGATGTACATAGTAACATAGTAGATAAGCATACAGACAAATTAGTTACAGAAGATTATAATCAGGATACGGACCAAGAAACGCATGCTACTATCCATACCGACCACATGAACGAGTTAATAGAAATCGACGAACATATAGATACACAAATTACACCGTACCAACTAAGTAGGGAAAACTTGGGATTGCCTAGCATTATAGACAATTCAGTAAAAGTAACTAGGTATCAAACATTTTTGCAAAACTCGAATACAGCAACCGCTACACCTAACGTCGTGGAAACAAAAGATAAAATTTTTATGACCAACAGCAATTTCGTACATTTTATCCCAACCGACCTAAATAATTTAGACAAAACATTTAAAACACTACTCGAGAAAAAATTAATAAACAACAAAGTTTTGCAGAACCAGAACGTCACCTTAAAAGAAATTATAACAACATATTCAAAAAAGAAATATATTTTCAGTTTAGCTGTAAAACAATGTTCACATGACAAACTGTCAATGGAAACTCTATTCGAAGTTTTGAACACTCTAAAAGCAGTTTGCATAAAATATAAGATAAAGTCCATAGCTATTCCCATATTAGACTTAAAACTTAATAGAGTCCACTGCAAACACGTAATCAAGATGTTTAAGTATATATTTACATCCTCTGACATCATCGTAAATATTTGCTATGATCAAATAGTAGTACCAAATAGAGAAGCTAGAATAGATATTATTAAAGAGAATCACGAATCTCTCATTGGAGGGCATAAGGGCATAACGAAAACACTTTCTAGAATTCGTGAAAAATACTTCTGGTGCAATATGAAGAAAGACATTGAACAATTTATTAAAACATGCGATAGCTGCCAACGAAAGAAATTGGTACGAATTAAGACAAAACAACCAATGACAATCACCGACACGCCAACCGACGCTTTCGAAAAAGTTGCAATAGACATAGTAGGACCGTTACCATTGACTAAATCTGGAAACAAATACATACTGACTCTACAGTGCAATCTAACGAAATTTTGCGACGCATACCCACTATCTGACATGACAGCACAGACAGTAGCAACAATACTAGCAAAAGAATTCATTTGCAGATATGGCGCACCTAAATCAATACTTACAGACCAAGGTACAAATTTTGTTAGTTCTACGATGAAACAATTAGCAAAGTTGTTCAAAATTAAACAAATAAAGACCACCTCCTTCAGACCACAATCAAACGGATCACTGGAAAGGAGTCACTGCACATTAATAGAATACCTAAAACATTTCGTAACAGCAAAAAGGGATTGGGATCAATGGATTAGATTTGCTATTTTTTCATACAACACATCATATCACGAGAGCACAAAATTTACACCGCACGAATTGATTTTTGGTACAAAAGCTCGCCTCCCGTCCTCATTTCAATATAACGACAATACAGATTTAACATACGAAGACTTCCTCGTAAATCTTACCACACAACTAGCAGAATCGCAAAAAAAAGCAGCTACACACCTGCACTTAACAAAACTAAAAACCAAACAATACTACGATCGCCACATAAACGCACGAATATTCTCACCAGGGCAAGCAGTGTATTTATTAAACGAAAAAACCACAAAGTTAGGGGACCAATATTCCGGACCGTATATCATCAAAGAAGTAATTAGTGATACCAACGTAATAATATACCTGACTTCCACAAAAATAAAAACAGTTCATTGCAACAAATTAAAACATGCGCACGTCACAGAATCCGATCAACCCGAAATAGAGAGAGAATAACGAACGATAATCTAGATCATGAGATAGTTGTAAGTAACACATAAGAATAGACTTAAGCACACCTATTGTTAAATCCGTTGTAATGAATAAATAGAATATGTATACACACACACACACACACACACACACACACACACAAAAGAAAAGAATGTCGAACAGAAAAGCGTACAACCATAGAGGCTGTACACTTTTCTCGCTAAGGGGGGGCGTGTTACGAACCAACTACACTTTCCCCACGCATACCAATTACATTTAAATCACGATTATTAAACAATATAATTTACCATTAATAATAAGTAATATTAATAAGATATTAATAAGTTATTAATAAGTTATAATAAATTACAATAAGTAAACCGGACAGAAAGACGAACACGCGCCACAGGTAAAAAGGGACCGAAGTCAGGGAAAACCCACGAAGCGACGCTCGACTCCAGCCCCTTTTCCTGACCGCCGATTGGTCGGAAGCAAGGTACCAAAAGGGTATATATATATTTCCGCAACCTGCGAAAAGATAGACACGTTTTGTACACGCACCAGGAAATACCTACAAGGACACTTCGTTCAACATTTCAATAAAATAAAAAGAGCATCCACGAAAATCAATAGACAAATCTATTTTTCCCAAACCGGCGGAAGACAACCTCAACAGTTACGGCCCGTTCCGTAACAGTTACTAAAGTAAATTTTTACCACTATTTCGAACATCAATTTTTTCTCATCGTATTATTAAATTGAAAATTACACAAACATGAAGTCAAAGGTAGGTGCAAAATAAATATGTACTGTAAATTAAGTTTGATTGTGAATGTTATCACATCATATATTATAATTAGTGATAGGATTTGAAACATTTTGAATCGTTTCGAATGAATATTGGATGTCAAGCGATAAATTCGAATCACTTCGAACATTATTTGAAGCCTAAAACCAGGGCTTTAAAGCTGTTATAATATCAATTCCGGTTTTTAAAACGGCTACGGAAAACCATTATTTTAAATAACTGTTATGAAGATTAAAGATTTCTTAGCATGTCAGTTTCAATGCCGGTTCTTCAGGAATGTCACAATCGATATTATATCAGTTCCGTAACTGTAACTTATTCTTCTGGTCCTATGTTGGTTCTGAAACAGTTCCGGAAACTATTCTTCTACCGATTTTTTAGTAGTCAAAGTCACTATATATCATAACTGTAATTTAGTGTATATGTACGTATATGCATATTTTTTCACCGAATTGTTGTAGAAGAATGGAAAATGTTTGTAAGCACAATTAATTACTAGCAATGCGTTGAAATAAATGAAATAGAAAGAGATATGTATTAAAGAGCACATTTCGTCTTACGAAATAATGATAGGTACAATAATCTTTCCTTTTTCATTACTTTGTTAAAGATATGCACGTATACACCAAGTTACGGTTATGATATTTAGTAATTACAATTAAAAGAAAATCGGTACAAGGATCGACTCTAGAGCCGTTTCAAGATTGACATGGAATCGAAAAAGTAACAGTTATGGAATCGATATAATATTGCTTTTGAGAAACTGGAATCGAAGCTGATATGCTTAGAAATTTCGATATTTTATAATAATTCGTCATAATAAAAATTCTTCATAACTGATTCAAACAGAAACTTTATATATGAGTTTGAAACGTTTATTTTTTAAGCCATTTCAAACCGTGTTTAAAAGTCTAGAAGGTCTAGATCATCTTGAAAATCTTTAAAGTCTTGATTATTTGGGATATATTGAAAAATATTCGAAGAAGAGATCGTCTTAGAAATTTGGTCCAAATTATTAGGAACCATTTTCAGTGTTATTTTGTTTTCTTTTTCTCATCCACAAGATATCAACATTAGTAATTCTTGAGACTTCCGCGACCATTAAGACTTTCAGTATTGATAAGGCTTCTTGATTCCGAATTATATTTGAAGTAATTCGAATTTTTCTCCATTCTACATTCAAAGTGATTCGAAGCATCTCAAGTCCCATCACTAATTATAATGAAAGTAAGTTTAAAACATTCTTAAGAATATCGGCTGTTACATAAATATTCCTTAGATCGTTGGGAGGCACGTATAGCCAAAACTGCGCATAGAATTTATTTTATAGTATAAATATTATAAATTACAGAATTTTGCTAAACGAATTTTTTTCATAAACAACGTTCATATCGGATAGAGATGATCAAAATGGCCATGTACAAAACCAAATTTTCTGACAGCATTCTATTATTCTTTGTGGTACTTAATTTAACCTTTGTCTTTATGTAAACGATTTTAAAGAATTAGAATACCAGTTACCTTTTATTTGTAAAATAACAAGACATTTGTTTTGGTAAGTAATGTCAAATTTTTGTGCAGTATAGTCTTTCTGCTATAGCAATAGAAGTTTAACAATTTATTGCTTAGGGTTGCTTAAACTACTTTATTGAAATTGTATATACCCTTTCCCGTCTAAACTTCTACTTGTGGGCAGCTGCACCACTCTTCTTACGAGCTCACTGGTTAGCCTACTTGTCTTAAGTAACAAGTATAGAATATTCAAAAAACGGTTTTTAATTAGTAAGCTTATTTATAAAAGAGTTGTAATAAATAAATTAGTTTACTTTTAGGGCTATACAAAACACGTAGAATATTCGAACTTTGTTTAAAAATCAAAAAACATGTATGAATTCCAAGTATTTTAAAATTTCTTAAAAAATGAGCAATTGGTAGATAACACTTTATAGTTAAGAAGAGCAGTTTATCTACTTATAGTGCCGAGATGGTTAAGGTACGATACATTTTACACCCTTTATTAACGATATTTTCTCAATCGATGTCAGCGGTAATTTTAACGCATATTGATTCCTAGATGTTCAGATCAATATTCCATACATATCTTCATATATTTGATACTGACTGCACTTTTGCATACGACTAAGTAAATTATTTATCGAATTAATTTGATGATTGATTTCTTATATATGTATAAAAAAAATACACAAAAATACATACACATGTGACATGAGATACTGTCTGTAATCGTTTAGACTATTAGAAAAGCAAATCGTCATTTTTTTTATTAATACTACAATGTCTGTTAAGAAATTTACTTGCCTGTATAGTTACTGTTCCCTATGTTCAACGTCAAGGAATTAAATGGTAATGTGACAATAAAAATTTCCAAAAATTAAATCACATTCCCGTCAAATCCATGTAATTATACATGTGCATGTAAGTGGACATATGATCGCATTGACCGCATTTATAAATCGCATAATTACAAAATCTACAAATCTAATCGTCAAAATCTTCACCACCATCACGTACTGTCAATAATCATTATAGAGATCGAAGCGTTCTCGGCTTTTCTTGCATGCCCGATTTGGTTTCCACTGTGATTCGTGCTGATGTGTGTAAAAGCGTTCATTCAAATGTTTCACATTTATTTCCATGGATTATCGAAAGGTCACGGAATACATCGACCTAGCCCTACGGGATAACGATCGTTCGGAAGGCAATTAATCGTCGGACGAACTGCACAACTACCATCGAGAAAATACACAAGCGTGAGCTGTAGTGACATGAATAAGTTTTATCGACAGACAAGATTTGAAAATGAAGTATTCGAGATTATAAGATATCCGCTGCGTCTTTGTTTAATGGAACTCAAATAGGATTGAAATATGAAAGTTGATCAAGATCATTAGAAATTTGTCATAGTTAATGTTTTCCAGACAATATTTAAAACAATATTGAACTTCTTCAGAATAATTGTGTGATCTTCTATGTTAATAAGCTATATATTTTTATGCAATTCTTTGTTTCTCCAATAAGATACATGACGTTTTTCTGCATAATTCTACTGTTCTCTAAATAGTTTAAATATTTTACACGTTTCTTTAATTACTTCTTCCAAGTACTCCTGCCGCAAGAAACATTTTTCATAATTTATTGTTGAATTATTTGGTGTGAACTTACACCTATGTGATACAAAAGTCTTCTTTAATCATCCTAAATAGACAATAGTAAGACAAACTTTTCGTTCAACGCAACAATTTAAGAAGGTTTGTCTTCGATTATTCGATAGTGTAAGCATGGATCTATGACACTGATAAAGGAAGCGGTAAAGCTACTAAATATAGAAGTTAATTCACCTTTTTATATTAAAGCAGACATCTTTATTGATTCAAAATCATCATTTCTTATCAAAGTGATAATTCGTTCATTGCTTGATAAATATGAAGTAGTTATAAAAACAGTGACGGTTACTTTGAACATTTGAAGTATGCTTGACATTTTCTAAATAAACATTGAAACTTCATTAGAAAGGCACTCGATTAGTTTGTATTCCTAGTATAGAATAAGATGATTCATCTGATTAGATGGTTTGAAATTACTTGTGAATCATTTACTTTATAAAAAAAGTGTATGGCGTAGGAGTAACATAGTTTCAGAAGTAATTGAAAAAGTGGTCTCAGATCACTCTAGCTCCAATAACTTGCAAACTGCATGTTTTATTATGATCACTGGCGGGGGGGGGGGGGGGGGTAAGAAGGAATGCTTAATTTTGGAGTGTCATTATGAAAAATCAGGAGGCGGAAATGACATGCAACTTCGCTAGATCTGTTAAGTAGATATTAGACGGTAATAATCCGGAATATTAAATCAAAAGTATGTTTGGCAAGGAAGAAAAACAAAATTTTCCGAAAGAATTGAAATATGCGGTTCACAAAAAAAAAGTTAAGTAAGATGCAACACCTATTTAAGAACGATATATAAGTACAAACATTTGTAGTTGTTATTAAGTAGAAAGTAATAATTTATGAAACGATATAGATATGTGCTTTAAATATAATTTTAATTAAGTAGCATGATGACATATATGTTGCAGATATGAAATATGAAAATTCAGAAAAAGTGAATTATTATATATTTCTTCGTTATTTTACGTGCAAAAGTCACAGACAACTGCATCATCCTCCGTTTCAACACTCGTGGAAGCTGATGAGCCTATCCGTGACAACTCTTTGTCAGTGCAATGAATTCACGATAACGTTCTGCCTAACCCCCGCACATAGGGGAAAGTAAACGTAAAATAATTTTACTTGATGGTAAGGTAAAAAATCGGACCGAATGGTAAAATGCAATAAAAAGATTATAGAATATAATGCAGTACCTTGCGCCATAAATAATTTAAATATACCTTCGGAAAAATTGTATTAAAGCAGGCACCATTAAAATTGAGACACCAGAAAATTTCACAGCACTGTTAATAATGTATGTGTATGTCCCCACATTCTTGCTGTCGATCACAAATTGATCCAACGATTGCTTGGTCATCCATGTCATACGATCTCAACTCATTCCTCCCTCTTGTGTAAAAAAAACATTGGTGTTCCGTTTCAACCACCCGCTCCATTGTATCCACCCGTTCCATCTTAGCCTACTTTCCCTTACATAATTTCAAGACTCCTAATTGCAAATATTAACGTTACTATGTTCATATAGGGTGTCTCACACGACTGAGGTAAGCTACAGTTTCAAAATATCAAGAGATAGACGAAAATTTGATCAGGTAATGTGAAATGCATTTATGGGGAAATGATTTAGTACAATTAGTCTTCTTATAGGTCGAAGTACGGAAGACGTATGTAGGTAAAGTATGTTTTTTAAGTAAATTTGTATATTTGTTAATGCACTAATCGATTCAGTTCGCCATTGCTTATAAAAACATATTAAGACATTCATGCAAAAACCACTTGCTTGCGAGGTATTTTCATTTAATGTTATTATTATATTACCTACACTTACGTATCTTCTAAATAATTTGTGGTATTTTTCTTATATAAAATAATGAACGATAATGAGGCGAATTGTACCAGTGCATTTCATGTGTCACTTTGACATGCACCTAATGTTAATTAGCTACTATCATTTACAATGTAGCCTACACTAAATTTTGTAAAAATTTCATTGTTTCATTTCGTAAGATCTTTAATGAAATTATAAAATAATCTGGTTATGTTGGTTTCATTTCTCGTGGTACAAAGAATCCTTTGTCATTTATGAAAGAAAGATAAGTATAAGTAGCCGCCCTACTAACAATAAGTATTACTTCACGATGTGCAAAGTAAAATATCTTCGAAACTAACAATTTCATAGTATAAATGCTTTATACTTCTTCTATAGAAATTGTAATGCTATATTATTATTATATTTAATATATAAATAATATATGGAAAAATATATGATTCCCTTAAAAAAACATATTTGACTTCCATATGTGCTCTACACGTCCTCGTACGAAGAAAGTAGTTATACCATATTATGTGCTCTATAAAATAATTCAATTTTATGTACAAAATTTTTGTCTATTTTCTACAACTTTAAACCTATATTTTCATTAATTGCCTTCGATACCCTGTGTTCGATCCTATGTTCCGCTTAAATGTGTATGACACCATTAATTTGAAAACTATGTGCAAACCATTATTCGACGAAAATTTCGTTTGGCTCAATTACACAAAAGCGTTTATCCGATGAATTTATAGGTTGTTCCGGATCACCGACTCACGAAATTTTTTCACCACCATAGCCTGTAATTGTTGAAAGTACCTTGAGAACATCTTCTTTAACGGTCTGAATTAATGTTTCTGCGGCATATGCTCTTACACAGATGGCCAATAACTTTTAAAGAATTCTCCCAAGCAATGTAACGACAGTAATAAAGTCCTAAATAATTTATGTAAAATGTGTTAAGGATACGCTGTCGAAGGTTCCCATGTTAAAAATTCTCAGTGGTAGATGAGTATTTCAAAATACACTTAATTAATTCTCACAAATATCATAAAGATCGAATCCAGTATTTGTAAAACAATATGTTGAATTACATTTGCGATTAATATAAATGTTCAATAAAAGAATATTTGAAAATATATAAATGTGGTAGCTACATATTTATAATAAATATAGTATTCCGAATCTCGTTGTAAATTTGAAGTTGAAACAAATTAATATGAAAATTTCATTGCTCGTCATTAATTCTAAGAAAATGTATTATATTTTCCACTTAAAAAGTCCCACTGCTCTATAATAATGGTTTATAAGGTGCGCAATATTCTGTGCTTTATAGTAAATGTAGCTAATACTATGTTAACACTTGCTAAACAATAATTTCCTTTCAATTTTCTCCAAGAGCTTATGTTTGCTTGATTACGAACTTTCAACGTAAAATTTGTTGGTGATGAGAAACGTTATTTATGTGTTTTTAGAAACAAAATGAAGCTGTTTGTGTGTATATTCCTTTCGTCAATCCCATGACCCCAAAAAGATGGACTATTTTCCGTTTTAACGTTGACGAAAGCTATGTATTCTATGGAAGTAACATACTGGATGTTAAAAATGAAACATTGAGTTTTCTGTTTGTTAAATGCCGAATGATGTATCAAACTGTACAAGTGTATAGAAATAGTAAAATGAATCGCACTTTGGACATGATACTTGCGATAATGGGATGTACTTGCACAAAATAGTTTGTTTATCATATATTTCCGATTAAATTCCAGGTAAACTGTCATGTGTTTTTGAATGAATAAACATTGAGAAATATTCATTTTCATAAATTTAATGGCGATTCATTTACCGCTGATTTACGAGCAGGAAAATTCCGATACACTTTATAAAGGAGCAAAATACGTTGTCGAAAATTAAATTTAGTCGATGTCACAGTGAATGGACGTTAATACTAAAACTATTTTTGTCAGTGCAGCACTTTCATGTGTAACTTTCTTTCAACGTATATCTTCAACATCACGTTTATTTTCTTAAATGATATATTTTCGCTTTCTTATTTTTCCTCTTTTGTTATTAAATGAGATCATGTTTTTAAATCATTGTAACAAAAGACTCACCGAGATTAGATTTATGGTGCATAAATCGGAATCGTTTCCATGTACTCTCACGCATATCTTGGTCGTTTTTCGTGGAATGTCTACTCACGAGGTTCAAGAGTTACACGGTCGGAACGGGACGCGCGCTTTCACGATACTGGCCGACATCTCGCGGTACTCGTGTAGCGACGCTCTCGAACGCAAAGCGCGTACTCGAAACGTTGACCTATTCTAGTTTATCCGTGAGCATGATCCATGTTTCACCACCGGAACACATTGCTGACGTACAGGTTTACGAACTTCTAGACTTTGAATGTGTACCTCTGCCTTCTTCATTATCTCTTTTGGAGTTTCGTCTTTTTCTTTGTTTTTATTTACTTAATTCTTTATACATAGATCTTTGAATCATCACATTTCTGTAGGAAGGAAATCAGTGGGTAAAGCTTGAGATTCAAAATCTGATTTCAAGTTCCTTCTGTTTCTTTTGCTTAACGTAATACTAACTGCTTAACCTCTAGAAAGTTTAAAATATGAAACGTGTAATTTCTTGTAAAATAATTTATAGTGGATTTTAATATTAATTTGGTTCATGATATATTATAGACGCACTGGTAAGCTCCAAGAACGAATTACAAATGCTACCTTCATATTTTAAATCATTCTACAGTACGAATGGAAGAGATTTATTCATTTAAAATCTGGCATTGCTAATCAAAAAAAGAGAAATTTAAAAACAATGGGTAATATTTTTTGTCTTAGCATAAACTTAAAAATCCAACTACCTCGAAGCTGTGTATGTTTTTGTATTCACTGAATTTTGGTAATGCATTCACGACATGAATGCATATTAATTTTTTATCAATTTGTTTAGTTATCAATGACAATTATAATCAATTAATATCCAGAAGCTCTTATGAATGTTAATAATAAAGAATAAGTTAAATACAACTTTCAAAAATGGCTCTAAAATTACTCAATTACTTTTTCTTTAATTTTTTAATTGTATTTAAGCTGCAAATAATTCTAATGAATAAATCACGTTTAATCATCTAATTCAGTGGAGATAAAAGGATGGAGTGTACTTTATACAATTGAATTGCAATTATTGTAAACATTTTGATGAAACATTTCCTCAACAAGTACTTCAGTTTTTCCATATTAGATCAAATTAATAATAAATCAAATCTTCTATATACAATTATTTTAGATTTTAAACATTTCAAAAGTTAATAAAATATTTTATATCATACTTTAAATGAGTTATTATTGAGTACGTATGAATTAATTAATATATACTGAATATCAAAAGAAATACTTAAATTAAGAATTTACAAATATTTAATACAGTCACAAGCAAAAGTCATAAATCTAAAATTACGTAATCCCTTTATATCAGTGTGTAGTTTATATCGAATAATTGCATTACTAAATTGCAATTCAAATTAAAAATACCATTTTGCGATTACGATTATGAATGTGCCGTATTATATCACAAAAAGAATTTTCTGTAGAAAACAAGGAGAGTCATAATTAATGTTGGAGTATCATTTTGCACATATTAGGCTTCTCCATACTATGTTCTATTCTTGTGATAATTACTATATCTATTTGTTATAAAAAGTTGATTCTCCATTTATATATCACTAAGAGGGAGAGGTACCGGTTGTAACATAAAGTCACAAGTAGTTAACAAATTCAACACTTCAAATTTAGAGCATGATTACACTACAGCTATTGCATTTGTGAATTTTTATGAAAACATGTTACCTAATTACCTGACATTATTGAGTCATACTAATTTCACTGTATCTAAAGTAATATTCAAGTTATTATTAAAAAATGGCAAGCAGAGGAAATGTTAATGAGAAACAGATTTTTAAAGATGAAAGATACAAAAATATGAGCATATTTTTTTCAACGGTTGGAATCTTGGACGCAGGGTTCAAATTTGCAAATCAAAAATATTTTGAAATTTTTTTTTTATAGAAAATAAACTTGCGTATGGGGGAAAAAATTATTGAACAGAGTCTTCTGTGATTAAAATGACAAAAATTACGTTTATACCTTTCATGGTTTCGGAAATAAAGATATTTTTGTGAATATAGTTTTTGTAAACCAAAGTGATAACTTAAACCCCCTTATTTTCGTATAGACTATAACATATTTCAATTTTGACAAAATCGCCGACATCGAGTACAAAAGTGGCAGATTTGGCGTGGAATGTTACTTAAGTAATAGAAATATATAATAAAATTAAAGTACGTAGCGAAGTTCTTATTGTCAGTCACTGTATAGAACTTGAAACTATTAATTGTACAGGAAAGTAATCAGTATTATGTTGATTTATTTTAAATACTATTTGCGTTCAATTTTAATCTATGTTAAATTAATATT
Source organism: Eucera pruinosa (assembly GCA_028830335.1). NCBI lineage: Eukaryota > Metazoa > Arthropoda > Insecta > Hymenoptera > Apidae > Eucera > Eucera pruinosa. The sequence continues at coordinate 172,160 of JAMYCR010000006.1, read as the reverse complement.
TACCTATAAATATTTATCTATAAAAGTTAAATTGAATTATTAGCTTTCTTTTTATAATGTCATATAATTTAATACAGAAATTAAATTGTTACAAATGAAATTAGTGATCACCGTTAATGAATTTAATATTTGTAATACACTAATCGTGTAAATAAGTAATAAATAATAATTGTAAGAAAACGAGGTGCAAGCGAAGCGGAAGACGACGGCAGGCGCGTACGCACCACTCGGTCGCACCTAGGTAGTATCATACAATTTGGATATGGTACTCCACGCTGATTGGCACGTCGCTGATGCCGAAAACAACTTAGAAGAGTCGTTGGTATTGGGATTCTCACCAGTGTCCAATTCGGGAAGCCGGATCTCCGCTCTTACCGAATTTTCCTAGACGCTACACCAGCTTCGGTTTACAGCTTGGGTTTACCAGCTTGGGTTTACCAGCTTGGATCAGCAAAGAATTCCACTTCTCTCTAGTAAGTCACGTTTCTATAATCAGTTTGAGTTTACCGACTTGGAGAAAGATAGGAAGGCGCTCAATCCTCCTTTCCCTTCGCTCGCATCTCCGGCCTAAACGGAAGTTTTGTTGCGAACAGTCTTTATCATCATTTGCGTAACCACGACCAGAAATCTATTGGCGCCCAACGTGGGGCCACTAAACGCGGATTCCCTGCAACGCTTACATAATAATATAAAGTCTTAATAGGAGAATGTTTGAGAAGAAGATATATGTTCTGATATTGGATATTCTACTGTACTTGTATAATATTTGAAGGGTATGATTTAAGGGAACGAAGGACACACGTGTATTAAATTGCTTAATTACATTTTTAAATTTCACTGTACATGTACATATAACGTAAGTTACGTAACGTGGATACCTCGTAGTGCTTATAAACCGTTTCTTGTATGGAACAATATATTGAGTGGTGATGTTACGGCACAAGAAACGACATCGTTTACCATGAGCACGTCAGAATGATGTGTGAGGTTTTTTGTACGAAAATATGTTTGTGCAGGGTTTGTTACCGTTTAGAAATTGCGAAATATTGCTTTTGTACTTTTTTATACGCGTGAGTCTTTATGTAATATGTTTATCTGTAAGATAATGGAGAGTAATAAGATCAACTTAACCATATCATTTGACATATTAACTTATTTAGTGAAATTAGCAATTAAGACTGTCGCGCATGCCAACGGGTAATAACAATCATATTGAGGGCAATCGTGGTCTAAAATCTTGTACAGTTTCCACAGGGGTTCGTAACCATTGGGCGAGTCCAACCCTCTGCTTTCTGAATAAAATAGTGTTAACCAAATTCATCACAAATAATGCACGTGCATCCGCACCATCATGTATCATCCGTACCATTATATTCATCGCCATGAAGATCATCTAATGTCTAATTGTGAATCTGAAATTTTATTCTAAGCTTGCATTTTAGTCTTATTAATGCCTTACTCTCAATAGTGGGTAACTCAGAAAAATTAAGTAATTAAGTTTATTTTAGCAAAGAAACATGTTGCAATTGACACCGAATAGTTAATATGATAACGTATTCAAATAAAATTATAAGTTCTATATAATGTATGCATGTATAGGAAAATATAATTTAGAGGAAAAAAATACAAAATAATTATTTCAAAATTGTAATAATAAGAATAAAATATAATAAAAATGTGTTAATAAAAAGTATAACATTTTACGAAGATCTTTAGTCAAGTCTTTGAAATTTGTTGTTAAATTTTGGCGTAAAATTTGGTCAACTGTGGACAATATTTCGATTTCACGAATTTTATTGTGGACTTAAAGATTCACAGCAATATGTTGTACCAAAAATTGAAATTAGACGACAAGCAGCTTTCTTTAAGCGTGGATATTTTAATTCTAGCACGACTTTCCAAAATCCAATTGCAGAAGTAGATTTGTGCTGCATTTGCAATGTCTGATCCTCCTTTATCTCTAATAACTCCAATTCCCCATCTCCTTTTTCAAAAAGTATTATTTCAGAAATTGGAAATCCATCTTAAATAATATCATAAATAAATGGGTTCATAAAATATGCAAATGTAAATTGCAAACTTTTCAAATCTTGAATCCTATGTTTGAAAGCTGTTCGCGACGTTGACTGTTGGCCGCCAAATTAATATTGGCCAACTGATTCGATTGCGTGATATGTCCCGACTGCTGGACTGGGTAACGTGTGACGCGATGTCCTGAACGGTGGACTCGTTGATTTTTTTGCGAAATGTTTTTTTTACTGTTCGCTTCGCGTGGTCCTTGTTGACTGATGTTCCTTTTTTGGTGCTCGATCGGGACGCCTCGAGCTTGTCCCAAATGCACTGTTTGGGTTTTTCAATTTCCCAATAAGTGCACCCTTACGATTTCGGCGTTATTTTACAACGCTCCTTTCCGAGCGGAGGTGATAGCAATGCCTACGCGTGGGGGTTTCTCAAAGATTTGACGATGTCACGGAAAGTTCCTTCGGGTTGACTCTTGATTGCCAGAACCGTTACGCACGTGTTTTTAGTCGACCCTTCGGAACTTCCGGGTTTATGACATGGCTCTAGGTCGAACGAAACGAAATTCTAAAGCTATTGTACAAAAATGGAAATAACTTGAGAAATAAACTTTGCTGTCGCGGAAGTGAAATTCTCAGTAATAGAGATAAATCTGAAAACGATTGAAGAAACTTAAGCCCGAAAATAATCTTCTTGTCACGACCATGTCATAAACCAATCCTCGAGAAATTTTTCCCTGTTGTGTTCCGCATCGGACGGAACAAAATCTGCTTGCTATTCTTCTAATTTTTGTTTGTATTTGTCCAACTTTCTTTCTTTGATATTAATTATATTTGCATTTACTCATAGAAAATGATTCAATATTTGGTTCTTAAGATTGTACAAAAAAATCGAAGGTTAACTTCAAAATTAAATACAGATCTCGTCAAATCAATAATATCTTTTTCCTTTCCTTATAAAGCCAAATTAAGTGTTTGTAAGTGTTCTAATATATCTGTAAGAAACGTTAAGCCAGAATGTCAAGTTTCATTTTTCAATTCCGGATATTTTTTCCTTTTTCTCTTGTAAATGTTATGATTGGATTTAGGAGTTCCATAAAATGGTAAAAAATATTGTAAGTTGACAGGCATCTTTCAATATACCATACAGATAAATCACTGAGCAATTAATCTGTTTCGTCGTTCTCTTACAACTCTGCTGAAAAATTCTTAAACTGATGATGTGTTTTGACATTTGTTTTAATTAAATTCACAATTTGCAATACAATCTTTCACATATTTTCGTATTAGAAGTACTTTGCTACGAGATGATCGCGGTGAATTATGCTGTGATGATGTCAGAAACATTGAATTTTAGGATCATCGTTTAATGGATTAATGAGACCTTGGTTTTTCCCTATCATTGCACGCCCTCCGTTAGTCACAACACTTTGAAGTTTATCACGAGATAATTCAAACCTGTTCATTACTTCATCAACCGTATTGGTAACATTGAAACCGCATGTTGTTTCGATACGAGCTACTAAGTGTAACATTCCTTTCATCACATTTATATCTGCAGATATAAATCAGATTAAAAACGGCCAGTTGTGGAACATCCCAAATGTCTGTAGACTCGTTGATGGCTAAACTAAATGCTATACAATTTTTCAAATCACACATTACACTATCTTCAACGTTTTTACTAATTGCACCAATAGGATGCTAAGATGTATGGCATGACATAGGAACCTGTGCGATCAATTTATGCAGCTTTGTATTATCTGGATCCAAAGCTTTAACCACCTTTTTCGAGTTTCTTTTAATAAATTCTTCTTTTTCATATGGGCATTTGGCACGAGCAATATAAAAAAACTAGCTTCGTTTGATCTGTCATCTTCGCGACCGACTAAAAGAAGACAATAGTCTTTGTTACTCATGAAGACCAGATTGCAAGGACTTAAGTTTCTCTGTTCGCAATTTTTAAGTGAGAGGATATTGTGTTAAGAGGTAGGGATGACTTACTTCGTAGTGTCGACGTAAATTGCTTTCTTTACAGTTTGCAATTGTAACTGTATAAATGAGACACAACGTCTTTCCATTATTGTCAATAATAGCATAATTTTCTAATCCCTTCTTCTTAAAAGATTCTATTTTCTGGTTCGTAATTTCGTTTTTTGATATCTTCAGATATCATGGTATCAAAAAATTTAAATAAATTTAATTCCGAAGTCTGGAAATGAACAAGGTGTCAAAGAGCACGAAATAGGACACTTAGCTGTTAGGAAAACTATCACTTAAATGCACGACCACCTACAAAGTTGCACAAATATTCTGCGCACGCCTGTATAGTGTTGCACAAGTCCGTTGATGGCGCCAGCAGTGTAAATGCGCTCGGATTTATTTATAATCAATATAAAAATAGCAAAATATCTAGACATAGAACATAAACTCAACATAAAATCTCTATAACAAAATATTATTTACTTAGTTAATTTAACAAGATACGGTGAAAAAAGTTCTGAAATAATAAAAAAAAGGATTTAAATTTTCAATGGGAGCCACACTTAGCTCAACGAAGAGCTGCATTTGCTCACCGTTGTTCTATGGCATCTGTAAGTCTTTGTAAAACGTTGTCTCATATTCCTTAAATTGCCTAACTTGACTTCCTGTACTCCCACAAACTGATATATCTGATAAATGTTTGAGAGGAATCTTTGTTCTTGCTCGTACAGCATATACGGTTGCAGCTTTCTAATTCGTATTACGTATCCATTATGTGCAGTAAAATCCAAATAATATACATATAAAAAGTAAATGTGGTCAATGTCATGTAAATATATCGTCGTGAAGTATACATATTTATGTATTTTCTCATCTAGTGCAACCAGTCTACTTCTTGTGTCATTATTTTAATATAATACTGAATAAATGCGAGTGCATACTTCCTTTCTGTTTCTAATATATAGTTGTCGCGATGCAAACTGGATAGTGAAAAAAGATTGTGACGAAAATTTTTGGCGATTTTTCACCTCAAGAAGTTCCTCAGATTTTTGGTTGCGTTTCCAACTTTTTCTGTATATACGTCAAAAGTGCATAAATAAACTATTTTAGCATCGCAACTGCATCAAATCATTTACCTGTGTTACGTTCCGAAAAAAATCTGTTTCTTTATTACAACTAATGTCACGGAGAATGCGATTCGATGATGCATAGTATCATAAGAATTTCCTTGGCAATCGTAAACCTTACTATTGGCGTTTAAGAAACTTCGTTTAGTCTTTATAAATCATTTGTTAATATAACGCTTTCCTTCTGTGGAATCAACGTGATCCCATAAAAATTAATTGGTAGGCACTATCGTCCCTTAGAATTCATATTGCAAATAGAATGTATAATGTAAGTCTAGCGTGAGGACGATTATTGCCACTTCCCTTACCTACATATAGCTATGCATTTTCGTAGTGTGCGCATCATCTATAGTTCATTCGGTGGGAGTCTTGCGTAGATCACAATGCGAGAATAATGTACGTTATTATCACTCCTCACACAAGACTTAGCAGCTCTCAACCAAGTTGTGTTCATATCTCCATATCTAAGAAATTGTGCTTACTAATAAAAAAACATATCTGTAGTGGATATGGATCCAGAATGCTCAAACCGGTAACATGTGCAGATTGTACAACCACTGCTACACCTGCGTCTCCTAAACAAGGAATCGGCTTTTATGATATACTTTTCGACAAGATTAAGGAATTGTTTGATTCTAGGATTTCGAAACCGGAAAAGGAGCTCAAAATGTTTCAATCCACTTCGGAGATCTTCTATAGCTCGCTATCTGACCTTAGTGACAATGTCTTTAAGCTTGAATGATCTTGCACTGACAATTCTGATGAAGTAATCGAAGAAATGTCCGATAGATATAGAAGACATCATTATCCTATTCAATTCGGATGCGGCTGATCTTTCATCAAATGCATTTACAGTTAACAATTCATTGCGTGAGACTGTAGTTACTGAAGGCGTGGATGTGTTTTCCTGTAAAAGACTTGGGAAGTTATTTCCTAGTAAACGACGTCCACTTTGCGTATCGTTCAATCCGCCGAAGATTCCTATAACGATCTTAAGGAATAAACCAAAGTTGCTCCTAAAATCGTAACAAATCGTCGCCATGATTAACGAAACTAACATAGCGCCTCTCTATTTACTACCAGAACGTTAGAAGTCTACGCACGAAATTAAGAAATTTACAACAGAATGGCGCATGCTCCTCAGAGCAATATAATGTCATAATATTTACTGAAACCTGGCTTAATGACACTTTCCTTGATAGTGAACCAGGACTTAGCAATTATATTTATCGCTGTGACAGATTCCGCCATTCCAGTACGATCAGAGCTGGGCATATTTTATCCGTATAACATTTAGAATAACATCTCGAATAAATTACTTAAATAAAAGGGCATAGCCGGATAAGGGGGTCAAAAGTGCCCTTGAACCAAATTAGACATATGATGCACCATTCGATAGGTTATCGAAAGAAAACCATTCACACAAAGTTTCAACCCTCTATCTCGATCTAGGGGGTAGTAATGGCGAAAAAACGAAATATCAGTTTTTGGCATATTTCTCCCACTTAATGGCGAGTAAAAATTCTAAAAAAAATCTGATATATTACGTATATTGTGCCACATGTTCGAAAATTTTTTCGTATTTTTTTTATGTAAAGCTTAGGTACGAGAAATGAAAAACCCCCAAAAAATCAGAAAAATGCAGATTTCATAGTGAAGTTGGAAGAGCACCACTTTTATATTTTGAGCGTAACAACAGTATAACATAACTATTATCCTCAAAAAGTTTCATATTTTTTTGAAATCAGCAACATACTTGGAAAAGTGAAAAACCGATTTTGTCGACGTATTTCGTACGAAAAAGTAGCTTTTACTTTGAATATTTGTATCCTCTTTATTCAGTATGTATATTAAATGCTTCTAAACATTTCTGCCTTTGTCCAAATGGTGTACAATGGAAAGAAATTGAATTAATTCGATTAATTCGTTTTTTACCATATCGAGATCATGTGGAACAGGTAAAGAATTTCCAACAAGTTCGATGGCGGAGTGGTCTAGGGCGCAGTTTTAGTTGTGGAACCCAGTTTTAGTTGTGGAACCGAAACGGGAACTACTCAGCGATTTCGATCCGACGTATTTCAACGAATTGAACGGTGATAAAGGTACCAAAAGTGACAAAAACTGACTACCAAAAAACCAGGTAAATCAAAAGCAAACATCCGAAAATTAATATCAGCAAATAATATAGTCAAGCACAAATATAATGGCAGAAGCAAGATACAACCATTACATAACCTCAACACATCACAGAGCGACTCCCTCTATGGGGGCGTACATGAGACAAACAACAAAGAAAATCAGCATGAAATAGAACTAAACAACATAATTATCAAAAGGGAGAAAAGATTACGCATACTCAACACAATGGAAAAGACAGGAGCTAATAAAAGGAAAAAACCCCAAACCAACCCTGAAATTACCTGCAGCAACAGGTACGATATTCTCTCGTCAGAAGAAAACTCGGACATGGATCAAGAAAATGAAGAGACAAATGTAAATGCAAAAACCATAACTAACAAGAAAACTACACAGAAAAAAAAAAGACCAACTCCCATCGTCATACATGGGCGCATCGATAACCACACTAAATTCACAAGCACACTTAAATACATACTTAATGACAAATACCACATCAAATATCACAAAGATAAAACAGAGATATTTACAACCTCGAAAGACGACTATAACAAACTAAAAGAAGAATACCAAAGGAAGAAAATAGAATTCCATACGTATACACTCCACAATGAAAGAAGAAAAACCTTCGTAATCAAAGGTTTACATCCAGTCATGTGTGACTATGAAATATGCGACGATTTGACAAAACAGGGACTTCCCGATACAAGCGTGCATATGATGAAAGGCACAAACACACCTCTGTACATGGTCTCCTTACAGGCAACAGTTAAAATATCAATGTTCAACCAAAAAATACATTACATATGTAATATTAAGGTTACATGGGAAGACTACACGACTAAAAGAAGGGCTGCGCAATGTCATCGCTGTCAAGAGTGGGGCCATGCTAGGTCAAATTGTTATGCGGAGCCAGCCTGTCTAAAGTGTGCAGAAAATCATCTCACAAAGCACTGCACAAAAACCAGGGAACAACCTGCAAAATGTGCCAATTGTGGGGGAAACCATCCAGCAAACGCAACAATCTGTGAAGCATATCAAAGAAGAATTCAGTGGATAGCAATGAAATCCAAACCGGTACCGCAAAAAGTAAATACTCCTCCTCACAACAAACAATTCCCTATCATAAATAATGAAACTACATTCCCAAGCATAAGAAATCAACACAGAATAAACATAACAGAAAACGCATGGGCAAGATCAGAGACCCCCAAAGATACGGACGCTACCAGGACCGCAGGCCAAAGGGAAAGTGAAACAACCAACTTTGTTAGAGATACCAGCGAAATGTCTGAACTAGCGAACGAAGTCAAAGAAATTAAAAAAGTGTGCAATATCAAGGAGATGCTACATGCTGTTAAGGAACTGAGAAAGCAACTTACCCTATGCAAAAGTAAGACTGAACAATTTGAATCATTTATAAACTTCTGTGATAAATTGGATGGCTAATAAAACTATAAGAATATGTACCTGGAATGCGAACGGACTGAAAAGTAGAATCAGTGAAATCAAAGAATTCATAATATGACAAAAAGTTGATATATTAATAATAAACGACACAAGACTGAAGAAGACAATAAAAATGAAAATTAAAAACTATACTTGCATAAGACAAGATAATACACAGAGAGCCTCAGGGGGAATTCTAATGTGAATCAAAAACAGTATACCACATAAAGAGGTAAAAATAAACAAAGAAACGACAATAGAATGCATCGCCATCAGGCTAGCAACCGGAGTGTACATAATAGGAGCATATAATAATCCCTCAAACCACTTCAAAATAAAAGAGATTGATGATCTATTGAAAACAGGAAACAAAGTTCTAATAATTGAAGACCTTAATGCGAGACACCCAGCATGGAACAATAAAACCCTGAATAGCAGTGGAAGAAAAATATATAATTACATTACAAACAATAATAGCAGCATACTCATTCCCAACGAACATACACACTATCCCACTAATGGACAACCACCATCCACAATAGACATTGCCACAAACAAAAACATAAGAGACATCTCCGAAATGTTGGCTTTACACGAGCTAAGTTCAGATCATAATCCTGTGATAATGGAACTGGGAGTACAAATAGTAAATGATCTAGGGAAAAAGGGACTCAACTACAAAAAAGCAAATTGGTATGAGTTTAGACAACAGCTGAATAAAAAAATAACTATCAACTCGAAAATCAGAACAAAAAAAGAAATAGAAATAGAAGTACAAAAACTTACGAACAAAATACAAAAGGTCATTGAAGAAACTATACCAAAAATGCCATTAAATAAACTACAAGATGAACTTCCTGAACATATAAGGGTAATGATAAGAAACAGAAACAAAACGAGGAAGATCTGGCAACGACACAGACTAGGCTATTTAAAAGCAATGATGTACAAAGAAACCGCAGAAATTAGAAAAGCCATCTACCAACACAGAAACACCGAACGGGAGCAGAAATTGAAAAGGCTGAATCCAAGAGATAATTCCATATGGAAGATGACAAAAATATTAAGAAAAGATTATAAACCAGTACCTACACTAATTAATAATAATAATGAAGCCATAACGGATCAAGAAAAAGTAGAGATGCTGGAAGATCAATTTGAGCAGGTGCACAACATAGACTTAACAACCAAATCTGCAGAACAGGTGAAAATAACTGAAAAGGTTAAGAAATTCCTCGAGGATGATGTAATGGAAGATCCAACTAAATACTACTCAACGCCAATAGAGATCTATACAATCATTAAGCATCTACCTGGAAAGAAAGCAGCAGGACCCGATGGAATACAAAATATGATACTAAAGAATCTACCTAAAAAAGCAATAGTACAACTAATGTACATAATGAATGCTACGCTAAAACAACATCACTACCCATCAAGTTGGAAAACTGGAACCATCATACCAATACACAAAACAAGGAAAAGGGAAACAGAACCAAGCAGCTACAGACCAATAAGTCTCCTACCTAAAATGAGTAAAGTCCTTGAAAAAATAGTACACGTCAGGCTAAACAAATTTGAACAAGAAAACAAAATGATAATAGACGAACAATTCGGCTTTAGGGAAAAACATAATACAGTACAACAAGTAACAAGAATTGCAAATGACATCTCAATCGGATTCAACAACGACATGGTAATTGTTATGCTTCTACTGGACATTGAAAAGGCCTTTGACAGAGTTTGGTTAGAAGGGCTACTATATAAACTAATAATACAGAAATATCCACCCACGCTCATTAAATTCATAGCTTCATACCTACAAGACAGACACCTTAGAGTACAAATAAATAATACAAAATCAAGCAGAAGACTGATTAGAGCAGGAGTTCCCCACGGTTCCTTACTAGGGCCAAAACTATTCAACGCAAACCTAAACGACATACCTAAATTCACAAAGACCAAACTAGCCTTATTTGCAGATGACACAGCTATTTATGCACACTCATACAATGCCATAATAGGTGCCAAGCAAGTGTAAACCCATATGACAATACTTGAACCATACTATAGAAAATGGAAAATTCAACTCAATGCAACCAAAACAGAAGTAATAGTATTCTCAAAGAAAAAGAAACGAAAAAGCAGAATCTTCCAACCAATAACAGTAAATGCACATAAAACAAGTCCAACAAGCACAGTTAAATATCTAGGAGTTCACCTTGATACACAGCTAACATACGCATGTCACATCAAAGAAAGCATAAGAAAAGCACACGCAGTACTCAGGAAACTATATCCACTAATGGTATACAACTCCCACTTGTCTGTACATAATAAAAAACTAATATATAAAATGATAATTAGGCCAATCTTAACTTATGCAACACCAGTTTGGTGCAGCGCAGCCACAACAAACATGAACAAGCTGCAAATATTTCAAAACAAAATGCTAAGACTAATACTATCAGCTCGCAGAAACACCAGAATAACAGAACTACACAAGCACACAGAGATCAAACCCATTGAACAATATATTAAAGAATTAGCATCAAGTTTCTACAAATATCAAATAGCTAGTAGTAACTTAACTAAAAATACTACAGAAATTAGAGACCACAATGTGCCATTTAATCTTAAGCATAAAGTACCTTATCAAAAGCTATCTATTTACTATGAAATCGACTGATGAAGATGTGATAGATATTAGGACTCAAGGAAATCTAAATTATAAGCCAAGTACAATAGGACTTAACGTAATTTATACAACATGCAATATTAGATAAAACTACCAACAGGTACACAATTAGGTGTAAAATTGAAAGAGAAGGAGGGGGTTTTACTATTACAATTTCCCCTCTCAAAAACAAAACATGTACCAAATACCGCATTTGAGTTAAACAAATACACTAGAATTAAGAGATATTATAAGTATCGACTGACTAATAATAGTAGTAGGTTTAGCATAAATTGTAGGAACTACGTGCAAACTCAATTGTTGAAAATGTTTAAGTGTTTATAATGTTTTATTTTGTTGTAGACCTAAATGTAAATATGTTATATAATAAAGAGATTTTACAAAAAAAAAAGGTTGTGGAACCGCTGCGTACTTTTTTCGTGTGAGTTCAAATCTCGCCTAGGATAATTTTTTTTTTACTACATTAACGATTTCTTTTTATCCTAACTGTATAATATATGTAAATAGTATGTATCGTAAAACATTTTACAAACATCTCAACAATATTTTAACTCCAAATATACATATAAATAATTAAGTACTAATTGTGAGGCACTTTCAATTGCTACATTTATCAATTTTGTATTAAAGATACTTATCTTTACTAAATGTGTGTGATTTGCAGCAAAGACGATACATCCTAAGCACTTCTTCTTTTCACCATTTCTGTTTCCGCATGTTCTGTTGGTTCATAAATTGCTTATCCTTTTCTGCTTGTATATAATCGGTTTTGTATTAAAGATAATTATCTCTATTTTTTCGCAGTTTGGAACAAGAACCGCATGTAGTATCTTCAGTCTTCGTCATTATCGTCATTAATCACTGGTATTATATTTCCTTTGTTAAATATTTTACATAATATTTAGGCAGGTCTGACAATTGTGGATAGGTACCGTGCGTACGATGAGTAATAAATTATTGTTGCTACGTGTAAGCAGCATCCTATGGTACGATTACCATTTGCACATTCACAACAGTAGCGTTCTACTGCCGAAAATCCAAATGAATTTGATTTATAATGAATAAAGCACTGGTAAGATTTGCTATTAATGTAGCGCGATCTAACTTCGTATCGAACAATATTGTTTGTATCCTTCAAACAAAGGACATTGTTGTCTTCGTCCATTATTTCTTAAATGGTTCCAATTATCCGCGTCATAAACATCACCTTCATTTATATTCTTTCGACGCATTGCCTGTCAGTAGGTCTTGTGTATTGAAAAGGTGATAGGAAATGCAAAAAATAAATCTTTGAATGAGGAACAATTTCTTTCCCTTCACTTATCGTTGTTACAGAGATTTTTAAAGCTTACCTAAGTTTAACTCAGAGAGTACAAGGTTAGATAAACAATAGAATTAAAAGTGGCTCGCAATTATTATTTAATTATTTATATGTATATTTAGAGTTAAAATATTGTTGAGATGTTTTTAAAATGTTTTACGATACATACTATTTACATATATTATACAGTTAGGATAAAAAGAAATCGTTAATGTAGTAAAACAAAAATTATCCTAGGCGAGATTTGAACTCACACCAAAAAAGTACGCAGCGGTTCCACAACCTTTTTTTTTGTGAAAGTCTCTTTATTGTATCATATATATATATACATTTATATACATAAATTTTATTGCCCAACAATTGTGCTTATGCGTAGTTCCTACAATTAATATTTAACCTACTAGTATAATTAATCTGTCGAAAAATATATATCTCTTAATTCTAGTGCAATAGTTGGATTCATGTGGAGTGTTGTGTTGCTTGTTCGTTTACAAGGGAAAATTGTGACGAAAAAACCCTGTCCATTTCCAATTTTACACCTTTATGTGTACCTGTTTGTATGGGCTATCTAACCGAAATATATGTTATATTACACGTAATTGAGCTATGTATTGTGTACTACTGTTTGGTTGTTATCAATTTTTATTGCTTATTTGTCTAGATTGCTTATACTAAACGTATCACACCTTTTATCACATATGCATCAATTCGCTTCATAGAAAATAGATAACTTTTGATAAGGCAATTTGTGCTTAAAGTTAAAAGGTACATTATGTTCCCTGATCGCCGTTAAATTTTTGGTCAATGGATTGCTGTGCAATTGGTTTTTATAAAAGTTCACTGCTAATTCATTGCAATACTCCCCGATATATTGCATTTCTGCTCTTCCGTGTAGGTCTGTTATTCTGGTATGCCTACGAGCGCTGAGTATCAGTCTTAGTAATTTATTTTGTATTACTTGTAATATGTTGATGTTAGTTGCGTCTGCTCCGCACCACACCGGTGCAGCGTACGTTATTATCGGTCTTATGATCATCTTGTACAACAGTTTTTTGTTGTTGATTGACATGGCCGAGTTGTATACCATTAGTGGATATAGTTTTCTCAGCACTGCGTGTGCCTTCCTCACCCTATCCATAATGTGGTGCCTGTAAGTTAGTCCTGCGTCCAGATGCACTCCAAGGTATTTCACTGTTTTCGTTGGGGATATTTTGTGTCCGTAAACCGTTATGGGTTGGAATATCCTGTTGTTTCTTTCCTTCTTCTTCTTTGTGAGTACTATCACTTCGGTTTTGCTTGTGTTTAGATGAATTTTCCATTTTTGATAATATGGCTCTAGGAGTGTCATATGAGTCTGTATCTGTTTAGCGGCTACTATGGCGTTAAATGAGTGCGTATAAATTGCTGTGTCGTCTGCAAAAAGTGCTGTCTTTGTTTTTGGAAAGGTAGGTATGTCGTTGAGATATGTCTTGTATAGTGGTGGGCCTAGGACGGTGCCTTGTGGAACTCCTGCTCTAATCGATCTTTCGCTGGATCTGGTGTTATTAATTTGTACTTCTAGGTGCCTACCACTAATATACGATGCTATAAGTTTTACGATTGTGGGTGGGTACTGCTGCTCGATTAATTTGTATATAAGTCCTGCTGTCCAGACTCTGTCAAACGCCTTCTCTATGTCGAGTAGTAGCATTACAGTTACGAGTTGCCTATTAAAACTGGTCGTTACGTCGTTTACTATTCTTACGACTTGTTGTACCGTACTGTGGTTTTCTCTAAATCCAAATTGCTCATTTATGGTGATATTGTGGTTCTTTTCGAATTTTTTGATTCTGTTGAGTAGTACTTTTTCTAGGACTTTGCTCATAGTAGGCAGTAAGCTTATGGGTATATAGCTGCTTGCTTTATCTTCCTTCTTTCCTGGTTTGTGAATTGGTACTACAATTCCGGTTTTCCAGTTTGGTGGGTAGTATTGTTGTTTAATTGTTGCATTTATTATGTACATTAGCTGAACTATTGCTTTCCGGGGTAGGTTTTACGAAATGATGTTTTGTATTCCAGCGACTCCTGGTGATTTTTTTTATGGTAAACCTGCGCAGATTTTGCGGATTTCATTTGGTGACGTGTAGTACTTATACGGGTCGTCCTCAGTTTCGCTAGTTAAAAATTGTTGGACCTCTTCTATTATTAAGTTTTGTTCTCGGGTGTTGTTTGTCAGGTCAATGTTGTGCACTTCTTCGAATTGGTCCGCCAACATCTCTGCTTTTTCTTTATCTGTCATTGCTTCGATGTTGTTTTCTATTAGGGTCGGTATCGGTTTGAATTCTGTCTTAAGTGCTTTGGTCATGTTCCATATGGAGTTGCCTTTTGGGTTCAGCGTTTTCAATTTACGCTCCCATACCTTGTTTCTATGTTCGTTGATGGCCTTCCTTATATTTGCAGTTTGGTTGTTTATGATCCTTTTTATGAAGTCTAGTCTGTGTTTCTGCCATTGTTTTCTTGTTTTGTTCCTGTTTCTTATCATTTCCTTTATATGTTCTGTGGGTAGAATAATAGTGCTTCCTTTCTTAGACGATTAGACAATATGATATATTTATTATTAGAGACTAAATTTAATGATATAACACATATATTAGGACTATCTCTATCTCGCCCTTTAGTTCTCTCGTTCTCACTCTTGACTCGCTCTCTCACTCAGTGTACTCTCTCTACTGGTTCGGTAACGACTGACTCTTTTTCAAACATTCCTCATAATAACGTACACAATAGATCGGACTCTCACTCATCTCATTTTCACCATAGACTATACAGATCTGGACAAAACATTCATACTCATTTAACATCATTCATACATCTATATATAAAACCAACACTCACATGTTCAGGTATTTCTTCTTGCATTTCTTTGATTGATCTTTTCGGTATAGTTTCTGCTATGGTATTCTGTATCTCCCTTGTGAGTTTCTGCACTTCCGTTTCTATTTGTTCTCTTGTGTCTATTTTAGCGTTTATCCTTACTTTTTGGTTAATTTTGTGCCTGAAAGCTTTCCAGTTGGTATTTTTGTAGTCCAATCCCATTTCTTCTGTTGCGTTCATGTCGTGCGAGCCCAGTTCCACTGTCACGGGGTTGTGGTCTGAGCTTAGTTCGTACAATACCTTCATTTCTGAGATACCTCTGATGTTTTTGTTGAGTGCTATGTCTATTGTAGATGCTGGTTGTCCGTTAGTTAGGTAATGCGTGTGTTCATTAGGATACAGGATGCTGCAGTTGTTTTTTGAGACGTAGTTGTATATTATTCTTCCTTTGCTATTTAGATTATTATTATTCCAGGTTGGATGTCGTGCATTAAAGTCTCCCAGTATTAGTACTTTGTAGCCTAATTTTAAAAGTATGTCTATCTCCTTGGCTTTGAAATGGTTGGACGGATGGTTATATACTCCTACTGTGTATATTTGAGAGAGAAGTCTTATAGCTACACATTCGATTGATATGCTATTGTTAATTGTTACCTGTTTATGTGGTATATTGCTTCTGACTATATCATTAAAACCCCTCCCGATGACTTTTGTGTGTTGTCTTTTCTGATACACGTATAGTTTCTAATTTTAACTTTTGATGTTTCCTTGAATCTTGTGTCATTGATTATTAATATATCTATTTTCTGTCTGTTGATAAACTCCTTGATTTCCCCAATTCGGCTTTTCAGGCCATTTGCATTCCAGGTGCAAATTTTTATGTTCTTTTTCCTATCCATCCAATTTGTTGCAGAAGTTCACGAATACTTCAAATTGTTGGACCTTTGTCTTGCATTGGTTCAGTTGTGCTTTGAGTTCCTTTACAGCCTCTAGTATTTCTCTTATGTTACACATTTTGTTCACTTCCTTTAGCTCATTTACTAGAGCTGACATATCGTTAAGCTCATTCCCATCGTGGTTGTGTTCCCTACGCCTCGGTTGGGTTGTCTTGCTGGCATATGTATCTTCTTTGTGTTGTGTCTTGTTTACCCACCAGGTGTCTGATTTTGAGTTTCTGCTCATGACTGGAAATGAGGTTTCATTTTCTATGTTAGGTGCTTTTCTTATATTCAGTGTTTCTTTTGATCTGCGTATTCCATTTTGTGATTTTTTAGCTATCCATTCCATTCTCTTCTGGTATGCCTCGCATATGGTTGCATTTGCTGGATGATTGCCATCACAGTTTACGCACGTTGCTGGTTGGTCTCTGGGTTTTGGGCAGTCATGTGTGAGGTGTTTCTCCGCGCATTTTAAGCATGCTGGTTCTGCAAAACAGTTAGAGGTTGCATGGCCCCATTCCTGTCATCTATGGCATTGCGTAGCTCTTTTTTGGTTTTGTAGTCTTCCCAGGTAACTTTTGTGTGACATACGTACCTTATTTTTTATTCAAAAATGAGATTTTTACTGTCGTTGGCAGTGAGACCATATATAAGTGTGTCGCTGTGCCCTTCATGGCATGTATATTTGTTATTGATAAACCTTGGACTAAAAGGTCCTCTTTTAGGTCTTTTTCTTCCATTTTTGGGTGTAATCCTCTTATGACAAACGTTTTTCTTCTTACATTATGTAATGTGTAAGTGTGCAATTCTATTTTTCTTTCTTGGTATTCTTGTTTCAGCTTTTTGTAGTCTTCTGGTGTTGTCGTGAAGACTTCAATTTTATCTTTGTGGTATTTTATGTAGTACTTACTTTCTAGTTTTTGTTTTAACATATGTGTAAATCGTGTATGGTTTTCTGTATTTCCATGTATTACTATTGGCGTCGGTTTTTTGGTTTTTGGGTTATTTGTTTGTTTCTTGTTAGTGGATTTTGTAGTTTGACTTACTTCCTCGCTTTCTGTGTCCATATCACTTTCCCCATCGCTTGACAATGCCTCAAATCTGTTGCTGCATGGAATTGCTGTTGCCTCTGCTGGTTGATTGGACTTCTTCCTCTTACTTGCGTCTTCCATCGTTCCGCTGGTTCTGCGTCGTTTAGTTGGTTTAATAATTATGTCGTTTTTGTTAAATTCATCTTTTTCTATATCAGTGTAACAACCCCCGAAGGAGGCGCTTTGTTGTGGTTTGCCGTTATGTCTGTTGTGTATTTCTGTTTCCTGTGACGCTGCTTGCCGCGCTGTCCTTGTATGTTTATTTTACTTTATGTTGTTCGCACTAGCTTTTCGCACTGGATGTTTGCAATTTCTTCTGTTTTTCTCAATTATTTCGCTTGATCGGACGAGAGCGATTGGACGAGAACCGCTCCACACGGTTCCATAACTAAAACTGGTTCCACAACTGAAACTGCGCCCTAGACCACTCCGCCACCGAACTTGTTAGAAATTCTTTCCCTGTTCCACATGATCTCAGACACGGTAAAAAATCAATTAATCGAATTAATTCAATTTCTTTCCATTGTACACCATTTGGACAAAGACAGAAATGTTTAGAAGCATTTAATATACATACTGAATAAAGGGGATAGAAATATTCAAAGTAAAAGCTACTTTTTCGTACGAAATACGTCGACACAATCGGTTTTTCATTTTCACAGTATGTTGCTGATATCAAAAAATTATGAAACTTTTTGTGGATAATTATATTATAGTGTTATTACGGTCAAAATATAAAAGTGGTGCTCTTCCAACTTCACTATGAAATCTGCATTTTTCTGATTTTTGGGGGTTTTTTCTTTTTTCGTACCGAAGCTTTACATAAAAAAATAGGAAAAAATTCTCGAACATGTGGCATAATATACGTAATATGCCACATTTTATTTAGAATTTTTACTCGCCATTAAGTGAGAGAAATATGCCAAAAACTGATATTTCGTTTTTTCGCCATTACTACCCCCTAGATCGAGATAAAGGGTTGAAACTTTGTGTGAAAGGTTTTCTTTCGATGACCTATCGAATGGTGCATCATATGTCTAATTTGGTTCAAGGACACTTTTGACCCCCTTATCCGGCTATGCCCTTTCTTCAGTTGCGACAAAGGTTTACGTTCGCGGCTGAACATGCTCCCCCCGTTGCGAGTGAAGCGAGCAACATTATCGCGTTTGTTGTCTTGTCCGTAGTGTGTCTACGGATGTCGATGATTCGTTCCAATATTCCAGATCGTACAGTGTTTCGTTATGTGTTTTCGATTAATGGACACAATTGCGTTATGTTTTGTTTGACGATGCCGTTGGCAGTCTTGATTGTGGCGACTGGAACTTCTCCATCGTCACCGGGATGAACATCCATGACTCTGGCCAGCCTCCATCGCATGCAGGGCTGATTCTTGTCCATCGGGATGACGATTGAGTCGTTGTTGATTTCGCCACGGGCTTCAAGCCACTTCTGGCGCCTTTGGAGTTCGTTGAGATATTCTTGATACCACCTTTTCCAGAAATCCTGGCGAATTTTTATGATTATTTTCCAGGAAGTCAATCGATTCTCTGGAACTGATAGATAATTATCTTCCGGCAGCATCGTGAGAGGACGACCGACTAATATATGTGCGGGTGTTAACGCTATAGGGTCATTTGGATCTGACGAGATGGGGCACAGCGACCTGGAATTTAGAATTACCACGACTTCTATGGTGAGAATGTTAATTTTCTCGAAAGTAAAGAGACGTTCGCCTGCAACACGCTTAAAGTGGCGTTTAAACGATTTGACCGCAGCCTGCCATATGCCTCCGAAATGCGGTGTTAACGGTGGATTGAAATGCCACGTTATGTTCTTGCTTACTGCAAAGTCGTTTACACATTCTCTGAACTGGTCCAAACCGAATAAGTCGTATAATTCGCGAAGTTTGCTATTCGTGCCTACAAAATTCGTGCCGTTGTCTGAATAGACATGTGTGGATATGGCTCGGCGCTCAATGAAACATCTGAAAGCGCCGAGAAAACCCTCGGCCGTGAGATCGCTCACGATTTCGATGTGTATCGCCTTTACCGACATGCAAATGAAGATGCAGCCGTAAGCCTTTACACTATTTCGATTGCGATGTTTTTTCTCCTCGATGAAGAGCGGACCGAAAAAATCGACGCCGGTATGAGTAAAGGCCACCGCCTCTTCGACGCGCGATTTGGGTTTTCCCACTTTTCCTTGTAATGGAGACGGACGAAAGCGGGTGCAACGAACGCATCGCCGTACAATTTTCCGAACTTGATTTTTTCCGTCAAGGAGCCAAAAACGATGTCGAATTGTGTATAGAGTGCTTTGAATTCCGGCGTGATACGTGCGTTCGTCTGTGTCGCGGATGATTAAGTCGGTTACGTGGTGATGTGACGGTAAAAGAACGGGTTGTTTTTGCAAATACGGGATTTCGGCGTTTTGCAGTCGCCCGCCGACGCGGAGAAGATCGTATTCATCGAGGAACGAATTCAAAGAGGCAAGTCGACTACCCTTTGCTCTCCGTGATGACGAGATGCGCTGAATTTCGTGTTGAAATTGCTCCTTCTGAATTACTTGTAAAATAGTTCGTTCCGCGTGGATTTTCTCCTGCGCGCACAGCTCACCCCTGTGAGTGTTCGAGCGGATCATACGGAGGCAATATGCTACTACGCGTACAAGTTTCGCGTACGATAAAAAGTTGGCAAAGAACTCGCATCCATTGATTCGTAAAGCTAAACACGTGTTTTTCTTTAGACTGGGTAGCTCCATAACGATAATTTCTTTGCTGCGCAAGTGTCGTCGTAATCGCGTAGCCAATGGGGCCTCTCGAATCACGAATCGTTTGCGCAAAATGCCGCGGGATATAGACTGCGCGATAGTGCGTCTGCCGGATTACCGTTCGTTTTGACGTGTCGCCATTCGTCTTCCTTGATCGTTTGAATCTCCGCTACGCGATTCGCTTCGAAAAGTTTCAAGACCGATGGGGATTTCTTAAGCCAGTGGAGCACTATCGTGCAGTCTGACCAGAAAATAACGCTATCGGTCGAAAAACCGAAGGCAGTTCGTGACTCTCATTAGAGTCGAGTGAGTGTTAGCGTGCCGCACAGTTCGAGCTGAGGCATGGTTGTTTCTTTGATAGGCGCGACTCGCGATTTGGCACATGCGAGTCGAATGAGGATATGGCCCTCTTGATCACGGGAGCGAATGTAAATACACGCGCCGTATCCCGCCTTGCTTGCGCCACAAAATCCGTGAATATGAATATTATTTCGGGTTTCGAGCAGGAGTTTACGGTCTACCGATAAATTATTAATTAGAGGGAGTTGATTCGCGAATGATGTCCATTTAGAATATAGCGCTTGTGGAACCGATTCATCCCAGTCGAGCTTCGTTTTCCAGCACTCCTGCATGAAGATTCTGCAGTTAAAATTACCGGTACAAAAAGCCCGAGGGGATCGAAAATTTTCGCGATTTCGGATAAGATTCCGCTTTTAGTCGACTTGGTAGAGGATTCGAGTGATCTTACCGTGTAAACGAGTTTATCCCCCTGCGCGTGCCATTCGATTCTTAAAGTATTTGCCACCGTGTTTCTGTCGATTGTGCAATCTAGTCCGACAATACTTTCGTTGATACTATCGAGAGCGTGATTGTGGTTCGAGGCCCATTGACGTATATTAAACCCGCCGCGTTTCAACAGTTCGATTACTTCGTCGCGCATTTTCAAAATCTCGTCTAGCGAGTTTGCCCCTGTTAAGAGGTCATCGACGTACAAGTCTCATTTTGGAATCGTGGAGACATAAGGGAAATCCGCGCTCTCGTCGTCCGCGAACTGCTGTATCGTTCGAATCGCAAGATACGGAGCGAAAGATACACCGAAGGTGACTGTATTTAATTCGAACGTTCGAACGTGATTGTTGTAGTACCAGAATACGCGTTGATACCTACGGTCATGCGGATGTATTAGGATTTGCCGATACATCTTTTCGATGTCGGCTATCATAACGTATGTGTGCGTGCGGAATCTTACTAGGTGTTCGAAAAGTTTGTCTTGTATCGTAGGACCTACGATAAGTCTGTCGTTTAACGAGATGCTCTTGTCTGATTTGGCCGACCCATCGAAGACGACGCGGACCTTTGTAGTCGCGCTTGCAGACTTTATTACAGCGTGATGGGGCATATAATAGCCGAGTAATGATTCGTCGTCGATCAATGACATGTGCCCAAGAGTAATGTACTCGTGCATTACTTTAGAATATTCCGCCTTAAGTGCCGAATTCGAATTTAATTTTCGTAGAAGCGTGTGACACCGACGCAAGGCGAGTCGTACGAGTCGATTAAGAGGCGCCATGCATTTTGGTAATTTTCCGCGCTAGAGTTGAAAACTAGAATTTTATTCAGTGCGTCGCCCCTAAGCGAATTTTTCAAATATAGAAATTTCTCTAAATCGGAGATGTCCTCCAGCCCTTCGCTATTCGGATCAATTATCGCGAGCTCATCATGTAATTCCTCGTACGCGTGCAGCAATGCCATAATTCGATTGAGCCACATTTTGAGATTCAATTTGTCGTACCGATTCGACGCGACGCAGTTCGCAAGCTGCGTTATCTGCGATTTAAGCGACTCGCGTTTTTCATTAATTGCTTTAATCCTATCCATCGTGAGAAAATATCCGCACGCACCGTATACACAATTGGTCTTCTACTAGATTATTCGTGAATAAACGATCAAAATGTAGTAAGGAATACTTATCCCCTTGTTGTTGATGGACACCGTCTGCAGCATGCGGCAGGTGGGTGAGTGGTCCCTCGTGTGGCGATAGAGACGGCTGTTTCGTACTCCTCGATGATCGTTGTCAGAAGAGTTCGATTGGTACGATTGAGCACTGTTGTGTCTCTGTATCACTGTGTCACTCCATGTGCTAAGAATTACGGTGGAACCGTGAGGCACGATGATGTAAGTAATTTCGATAGCGTGACAGAAAATGTCGAGCTTGTACTACGGTGTGTTTCCACGTTCACAGTCAGAGCAAGACTAGGGCTCGTCGCCCGTTTGTGCCCCTTCTTCTTCCGAAGGACCTTCCCCCGCAAGGGACATGTCTTCGAAAGACGTTCCTACGAGACGGAAAACGTCCTAACGTTTTGCACATGGCCCGCTCCGCGCTTGCATTTACGCTGAACTTTCTAATTTTCGGACACACTTTCGCCGTTTTAACGCTCGCTGCTTACGGGAGGCACCATAAACTGTATCGTCGAAATCTCTCCAACATGGAAAAATCTGGTGGTTCAATGTGTTGATCGCGATGTGATAGAGGAGGAGGGGAATTTGGTAAATAAATTAAACTAAATTGATCCGAAAGAATAATAATATTTATTGGCTCGAACGATACGATTAGGAGAAAAAGTCTTGCGGCATAAAAGACTCTTTGAAATATGATTAATTTGACGCAATGAACAATGAAAGTGCGAGCGGTCATGTGTATGTATTGCGAACACCGAAGTGTGAATCGAGTGGCTGTAATTAATAGAGTCCGTTAATCCACGAAGATCCACGACTCGACTCTTCATTCGATATGCTAAGATCTCCCGAGAACCCCGGCGAGAGGGGTGATGGTTAAGAAAAAAAGATCCGTTCTCTCATTCATTAAGAAATCCGATGCGAGACCGTTGGATTGTTTATGGGAAGCACGTGTTTACGTTGGAACCGCTCCACGCTAGTGTCACGGAAAACGTGTAGAGTTTTTATAAAATGTCAAATAAAGAACAATTCACTGTGCACAAAGGAAGAAAGACTCTTTAATAATCCTTTGACACCTTTATTGACACTCACAATTACAGAACGGGTAACTCTGGAATACGGCTTATTAATTATAGCTCGGGTTTTTGGGAGGGTCTTTTATATGGATCGGTAACAAAGAGAACCCCGGTCGCAGAATGGGGGTTCTCGAGGAAACGCCTTTGCTATCTTGTTTTTATTATTCGCGGTTAGTTCGCACAACTTCGCATGCCCAGACGATGATTGACCAGGAGACGCACTTTGGTGGATGATCAGTGACTAAGGGTGATAACGGGCGTCGTCACACTAGAATCGACAGTCGAAAAAGACCCTGCATTGACGCGTATTTCGAGGTATAGGGCTATTCATGGTGGTCTACGCGCCGAGCCACTTGAGTTCCGTAAAATTCCTTCAGTCGCGACAAACGTTTACGTTCGCTGCTGAACAAAGGGATTATTACATATATTAGTCATACTAGTTTTACTAGTAATCAGTTTTGAAAAAACTTCTCAACGTTTTATCTCGAAAATTATTTGTCCTTGCAATAGTTTATCTCCAATAGGAGTGAAAATTTGTTACACTTACTATGCCCGGGATACGCATAGTATCTTCATGAACTTCAGCAGTCCATCTTTGTACGAGTTCTGTTTACAACTCGTTCACACAATACGGTTTTTGACCAACTCGGTTATTTTACCGTATCGGCAATAACCAAAAACAGTGTTCACATAATTCCATATCTTCAACGAAAATTTAATATTTACGCGTATATATATAGATATATATATATACAGGGTGAGGCACTTAAAACCGGCCACCTGAATAACTTGGCTGCTATTGGTGATAGGAAAAAACGCATCAGGCCAAAATTATTTGATATCGAGGGGCTGATCATCCGATGTTACCAGTTTTTTGATAGGTGGAGGCGTCAAGGAGATATGAAGGTCATCTCTGTTTTTTTAAATGAAACGGTATATTTTTTTACTTACATTCTGATAGAGTATTTCAAGGCGAATACAATGACCTATTGGGAGGTCATTTGTGGTCTGGGTTAATCCAATTGTGATGGAAAATAATTTACTTTGAGGAAATGGTCGAACACTTCCTTGCCGTCTCTGGTTGTTGATATTACTTCATCTCTGTCTCGTAATCTCTTGTTATGGGTCGTTCAATGGAAATAAACTTTCAATCACGCTGTACACTTCATCTGTACATAGTATGATTAGTCGTTTATGAGAATCTGTGCCGTGCGAAGTGTATCACAACTTTCCGAAATGCGTTATTCAATGGCGGAGAACGTAGATATGGTTTTTGTTTATGGGGAATGTCGTCAAATTGTAAGAGATGCAATCCGTTTGTATTCTGAACAGTTTCCCGAACGTGGTACACCTTCACGATCTGTATTTGCGAATGTTATTAAATGTTTTCAAGAAACTGGAAGTATAGCTAACAAAATACGAAGAAGATCCAAGACAGCAACTGATGATCGAAATACAGTGAACATTTTAGTAGCTGTAACACAAAATCCAGATGCTAGTACAAGGCAGCTAGCACATGAAAGTGGCATCAGTCAACGAAGTGTTTTGCGAATATTACATTTAAATAAATTCCACGCTTTCCATGTTTCACTTCACCAAGAATTACATGGGAATGATTTTCAAAACCGTGTAAATTTTTGCGAATGGGGTCTGCAGAAATTACAGAGTGATGAGTCGTTTTTGACTAATGTTTTATTTACGGACGAAGCCATATTTACAAACTATGGTCAAGTCAATCGTCATAATATGCATTATTGATCAATAGAAAATCCACGAGCGAGAAGTGGATAAACAAAGACCTTGGTCTGTAAACGTTTGGTGCGGACTTGTTAACAGTGAAATAATTGGTCCTTATTTTATCGATGGCACATTAAACACTTCGAAATATAAATACATTTTAACTGAAATTTTGCCACGCTTGCTGGAAAATATTCCGCTTCACATACGACAAACTATGTAGTTCCAACAAGATGGATGCCCTGCTCATTCTGCACGTATAATTACTCAATTCCTCAACGCGACATTCGGAGATCGTTGGATTGGCCGTGCAGGAAATCATAAATGGCCCGCACGTTCTCCAGATTTAACACCTCTAGACTTCTATTTGTGGGGAAAATTAAAGCAGAAAGTGTATAATGAAATACCAACAACCAAGGAAGATATGAAAGAGCGTATAAGAAGAGCTTGTGCCGCGATAAACCCAACAGAAATTCAACATGCCATATTATCCGTCGAGCAACGCTTCAGAGCATGCATCAATGTTCAAGGTCACCATTTTAAACACTTGTATTAGTCGGGTATTACTGTTAGATAAATAAATCAACGGTGCTTGACCTCAAGGTAAATTATTTTCCTCAAAGTAAATTATTTTCCATCATAATTGACTTAACCCAGACCACGAATGACCTCCCAATAGGTCATTGTATTCGCCTTGAAATACTCTATCAGAGTACAGTCAACTATGTAACGTACACTGTACAGCTGTTCCTTAAAATACCCGGTAGTCGGGATACTGATGTATTGCAAAACTGAAAATCCGCGCAATTTTGAGACTTTCCTTCCCGCTCCTATCACAAATTTATATTGCATATACAGTTACAGATTGGCTACGAGTTTAGTTACCTGGATACCGCCAAAGGGGCGGGGGGTGGTCCTAATCGACAGCTATGCCTTAAAAATTACAGATATTTTATCTGGTCTCCAAACAGATTGCGGCTTGTGGCACGAAGCTACTATCACATTATTTGTGGTCTCCACATTGCTGCTACACGTATAGGCAGAACTAATATATTTTTGCCAACATTTCTAAACTTCTAAGTTATAACCGCAACTAATTCTTGAAACATAAGCTTTTGGCTGGAACATTCCGCTCCTCGCCTCGTTGTCTCAACAAGTAATCTGGAGCAACGAACTGTTGTTTTGAAATATTAAATATGTGTTGCATTTTATATATTTACTAAACTATGTATATTAGGAAAATAATAGTATTTTAGCGTCTGGATCAATGCGTCTCCGCACGAGGTTTCTTATCGACTGACTCATTCTTTATCGTATTGTTAAACTTAGTCCGCCGAAAAGACGATCTTTCGGCCCATATTGATTTCTTTCACCCGAACGTTCCCGAGCGCCACAGTATTATTCAAGAACTCTCAGAAATCGGAGAACTATTCTCCAATGCCTGTGATAGTTACCTATCGGACATGGTTCTTCAAAATGTGATGCGTGTAATGAAATTAAAATCTACTAAGTGAGCACCTATTTTTGTCCTATATTTTACAAGGAAAGTTTCATCTATACATTGACCTCATTATTGTGAAATAATACAACATGTAAGAAGATAAATCTTAGTTAGATTTGCCTTATATGTACAGTATGTGCATATAACTTACATAATCTTTTCTGTTCGCGTCCACCTGGAAAAGAACGACACTCACTAAATTATGTACGGGCCATTTCGCACCAAATCAATCACTATACTCGATATCTGCAATTTTGGTCAAATTAAAGTGTGATATATTCTATGCGAAATTGAGGGGGGGGGGGGGTTAAGTCATCATTTTGTTTATTCTGAAATTGTTTAAAAAATACAGACCCTCGAAATTGGCACTTTTTGCCCATCTTTACGAAAACTACCATCACACAAGAATTTTTATCTCTGAAACTGTTAAAGGTACAAACTTAATTTTTTTTTCATTTTAATCGCTAAAGATTGCTCTTTTCATTTCATTAATTCGTTTATCGGAATTTGGGCACACTGTTCTTTTGAACAAATTCACATAACGTTAATAAGAACCATTCCATAGTAGAGGTAATCTTTTATAAGAAAAACATAAAAGAATATGCCAACATTTTCTCAACTTTTGAACAAGCAATTTTATGTAAACGTTTGTTGAAAGACTAGCGTTTATTTCCGCTGCGTTCAACGTGGCTCAGATTCGATGAAAAACAAATTTGTATGATTCATACACCGTTTCGTATTTGGTCATCGGTTCCTGGACGGACGTATGTTTTTACAAAACTTTTACTATACAAAGAAAATCATTTAGTAATAAATAATTCTTTCCCGTCCGCCTATCGTGGCTCGCCTGAACTGGTTTGGCTAGAAGAGAAAATGCATGGTGAATGACGCCGTTTTTGTAAAGATGTTCAGCGATTTACACCTGCGTCTTCCCTCTCTCGCCGACAGCGAAAAGTCGCTGACAGGAGGAGTCACAGCTCAGCTGATGGACGTAGGTATCGCAGTGGACTGCATTAACGATCAATTTCTGGTGTACCCAATAATCATCAGCTGCGCAAGGGCAGATTTGCAGACGAAGTACAGTCACAGACGAGGTACAGGCATTGACTGAGAACAGGATAGACCACTCATCCAATGCTTTTGTTTGTCCACAGACGAGGTGCAGGATAGACCTATCATCACAGACGAGGTACAGAATAGACCACTCATCTTATGGGACTTCGTGTCACATGCTCTGAAATACCGACCTCGAAAAAAATCCGAGTGTTTCATACGCCCTCTGCGTTTTAATGCGGTAAGTGTAAGAAATACCTGTGGAAATGTGGCTGACGACGATAAAGTCAACAGACTCAAGTAGATCGTTCTCTTTCCGCGTTACGAAGAAATTTGTTTGACCACCATACACGGTGTCCCATTTAAATAAAACTATTTAAAAATTTTGTAACCGCGAATGATGCCAAAAACTGTTTTAGACAAATGTCGAATAGTTTCAAAGAGTACCCAATTTAATAACAATGATTTTTTCCAAGTAGATGCGAACAAAAACAAATTATGCAGATTATATGCACACTCTGTGCGTGTAAAACAAATATAACTATGATTTATCTTCTTATATTTTGTAATACTTCACAGTAATGTTATCAATGCATAGATACAATTTTTCTTGTAAAAGATAAGCAAAAATCCGAGCCCATTTAATTACATGTAATTTCTTTGCACGGCTGGAGTGTATCTTTATAATGTCGTTATCAACTTACAAAATTAATTACGTAACTGTAATATCATAATTATATGTTCGGAACTATTATTGCAGAAAAAAGCTCAAACTTCTGATAAATTTCTAGAAGCTTGTAATAAAAAATATAAACCCATAAAATTAAAATATAAAGTTTCAAATGTAATTCTTATAACTCTTATTTATTGTGCTTGTAAGGCCATTGTGTTAGAAACATAAAAATATCACTTGAAAATTTGTTTAAGACTCATCTACCAGAATATATTACCTGAGTTATGCCTCAATACAAGGTTTGTTCTTCAACATCTAGGAAAAAGTAAGCAGAGGTATAATTATTCCTCGAAGTACTTACGCAGTTTTGAAAAACGCAGATTTTTTGTGATCTTTGTAGTCACCGCGACTGTAAAGAATCACAAAAATTACAATATACTTTCGTGAAATATGAATGACATATGTACACAATACATAATAAATTCACTACAAATTTGTATGCATTTATAGGAACTTTAAATGTTTGAAAGAATGGAGAATACGCGTAATATGCAAAAATATATAAACTACTCAAATCGCAGTACATTATATAATATTTAAAAGATGCAGGAACTTCTATTATGCCATGATTCATATTAAAGAATAGATCCTCGAGTTCTGGAAATTTTTGAATAACATTATTATTTTCTTAACATACATATGTTATTAAATATATAAAATGCAACACATATTTAACATTTCTAAACAATAGTATGCGGTCAACATTGAGGTAGGCGGTATATCCCAATAATCGGAAGCTTATGTGTCAATAAATAGTAGTGGTTCTAACTTAGAAGTTTAGAAATATTAGCAAAAATATATTAGTACAATTGCATTGTATTCTGCTTATACCTACAATAGCAGGGAGAGCATCACAAATAATGCAGTCGTATCGTGCCACAAACGGAGTGCCGCTTGGCGAGGAGATGGAAAATAAGCAATAGAAATCCGCCGGCGAGCGAAGCGGCTAACACGTCGGCTGTCTGTACGCATTGTGTACATATACGTCCATATAAACAGAATGTAATGGAATTGTACTAATATGTTTTTGTTAATATCTTAGAACCTATACAACAACCCTGTTACTACCATTGTAATTGGTATTTATTTAGAAAAGAGGGGGTCTCACCGATTTCGATGATTTTTTAATATGTGTAGAAATCAACATTTTAAACAACTTTTTCCTATACATATAACCGCCGCTCGGTCTTAGTTTTCGAGATTTTTTTCGTAGAATGATCGGTGCTACTACCACAGACGAGGTACAGAACAGACCACTCATCTTATGGGACTTCGTGTCACCAGCTCTGAAATTCCGACCTCGAAAAAAATCCGCTTGTTTCATACGCCCTCTGCGTTTTAATGCGGCGAGTGTAAGAAATATCTGTGGAAATGTCGCTGACGACGATAAAGTCAACAGACTCAAGTAGACCGTTCTCTTTCGCGTCACGAAGAAATCTGTTTGACCACTATACACGGTGTCGCATTTAAATAAATCTATTTAAAAATTTTGTAAACCGCGAATGATGCCAAAAACTGTTTCAGACAAATGTCGAATAGTTTCAAAGAGTACACGATTGAATAACAGTGATTTTTTCCAAGTAGATGCGAACAAAAAAAAATTGTGGAGATTATAAATGGAGGCGTATAAAGCAAATATAACTATGATTTATCTTCTTACATTTTGTAATACTTCACAGTAATGTTATCAATGCATACATAATATTTTTCATGTAAACGATAAGCAAAAATCCGAGCTCACTTAATTAATTTTAATTTCTTTGCACGGCTGGAGTGTATTTTTATAATGTCGTTATCAACTTACAAAATTAATTACGTTGCTGTAATGTCATAATTATATGCTCGGAACCATTATTGCAGAAGAAAGCTTAAACTTCTGATAATTCTAGAAGCATATAATAAAAAATATAAAATCATGAAATTAAAATATAAATAGTTTCAAATGTAATTTTTATATCTCTTATTTATTATGCTTGTAAGGCCATTGTGTTAGAAACATAAAAATATCACTTCAAAATTTGTTTAAGACTCATCTACCAGAATATATTATCTAAGTTATGCCCCAATGCAAGGTTCGTTCTTCAACATCTAGGAAAAAGTAAGCAGAGGTATAATTATTCCTCGAAGTACTTACGCAGTTTTGATAAACGCGGTTTTTTGTGATCTTTGTAGTCACTGCGACGGTAAAGAATCACAAAACGTACAATGTACGTTCGTGAAATATGAATAACAGATGTACGCAATATATAATAAATTCTTCATATTTTTATGCATTTATAGGAACTTTAAATGTTTGAAAGAATGTAGAATACGCGTAACATGCAAAAATATAAAATATTTAAAGCGTAGTACATTTTATAATATTTAAAAGATGAAGGAAATTCTATTTAGGCTACACCTGGGTATATATTTATATTAGGACTGCTTATTCGATTTTTATGAAATTGAAATATGTTGTAAAATTCAACATTTTGAGAAACTTTTCCCGATTTGTGCCTATGATCGGCATTAAAGGATAGATCCTCGAGTTCTGGGAATTTTAGAATAACATTATTATTTTCTCAACATACATTTGTTAGTAAATATATAAAATGCAACACATATTTAACATTTTTAAACAATAGTATGCGGCTCCACAGTGAGGTAGGCGGTATATCCTAATAATCGGAAGCTTATGTGTCACGAAATAGTAGTGGTTCTAACTTAGAAGTTTAGAAATATTAGCAAAAATATATTAGTACAATTGCATTGTATTCTGCCTATACGTACAATAGTAATGAGGACACCACAAATAATGCAGTCGCATTGTGCCGCAAACGAAGTGCCGCTTGGCGACGGGATAAAAAATAAACAAACCAAATCCGTCGGCGAGCGAAACGGCTAACGCGTCGGCTGTCTGTGTACGCACTGTGTACATATGCATATATACATATAAACAGCATGCAATGTAGTTGTACTAATATGTTTTTGTTAATATCTTGGGACCTATACAAGAACCCTGTTACTACCATTGTAATTAGTATTTATTTAGAAAAAGGGGGTCTTACCGATTTCGATGATTTTTTAATATGTTGTAGAAATCAACATTTTACACAACTTTTTCATATACATATAACCGCCGCTCGGTCTTAGTTTCCGAGATTTTTTTCGAAGGATGATCGGTACTACACATTCAATTCTTTCTATAAGTACACGTCCGTGGCAGCGTACGCAGAAATGTTTGAACGTTGATTGCCCACTGTTTCTTTAAACGCATCGCGGCGGTCCGCGATAATGGGAGTGCTTCCGAACTCGATTCGGGTAGCCGGCTGTCTCACGGCAACCGGAATAATAATCCGGCCCAAACCTTACTCAAATCGAACTACTCTATCTAGTAACTAATTTAATTAAGTTTAGGTTCGGGCCGAAGTATTCATTCCGGCCGCCGTGAGGAGGCCTGCCACACATTCATTTCTGTTTTAATGATCTTTATTGATATTATCCAAAGTTGTAAACATTTCAGTCATTATTTCGAAAAAGTTTTTTACACATTGTATAATGTTCGTCCCTGGCCGCTACGCTGTTATAAATATTAACGGTAGACAGTTGCCGATCAAACGCTTACGCATACGCTCCCACGGACGCGTGCGTATAGGCAGAATTCAATATAGTAGTACCGATCTCTTTTGAGACTTTCGGAAACGAAGTCCGAGCGACGGTTATATGTATATGAAAAAGTTATTCAAAATGTTGATTTGTATAACATACTCGAAAATCATCGAAATCGGTGAGACCCCCCCTTTTGTAAATAATTACCTTGTAATTATTCAGGCATATCTTTCGATTAATATCATCCCGACCCCCTCCTCTTTGTCCCAATAACTAAACTTTTACCCAGTCTATAACTATGTATGTAATATAAGTGGTAGGAGTGAGAAGGGATGTCTCAAAATTACGCGAGCCTTTATTCACGCGATACATCAATGTTCAGAACCCCCGCGTATTTCGAGGGACAACTGTACATTGTATATTGTGTCGTTCAACTTCTGGTTCGCAACTTAGTGATTATACATGATCCATGAGTGATGCGGGTGCCCGATGCATACACATACAATCTTTTCTCGCCAAGAGTTTGCGGTCGGGCCCAAGTCCGCTGAGGACACGAAACTTAAACCTCGTCTAATCTCTGTCATCAGAGAGGACAACGAGCGAAAGACATAGTGAGAATGAGAATCCGAGCATTCGAAGAAGTTTAAATGCCCATGTATCGCTGCGCTAATGCAATGCAAACTTAAGTTTTTAATTTTTTTATCTTTCCTTACGGTAATTTATTTATCATATTAATGCAATTTTTTGTATAAAATGAAACCAAACACGATATAATTCGGACCACTTTTATTTAACATTTATGGAATAATTACGCTGTTTTGTAGCTTCTGACATATTGCAGAAATTAATTGTTTCTAGAAGAGTACGTAATTTAATAACATAATGGCATTGGATATGATGTACTTCCTTAAAGTATACAATATATAAGTTTTTCAAGGGCAGCTGATATGTGCAATACATGGACTACGCACTTTACTCCCTGTAGCTTTCTTTTACTCTATACAATACATCTGTTCCAGCGATTTACTTCTTTTCCATATCCTAGTTCTCTTATCTCCTCTATTAATACAATACTTTTACATTTGAATATGTAAATGTAAGCCGTACTACATTGTATTTGGTCTTATTTTAACCAGAAAAGTTTCACGAATATGTTAAAAGAAAATTTATTAAGAAAAAAATAAAAGAAAAAAATTTTTTATCTTGGATTAACTTACCCATACATTGAATGGGGATTTAAACCGTTCGGCTCTGATCAAAGGCGAGCCGAACTTATTTCGCTTGTCGTGAATCGTGGTTCCAAGAGAGGTATTCCTCACGGCCTTCTCTGGTGTAGGGTAGAACACGAGCAATTTGGCAACGCTGTCATCAGTCCTACGGTGACTGATCGGACTGATGATTTTTATGTTTGCGGTGCTGTGATACGTACAATGTATGTTTCGGCTTTTGTGTAGCGATGGACGTTGAGCCCTCCTCACCCTCCCCGCCCCACCATTAGGAGTTTGGCTGAACTCGACGTATTTATCCGCGGAATCGCTCGAGTTCTTGGCGAGAAAATATTGTAACAACTGTACGATATATGTATATATTGTTGAAGGTAACTGTACAAAACTCCACTATTTTTACGGAGTGGGGCATCGGCGTGAATATCGATCGCAGCCTTCCGTTTTTCTTTTGTCTTAAGGTGTTGCGTTGTGCGTGATTGCCTAAAATCGCGTCAGTCGTGCCGTAGTAGCATTCAAGAACGGACACAATATATCTTCTGTGTATCTCAATAATATATCTTCTGTGTATTTCAATAAAAGTTTTAACATATATACATATCGAATTATATACATACATATTAAACAAATCTTAGACGCTGAAAACAAGCTCTCCTTGGAATTCCAATAAGAACCTGTTCAGCTGCATGAAAGTATTTACCCTAATAAATCGCCATAGTGCCTAATTTAAAGCACAGCATACTACTTGTAAAGAAGAATGGACGTTACATTGTTGCAGTCTAGGTCATTCACATTTGTTATTACATCACAGAGCCCTAAACGTAGCTGTGATCAATAGTAACCGTTCATCCAACATGAACGAATAATGGTAAAAAAATTGTTACATTAAAACAAAAGTTTCAATTCCCATAATATTTATTTTCGCTTTACGAAAATGATATTAAGGGACTATTACATATTCATATAACTTGTACTTGTTTTACTGGTAAACAGTATTGAAGGAACTCAAAAGTTAAATTGGAAAATTATTTGTATGTTATAGTTACTCATTTATTAGGAGTCAAAATTTTGAAACCACTTTAATATAGTTACTATACGCGGGATGCGATTTTCGGCTCTCATTCATTTATGCTGAGCTTCAGCAGTTTTTTTTGTGCTATGTAAAGGTTCATTTACAGCTCATTCACACAATATGGTATTTGACCAACTCGGTTATTTTACCACATCCACATTAACCGAAAACGGTGTCCACACACTTCCATGTCTCCACAGAAAATTTAATTTTCATGCGTATATGTACTTACTAAATTGGTTGTCATGCTGACTCGTTCTCAGTTTTATCTTTAGATAAATGTAATGACTATGTACTACTTTTAAATTACGTTCTTTAATGTACTTAGCACGAACTTTACTATAGACATAATGAATATGTTGTTTGGATACCTATATGAGTTTGTTATTGCCGAGTATTATTGCACTTTATGGTATACATGATACAGGTTGCCATTCCGATACATGATAATAGTAACCATAAAAAATAACCGATTTAGTGATTTTATCGTATAGACACATACAAAATATAAATAGTATTTCGAAAGTAGATAAAAATTTGATTCAGCAAATAACTGATTTGCATGACTGCAATAGTTTGTACATACTTCAGTAAATCGGTTAATTTGGTAAACTAACTAACGAAATGAAACCGTATCGTATGACCGAACTATTGTATCCATGTATACGGCGGCCGAGTATACACGGTAGTTTATCGCCACTCTGTACATTTAAATGCTACTAACTATCGCTTGATTTAATTGTCCTTTTCGCCATTTCAATGGCTCTGTGGTTTTTTCTAGTGCTGAATCGATAATGTCGCAAGTGACACGGAAATGGTAATGGTACTCAAGAGCCCCAAAACCGTGTGACAAACAAAAGCATTGGATGAGTGGTCTATCTTGTTCTTAGTCAATGCTACTATATTGAATTCTTTCTAAAGTACGGGTTCGTGGCAGCGTATGCGTAAACGTTTGATCGGTGATTGTCCCCTGTTTCTTTAAACGCATCGAGGCGGCTCGCCACGGACGCGTAAAATGGGAGTGCTTCTGCACTCGATTCAGGTAGTCGGCCGTCTCACGGCGGCCGGAATAATAATCCGGACCAAACCTTACCGAAATCGAACTCCTCTATCTAGTAACTAATTTAATGAAGTTTAGGTGCGGGATGAAGCATTCATTCCGGCCGCCTTGAGGCGGCCGGCCACACATTCATTTCAGTTTTAATGATCTTTATTGATATTATACGAAGTTGTAAACATTTCAGTTATTATTTCGAAAAAATTTTGTACACATCGTATAATATTCGTCGCTGGCCGTTACGCTGTTATGTATAGAAACGATAAACAGTTGCCGAGCAAACGCTTACGCATGCGCTCCCACGGACGTGTACGTATAGACAAAATTCGATGAAGTAGTACCGATCTCTTTGAGACAAATTTCGGAAACGAAGGCCGAGCGGCGGTTATATGAATAGGAAAATGTTCAAAATGTTGATTTTTATAATATACTCGAAAATCATCAAAATCGATAAGACCCCTCCTTTTCTAAATAATTACCTTGTATTTATTCACGCATATCTATCGATCAATATCATCCCCAGCCCCTCCTCTTTGTCCCAATAACTAAACTTTTACCCAGTCTATAACTATGTACATATGTACATATGTAATATAAATTTGTGGTAGCAGTGAAAAGAGACGTCTCAAAATTACGCGAGCCTTCATTAACGCGATACATAAATGTTCCGAACCCCCGCGTATTTCGGGGGGACAACTGTACATTGTATATTGTGTCGATCAATGTCCGGTTCGCACCATAGGTATCATACATGATCCTTGAGTGATATGGGTGCCCGATACATATAATGTTTTCTCGCCTAGAGTTTGCGGCCGGGCCTAATTCCGCTGATGACACGAAACTCAAACATCGTCTGATCTCTTCCGTCGGAAAGAACAACGAGCGAGACAAAGTAAGAATAAGAATCCGAGCATTCGATGAAGTATAAATGCCCATGTATCGCTGCGCTAATGCAATGCAAACTTAAAAGTTTTTTTATTTTTTTATCTTTCTTTAAGGTAATTTATTTATGATATTAACGCAATTTTTTTATTAAGATGAAATCAAACACGATATAATTTGTA
This sequence comes from Eucera pruinosa, assembly GCA_028830335.1. Lineage (NCBI taxonomy): Eukaryota > Metazoa > Arthropoda > Insecta > Hymenoptera > Apidae > Eucera > Eucera pruinosa. The sequence continues at coordinate 135,717 of JAMYCR010000006.1, read as the reverse complement.
CCACTTTTACTCAACATTTATGGAATAATTACGCTGTATTGTAGTTTCTGACAAATTGCAGAAATGGTTTGTTTTTAGAAGAGTACATAATTTAATAACATTATGACATTGAATATGATGTACTTACTTAAAGTATATAATTTATAAGTTTTTTAAAGGCAGCTGATATGTGCAATACATGAACTATATACTTCACTCCCCGTAGCTTCTTTTTACTCTATACAATATATCTATCCCAGCGATTTACTTCCCTTTCATATCCTACTTCTCTTATCTCCTCTATTAATACAATACTTTCACATTTTAATAGGTAAATGTAATCGGAACTATGTCGTATTTGATCTCATTTTAACCAGAAATGTTTGGCGAATATGTTAAAAGAAAATTGATTAAGAAAAAAGTTAAAAAATAAATTTTTTTATCTTGCATCAACGTACCGATACATTGTATGGGGATTTCAACCGTTCGGCTCTGATCAAAGGTGAGCCGACTCGCTTCACTGATCGTGAATCGCGGTTCCAAGCGAGGTACCCCTGAATGCCTCCTCTGGCGTAGGCTAGAATACAAGAAAGGCAACGCTGTCATCAGTCCTACGATGACGGATCTGAATAATGATTTCTGTTTTGCGCAGTTGTGACATCGCATGTTTCGGCCTGTATCTAGTGACGACCGTGTAGCTAAGGGGGCGAGGTGCCGAACTCTACGCATTTATCTTCGGGATCGCTCGACCTCTTTGCGAGAAATTACTGGATATTTATTTGTGAAGGGAGATCACCGATTCCTATGATTCCTATGATTCCTATGATTTTTGAGTATATTATAAAAATCAGCATTTTGAACAACTTTTTCCTATACATATAATCGCCGCTCGGCCTTAAGTTCCGAGATTTATCCAGAAAAGATCGGTACTACTACATTGAATTCTGTCTGTACGATCGTGTCTGAGTGTATGCGTAAGCGTTTGATCGGCAATTGTCTGTCATTTCTATATATAACAGCATAGCGGCCAGCGACGATTATACAATATGTAAAAAAAACTTTTAGAAATAATGGCTGAAATGTATCCAACTTCGGATAATATCAATAAAGATTATTAAAACAGAAGATGAATATGTGGCCGGCCGCCTTGCGGCGGCCGGAATGAATGCTCCCACCCGAACCTAAACCGAACTTAATCCATTAAATTAGTTACTAGATAGAAATGTTCAATTTAAATACGGTCCGGGCGGAATGTCCATCTCGGCCGCCGTAGGGCGGCCGATACCCAAATCGAGTCCATAAACACACCTGTCATTCGCGTTCATTGTTGGCCATCTCGATGTGTTTAAAGAAACCGTGGACAATCACCGATCGAACGTTTACGCATACGCTGCCACGGACGTGTACTTATAGACAGAATTCAATGTAGTAGTATCGACCTTTTTTAGAAAAATCTCAGAAACTAACTACGAAAGGCGATTATATGTATAGGAAAAAGTAGATTAAAACATTAATTTCTACAACATACTAAAAATTCATCGAAATCAGTGAAACCCCCCCTTTTCTATGTAATTATCAATTATTGTAATAACCGTACGAAATATACATATATGTACATATTGAATATACAGACACATTAAACAAACCTTACATGCTGTAAAAGAGCTCGTTTTCAAACTTCGCTGCGAACCTGAGAAGTTGTATGAAAACTATTGGAAATGGGTGTTTGAAATAAATATTAAGCGCAGTGTATTTACTTTTACTTTTCTTTATTCTGTTCTATACGAGGAAGATACTATCACTTTGAAGACCAACAAGGAACTGTGTGTAAAGAAAATCGGGTCTCAAGGACCAGACCCCAAATTAGTCACGAGGCGCTAAAGGACAGAGAAAAAGGTCTCTGTCCTTTAGCTTGTTTAGAAACTGTTTATCTGAACGCGCTCTCTCGCATCCTGCCTATCGAATGTCGATTGGTTTTGTTGAACCTATATTCCAACACGCCTGTCGAAGCGAACGACATATTCGCTACCCTCCGTTTTATTGCGAGCGTTGCTAATTTCGTACCCGAGAGCTGGCATCATATACTTGCAGCCCAGGTAAATCGCGCGAGGGCACGACACCCCTAAATATTAAGAACAATATGTACCGTCATAAAAACACGTGCGCTGTAGCTTCGACCTGAGGATCGGAACAGCCAAAATATTTAAAAATCAAACACTAATTTCCCACTCCAGTCTGGAAATCCGAACGCCCAACTCAAGAACAGCACCCCTACCACCTAAGCCTCCACCAATCACATTTTAACGCGACATACATAAATTGACGACACACCACCAGAAAATCAGAACGCAAAAACTTATCGAACTATTAACATAAACTTCCCTGTCAATCGTGTATCGGCGACACACTTCCAATATACCTATATACACAACAGCGTCAACAGTTTCCTATTTTTCTTTCTCCTATAAACTACCCACACAAGGTTAATTCGGCGTGTGAGGTTGCGCGTACGGCAAGGCGATTGAGTACGAGTATACGCGCACGACAACGCCCCTTCAAGAAAATCAATCGACTTTAATTAAATTAAATGTGCATTAACTGTGTATTACATATTGTTAACATACAAAGGACAAATCTTCCTCGTATTTTATTACTTTTACTCTAGTCCTGGGAACAAAATACAGATGGTCCAACATTCATTGCTAAGGAATGGGGAAACCCAGGAAAACCCATCCAGACCATTAAAACTTTACATAATACATAAGTAATTCGGATTTACCAATAGATGTAATTACTCAAGGCCCATTCCTGTTCTGAATTCCAGGAATTTGGTTGCTGTTGTTACGTGCGGCTCGCGCGCGCTGACTCAAACAGTCAGAACACGCGCGGGGCGCAGCAATGCCAAAAATTATACACCCGTACACAGTCTATTGCATCTGGGTTTAATAAATTTTGTGGGATCGGAATCACTCTAGTCCCATACGGGCCCTTTTATCAGGATCACAAATATTAAATTATAATTGGAAGGCAAAGCGGAAAAAGGGCGAATTAGAGAATAAAGAAAATATTGAAACGAACAAAAAAAAATGGAATTTATTATAAATGGTTGAATAAAAGAAAGATAATACATAAAATATAAATTTAATTGATTGACAAATTTTCGAGACACACAATCATTGGATTGAAAAGAAACTATATAATCTTTATTATCAAATCTAGAAGTTCCAGCTAGGGAAATCCCACAGTTAATGATTGACTACTGGAAATTACTTGCCTGATTAAAAATACGGATTGTACTGGAAAAATAAAGGGAAAAACTCACCAATTAAAAGACTCGAGAGGTCTTAGCAACTTTCAAATTTTTCAAGTAAATATGTATATATGGCTGGTTCCTGGGGAATAAAACACACACAATTAACTTACTGCACCAATTAAACTTTATAAATTTTGAACTTTGGAATCGGTTAAACTGAAACTACGTTAATAAATTTAAATAGAAGAAAACTAGATAAAATAAAATAAAATAAAAATGAAAACAAATATAAGAATAAAATAAGAACGAAATAAAACAAAATTAGAAACTAATACGTGAAACTTGAGTCCTTTTGCCCTAACTTGTTAAATTTTCACAAGTGCGAACAAAACTCTATCTCTAGAACTTCACGGACCCACCCGACACGCACCTCGCGATTGTACGTCGAAGAGTAACGCAACTTGGACGTCTCGGAGAAGACCAGAGCGGGCCTAGTCCGAAATTGTTTACATCGCATTATTGTGCGCCTAACCAATTAGGCTGCGAGGCTAGTGCGTGAGGAGCAGGGATTCGCAGTGCAGTAGGGATATGCGTGTTTCTTTCCCTGTCTAAATGTATGTGTCTTATTCTTTTCCTTCAACTTGAGTGCATCCCCTCATTCCTCCACCACAATCGAAGTTCCAATATTCATTACAATATTTTAACAATAAAGTTTTTTTAACAGAACTATTTTAATCGCAGGTAATGAAATCGTGCTTTACATAAATTACTAAATTTAAATGAATAACGAATTGCATACAATTTTGAATAAAGGGTTTGAATTTTGAACAAGCGTTTTAGACTGACTGGCGTGGAAAAATATTACAATAACGCAAAACATAATAATTGTCAAATGTGACAGGAGAGAATTTCATCATCCTCGTGTAGCCGATAAGGAACGCTCCAGAATGCTCAGCATTATCGGACCACACGAGTAATGTTTTAGGTTTACATCCGGGGTTCTTAAAATGAAAGATGATCATACGTTACTAAAGATTTCGGACCGTGGGACCACGTTGATTTCAAGGAAGGAAGTTGATATATTAACAATCCAAGTTATGTCGCCAAGAGATAGACTGTCTTAAACACATCAAAAACCGTTACTGCGCTCGATTAGGGAGTTCCCAGAATGCTATATGCATGATCGAAACACATCCGGTCGATGTAATAAATAAAAGAAATTTTAAAGAAATTCCTGTTCGGAACGTAACAGTCCTCCCTCCTTAGAATCATCGTCGTCCCCGGCGATGTCTAACTATGTTATGTTTTTACAGTTTAATCTACGGAGGCTACAATAGGACTAGGGTAATCCCAAGATGCTAAGCATCGTTCTATTGCAACCTTTGGTTGATTTTAAACAAATAATGATTGATATCGCCGATTATGGTGAACGCGAAGGAGTCTATTTTTTCTGTATCTGGTTAAAAAGTTGATGCTTGTACCGCCTACGCAAATAGTCATGTGTCTATTGCTATTACGTGTTACTTCTGCTGCACAAATTAGTGTTGGTTTTCCTACTGCTGTACATCCTTCCATATCTATTTCATTTAATTCTAAACAATTTCTGATCGCGCCACAAACATCCTCATCTCCTATTCCTAAACTGTCTCTACATCTTATTACCATTAGTAATTTTAGTGATTGGAATACTAATCCTCCTACCGTAGGGTGCATACAATTTATTTCTAAGACTTTTAAATTTTCGAGGGATGAAAGTGGGTCCAGGCCGAAAATTCCTTGTATATTAGTACAGCCACTTAGGTTGAGGCTGGTCAGTAGCGGCATGTTGTCTCCTATTTCCTGGAGTAGACTTGATGTTACCCATCCACAGAAGGTCAAACTTAGCTCCTTCACCTGATGGTACCGACGCGGAAGTGGTATAGCATGTTCTACTGGTCCCAAGTCTAGTTCCACAAAATTCCCCCTTTCTTCCTCTTGAGCATCCGGGTCCGTTTCTTCTATTGGTTGTTCAGTAAATGTGCAGTTATGAAATTTAATAGTATTGACTGTTTTTGGTAAGTTCTTGTTATTAATGAGAGCCTGTAAAACTGTATGATCGGTTAAATTTTGGCATGTGCTTATGTCTATGGTTATTAGTTGTTGTAAGTTTGCAATAGTTGTGGCCAGGAAAAATGAATTTAATCTATCGCAAAAATGTAAGGTCAGATGTTGTAGTTTCGGATTTATGTGTATCAGTGACTTTCCAGTTATATCTGTTTTAACTGCCTTGAATCGAATTAATTTAGAGCCTAATCGTATTACATTTTCTAATTCCTGATCTATTGCGCCTTCACATTTTCCTAATCCTAAACTTGTAAGTTTCGGTGCTATTTCTTGTAAGTTTCGAATGGTTGAAAGTCTGACTATTGCTGCTGTAAGATCTATTTCAGTTAAGTTGGGACATTGTTTTGTTATTATTGCCGTTATCTGTGGTCTTAGTTTTGCTGCCAGTGTTTCCTCTGTAATCCTAATTGATTTTACATAGGTTCCTGCACGCCTAATAAACCAATAAAGTGCCTCGGTGGTTACTTTCTTTCCTTCCCAACCGTCGGGCCAGCGCCAATCGTCTAAATCGAGGTGCTGAATATTGACGTAGGAAGCGAGACTTCCCCATCGCCACCTTCGCGATACCAATTCAAGCCTCGATCGGTCGGTAAAGGGCAGATTTTTGGCTATCCTAGAGATCACTTCAATGGGCAGTGGGTTCTTCTCCGTGAAATCAACTCCCGGGAAAGGATTCACAGCCGGCAGGAGTGGTATTAATTTCTCCTCATGCCATGGATCAGCTGGAGAAACCCGAAGTGTCCTTTTGTGACACACAATTCCAAGTTTTCCTGCGTCCAGAGCCCGGTCTGCACCTTCCCTAGTCCTGAAAGTCACAAACGCCTGGTTTCCAGTCGATTTTCGCAAAATCACCACATGCTCTGCTCCGTACGTCAGGAAGATCTTCAGGAGCTGGTCCTTCTTTGTGTATGGCGCCAATCTACTTATAAATAAACGGCGACCCTCATTATCTTCCTTTTTCCTGTGGTATGTTGCCATTTTGACCTATGATTCAAAGTTAAAATGTATAAGTTATAAGAGACTATGATAAATCTTCTTTAAATAGACGACTATTTAGTATATCAATAAGTGGAGATATTCAATAGTTCGCATCAAATTTAGATCAAGATTAAAAGTCATATATATATATATATATATATATTTTTTTCTTTTATATATAAATTTTAAGTTATTATTATTCTTTGGGAGGGTGTTGGATGTGCAGCGACTGTAGTTAATTCTTGAGGTGATATTGCAGTTTCTTCATCGGATGCAGGTGATGATTGTCGATTCCTTCTACATAGTTGACGTATCCAGAGTAATGGTTTTGTCGGCTTCCAGCAATAGAAAATTATTATTCCCAAAACAATTAATGCCTGAGACAACAAGGTTCCATAAGTTAGTCCAAAATGGAATTTTCTATCGCGATGGTGGGTCTCCAATCTTCCCAGTTTTTCTTCTATTTCGAGTAACGATCCTATTGCATTTCCGGTGGCTGGCTCTGTAGGGTTTGGTTGAAATTCGCTAATAGATTCTATTAAGTGATACTGCTTTACATTAGGAGAAATCTCGGTAATGTTTAGGAGCAGATTCGGTTCGTAATAAAATTGTTCTGCACTATTGAAAGTTTGAATTCCGATTAGGGTAGTAGATCTTGTTTTAGCTATGCAGTCTGGTGCTATTTCTATTATTCCTGTTCCATGGATTGTTATTAATGTGTTCTTCTGATTTCCGCATAAAAGTTGTAAGGGTTCAGGTTTTGCGACCGAATACAGCCATCCTCCTGTGCGTTTTAGTCGATGCCAATAGGATTCGTGTGACAATGAAAGATGTATATTACAGGCTCTTAGACTTTCTTTACGTGGTCTTAATAATAATGATATTTCGCAAGATTCTGATACCGAAGCTTCGTATAAAGGTACCTCTAAATTGCACAAGTGTGTATACCAGGTTTCTTTACATGAATTTAGGAAAGATTCTGTCGTAGCAAAATATGTACTATGATCGTTGCTTAAAACTAGATATGGATATTGTGGTGATATGGAAGCCCAAATGCTAGAACCATCGCTCAAATTTTGTAGTATTGGTAGGCTGTGGAGCTTATATAAATGATATTCTATTCGATTGACTAATGGTATACGTATAACTATTACTATTTTCCTTGACCGGTGTTCCAAAGATACTCGACTTATTCTGACTATTTCTTCGATTCTTTCATAATTTCGCGGTATAGGTACCTCGTAATGAGCGATTGAGTTGTGAATTTCATTTATGATAACTTTTAGTTTACTCCTGCTTAATAGAGATGGATGTACTTTCCCTTCCTGTGCCAAAAGTATGATATTTATAAGATTTTGTGCTGAAGTGATATAATGGTCCAATGAATGTTCGATAGAACTTGCATATTGATGTAACACAATTGTATAGTTTAATAATATGTCCTCATTTAAAATTGTTACCAGCTCGTTAATTTTTGCTCTATGGGTTTTTACATTGGTTGTAAGTTCTGCTATTAATTTATGTACACTGTGCAAATCGCTTCTAACTATATGAGATTGGTTTTTTACAAGTTGTATTATTTCTTTTTGGTCGGTATACAGTTTATCTATTTGAGAATCATAGTACTCTGCATCGTCTGCATCCAACGTGCCAAATAACGTGCGACTGACTGTTCCTATGAATCCGAATGGAGCACTACGTCGAATTATGGTTTTCGGCGGATCATCACTTTCTGTTTTTGCACGACTGAATCCTGAAGCTAACTCATTTATTTCCACGTGTATCTTCAGCGCCTCTTGTATTCTTTCATTCAAATAATGCGTTCGCAACACTGAGCTACATTCTAATTTAACCGGAAATTTTAAGCATCGTTTGTAGATGAGATTCAAATTAGTATATTCTTCTGGAAATTCGTGCTCTAATCTATTTATATCTATCGCTGTTATTACACGCCAGTCAGCCCTTCGAAAACGTATATTGTGAAGTCTTTCGAAATACAATCCAGGATTTGCGTCGATGCGTGTCATCCGATATGGTTCCTGAGCTTGAATGACGAGTATAAGGCTTAGTAAGACCAACTGTGTATATGCCATCCTTCAATCCTAATTTAGAATAATTTTAATTTATCAACATGTTTTGCGAATCGTTTTCCGTTTACATCCTCCAGTATTACATTATGTTTTTCCAAGATTCCAACTATTTTGTATGGTCCATGATAACGCTTACCAAATTTACCTTTTCGCGGTTCGACCATAACGTATGCCATGTCTCCTATCTTGCCATTAAAAGGACGTGATTTTCTATCGTAGCAAATTTTTGATTTTTGTTTTGCTTCAATTAGATTGTTACCTGCTATTGTTTACATTTCAGAAAGACGAGTTATAAGATCATGTAAGTAAGAATTGTATGTGGGTAACCTGTCATCGATTGTAAATGAACTTGGACATCGTGCTATTTTACCAAATATTAATTCAAATGGAGTGAAATTTGTAGCTTCGTGTACTGCCGTGTTATAAGAAAACATTGCAAATGGAACTAGGCGATCCCAATCATCAAAATTGTTTATATAATGACTAATGTATTCAGTGAGTACGATATGACTTCTTTCCAATGCGCCATTCGTTTGTGGACGGTATCCGGAAGTAGTAACGTGTTGAATTTTAAATACTTTTGTTAGCTGTTGAATTACCTTATTAAGAAAGCTCGTGCCTCTATCTGTTAGGATTGCTCGTGGTGTTCCATAATGTAAAATAAGGTGTGTAACCAATGCGCGAGCTATAGTTTCTGATTTAATATCGGGTATTGGCACCGCTATGCAATATTTTGTTAAGTTATCTTGCATCGTTAAAATATGTCTATTTCCATTAGGAGTGACGGGTAAGGGCCCTACTGTGTCTAGCGAAACTTTTCCAAATGGTTCGAGAGGTGTATCGGTTATTAACATTGGTTCTCGAGTTTTTGCTCGGACTAACTTTTGATTTTGGCAACTATGACAGGTGCGAATAAAATTTTGAATATCATTACGTAAATTTGGCCAGTAAAATCTCTCACGAATTCTGCGGTATGTTTTGGTTACTCCTTTGTGTCCGCCAATTAGACTTTCATGTAATTCCGAAATGATTTTGCTACGAAGTTCTTCCGGTGGTACTTGAATATTGCCATAACAAAGTGTGATTCTGATATTACTTTCCCCAAAAGCATTCACTAACATTTCAGCTAGAGTACCCTGTGGTAGTGCATCTGTAAAATCACCAACTTGAGATATTCGAAAAGACTGAATATTTAAATGTAAAAGGGTTGATTTCAAATGGTCTAAACCTATTCTTAAAATTTCTTTAGATAAATCATCAAAATAATTCCCTTTAATAGTTACACTAAAAATGCTATATTTTCCGCGTTTAGTTATTAATACTTGTCCCAATTTCGGTTTCGCTTGTTGCAAATCATCTGAATTTATTATTCTCAATTCGGAGAGTAATTTATTAATAGGAGTACTAAGATGACAATCAGAAGAAATGAAGTGAACGTAATTTGCGTGATAATACGTCAAATTTTCTCGAGAGAATGTCAATATTTCCCGTGATTCATGTGATAAATTCTGTTCTTGATTTTGAATTGAAGTTTGCAAACCGAAAGGTACATTTTCAGTAATCTGTATGCCTGTGGATAATTTTGGTCTTGACACAATAGCATCCTTTCCTCCCTCCTTAGAATTCTTATTAAAATTTTTATTGGAACGGGGAGTGGACAATGCTAAAGGTGATGAAGGAGGTAACAATGTATCAGATAGTGAATCATCAGTTCTCTTTTGTAGCTGCTCTAGTCGAGTCTGTAAATTTTCATTTTCCGTTTCTGAATCGGAAATTGCGTCCGCTAAAATTTGCGTCTGTTCAAGCGTCGTATCGTCGTCAGATGTAATATCAGAAGGTTCTTGTTTATTTGGATCTGAAGTCCGTAATGTTTCGTCGTCACTGTCACTAGTGTAGGCTTCGGGTAGTTCAATCATTATATTTTCACCTAATTGTACTATTTTTGGATTTTGTTCAGTTTTATCCGCCACAGGAGATGCATTTTCCTTTTCTGGAATTTTAGGGTCACCCAGCATCCGTGATTCCGAATGAAATTCCAGATTAGGTAATACGCTCCTGCGTCGACAAAATTTTGGAGGTTCTGACAATTCATCATCCGAACTATCGTCCGAAAGTTGAGGAGTGTGTTGAAGTATTTTAGGTTGAGTTTTGGATCTAGTTCTAGTAGCTATCGATTCGGCATTAACAGTTGTCCGGATTACGGGCTGTCGATTTTTGGAATCTTTTGGTCTTTTTACTTTTTGTTTTTCAGTCTGCTCAGTCTGTTTTTCAAGGTTTGGTGGAGGTTTAGAAGATTCAGAACCGGAAATCGGAAGTAAACTTTGTGTTTTAGAATTCAGTTTTGCATTGTCTTGTTCATCAGATGAAGATAAAGAAAACTCGTCAGAAGATACTATTTCATGTTCAATGACCGGGTTACGCGATAGAGCATCGGCGTTAGTGTTCAATTTGCCGGATTTATGAACAAAGTCGTAATCATAGTCCCGCAATTTTAATCGCCAACGAATCAATCTTTGTCCTGGATCTTTTATTGAGTTTATCCAACGTAATGGTTCATGATCACTCACTAAAGTAAATTTCCGCCCATATAAATAAGGTCGAAAATGTAACATCGCGTACAAAACTGCTAAACATTCTTTTTCTGTAGTAAAATAATTTTGCTCTGGTTTTGTTAGAGTTCTAGATAGATATGCTATCGGTAAATCATGACCATTGAATTCTTGACTGAGTATTGCACCTATTGCGTAATCTGAGGCATCTGTTGTCAAGGTGAAAGGTTTATCAAAATTTGGATATTGCAAAATAGGACTTTGGCATAATGCTTTACGCAATTTCAAGAAACTTTGCTTTTGTTCCTTACCCCAAACGAATTTTGTGTTTTTCTTTAATAGTTCCGTTAGAGGTTTGGCTTTCTCTGCGAAATTTTTAATAAAACGTCTGTAGTAACCTGCTAAACCTAAAAATTGTCTAACATTTTTCGGATTCTTTGGTCGAGGAAAATTTTTCACTGCTATTATTTTCTTCGGATCTGGTTTTACACCATTTCTACTGACTACGTGTCCTAAATATGCTACTTCTGTTTTTAGAAATTCGCATTTGTCCGGTTGTAAAGTCAATCCTGCGTCAGCTAGTCTCATAAATAGTCTCCTTATTTTCTTTTTATGTTCTTCCAAATTTTTCGCGTAAACAATTATATCGTCCAAATATACAAAGAGTTCAATCCCTTGTAAACCACGCAGTACCAAGTTCATTAATCTTTGAAAGGTCGCCGGTGCGTTTTTGAGACCTTCAGGCATTCGAACGTATTCATAATGACCTGTAGGGGTGGTGAAGGCTGTTTTATGACTATCTTTCGGATCCATTTCTACTTGTTGAAATCCACTGGTTAAATCGAAAGTTGAAAAATACTGTGCCTCACCTATATGATCTAATATTTCAGAAATGTTCGGTAATGGATATGCATCTCCAATTGTTTTTTCATTCAATTTCCGAAAATCTATTACCATTCGCCACCTTGGATTACCTTTAGAATCAGGTTTCTTTGGAACAATCCAAAGCGGTGAATTGTATGGAGAATTTGAAGGTTTAATAATTCCGTCAGATAATTTGTTTAGAATTTGTCTTTCTATTTCTTGTTTATGGATCGGAGGAAATCTGTATTGTCGTGCATTAATTGGAACGTCATCAACTGTAGGTATATGATGCTTAATAAATTTTGTTGCCTGCAATTTATCATTTGGTAAATGAAATCTTTCTGGGAATTCTTCTATGAGACTTATTACATGTTCTCTTTCCTCGTCATTTAAATGATCTAAACGAAGTCTTTTAATGATTTCGGAAACTCTGTCTAAACTACTTATTGGAATTTTATCTTCTGAATCAGAATCAAAGTATTCTTCTTCTTCTGGGAAATTATGATATTCGAACGGTATTAATTCTTGTGGAGGTAATTCTATATCTAAATCTCTTCCTAAAGTGTTCACAGCCAAGACATGACACACGCCACCGTCATTAACCGAAACTGCAGCCTCGCCAATATACAAGCCATCAACACCATCAATTCGTGGCAAATATCCCTCTTTCAGATTAGAATTAACTACATCTATTGCTATTGCTTGTCGTGTGCGGGCTTTAATCGAAAGGATTCGCGGTTTCAGATTCCTACGTTGTGTAAATTGTTGCATTGAATTTTCGTCCATAAACCTAATCGGTCTAATCGGATCACTTCGTGTGACTAAGGTATTATGAGCGAAAGAAATTTCTGCCTGTTCCTGTCTGAGATATTCCTGTCCTAGTAAACCGTCATGTTTTAATGGAAAGGTTGATTTCACGACATGAAATTTAACCGGTCTATTTTGTAAAGTTACTATTGTACTACCTATGGTTTGTAGTTTTTCCGGAGTTATTCCACTTAGTACAACCGAATCGTCTATTGAAACTGTCGCGTCTTCGTGTAATGAATTTATTTTTATTATATTTATTTCCGCGCCTGTGTCTACGAGAAAATTAGCTGAATCTTTACGTAATTCTTTTGCGTACATTTTAACTATCGGCGAATCACGTTTCATTTCTATGGCAAAAGATGTTCGTTCTCTTCTAGAAATTTTACTGTCGGTTGACGCTGCGTTTTTCGGAAGCTCGCCGTCGCGTCTATACGACGAGCGTGTTGAGAGTTTAAATTTTCCGGCTTATCTTGATTAATCTTAACTGGATGTGGAGAAGGTGAACGTGATCTAGAAGTAGATGGTTGTCCTTCAGGAGGTGTAGAAATTTTCCTTGTGGAAGGTGATTGGGATCTTGAATTAGATTCATGATTTCCTTGGTAGTGGTGATTAGTGCCGAAATGATGCATATTACGGTTGTGCATAGAATAAGGATGCGAACAACATGTCGGTGTATTACAATAATACTGGCAATGATGTTGGACTGGTTGATGATTTTGTGAGCAACAGAAATGATTATGCTGAGGATAGTTTGGTGTTCTGTACGGACTTGGTGATCTGGTACGATGTTCGTTATTAATTGGATAATTTGGAAATTCTCGGTGTTGATATGGGTATGTATATTGATATGAATTATTAGAATATTCACGATAATTATTTGATTTGTAATTTTCTCGCGGATGATAATCATGTCTGTATTCTGAATTGATAGCTGATCTATTTTGTTCATAAGAAGGTATAATGCCTGATCTCATTCTGTCTTCTACTTTGATGGCAATTTCTAATGCTTTTTCTAAGGTATCTGGGTCCCTTGCCTCTACTGCTCTAGCCAATTCATCCGGTAATCCCCTAATAAACGCGTTAATAGCTGTAGCTTTTACGGGTTTCAAGATACTATCAATGTCGTCAGCGTAACTGTCTTTCAAAGAATTTTGTAATCCACTAATTAAAATCCTCAAGCGATCAAAAAATGCATAGACTGATTCATTTCTTTTCATGCGAATGTTAGAAATTTCTTGTTGATAATGCTCGTACGTTTTACAAGGAGCGAAACGACGTTTCAAATGTTTTATTAATTCATTGACCGAATCAAAACGTAAGTCACAAATACTGTCTCGGGCTTCGCCACGTAGTTTCGTTAGAACTGCTCGAACAAAAGAACGCTCTGAAGTCTGCGGAAGACAATATGCACTACTTTGCACATCCAATAGAAAATCTTTCAGAGGTACATTATTTCCATCGAAAAACGGTATGCTTGCAATGGCCTGCTGAATGGCGAAACTTTCGGCAAATGTTGCGGTAATTTGTCCAGAATCAGGGGAATTAAATGCTTCCGCGCTCTGAGCAGCGTTATGCATTGGATGAGACATATTGATAAAAATTTAGTAAAAGAAAATACACAAATAAAAATAATACAATAATAAAGGAAATATACAAAATAAAATAATATAGTACTTGGCAAATATTATCCAATAGTAAACGTTATCAGGGAAAACAATTTACTGTTTCTTTCCAAATTTTAGTTCAACCACTTAATTGTGTCTCCCAAATTAAATTTTAGATTCTAATTATTTAAATGCGATCCTGACGAATACGAGTGAATCCACCGAATTTTTCAGCGTATCCCATCGCTGCCACCAAAAATTTCAGGCTGTTACGTGCGGCTCGCGCGCGCTGACTCAAACAGTCAGAACACGCGCGGGGCGCAGCAATGCCAAAAATTATACACCCGTACACAGTCTATTGCATCTGGGTTTAATAAATTTTGTGGGATCGGAATCACTCTAGTCCCATACGGGCCCTTTTATCAGGATCACAAATATTAAATTATAATTGGAAGGCAAAGCGGAAAAAGGGCGAATTAGAGAATAAAGAAAATATTGAAACGAACAAAAAAAAATGGAATTTATTATAAATGGTTGAATAAAAGAAAGATAATACATAAAATATAAATTTAATTGATTGACAAATTTTCGAGACACACAATCATTGGATTGAAAAGAAACTATATAATCTTTATTATCAAATCTAGAAGTTCCAGCTAGGGAAATCCCACAGTTAATGATTGACTACTGGAAATTACTTGCCTGATTAAAAATACGGATTGTACTGGAAAAATAAAGGGAAAAACTCACCAATTAAAAGACTCGAGAGGTCTTAGCAACTTTCAAATTTTTCAAGTAAATATGTATATATGGCTGGTTCCTGAGGAATAAAACACACACAATTAACTTACTGCACCAATTAAACTTTATAAATTTTGAACTTTGGAATCGGTTAAACTGAAACTACGTTAATAAATTTAAATAGAAGAAAACTAGATAAAATAAAATAAAATAAAAATGAAAACAAATATAAGAATAAAATAAGAACGAAATAAAACAAAATTAGAAACTAATACGTGAAACTTGAGTCCTTTTGCCCTAACTTGTTAAATTTTCACAAGTGCGAACAAAACTCTATCTCTAGAACTTCACGGACCCACCCGACACGCACCTCGCGATTGTACGTCGAAGAGTAACGCAACTTGGACGTCTCGGAGAAGACCAGAGCGGGCCTAGTCCGAAATTGTTTACATCGCATTATTGTGCGCCTAACCAATTAGGCTGCGAGGCTAGTGCGTGAGGAGCAGGGATTCGCAGTGCAGTAGGGATATGCGTGTTTCTTTCCCTGTCTAAATGTATGTGTCTTATTCTTTTCCTTCAACTTGAGTGCATCCCCTCATTCCTCCACCACAATCGAAGTTCCAATATTCATTACAATATTTTAACAATAAAGTTTTTTTAACAGAACTATTTTAATCGCAGGTAATGAAATCGTGCTTTACATAAATTACTAAATTTAAATGAATAACGAATTGCATACAATTTTGAATAAAGGGTTTGAATTTTGAACGAGCGTTTTAGACTGACTGGCGTGGAAAAATATTACAATAACGCAAAACATAATAATTGTCAAATGTGACAGGAGAGAATTTCATCATCCTCGTGTAGCCGATAAGGAACGCTCCAGAATGCTCAGCATTATCGGACCACACGAGTAATGTTTTAGGTTTACATCCGGGGTTCTTAAAATGAAAGATGATCATACGTTACTAAAGATTTCGGACCGTGGGACCACGTTGATTTCAAGGAAGGAAGTTGATATATTAACAATCCAAGTTATGTCGCCAAGAGATAGACTGTCTTAAACACATCAAAAACCGTTACTGCGCTCGATTAGGGAGTTCCCAGAATGCTATATGCATGATCGAAACACATCCGGTCGATGTAATAAATAAAAGAAATTTTAAAGAAATTCCTGTTCGGAACGTAACACTGTCAATGGCTTTGTTAATGTGTCTGCTAATTGACCACCTGTGGGAATAAATTCAAGTTTTATTACATTTTTCTCAACTTGTTCTCTTGAGAAGTGGTACTTTATATCTATATGCTTCGATCGTTTGTGACTGCTTCGATTGTTCGCAATACTAATGCAACCCATGTTATCTTCATATATCGTTATTGGACCAGGGATATTTATATTAATGCTAGTTGCTAAGGATTTTAACCAGAGTGCCTCCCTCACAGCTTCAAAAAGAGCCATGTACTCTGCTTCTGTGGATGAGGCAGCTACCGATGCTTGTCTTTTAGTGTTCCATCAAATTGTGCATCGATCATACAACTTAAATAAATATCCCGTTGTGCTTTTTCGATCTGTTTGCTGACTTCCTCCCCAATCAGAATCTGCATAACCACTTAATAGGTCGTTATAATCATTTTTGACGTAAGTTAATTTAATATCAGCAGACCCTTTAAGATACCTGAGAATTCTTTTAAGATTTTGCCAAAGTTCTCTGTTATTTTTATTTGAATATCGACTCAAAATATTTACAGCTACACTTAAATCGGGTCTTGTACAAATCATTATGTACATTAAGCATGCAATTAAATTACGACAAGGTGCATTACATTCTTCATCAGAATTTAAAGCTTTATAATCTAATACACTCGGAAGAGGTGTACTAACAGACTTGCAGTCTAGCATATTAAATTTGTTAAAAACAGTTTTTATATATGCACTTTGATCTAATGTTATTTGCCCATTAATTCTTCCAACTTTAATTCCTAAAAATAGTTTAATTTCATTTAAATCTGTCATGCAAAATTTATCTTTTTAAATAATTTTTGAAACCTCTCATTGTATCAATTCCAGCAGTTATAATCACAAGATCATCCACAAATAGTACCACATATATATTCTATGACACACTCCCTCTATCTAAAATGTAAATACAGCGGTCCACTGATGAATTTCGGAAACCTTTCTCTACAAGAGCCTTATCAAGCATTTCAAACCAGTATCTAGCTGATTGTTTAAGACCATATAAAGCTTTATTTAATTTGCGCACTTGATTATTATTGCTTTTTACACCTTCAGGAACTCGCAAGTAGATTTCTTCCTTTAGAATACCATTTAAAAACGCCGTTTTCACATCCATGTGGTGAACTAATAAATTATGCTGATTTGCAAAAGCAATGAGGAACCGAAAACTTGATATTCTAGCGACCGGCGCAAATGTTTCATTATAATCCTCCAAATACTTCTGACTAAAACCGCGAGCCACTAAACGAGCTTTGTATTTTAATGGCTTTCCGAATTCATCATTTTTAACCGTGAATACCCATTTGCAGTCGACAATGTTTTTATCTTTTGGCTTCGGTATTAAATTCCAAGTTTTGTTAATGACTAGTGAATTTATTTCTTCAGCAATAGCTTGCTCCCATTTAACTCTATCTTCTCTTGTTTTGATTTCTTCGAATGAAGTAGGAATTTTATAAATAACTCACTGAGCGCACAAAAGGTAATCATTGTTTACATCAACTTCATTATACGAAATGGGGGGGGGGACGTTGTTTAATCCTATCACTCCTTCTAGGTTCTATACTATCTTTTGATTCATCTACTTGACCCTTTTTCAATATTGACACTCCTGTTACATCTGTTTCAGTTACAGATTTATTTTTCTCAAGATCCATGATTACTTTTATTTTCGGCACAACCACATCTGATTCATTATTATCAGATTTTTTTCTTTTTAACACATCTGATTTTTTCTCATCAGATTTATTAATTTCACTTTGTATTTCTACTGATTTCGTCACCACTCGAGATGCATCAGTTTCACATATATCACCTATTGAGTTTCTTTCGCGTATTACAGGCCGAGATTTTAAGTAATTAATTTCATCAATTATCACATCCCTTACTATCTCAAATTTCCCATTTTCTACATTCCACACTTTATACCCATTTGGTACAAATCCTACCAATATGCACTTGTAACTTTTTTCATCAAATTTTGACTTTCTAATTTTATTATGTACGTACACTGTGGAACCAAAACCCTTTAAATATTTTAATTTGGGCCTTTTATTATGCCACAATTCAAATGGAGTTTTATCTACTGCAAGAGCTTTCGATGGGGTTAAATTAATTAAATATGTAGCAGTTAAAGCTGCTTCTCCCCAAAACTCTTTTCCTAAATTTGCACCGCTTATCATTGCACGGGCTTTTTCAGTTATTGTCCTATTCATGCGTTCTGCAACGCCATTTAATTGAGGAGTACGCGGGACTGTCAAATGATAGCTAATACCTTTTTGAACGCAATAATTTTTCATTTCATTCGATAAGTATTCTCTCCCATTATCACAGTATAAATTGACAATTCTTAAGTTGAACCGGGACTCACTTTTTGCAACATAATCTTTAAAAACTGTGGAAACATCGGATTTATGCTCAAGCAAATATGTCACACTGTAATGCGTATATTCATCAATAAATGTAGTGAAATAATTTTTATTATTAATCGTAGAAGGAGTGACTGGACCACAAATGTCTGTGTGAACTATAAACAATGGTTGTTTAATGTGACTCTTATTCTTTGCCCTTTCGAATGGTAATCGTGCTTGCTTACCATTAACACAAGCCTCGCATAAATGATCGTTTGGGATAACCTTTTCGAGATGAGTCACATCCTCCACCATTTGTTTATTCTTCATCTGTAGAAATTTTGCTTTCCCCATGGGCCCTAAACGTTTATGCCATAATTCATAAGTAATAGTCATTTTATTACACATTTGAGAGTTAATTAAATTTACCCTTTTTGTAATGTCAAAATATATAGCTACCAGATTATTTGAAGGCTTACCATTCATTACCACTTTACCGTCTTTAATAATTTGAACTCCTTTCTCATCGAAGATAATACTCATCCCTTTTTGCTGCATTTTTCTTACTGATAATAAGTTGTACGGCACATCCTGGCAGTATAGTACGTCATCAAGAACACCTTTGATTCCCACGTTGCTCGTCACTTGAATTTGTCCCTTCTTTGTAGCCATGATGAATTCCCCGTTCTTCGCTATCGAAATTTTTATCGGTGTATGAAACTCAACCGCACTCGAAAATACGCTTTCATCGTTCACAAGATGGTCCGAAGCCCCAGTATCGAGAAGGAAAATCAGTTTGTTGGTCTTGGTATCTTGATATTCTCCGGTCATAAAAGCGTAGCCTGAGACGTTATCACTTGACACTGTTTGCGTCGTATGGACTGAATGTAAATTTTTATTTTTATTTCTTTGCTCTGCTCTGTATTGGAGTCCTTTTTTTATAATAATAACAATTTTTAATCTTATGTCCTTGTCTACCACACTGATGACATTTTCCAACAGATGAATACTTATTCGGCTTAAATCCGTATACTCTTCTGTTTTGGCCTCTGCGATTTCCATTTTTAAATCGAGAATTTCCAAAATTATTTCCTCTTGAGTTCTCTGTATCCATTTTCTCCACTTGTAGCACTTTTGCACTTGTGTCAATTTTCTCACCTTTGATTTTTATTTCATGATCAAAGAGTCTCTTTTTCACAACATCTAGAGTAATTTTGGTTTCAGTCATCATCGTTTCAATAACAGTTGATACTGTATCATAAGCTTCGGGTAAACAGGATAGCAGGATTGAAATTACTTCATTCTCTCTCGTAGTCACGCCTGCAGCCGATAAATCACTTATTAACTCGTCAAATACTTCGAAATGTTCCTTTAATAAAGTGTCACTTTTCATTTTTAATCTTAACAACCTTTTGCGAATAGATAGTTCAGTAGCAGTACTCTGACTTTCGTATACAGAATCCAGATTTGTCAGAATAGATTTTGCAGTACTTCCTGGCGTATCATACTTAAGGTGAGTATCTGATAAGTACAGCACAATTGTACATTTAGCAATTCGTTCAGCCTTAGACCACTCAGTAGTAATTGGTTGCGGAGGCAATTCATCAATAACTTTGAGTACATCGAGTTCATATAGCAAATTTCGAATTCTGTGTTTCCACGCACTAAATTTTGTGCCACTAAACTGCGGTATGTTTCTTTTGTCTCTCGGTGTATCCATTGTCACTTATTCTAATGTATTCTACACTTAGACACAAAACAGTTAAAACAAAACTATAGCAAATTAAGTACACTAAATAAAATACACTTAATTCTTCTAAAACTACACGGTTAATGCACAATGTGTCCTGGGCCCATAACCTATTGGAAATGGGTGTTTGAAATAAATATTAAGCGCAGGGGATTTACCTTTACTTTTCTTTATTCTGTTCTATACGACGAAGATACTATCGCTTGGAAGGCCAACAAGGAACTGTGTGTAAAGAAAATCGGGTCTCAAGGACCAGACCCCAAAGGGCATAGCCGGATAAGGGGGTCAAAAGTGCCCTTAAACCAAATTAGACTTGTGATACACCATTCGATAGGGTATCCAAAAAACCCCTTCACACAAAGTTTCAACCCTCTAGCTCGATCTGGGGGGTAGTAATGGCGAAAAAACGAAATATCAGTTTTTGGCATATTTCTCCCACTTAGTGGCGAGTAAAAATTCTAAAAAAAATCTGGCATATTAAGTATATTGTGCCACATGTTCGAGAATTTTTTCGTATTTTTTTTATGTAAAGCTTGGGTACGAAAGATGAAAAACCCCCAAAAAATCAGAAAAATGCAGATTTCATAGTGAACTAGGAAGAGCACCTCTTTTATATTTTGACCGTAACAACATTATAACATAACTATTATCCTCAAAAAGTTTCATATTTTTTTGAAATCAGCAACATACTCGGAAAAATGAAAAACCGATTCTGTCGACGTATTTTGCACGAAAAACTAGTTTTTACATTGAATATTTGTATCCTCTTTATTCAGTATGTATATTAAATGTTTCTAAACATTTCTGCATTCGACCAAATGGTGTACAATGGGAAGAAATTGAATTAATTCAATTAATTGATTTTTTACCGTGTCCGTGATCATGTGGAACAGGAAAAGAAGTTCTAACAAGTTTGGCGGCGGAGTGGTCTAGGGCGCAGTTTTAGTTGTGGAACCGCTGCGTACTTTTTGGTGTCAGTTCGAATCTCGCCAAAGATAAATTTTTTTTTATTACATTAACGATTTTTTTTATCCTAACTGTATAATATATGTAAATAGTATGTATCGTAAAATATTTTACAAACATCTCAACAATATTTTAACTCCAAGCATACATATAAATAATTAAATAATAATTGCGAGCCACTTTTAATTCCATTGTTTATCTAACCTCGTATTCTCTGAGTTAAACTTAGGTAAGCTTTAAAAATCTCTGTAACAACGATAAGTGAAGGGAAAGAAATTCTTCCTCATTCAAAGATTTATTTTTTGCATTTCCTATCACCTTTTCAATACACAAGACCTACTGACAGGCAATGCGTCGAAAGAATATAAATGAAGTATTTGCCATCGTACATTATTAATAATGTTATGAAGGTGATGTTTATGACGCGGATAATTGGAACCATTTAAGAAATAATGGACGAAGACAACAATGTCCTTTGTTTGAAGGATACAAACAATATTGTTCCATATGAAGTCAGATCGCGCTACATTAATAGCAAATCTTACCGGTGCTTTATTCATTATAAATCAAATTGAATTGGATTTTCGGCAATAGAACGCTACTGTTGTGAATGTGCAAATAGTAATCGTACCATAGGATGCTGCTTACACGTAGCAACAATAATTTATTACTTATCGCACGCACGGTACCTATCCACAATTGTCAGACCTACTGAAATATTATGTAAAATATTTAACAAAGGAAATATAATACCAGTGATTTATGACAATAATGACGAAAACTGAAGATACTACATGCGGCTCTTGTTCCAAACTGCGAAAAAATAGAGATAATTATCTTTAATACAAAACCGATTATATACAAGCAGAAAAGGATAAGCAATTTATTAACCAACAGCACATGCGAAAACAGAAATGGTGAAAAGAAGAAGTGCTTAGGATGTATCGTCTTTGCTGCAAATCACACACATTTAGTAAAGATAAGTATCTTTAATACAAAATTGATAAATGTAGCAATTGAAAGTGCCTCACAATTGTTACTTAATTATTTATATGTATGTTTGGAGTTAAAATATTCTTGAGATGTTTGTAAAATGTTTTACGATACATACTATTTACATATATTATACAGTTAGGATAAAAAAAATCGTTAATGTAATAAAAAAAAAATTATCTTAGGCGAGATTCGAACTGACACCAAAAAAGTACGCAGCGGCTCCACAACTAAAACTGTACCCTAGACCACTCCGCCACCGAACTTGTTGGAAATTCTTTACTTGTTCCACATGATCACTGACACGGTAAAAAATCAATTAATTGAATTAATTCAATTTCTTCCCATTGTACACCATTTGGACGAATGCAGAAATGTTTAGAAACATTTAATATACATACTGAATAAAGAGGATACAAATATTTAATGTAAAAACTAGTTTTTCGTGCAAAATACGTCGACAGAATCGGTTTTTCATTTTTCCGAGTATGTTGCTGATTTCAAAAAAATATGAAACTTTTTGAGGATAATAGTTATGTTATAATGTTGTTACGGTCAAAATATAAAAGTGGTGCACTTCCTAGTTCACTATGAAATCTGCATTTTTCTGATTTTTTTGGGGTTTTTCATCTTTTGTACCCAAGCGTTACATCAAAAAAATACGAAAAAATTCTCGAACATGTGGCACAATATATTTAAAATGCCAGATTTTTTTTAGAATTTTTACTCGCCACTAAGTGGGAGAAATATGCCAAAAACTGATATTTCGTTTTTTCGCCATTACTACTCCCCAGATCGAGCTAGAGGGTTGAAACTTTGTGTGAAGGGGTTTTTTTGGATACCCTATCGAATGGTGCATCACAAGTCTAATTTGGTTTAAGGGCACTATTGACCCCCTTATCTGGCTATGCCCTTAGTCACGAGGCGCTAAAGGACAGAGAAAAAGGTCTCTGTCCTTTAGCTTGTTTAGAAACTGTTTATCTGAACGTGCTCTCTAGCATCCTGCCTATCGAATGTCGATTGGTTTCGTTGAACCTATATTCCAACAAAAACAATAAATATCTATTATAGTGCCTGGTTTAGACCAGAGCACACTACTTGTAAAGAAGGATCGACGTTACATTGTTGCAGTCTAGACCATTCACGTTTGATATTACATCACAGACCGAAACGTAACTGGAATTAAAATTAACCATTAATATAACATGAAAGATATAATTTTTTTTAGTTATATTAATGGTAAAAGAAATTGATACATGAAGACAAAAATTTCAATTTTCTTAATTTTCATATGATCTTTGCGAAAACGATATTAAGGGATTATTACATAAGTCATACTAGTACCGCGCCAATAATGCTCAGATGAGCCTCGTCTGCGAATCACCAAAGATTCGTTGATAACGATCTTTTGGCGAACGACAGTTGAGGCTTGTTGCTTGAATATACAATAGCAATAGTACGTAGTACAATAGTATACAGCACTAGTATACGTATATTCGTATAAAACGTAAATTAGGAATAATGAAATTCCATTTGAGGCATTGCATTTGAGTTATACGCAATTAAAAATGCTTGGCGCGCGGTTATTTTGCAGTGGTCGACCATTGTACGGCAGGTCAAGGGACAAAAGTTATGTCACTGACAAAAGAACAACGCACGGCTAGCAGTTCTGCCTTCAAACTTTTACAGAAAGAAACAAAGAAATTCTGTGCCCCAAACTCTTCTGTGGCGGTAGCCCCGTTCGTTGACCCACCTTAGAACAGTTGAACGGTAAAGGACTGCCGTGTGAAGAGCGCGAGAGTGCCCAGTTTTTCATTGCTTATAACTAAAAAACGAAGCCTGAAACGCAATTTTGGTATTCTTGATTTTTGTTTTATTTTTACTTATAGAGTCACTTCCTGCAGCGTCCCCTAAAGCTGGCCGAACGCCATATATATATTGTCTTTTTCCTTCTCACTTATTTTAATTTGCAATACACGTTTCGTTTCTTTCTAGCTCGGCTCGTGTTTGGCCTGCCAGTATAAATGGACCCTAAAACCACACAGCGACACGTCTGACTGAGATAGAAAGACAGAAAAAGAAATCGCATACTGTTTTGTTTCTGGATCTCTGTATCTCACAAGATGACGCGTTACTGCATGGACGGACGGACTGATTTGCCCATCGTGACGGTTATAGAAAGGAGAGCGAGTGAAAAAGAAAGAGGATCTGAGATTCGGGGAGTTTAAATGCAACCTTGGAAGTTTAAATACCTGCATAGCTTGGTTAGACATTACGAATATAGCAAACTTTTTTGTTTTTGATTTTTTGTAAACAAAAATTTCATTAACACTTCGGTAACATTTTTCTCATTGAAATAAGACCAAATATGATATGTTTTCGATTATATTTATCGATTTAATTAATGCTAACATTTTCTTCATTATTGATTTTCATACATTTCTAAAAGCTGAAATTGAATTATGCTTAGTCTTATTTTAATTAGAAAAACCTTACCAACAGGTTAATAATGTTTTGACAATGAAAGAATCACACATGAAAAAGATTCATTATTGCATTTGTGTATCTTCCGACACCTTACACAGGCATTTAAATTTCTTTGACTGTTTTACTGTAACATCTAGTTTCGGTAACATTTAAGTAAAGTGTTGAATAATTACAGAGGTTGCTTAAAAAAAACGAATATTTACTATTGTGATACAAAATAAAGAAAACTGTATATAATGTTTCGGTTGTGAGCGACGCTGTCAACTCAGCAACCGTTCACGCTTAGTGCTCGTACAGAACTGGCTAAAAAAACGTGGCTCGGTATACAATGTGCCGAGGGAAACTTTACCGATGTACCCTTCTGTGGGAAAACCCTGCAAGTACGCAGGTAAACGTCGCCAGCTAACTCCAAAACGGCTGAGACGAGGCGACTACGCCCTGATCCAGCCCCAGTGGCGCAGAAGCAAGAAAAACATGTGAAACAAAACATTGTATCAAAATATAAAGTAAGGATTTATGCACAAATCCAACATAAAGAAATACCATTCAGGGTGGACAAAACCTGTTTAAAAGCGGTATAATTTTACTTCCTAATATTATGATCATTCACTTCAGGTGAAATAGACTTCTAATTACAATATAATGGTAGATGATGTACATAATGAATACATCAATGCTAGTATATTTACTATATATTTATTTAAAATCAATAGATAATAATAATACATAGCTTTTGCATTTCGTGAGTTCTTCTCTCCTTTTCATAATGGCCTCTTTCGTGTACTGCATAAAGACACCTGTAAAACATAGTAAATATAAGATATAAAAGAAAGAATATTTTCACGCGATATCACACTTAAATATTAATATTTCCTTTGCACATACCTTTGTGCGTGCCATCTTTCAACTTAATTCCACTATTACCTTTAGAAGTAATTTGTTAAATTTTAATACATTCAAGCAATGCAAGTGATAGTGTTAACGGGATGGGCCACGTGAAGGCGTGAAAGAAGGACTTTGCCATCCACGAGTATATTTAATGTTCATAAGATTTCATGCAACGCGTTTGTTAAAAGGGGAAAAAGTTCAAAATCATGTAAATTATATACATATGTATATATACAAAAGTGGAATAATGCGGTAAAAGAACACTGAAGATAGTCATGCTGCAAATTGAAAATATTTACATGCAAAAAGCAGAAAAGCGAAGCAATAAATATATCTTATTAAGGAAATAAGCATAAGTAAAAAAGCAAAGCGATGAACGGTACTACAAAAAAGCGATAACGTGCTAAAAAAAGTTTAGTTATTTATACATGTTGCAAATACGAAAATTTTGAATTTTTGTTAACAGTAGGTATCGGAAATCTTGACTTTTCTCCGAGCCATACTGTATCTTTATGAATTTTAACTTTTAATGCCAAATACACTTGTTGAATAATTTCAGAGATTCCTTCCAAAGAAACGAATATTTATTATTGTAATACAAAATAACAAAACCAGTATATAAGGTTTCGGTTGTGAGCGACGCTGTCAACCCAGCAACCGTTCACGCTTAGTGCTCGTACAGAACTGACCAAAAAAAATGAAAAACGGCCGAGACGACGCGACTACGCCCTGACCTAGCCCCAGTGGTGCAAGAAAAGAAACACGTGAAGAAGCAAAACGTTGCACATTGTATCAAAATATAACGTAACGATTTATGCAAAAATCCAACACTCCCACTTATTTTGAAACGTTCATCATGTTTAATTTCTCACGCAAAAAACAAAATTGCTGCTTAGCTAGTGGCTTTGTAAAAATGTCGGCCAATTGTTGCTTCGATTGGACATAGTTAATCTCAATTTCTTTACGGTTTAGTACATCACGAATAAAATGGAAACGCACGTCAATATGCTTTGATCGCTTATGGTACTCAGAATTATTTGCTATCTTGATAGCCGATTGATTGTCAACGAAGATCGGAATCGAATCGCATGACATGCCTAACTCTTTGCGCATCTGACACAACCAGATAGTCTCCTTTGTTCCGTGTGTTAGCGCAATGTACTCAGCTTCCGCTGTTGACAGCGATACTATTGGTTGCCGTTGGCTAGACCAGCAGATTGGCCCGCCATTTAATAAAAATACAAAACCGCTTCGTGATCTACGTGTCCCTAAACACCCAGCATAATCTGCATCGGTAAACCCACCAATTTCGGTGCTCCCACTGTTTCCGAAAATAATGCCGAGATCACGTGTACCGATCAAGTATTTGATGATTCTTTTCACCGCTTGCCAATGCTCTTGATAGAAAGAATATAGAAATTGACTCGCGTGGTTCACCGCGTACTCGATATCTGGGCGGCACACTCCAGCAGCAAATAGAAGCGAACCAACCGCTTCACGATAAGGTATGCGCTCATCCGTCTCACATGCATTCATTTTCTTGCTTAGATGTAATCCGGGTTCCGCAGGAACACTTACTGGATACGCTTCATTCATACAGAATTTGTTGATGATTTTATCGATATAATTAGATTGGCTAATTTTGATCACACGGTTTGGTCAATCACGCTTGATCTCCATGACTACAAATTCATTCGCTACATCTACAGTTATATTGAAAATGCTTTTCAGGTAACGCAGTACCTCATCAATCGCACACTGACTTTTAGAAATTACTAAACCGTCATCTACATAAAGCGCTAAATAAACTTGGCAATTTTCCACTACACCCATAAAAACACACTTGTCACTCGAAATGTTCTTGAAGCTGAAGTTCTTCAGGAACCCGACAAATTTCTCGTTCCAGCAGCGTGGGGACTGCTTTAGGCCGTAGAGACTTTTCCGTAATTTGCAGACAAGGCCGCTGTTGTCTTCGCTGATGTATCCTTCGGGTAACTGCAAATAAATCTCTTCTTCTAAATTGCCGTAAAGAAACGCTGTCTTTACATCGAACTTCAAGAATTCAAGATCTTCTTTTGCCGCAATTGCTAATAGTATACGAATAGACTCGTAGCGAACGACGGGTGCAAAGGTCTCGAAGTAATCGATGCCTTCTCGCTGAGAAAAACCTTTTGCCACGAGTCGTGCTTTATACCTGCTCCTGTTGTCGCTTGCGTTTCGTTTTATTGCGAACACCCACTTGCATCCAATTGAGCGCTTGCCTCTAGGTAGCTGGACTACACTCCACGTGCAGTTTTCTTCAAGTGCCTTGAATTCTTCTTGCACCGCGTCTTGCCATTTAGCTGCGTCTGAGCTGCTCATAGCTTCAGTACAGCTCATTGGTACGGTGTCCGCAATGTGCGATACAGGAACTCCGTAACGATCTATAAAATTCATTTTTGATTTGTCGCGTAGGCGCCGCTCTTGAGGTTCATCTGAGATGTCGATTTGCTGCTGTTGCTGTTCACCAATCAGCCTTTCTTCTCCTACTTCATCAACAGCCTGTTGATCGGAAGTTGCGACTTCAACAGCCTGTTGATGATCGGTGTCATCGATGATTTGAATTTCATTTTCTTCTGGTAGGCCAAAATCAATTTGGTAACGGTAGATACGGTTTCCTCGTTGCTCTGAATGGTTTGTGCTTCTTTCATTAAAATCTACGTCGCTGCTCACATAGATTTTGCGCGAATCTTTGTCCCAAAGTCTGTAGTTGGTTGACTCGCCGTTGTAGCCGACAATAATCATCTTCTTGCTCTCGGGATCAAACTTTTTCCGTTTCTCTTTTGGTATATTCAGGTACGCATCTGTACCAAATACACGCAGGTGTTTTATCTCTGGCTTTCGAGAAAACCATTTTTCGAAAGGAGTCATAGTTTCTCCCTGCTTCAGAATGATACGCTTTAGCACGTAGCAGGCACAGTTGATTGCTTCTGGCCCTAGTTCGGATTTACACCGCTGCTAATAAGCATAGTTCTCGCACTTTCCACAATGGTCCGCATCTCGCGCTCTGCTTTACCATTCTGCTCATGTACGTAGGGAGACGAAAACTCGTGAATAATGCCTGGGTTTTCCGTATGCTTACGGAATTCTTCCGAGGTGTACTCGCGGCCGTTACATGAACGCAGCACTTTGATGTTGTTACCTGTCTGAGTATGCACAAAATTTTCAAAATCTAAGAATTTTTCAAATACTACCGCTTCGTGTCTCAAAAAATACACATTTCTGAAACTTGTGCACTCGTCTTTGAACAGCAAAAAGTATTTTGAACCTCGTGGAGATTCGATGTTGATTGGTCCACAGACATCGGTATGAATTTTCTAGCCGGGTTTGAAATGACTCTCGTGATTCACTGTTTTATGCGGCTTATGGGTTTGCTTGCCCATAATGCATCCTTCACACTGAAAATCTTCAATTTTTTCGAGCACTAAATCATTACCACTCAACACTTTGCTGGTGTTAAGTACAGCCCGTATATTTATATGTCCCATTCATTCATGCCAGAGCTTTAGCACGCTGTGCTTGGGTTCGGCGACATTGCACTGCGCGGGCACTTTCACTTCGAACAGCATTCTGATAAGTCCACCGTGTTTCACACCGTAAGATGTTAATCTTCCGTTTTTATCGCGCACTTCACAATAATTTTCATAAGCATGGAAAGAAAACTTTTTGTCATTAATAATGGAGATTGAAAATAAATTTCATCGCAACTGTGGCACTAGCAACACGTTTTGTAGTTCTCTATCGATGACTTTCCCATTCACTTGTTCACTAATGATAATAGTGCCTATTCCGGATACAGGCAGAATCTTCTCGTCGGCTATTTTCACATGGCGAGCTTCATTCAAGGGGTTAACTGAAGTAAAGAAATCTTTTCTAAACGTCATGTGCATGCTTGCACCTGAGTCAGTTAGCCAAACGTCTTCATTATTGCTGGTTGTTTTAGGGTAAAACGCGCTTATATCACTGATGTATCCAGATTCTATTGATCAAGTTTTTGGCTGTGCACCGCTGACATTCTTGCTTCCATTTTTGTTTGGACACTCTCGCGCCCAGTATCCCTTTTCCTTGCAGATCGCACACTCCGTTCTTTTCTTTAACTCTTCAATTTTCCTTTTTTTATCAGGTTTTTGCGCTCTACCTGATTGCATGGCATTACTCTTCGTGTGAGTTTGAGCTTTAAGTGCTTGGACTTCAAGTGCTAGAGAAGACAGCTTGTCTTCTACTTCACCGAGTCGTCTGTTTTCATACAGTATTCTGCTTACCATTGTCTCCTTTGTTTTTTCTGCCTTGGGAGTGCTTTGCCAGGCCATAAGAAACGGCGAAAATCTCGGTGGCAAGCTTTTTAATAATTTTGTCATCACTGCTTGATCGGATGGCTTATCATCTGCATCTGAGAGCTTCTTGCAGATTCACTCAAAATCTTCAATTCTTTGAGCGACATCTTCTCCTTCGTTTATGTTAAAGGCGTAAAACTGCTCCCACGCATTATGCTTTGCGTCCTCGCTTGTGGTCCCGAATCGCTGTTCGAGCTTGTTCCAGACTTCTTTTGGAGTTATGCAATTAATCAAGTGAGGATGTAGCTTCATCTCTACGGAGCCGACTATAATGCTCATTGCCTTTAACGAATCAGTCTTCCACTTCTTCCAATCAACTGGCTTCGTCGATTTATTTGGTTCTGTTTCCTCGCCATCCACATAACCCGCGAGATCAGCGGATCCCAAGGCGATGTTCACGCCGAATTTCCACATAGCATAATTTTCTCCGTTAAGCTTAACGAAATTAAACTCTTTGTCAGCCATGATAACGAGATTGCTATATACTGCACTTGTAGAAATTCACGAACACAACACGACACTTAGTTACACTTATACGCGATGCCTAGCTTGGCCTTGTTTTCTATTTGAACAAAAAATAAATATTCTTAGCGCAGTGGAAGCGTGCTGGGCCCATAACTTGTTGAATAATTTCAGAGATTGCTTCCAAAGAAACGAATATTTATTATTGTAATACAAAATAACAAAACCAGTATATAAGGTTTCGGTTGTGAGCGACGCTGTCAACCCAGCAACCGTTCACACTTAGTGCTCGTACACAACTGACCAAAACAAAAAAAAGAAAAACGGCCGAGACAACGCGACTACGCCCTGACCTAGCCCCAGTGGTGTAAGAAAAGAAACACGTGGAGAAGCAAAACGTTGCACATTGTATCAAAATATAACGTAACGATTTATGCAAAAATCCAACAACACTAATCCTTTACGATGAGCAGCGCATTTATCGTGGCTAAACCATTTTGGATATTTTTTTTCTACATAATAGAAAATAGCTTATCCAGTATAAATGCTTCGCTGCGTAACGCCGGGTAATGTAGATCAAAATTTTTGTTTATAATTTGGAAAATATCGGAAACTTCAAAACTTGGGACATGGAGATGTCCGACGCCTACATTGTCTTGTACAATGTATGCGCGGAAAGATAGCAGAAGTTGCTCGTTGCGACAAAAAACACTATCTTTCGAAACTAATTTGTCGTACAAGTACGACATCGCGTCTTTTCAACACTTTTTTCGCAATATATCCTTGCATAATACTCTACGGCACAAGCTTCTAAAGAGCATACCGACGATGATAAATCACTTACATCATTATCAATATCAACAATAGGATGGATACTGTCATCATCAGTATGCTCTTTTTAACGCCGAATGAAGCCTCACTTGATGACGTGGCTGATTGACAACTTGGTATTAATTCCTCCGGTACTAACTGTGTGTCATTATCGTACATGCAATTCCCATTATTATTATTATTAGCTTGTATAGCTAATAAGATATTTTTTCTTATAGCAAGACGCACCGCTTTTACCGAAGGATTGCGATTATATCCACCATGCATCCGTAGAACGGAGAAGTTCTCTAAGATATCCGTATTCAGTCGCGAAGTCATAAAAAATGTAACACCTTCTTCCCGTAAATCATCCCACAGTTGCAGGGTGGTATTTATAGATTGCCGCAACCCCAAGAAAAAAGGTGGCACTTTTAACCCTTTCGGCGTGGCTTCAAAGCCATTTTCGATATTAGAGTCTTGTGTCTTCATATTTTCTTCAATATTACTCGAAACCCACGAAAATGCACACTAGTATGGGTTGGGATCACAGGCGCATCTACTATTGTCAAACAAATCATTGAACGTTTCGAAGAAGCTAGCCGTGTGTTGAATAGTCGTTGTTTTCATGCAACCCGTCAAAGATGCGGTAAAGAGAGCAGACGACACTCTTTTACTAAAAACTTGAAGGGCAAGCTTACACTTCATTTTATCAAATAAATTTGGCCTAACATGCTTATCGGATAATTTGTAAGCTGCCCGAGTACTTTTGCTTTTCTCTAAATTCCACAATGATACTATATCGGACCACGAGACGCGTGATCCGTTAAGAATAAAGTCATTATTCAATAAATTGTTTCTTACACTTTTGAAAAGATGTAAGAAATCAAAAAGAAAAGAAATTTTCTGGCCATTTCTCGCAAAATGCGGTTTTTGAATAGAAACACGGTCGTCTGCTATACTTTGATTGGGCTAGTCCCCTGATCGGAAATAACCGCTCTGACATTCAACCCAGTTTCATAAACTGCATCTATAATTTCGTCAAAAATTTTTGATAAATCATTCCTTTTTGTGCCTGATTTTGAAATAAAGAATGCCAGAGGTTGCTTCCAATTAGTGAACAGCCCGCGTAACATAAAAACAAGTACTTGTGAACCTACGGCTGTAGTTCTACTTAAAGATCCTAAGTCTTCGAAATCTTGAATAATTTGTTCTGTTGGGTGGAAATCCAAACATTTTTTCACAGCCATTTCATCAAATAGGAGAACGCAATTTCTGTCTGCGACCTCTATGTTCGCAGCTTTAATTTTGAGAGCGTTAAACATATTTTGGCAAATTCCTGGCCAAATATTTTGCCGAACCAACGGGTAACAGATACTGGACTCGGCAAATGGAAGCCAAAAACATAATGCACTTTATTATACAATGCTGGTGAAGTATAGTGCATTGTCATACACATTTGACGTTCATTACGTGTAAACGGCTTTTTATTGGAATTCTTAAACAATAACATCAAAATGAAAGTAGAAATGAAGCCGGATACTTTTTTCGCGATAGCTTTCTTGAATCATATATCGTCTATAATGCCTGAAGAAAGTTTAGATTGTAATCTACTTAATGCTCTACGCTTCGCTCGTAATTGCAAGGGAAGAATATAAGATTTATTCTTCTCTTGCTTTAACTGTTCTTCGACTTCCATTAACCGTTTCTCCAGATCATTGCGTTTTTCTATTGGTAAAACGGCTGTAGTATCAATATTCTCGTCGTTATCATTATCTTCTATATCGCGACAATAAATAAGTGGTACGGCATTTTTTTGTAAAAAACCGGGTGCCCGAAAACTACTTTTTAAAAAATACCGACTGCAAACATATTTTTTACATAATTCAGAAATTGTCATTTCCACCCAGTCGTCGAAACAGCAGTTAACCTGCCACGTTATTAGTCGTTCATTATCATTTATAGGGAAAGAATGAAATGTAGTATTGTCCGCCGAATTGCGATTTATTAAATCGCAATTCGGATAGACGCACTTTTTAAAATGTAATTTAGCGTTCTGAGACTCCATTTGCATTTATATAAAAAAAATGTAGCTACTAGATACTATAAGCAGCAAGAGAAGCACTTGCACAATATTTATATTAATATTAATATTATTACTAATATTATTAATATTATAAATGTTATTCGTATTAAAATGCAGAAGCGTGCAGAAAAGCTTTTAATAATTATCTCTTTATTTACATACTTGGTTATGTTATTCGCTTTTGACAGATTCTGCACGGGATTGCCGCTTAAGGGGGTAGTCCCAACACGTGACGTCACAGATTTCGCAAGCATGGTAGATTTCGTTACAGTGAGATCATTACCTACAAGCATGTAGCTGCCTGACGAATACGAGGCGGAGACACTTTCGATTTTTTTCCACGAATGCGTAAAGTAATTCGCAGCTGTTTATTGTGCGACTGCGGGGCCATGAGGAAATCGTCTCAAGGCAGCAGCGTTGCCAACAAGCGGAGACAGCGTTGCCGCATTGCCGCTGTGACAATTCATCGCAACGATAGTATGAGACCGGTTGGCGGTCCGACTATGAAATCCGTCCGAAATATTTTTATCGCAAGTTCGCGCCCCACACAAGTAAACGGTACAGCCGGATAAGGGGATCAAAAGTGCCCTTGAACCAAGTTAGACCTTTGATGTACATTTGATAACTTAGCCAATGAAAAGCTTTCACATCAAGTTTCAATCCTCTATCTCGATTTAAGGGGTAGTAATGGGGACAAAATGAAATATCAGTTTTTGCCATATTTGTCCTACTTAATGGCAAGCAAAAATTCTGAGAAAATTGTGAAATATTGGAAATGTAGTGATATATGTATTTATGTAGTGATATAAATTTTACCGGATTTTCTTATCGCAGAGTTTAGGTGTACAAAATGAAAAACCCTAAAAAAATCTGAAAAATGCAGGTTTCGTAGTGAAGTTGCAAGAGAAGTACTTTTATATTTTTACGATAACAACGTATTATTATAACTTTTGTCCCCAATATCTTTCAGATATTTTGGAATTGTGCGATGTAGTTAAAAAAATTAAAAATCAATTTTGTCGAAGTATTTCGCGCGAAAAAGCAATTCTTACTGTAAATTTTTGTATTTCATGCAGTGAGTACCGTACGTGATTTTTAATAGTTCTACACCTGGAAGAATAATACATAGATGACAAAAATAATAGATTCAGTCAACTAACACTATTTCCCCACATTGTATCTTAAAGTAGAAATAATGATTTCATTCAATACATTGGCAGAGTGGTTATAGGTTCTGCCTGTGAATCTTATATTGGTTATTTTGGTCGTGAGTTTGCGCCGCGCACAAATTAATCTTTCTTCCCAATATTTTTTTTTAATTCATAACTACATGACAATTTACTTTGCTTCCATAGATTTACTATTCATATGATTTGTTAATTATAGAATCATTTAGCTTCTCTGATACCTAATAAATAGAAGAAATCTATTTCAATAGTACTCATCGTTAATAAATATGGTTGGATTGAAGTACAGGTACAGCAAATACTAAGTAATACTCGTAAGTAGAAGAATCCGTGGCTAGAGAGATAATCACGTAAAATGTGCTGTGAAATTATTTCTGCGTATACTTCAGAGTAAAATATTCTTAAAATTACTTTAACATCTTTTGCAATTATTGCCACTTATTGGCATATTGTATAGTTACGAATAAATGAATAACGAACTTATGACGAAAATGTTAAGTATGGGTTTACAGTTAGAACTCGTAGTCATTCTGCCAATCCAATCATTAAAATTATCTTTCCAACTTCAAAATATAAATATATGAAATAGATTCAGTTAACTGAATTTACAACTTCTATTTACAATAGACTCCCGATTATCCAGCCCCATTTGAACCGGCCTCCGTTTTATCCGGCCACATTTTTGTTGATATGAAATATTCTGTAATTATTCACTTTCTTGCGTAATTATTGTCACATGTATTTGTATTTGTTTAAATACGCATCCTCATATTAATTTTTTTTCCATTCGTACTAAATCTGTGAGTACAGTATTCCGCACTTCTTAGAATATAGATAGAGATGAGAAAGTGAGCCACGTAAAAGGAAAGATTGCACTTGTAAGTGCATTTTTGAGAAAGTGGCGTGACATCACATTAACGAACAGAAAGAAAAAAAAATCAGAAAAGATTACCAACTTTTTTGTGAAAAATGACATTAAACAAATATTACATACATATTATCTATCATTATATTATATTGAGATTGTATTGATATGTATATATGTACCGTATGTACATACGTGTGTATAAATATTAAACATTATAAATATATTAAATATTAATTTTTTGGTATGAACATAATAATGTATAAAACATGCTGCCAGATTAACTGGCCATTTGTTTATCCGGTCGAGGTCTGGCCCTGCAGGTGCCGGATAATCGAGAGTCGGCTCTATATATTGTTCATCTGAATATAGAAATATTAAAAATCACGTAACGCAGTCACTGCATAAAGATCAGATTGCTTTTTCGCGCGAATATTTCAAAAAGATTGGTTTTTGATTTTTATAACTACGGTTCACTTTTCCAAAAAATCTAAAAAAATTGGGGATAATAGCTATAATAATATGTTGTTACCATAAAAATATAAAGTAGTACTTTTACAGCTTCACAACGAAATCTGCATTTTTCATATTAGCGTAGAGTTTTCCATAACTTATACCTAAGTTTTGCGGTAAAAAAGTCCATAAACATTCTCCAACATGTTACCATACATATTACTTTTCAAAATGTAAAAAAATTATGGTACGACT
This sequence comes from Eucera pruinosa, assembly GCA_028830335.1. Taxonomy (NCBI): domain Eukaryota; kingdom Metazoa; phylum Arthropoda; class Insecta; order Hymenoptera; family Apidae; genus Eucera; species Eucera pruinosa. Next base: position 99,589 of record JAMYCR010000006.1, on the reverse strand, counting down.
ACATTGAATTCTGCCTATGCGTGTGTCGTGGACGCGCTGCGTTGCGTTGCGTCTAAAAGGCATCGCTGCTTGTTTTGCTTTTCCTTAAACAAATCGCGGTGCCGCTTGCCGAGCGCACAGCAAAACGTGCGGTAATCTTTTACAGGAGGAAAGCGACGGCGACACGTATAGGCAGAGTTGAATGAAGTGGTACATCGAACTACTCCTCCAGTCCCAGCCAATTCGCATTTGGTCTTTATGATTAGACGCCCCTCGTGCATAACAGCTGATCTAAACTTGATACGTATTTTGCTCTGTTTTGTCGTCAATATGACGAATTCATCCGAAAAACGCATGCCTTTACGCGATACAACTTTTCGTCCTTATATGAGTAGCTTTTGAGTCGCACGATAGCTCATTCGAAAGGGGAGACTTCAACGCAACGTGGTCAGGTATTCATTTCATGCAGATCATTCTCTCCGTATCAAAAAAATGCTTATATTCGATGGCTGTCAAGCTGTCACTTTTTGCTCCGCTTTACAACGCTCATAGTACTACATATCAACATAATTTTACCACAAGACTGCCTGACCGCGTTGCGTTAAAGCCTCCTCTTTCGAATGAGCCCTATTTCGAGCCAAAATTCTCTCATATAAGGACGAAAAGTTGTATCAGGCAAACCCATTGTTCGTTAATGTGATGTCACGCCACTTTCTCAAAAATGATATGTCAGTTGCTGATGCATCTTCTTCCTGTTCAACATACTTCGTCGCACTTACAAGTGCAATCTTTCCTTTTGCGTGACTCACTTTTTCATCTCTATCTATATTCTAAGAAGTGCGGAATACTGTACTCACAGATTTAGTACGAATGGAAAAAAAATTAATATGAGGATGCGTATTTAAACAAATACAAATACATGTGATAATAATTACGCAAGAAAGTGAATAATTACAGAATATTTCATATCAACAAAAATGTGGCCGGATAAAACGGAGGCCAGTTCAAATGGGGCTGGATAATCGGGAGTCTATTGTAAATAGAAGTTGTATATTCAGTTAACTGATACTATCTCATATATTTATATTTTGAAGTTGGAAAGGTAATTTTAATGATTGGATTGGCAGAATGACTACGAGTTCTAACTGTAAACCCATACTTAACATTTTCGTCATAAGTTCGTTATTCATTTATTCGTAACTATACAATATGCCAATAAGTGGCAATAATTGCAAAACATGTTAAAGTAATTTTAAGAATATTTTACTCTGAAATATACGCACAGATAATTTCGGAGCACGTTTTATGCGATTATCTCTCTAGCCACGGATTCTTCTACTTACGAGTATTACTCAGCATTTCCTAGATCTTTAAATGTATGAAATGACATCACGCCCCTGTATTTCAATCCGACCATATTTATTAGCGATAAGTACTATTGAAATAGATTTCTTTTATTTATTAGGTGTCAGAGAAGCTAAATGATTCTATAATTAATAAATCATATCAATAGTAAATCTATAGATGGAAACTGATTTGTCATGTACTTATGAATCAAAAAATAATATGGAAAAAGGGAGATTAATTGGTGCGCGGAGCGAACTCACGACCAAAATAACACTGTGCAACAAATTTTAACTTTTTTTTAGGCCTCTAATAATGAATAGACAATTCTCGTAGATTTTTGTGTGCTGAATACGAATCCGCAAACCGTTTTCCTCCTACACGTACAGTTTTTGAGAAATTTGATTTTGAAAAAAAATGCAAATTTTCAACTTTGAAATGATTTTGTGGTTAAGCGATAAGAGTTTTTCGGTTTCAATCAACGCAGAATTATTCTAGGAACTCGCCCAAATAAAATGATATAAGTTATTGTTACATCCAAGACATGTAAATATGTTTAAACAATGATAAAAGTGAAAATGACAACCGAAACGCAGCAATTTTCGCGGATATTCTTCAATTTATTTTCAAAACTAAAGCTGTAGGAGGGAATCCAATCACACCACGCGATAGAGCAGACATTTTGCCTACGGAAACGGCCAAAGAATACTGTTGGCCCGCTTTTGTTTCGAATACAGAATCAAAATAGTTTGGCAAAACGCGTGAGACCGGCAGTGATACTCATCGCCGGCCAGCGCCTCTCCTGTCGCTCAACGTAACAGAACCGACAAATGCGTGCGCCGCTCTCATTTAGATACAGCATTGTACTTATTATTTATGTATTATTACTTTTTTTATCTATGACCTATTTGTTGACAAAAATACGAATTTTAAAGTATATATACCTAAAAGTGCTTTCTTCTTGCCTGACGTTTATGTGACCCTTTTGCCTCCCTTTTTAACTGCCAACAGTAATCTGCTAACATTGCAGCACTATCTTTTCCATAATAGCGTTTTTCTATCACAGATATATCTTGATGAAATCGTTCGCCATGTTCGTCACTTACGTCACCAAGGTTTTCAGGGAAGAAGTCCAAATGCGAATGTAGGAAATGCATTTTGAGGGACATATTGCATCCCAATTTTTCGCAGGCTTTAATTAATTTTCCTACTATTTGGGCGTAATCCGGTGATCGATGTGTCCCAAGAAAATGTGTGCACACTTCTTTAAATGCATTCCATACTTCTGTTTCTTCATGTACCATTTTACAATCGAATTGTGTATCCTGCATTAGTGTTCGTATTTGCGGTCCTATGAAGATACCTTCTTTTATCTTTGCCTCCGATAAATCTGGAAATTTTGTCTTTAAATACTGAAATGCGGCTCCGTTTTTGTCCATGGCTTTTACAAAATTGTTCATAATTCCTAATTTGATGTGTAATGGCGGTAAATATATATTGTTTTGGTCATCTAAATTAGGATATTTTATGTTTTTTTCTCCTGGATTGAAATTTCTTCTCATTGGCCATTTCTTAACTTTGTCATGGTCTGACCTTGCCCGACTGTCCCATTCGCACATAAAACAACAATATTTTGTATAGCCGCTTTGAAGTCCCATTAATAAACCTATGACCTTTAAATCACCACATATGTGCCAATTGTATTCTTTATAATTTATATTATTTAATAACATTTTAAAAATTTCGTACGTTTCCCTCATTCTTATACCGTATGCAATTGGTACAGAAGGATAAGTGTTGCCATTGTGCAATAAAACTGCTTTTAGACTTTTTTTAGAGGAATCTATAAAAAGTCTCCATTCTGCGGCTGTATGTTTAAAACCTAATTTTTTCAATAAGGTATCAGCATCAGGGCAATAGCATAAATTTTGTTGCGAAAGAAAATATGGTTTAAATATTTCACATATTTTACGGTAATGCGCAACATGTGTATTTGGTGCAAGAAGATTCCATTGTTGCAATCTAGAAGCCAATAATTCGGCGCCTGTTTTTGGTAAATTTAAATCACGTACCAAGTCATTTATATCAGCTTGATTGATGAAATGAACGTGACCCTTTGACGAAGATGTTTCATCGGTTTCTTCAGATGTGTTTTCGTTGGAATTCGAAGCAATAATGGAAATCAACGTGTCTGGAACACGTGAAGCTGCTTGACCCTATCATAAATCCTTCGACAGTTACACGTAAAACATTGGACTTTTGTGTTTGATTCTTATTGAGAATATATTTATGGGAAATGCACATGCTGGTCGTGCTAGGTGTACACAGTCTGTTATTTTTTAATGTACTGAAGATAGCTAAAGTGTTTGACGCTGCTACATAAACTAGAAATTATATTAGCGAAGACAGATCATTCTTATACTGTTTTCGAAAATACGGAAATCCTGTTTATTTTAAATTAACAGACGTTTTCATAAATGGAATGATGTATCAATATATCTGTGTCTTAGTATACGAAGTGTCAATGTGAGAATTTATGCAGTTGAAATATTATGTATCTATAGGTATATCTGTGATAGAAAACCGCTATTATGGATAAGATAGTGCTGCAATGTTAGCAGATTACTGTTGGCAGTTAAAAAGGGAGGCAAAAGGGTCACATAAACGTCAGGCAAGAAGAAAGCACTTTTAGGTATATATACTTTAAAAATCGTATTTTTGTCAACAAATAGTTCATAGATAAAAAAAGTAATAATACATAAATAATAAGTACAATGCTGTATCTAAATGAGAGCGGCGCACGCGTTTGTCGGTTCTGTTACGTTGAGCGACAGGAGAGGCGCTGGCCGGCGATGAGGATCACTGCCGGTCTCACGCGTTTTGCCAAACTATTTTGATTCTGTATTCGAAACAAAAGCGGGCCAACAGTATTCTGTGGTCGTTTCCGTAGGAAAAATGTCTGCTCTATCGCGTGGAGTGATTGGATTCCCTCCTACAGCTTTAGTTTTGAAAATAAATTGAAGAATATCCGCGAAAATTGCTGCGTTTCGGGTGTCATTTTCACTTTGATCATTGTTTAAACATATTTACATGTCTTGGATGTAACAATAACTTATATCATTTTATTTGGGAGAGTTCCTAGAATAATTCTGCGTTGATTGAAACCGAAAAACTCTTATCGTTTAACCACAAAATCATTTCAAAGTTGAAAGTTTGCATTTTTTTTCAAAATCAAATTTCTCAAAAACTGTACGTGTAGGAGGAAAACGGTTTGCGGATTCGTATTCAGCGCACAAAAATCGACGAGAATTGTCTATTCATTATTAGAGGCCCAAATTCGTGTTGCACACTGTAATTAGTATGGGATTCACAGTCAGACCTCATAACCACTCTACCAATCTATTTACTGAAATCGTTTTTCCTATTTTATGATGTAATTGTGGTAAATAGTGTCAGTTGACTGAATCTATTATTTTCGTTAACTATATATTATTCTTCCAGATATACAACTATTAAAAATCACGCACGGTACTCAATGCATGAAAAACATAAAAATGTACACTAAGGATTACTTTTTCGCACGAAATACCTCGACAAATTTGATTTTTAATTTTTTTAACTACATCGCACAATTCCTAAAAATCTGGAAGATATTGGGGATAATAGTTATAATAATACGTTGTTATCGTAAAAATATAAAAGTAGTGCTCGTGCAACTTCACTACGAAATCTGCATTTTTCAGATTTGTTTAGGGTTTCTCATTTTGTACACCTAAACTCTGCAATAAGAAAACCATATATTACTACATTTCTAATACTTCAGATTTTTCTCAGAATTTTTGCTTGTCATTAAGTAGGACAAATATGGCAAAAACTGATATTTCATTTCTTCCCCATAACTACCCCTTAGATCGAGATAGAGGGTTGAAATTTGGTGTGAAAGCTTTTCTTTGTCTAAGTTATCAAATGGTAGATCAAAAGTGTAACTTGGTTCAAGGGCACTTTTGACCCCCTTATCCGGCTATACCTTTTAACTTGTGCGGGGTGCGAACTTGCGACCAAGATATTTCGTACGGATTTCATAGTCGGACCACCAACCGGTCTCATGCTATCGTTGCGATGAATTGTCACTGCGGCAATACGGCAACGCTGTCTCCGATTCTTGGCAACGTTGCTGCCTTGAGATGATTTCTCCCCTTGCCCCGCTAACGCACAATAAACAGCTGCGAATTACTTTACGCATTCGTGAAAGAAATCGAAAGTGGCTCCGCCTCGTATTCGTCAGGCAGCCACATACTTGTAGGTAATGATCTTAGTGTAACAAAATCTACCGTGCCTACGAAATCTGTGACGTCACGCGACGGGTCTACCCCTTAAGGCTATAGTCCCAGGCATGGCAGAGAGTCGACTTTAACGACAAAATGGGCCAAAAATATGGGTTTGCGCGAAATAACTTTTCGTTCTTATAAAGGAGAATTTTGTGTGGAAATATGGATCATTCGAAAGGGGAGGGTTCAGCGCGGCCAGGTAGTCTTGTGATCAAATTAAGTTGATATGTAGTAATGTGAGTGTTGTAATGGGGAGCAAAAATTGACGGCTTAATAGTCGTCGTATCTAAGCATTTTTTGATACGGAGAGAATGATGTGCATGAAATGAATACCTGACCGACCCGCGCTGGAGCTTTTCCTTTCAAATAAGCTATCGTTCGACTCAAAAGCTTCTCATATAAGGACAAAAAGTTGTTTCGCGTAAAGGCATGCTTTCTCGGATGACGTCGCCATATTGACGATAAAACAGAGCAAAGTACGTATCAAGTTTAGTTCAGCTGTTATCCATGAGGGGCGCCTAATCATCAAGACCAAATGATAGTTGGCTGCGAGTATAGGAGTAGCTCCATGAACCACTACAGTCAACCTCGCCTGTACGTGCGTCGTCGACGCTTTCCGCCTACAACAGATTGTTGCGCGTTTATTTTCAGCCCGGCGAACGACACCGCGATATATTTATACTAGAGCAAAGCAAGCAGCGATGCCTTTTTGACGCAACGCAACGCAACGCGTCCACGACACACGCATAGGCGGAGTTCAATGTATTTGTATCATCGTTTCTTTTTACATTTGGAAAAGTAATATGTATGGGAACATGTACTGGAGAAGGTTTTAGGATTTTTTTCCTGCAAAACTTAGGTGTAACATATAAAAATCTCTAGACTAATCTGAGAAATGCAGATTTCGTAGTGGAGATGTAAAAATACTATTTTTATATTTTTATGGTAACAATATATTATTATAGCTGTTACGAACCTGGGCCGCGAGCAGCGTGAAAGGCCGGCGGAGTTTTGTTTAGGAATACGGTATGAATTTGTTAGTTTGGAGCGCGAACGAACCTGACGCGAAGCCAGGGAGTCGCTAGGATTATTGACGACGAGGACGAACCCGATGCGAAACCGGGGAGCCTCTAGGAGTGTGGTTTAAGCGCGGACGAACCCGATGCGAAATCGGGGAGCCGCAGGAGGTTGAAACGTCGTGGACGAACCCGATGCGAAATCGGGGAGCCACTAGGAGGGTGAAGGCGCAGACGAACCCGATGCGAAATCGGGGAGCTGCTAGGAAGTTGGTACAACGTCGCAGACGTACCCGATGCGAAATCGGGGAGCTGCTGGGAGGTTGCTAAATTCACAGACGAACCCGATGCGAAATCGGGGAGCTGCTAGGATGCGAACGAACCTGATGCGAAATCAGGGAGCCGCTAGGGTGGGCGAGTTGCGTGGACGAACCCGATGCGAAATCGGGGAGCCACTAAGGTTGGAATGAGCTTTAATTTGGATATAGTGTTGCGAACGAACCTGATGCGAAATCAGGGAGTCGCAAGGATTGTTAGTAAAGGCCTCGCAACTAGTAATTATTTAATATATCGATACAGCTCGAGCGGTAAAGCTGTATCGTGTGGGATCGTTACTTCAATTTGGATTATGATATTGAAGGTTGGGTTTAATTAACGACTCTTAAGTTATCACGGGAAATGAACAATATATTACTGAATAGTGTTATACAATTGTCAATGTCGCGGATATAGAGTGTTGAGAAGTTGAAATATATTACCTATTTGATGCTCGGTTTTGACGCACTGGCAATGCGGGGGTTTGATTTGAGAAACGATTGTAGAAGTTGCCGTAATAGGATTTATACCGACTCGCGGATCCTATATGGTTTAATGTTGGTCCGAAAGGGAACTTGCGCCCGATCTTGCTGGAACAGACGATTCTCAAACGTACGCGAAGCAGAGTAACGTCTCGACTTCTTGCTTAGTACTGCCCACGAGGCTTAGATTTCGGGGGTTTATATACACCGAAATCGAGCGAGGAATTCTTGAAAATTTCCATATAAGGAAATGTATGAACGGGTTAGACGTTGAGTCAGTTCTGCTTCCAGCAATCTGGGGGACAAGCTCCCTCGTATCGGGGGAGATAACTCTAAACAGTGCGTCTTTCCATTTCCCTTTCTAGACGAGAGCTGGAAGAAATTCCAGTGAACGAAATAATATTTTCAAATATTACCCACACGTAACATAGCTATTACCCCCAATTTTTTTAGATTTATTGGAAAAGTGAACCGTAGTCATAAAAATCAAAAACCAGTCTTTTTGAGATATTTCCAGCGAAAAAGCAATCTTCACTTTGACTTTATATATGTTCTTTATACAGTGACAGCGTAACGTGATTTTTAATATTTTTACATTCTGAAGAACAATATACATATACAGTAGACCCTCGATTAACCGGCCCCTTGCGGGACAAGACCTCGGCCGAATAAACAAATGGCCAGTTAATCTAACAGCTTGTTTTATAGATTGTTATGTTTATACTAAATAATTAATATTATGTATATTTATAATATTTAATATTTATACACACGTATGAACATACGGTACATATATACAGTCACACCATCTCAATATAATATAATGCCACGTAATATGTATGTAATATTTGTTTAATGTCTTTTTTCACAAAAAAGTTGGTAATCTTTTCTGATTTTTTTTTCTTTCTGTTCGTAAATGTGATGTCACGCCACTTTCTCAAAAATGATATGTCAGTTGCTGATGCATCTTCTTCCTGTTCAACATACTTCGTCGCACTTACAAGTGCAATCTTTCCTTTTGCGTGACTCACTTTCTCATCTCTATCTATATTCTAAGAAGTGCGGAATACTGTACTCACAGATTTAGTACGAATGGAAAATAAATTAATATGAGGATGCGTATTTAAACAATTACAAATACATGTGACAATAATTACGCAAGACAGTGAATAATTACAGAATATTTCATATCAACAAAAATGTGGCCGGATAAAACGGAGGCCGGTTCAAATGGGGCTGGATAATCGGGAGTCTATTGTAAATAGAAGTTGTAAATTCAGTTAACTGAAACTATTTCATATATTTATATTTTGATGTTGGAAAGATAATTTTAATGATTGGATTGGCAGTGTGACTACGGGTGCAGACTGTAAACCCATACTTAACATTTTGGTCATAAGTTCGTTATTCATTTATTCGTAACTACACAATATGCCAATAAGTGGCAATAATTTCAAAATATGTTAAAGAAATTTTAAGAATATTTTACTCTGAAATATACGCACAGATAATTTCGGAGCACGTTTTATGCGATCATCTCTCTAGACACGGATTCTTCTACTTACCAGTATTACTTAGAATTTCCTAGATCCTTTAAATGTATGAAATGACAAAACGCAGCTGTACTTCAATCTAACCATATTTATTAACGATAAGAACTATTGAAATAGATTTCTTTTATTTATTCGGTGTCAGAGAAGCTAAATGATTCTATAATTAACAAATCATATCAATAGTAAATCTATAGATGAAAACTGATTTGCCATGTAGTTATGAATAAAAAAAATGGAAAAATAGAGATTAATTTGTGCGCGTAGCGAACTCACGACCAAAATAATTAGTATGGGATTCACAGTCAGACCCCATAACCACTCTGCCAATCTGTTCACTGAAATCGTCCTTCCTATTTTAAGATATACTTATGGTAAGTAGTGTGAGTTGCCTGAATCTATTATTTTTGTTATCTATATATTATTCTTCCAGATGTAGAACTATTAAAAATCACGTACGGTACTCACTGCATGAAAAACATAAAAATTTACAGTAATGATTGCTTTTTCGCGCCAAATACCTCGACAAACTTGATCTTTAATTTTTTTAACTACATCGCACAATTCCAAAAAATCTGAAAAATATTGGGGACAGTAATTATAATAATACGTTGTTATCGTAAAAATATAAAAGTAGTTCTCTTGCAACTTCACTACGAAATCTGCATTTTTCAGATTTGTTTAGGGTTTTTCATGTTGTACACCTAAACTCTGCAATAAGAAAATTCGGAGAAATTCTCTAACATATATCACTATATTTCTAATATATCAGATTTTTCTCAGAATTTTTGCCTGCCATTAAGTAGGACAAATATGGCAAAAACTGATATTTCAGTTCTTCCCCATTACTACCCCCTAGATCGAGATAGAGGGTTGAAACTTAGTGTGAAAGCTTTTCTTTGGCTAAGTTACCAAATGGTATATCAAAAGTCTAATTTGGTTCAAGGGCACTTTTGACCCCTTTAGCCGGCTATACCTTTTAACTTTTGCGGGGCGCGAACTTGCGACCAAAATATTTCGTACGGATTTCATAGTCGGACCACCAGCCGGTCTCATGCTATCGTTGTGATGAATTGTCACAGCGGCAATGCGGCAACGCTGCCTTGAGATGATTTCTCCCCTTGCCACGCTGACGCACAATACAGAGCTGCGAATTACTTTACGCATTCGTGAAAGAAATCGAAAGTGTCTCCGCCTCGTATTCGTCAGAGAGCCACATGCTTCTAGGAAATGAACTTACTGTAACGAAATCTACCATGCCTGCGAAATCTGTGACGTCACGTGTTGGGACTACCCCCTTAAGCGGCAATCCCGTGCAGATACTGTCAAGATCGAATGACATAACCAAATAAGTAAATAAAGAGACAATTATTAAAAGCTTTTCTGCACGCTTCTGCATTTTAATACGGATAACATTTATAATATTAATAATATTAGTAATAATGTTAATTTTAATATTTATTACTTTTTATGGTTATTTTTTATGGTTACTTTTGTCACGTATCGGAATGTCACCTGTATCATGTATACCATAAAGTGCAATTATATTCGGCAATAACAAAATCGTATACATAGGTATCCAAATAAAATATTCCTTATGTATTTGGTAAAGTTCGAGCTAAGTACATTAAAGAAATTAATATAAAAGTGGTACGTAGTCATTACATTTATCTAAAAATAAAATTGAGAATGAATCAGCATGGTAACCAATTTATTAAGTATTTATACGCATGAAAATTAAATTTTCCGTGGAGATATGGAAGTGTGTGGACACGGTTTTCGGTTAATGTTGATTTGGTAAAATAACCGAGTTGGTAAAGAACCGTATTGTGTGAACGAACTGTAAATAAACATTTACATAACACAAAAATAAGCTGCCGAAGCTCAGCCCAAATTAATCAGAGCCCAAAAATCGTATCCCGTGCATGGTTTCGAAATTATGACTTCTAATAAGTGAGTAATTACCGCAAGCACATAAGTTTCGAGTTAAACTTTTGAGTTCTTTCAAAACTGTTTACTAGTAAAACTAGTATATGTTATATGTATATGTAATAATCACTTAATTTCGTTTTCGTAAAGCGAAGATGAAAATTATAATATATAATATATATTATATTATATAAATTATATAAACAATTTTGTTCTCAATAAATTTTCTTTTAACATATTCACCAAACTTTTCTGGTTAAAATGAGTCCAAATACGACATAGTTCGCATTACATTGACCTATTAAAATGTGAAAGTTTTGTATTAATGGAGGAGTTAAGAAAAGTAGAACATGAAACAGAAGTAAATCGCTGGTGTAGATATATTGTATAGAGGAAAAGAAAGCTACAGGGACTGAAATGTATTGTCCATGTATTGCACATATCAGCTGCCTTTGAGAAACTTCTAAATTGTATACTTTAAGTAAGTACATCGTAACCAATGTCATTATGTTATTAAATTATGAACCCTTCTAGAAACAATCCATTTCTGCATTTTGTCAGAAACTACAAAACAGTGTAATTATTCCATAAATGTTAAGTAAGAGTTGTACAAATTAATTTGTGTTTGGTTTCATTTTAATAAAAAATTGCACTAATATGATAAATAAATTACCTTAAAGGAAGACAAAAAATATAAAAAACTTCTAAGTTTGCAATGCATTAGCGTAGCGATACATGGGCATTTAAACTTCATCGAATGCTAGAATTCTCATTCTCACTTTGTCTTTCGCTCGTTGTCCTCTCCGACGACAGAGATTAGACGAGGTTTGAATTTCGTGTCCTCAGCGGACTTGGGCCCGGTCGCAAACTCTAGGCGAGAAAACATTATATGTATCGGGCACCCATATCACTCAAGGATCATGTATGATACCTATGGTGCAAACCGGACATTGATCGACACAATATACAATGCACAATTGTCCCCCGAAATACGCGGGAGTTCGGAACATTGATGTATCACGTAAATGAAGGCTAGCGTAGTTTTGAGACTTCCCTTCCCACTCCTACCACAAATTTATACTACATACATAGTTATAGACTGGGTAAAAGTTTAGTTATTGGGACAAAGAGTAGGGGGCGGAGATGATATTAATCGGAAGATATGCCTGAAGAATTACAATGGTAGTAACAGGGTTCTTGTATAGGTTCGAATATATTAACACAAACATATTAGAACAACTATGTTGCATGCTGTTTATACGTATATGTACACAATGCATTCACAAACACAGCCGACGCGTTAGCCACTTCGACCGCCGGCGGATTTGGTTTGTCTATTTCTCAACTCGTAGCCAAGAGGCACTCCGTTTGCGGCGCGATGCGACTGGAGTATTTGTGGTGTCCTCAGTGCAATTGTACGTATAGGCATAATACAATATGGTTGTTCCGCAAGGAACAGAATTTACGTAAATAACCGAAACGTGACCATCACCACATTTCAAACTAGCCAACCATTTCAAATTCGTCATTTATGAAGCAACATTTTGCCATCTAAATCACCACATCCATTTCGTCTAAACTACAAGATTTATGTTTTTATTGACCATCCATCACTTTAGACAGAAAAAAGGGCACAACTCACAGCCTGCGTCGCACGTGCAACGCAGGCACGGGTTTCCCTAATTTCACCGCGAACCTTGGCAGGCTGCCCAAGAATGGGGCCCATGAAGTCGCTGGTCGGTAAGGCACAAGGAATTTCAAGTTGCAAATAACCAACCGCTTACGACAACAACCCGTCAGACTGGGGGACCAATCCAGTGATTGTACGTTAACAAATACCCCTGATTGGTCTCCCAGTCGAAGCCACCAGAAAGACGACCACCCCTTCGAGATTTCCTCGCCGAATCCATGGCAGGAAAATTCAGTTAACATCTAAGACTCAGAGAAGAAACCGTATCTTCTCCTCACTTACGAAATCGGGAAACAGTATTGTTTAAATAGATCGCACTTTATTTTTCGATTCTATTAAACAGGGCTCGGATTTGAGGGAAAGGAACTGAGGTTCAATGAACGAACGCTTGTTTTATTTTTGGCCGTCGGTTTCTTGACGGCCGTTTATTGAAAAGAAACTGTTTTCTTGAAACTGCTGCGCTCGTTTGCCTGTAACAGAAAGAATCGGTGTAAACACCGAATTCCTTACGTTATTATCAGGTTATTGCTCTATCCGTGCGTCTTTCCTCCTCTTCCCTGATCACGATATGCGCGACAGGTAGTGAGGGCACTTATTCGTGCTGTAAGACACAGTAGAGGGAGTGGACTGTATTATGCGACGTTTCCTGCGCAACGCAAGGAACCGTCATGTGCAAACGAACAGATTGAATTTTATATCCTGTATCGGCTGCAACAGTCGATTGCCTCGAACCGGCTTCTCGCTAATGGAGGTTGTAAGGCTCCAAAAGTGAGGTGCCGTGTGGAGGAGAACCAGCGGTCACTAGAATACTAGTCCCGGGAGAAGGTTGAAACTCGGAGTCTCACCGCTTCGTCTCTCACACGACGTTCCCTTTGACGTCGTGAAAAGGTACTGGAATTGCAGTAACCTTTTAGGTGCGCTATTACCGTCGATATTCGACACAAGGTACCGCTGCCCGAGAGATAGAAGATTATGACCTGTCACTCACTGCCATACGCGCCTAAAGCGATCGATGGATCTTAACCAGGAGTAGGCAGGATCACCGCCACTGTACGTAAAAACGTATCGGACGTTTACCGGCGAGTCCACCGACAACCTTGATCCCTGCCACGGGGGCTGGTCTCCGATTGCTTCTAAATCAAGGAACAATCGACAAAAGAATCGGGGTAATGCCACCGATCCGATTGCTATTCGCTCGAATTAGGTTTTAGTATTTGTTTGTTGCGTGCCTATGAGGCGACGATCGTGCGACGGAAAGCCGTTTCGCTACGATCGTCTCTTTCTCAGCGCACGTCTTTTATAATCTTATTATGTCTTCAGAGAGGTTTCGAGAGCGAAGAATTAACCTTTGCTCTCGAAATCTATCAGCTTTGGGCTTCGGGAGCTGGTGAGATATTCTCTATTAGCAACCACGAATAACTTTCCAAAAGCTGAGTTCGGCAGCACAGAAACAAGGGCTCTGGCTGTGACCGACTCTCTCGAGGAATTCTGACTGACTTCTAGCACACACTCCGGCCGTAATTACGCGAGTGCGATAATTATTTTTCAGCCGGCTGGCGGCGCTGTCTATTACACCATGATGTCTCTTTTCTACTGAGCCATCTTTCCCTCTCTCTATGCTCTCGCGTCCGACGCGGTTCCACCGATCTTTCTCGACTTTAAGGGGAAACAATGTTTTCCGTTTACTGTTTGTCTCCATTGTAACCGGTTGTAAAAAACTATGGTCAAAGTAGCTATAATTATCTTTGTTATTTGGCACGTGGCGGTCTCGTTTAACCTCGAGATTACCCTTTCACGTATACTCCAAAATAACACGGGAATTTCGCGATCGTGGAAAGCCAACGAAAACGCGATTTCTTCAAACATACCGCCCCCCTTGCACGGTCCGTGCAACCAAAAGGAAAACGGTAGTTGAGATTAATTCCTCTACTCGACTACACGGGACGCGAAATTGCACTTTTTACACAATCACTTGAACGATAGAGAGAGAGAGAGAACGTGAGTGAATTCGATTATAGATGAATCACTTACAGTTTGAAGCGGGCGCCTGCTGTCCGTTAAGGATGCGCAAAGATGTGGCTGTGGCCACGTCCACCGCCGTTTTGGTGATAAGGGCCACCAGCCCTGGAGGTGCCCTGTCTTGGTTGCGGGGCCTCTTCGCTGGGGCCCTTATCCCTCGGGAAGCGGCTGGTTCGTTCCTCGCTCTCTTGCGGCTCGACCGTCTCTTCCTCCTTGCCGATTGCTCCTGTGTGCCACAGGTCGGAGGAGGCGGCGCGGCTGCGGGTTTTTCCGTAGCAGGTGCGGAGGCTGAGGGTCAGATCGTATAAACGTCTTTTCCTCCGCATTACGTGCAATACGTGCGACCGTCGTCTTACTTACGGTTTGCCGGTGCTGCTTTGAACAATAAGGAGGTAAGTCGACCCTCCTTACTCCACCGGAGGTTATAATGTCCTCCGGGGACGAAGCAGCGATACCTCCGAATTTGGCGGGCGTGAACCGGCACCCGGAGGAGGGCATCACCGATGTCCAATACCAGCTCGTTGCTGGCATTGGTCACCGGCGATGTACCCTCCGCCGGGTTTGCCTCCACCTGCTCCTGGGGCAGGATTGTCAGGCACCGTTCGAAGGTTTCTGCTATTTCGTGCGGGAGCTCCATTAGGTGCTTGCTGATTACTGATTTGATCAGCAGCCGTCCCGAGGTATTTAGCCAAATTTCGGTAGCACCCGCACTTTGGTGGGGGTGCCTTTTTCTTCCTGGTGCAAAGAAGAGGGAACGACTCGCCCCTCCTTTGCTCGTCTAACTCCAGGGCGAGGGGGGTTAAAGGGAATAACTACCGTCGGTATGTATTCCCGAACGGTTTCCTTCCCCTTCAACTATTCCCCTCATTAACCGAAAATCTGACTCATTTTTTCGCTCCCACTATGAGTCGGTTTCTTTTACCGGTGGGGGCTCGTCCACAGGTAACTTACACAGGCGCGTAATTGGCCGTGTGTAAGTCGACTTTTGTGTACGTAGTTTTACTACTCGTACATTCCTGTCGTTACCTGGGAACACTTCCTCAATTCGTCCCATTTCCCATTGATTGGGGGGGAGAGGAGGATTCTGCACCAGAACCAGATCGCCTGGTTGCAGTTGCACTTCGGCGGTTTTCCACTTGTAACGACTCTGGAGGTGCGCGAGATAGTCGCGTGACCAATGTTTCCAGAGTAGCTCGTGGAATTTTTGAATTGCCCTCCACCGCGTAAGTCGCGAGAGAGTTTCAGTTTCCACCGAAGTGTCCGGGAGGGCATTTAGCGGACCTCCTGTTAAAAAGTGTCCAGGCGTGAGAGCCGCATAATCGTCTGGGCTATCACTCAAGGGGGCAATCGGGCGAGAATTGAGACTCGCCTCGATTTTACAGAGAAGTGTCTGCATTTCCTCCCCTGTCGGAGTGAATTCCCCGATTATGCGCTTTAGATGATGTTTCACCGATTTCACGCCGGCTTCTTGCATGCCACCAAAGTGAGGAGCGCTAGCGGGGTTAAACCTCCACTTTATGCCCTTTATGGTGCACTGATTTTGTACTTCCAACGAAGAAGATGCTTCGCGGAAGCGTGCCTGCAATTCTCGGTCTGCACCAACAAAGTTTGTCCCATTGTCACTGAAAATACAGGACGGGATACCACGTCGGGCAATAAACCGATCTAAAGCGGCAAGAAACGAACTTGTCGTATAATCGTGTACAAGTTCGATATGGATTGCCCTAGTAGCGTAACATACGAAAACCGCTATGTACGCTTTGTGGGCCGCTTTTCCCCGACCTGCGGAGTCGCGGACACGGAACGGTCCAGCATAGTCCACTCCACAGTTGGAAAACGCTCGAGCCGGACAGCAGCGCTCTGGGATTAAATCTTGCATGATTTGCGTGGAGGTTCTCCCTTTCCACCTTATGCATTTCATGCATCGATTAATCACTGTTCGCGCTGCATTTCGGCAACCGAGAACCCAAAATTTTTGTCTCACAGTGTGCATGGTCGACTGTAAACCCCCGTGCAACGTATCAACGTGGCACTGCCTAATGATTAGTGTTGACACATAATGTTTAGGCAGTATTATCGGGTGCTTCGTCTCCCATGCAATTACCGAATTTTCCAACCGTCCCCCTACTCTCAGAACGCCTTGCGCGTCGAGGAACGGGTTGAGGTTTTTTATCGGTGACTTCGCCGGAATTTCCCTGTGATTCTGTAGATACTGGTATTCTTCCGCGAAGTGCGTACACTGCATGTAACGCGCAATTCGTTCCGTTGCGAGTTGCAATTCTTCAGGTTCGACTATGTCTTTGACAAAGGACCTCCGCTCCTCTCTCATTCGTCCACGTAAACGGAGACAGTATGCGGTGACGCGTAGCAATTTTGTCCACGAGTGGAAACGGAATAGAAAAGTCCACTCCTCTCGCGGAGTTGCTACATGGGCATGCGGAATGCGCTTCCCCTCGTCGGTCTCTACGGAAGCGGGCACCTGTGGCCATTTTCCTTCCGCTTGTCTTAGCCATGTCGGCCCAGACATCCACAATTCCGACTGAAGGAATTCCGCCGCTTCAACTCCCCGCGAATTTAAATCCGCGGGGTTTGAACGAGTCGGAACATATCTCCATTCAGCTTTCGGAAGTAGCGTCTGAATTTTCGACACTCGGTTGGCAACCACAACCTTCCATGTCGATGGATGCTTTCTCAACCAAGCGAGTGTGATTGTAGAATCTGACCAACAAACCACTCGCTCGACTCTTATGGAGAGCGAGCTCTTTACGTGTGTTAAGAGCTCGGTGAGAAGCATAGCTCCGTTTAGTTCGAGTATAGGAATCGAAACTGTTTTGATCGGAGCCACTCGCGTCTTTGCCATTAGTAACGAGTTATAAACTTCGTTGTTCATCCTCGTCACGCGGAGGTACGTGACGGCGGAATAAGCTGCGAGTGAGGCGTCACAGAAACCGTGTAATTCCACGGAAACCGTGTCAGCGCTATAGCGTATCCATCGGGGAATTTTTAATTCATTCAATCTGCTCCAATCCTCACAAAACGTATTCCATGTTTTGTGTGTGTTCGCGGAGACCTGATCGTCCCACTGGATTTTCTCCAGCCATTGGGACTGCATCAAGATCTTCGCGCGAATCACAATCGGGGATAACCAGCCGAGAGGATCGTACAACTTGGCGATTTCCGAAAACAAAGTTCGCTTTGTAATCGGCGTCGCAGACGGTTGAAACCGTTGCAGATTGAAGTAAAAATAATCTCCCGATGGGATCCAACGCAAGCCTAGGACTTTTAATTCGGAATCATCGAATAAAGTTAGGTCCACCGCGTGGGAGTGGGAGCTTTGTGGGATGTTTCGCAGTAAATCTGTCGAATTCCCTGCCCACTTTCGTAAGTGAAATCCTCCCCGTTGTAAGAGTCCGCATACTTGTGTGCGTATTTGCTCTAACAACGGTTTATCAGGAGCTCCCATAAAAATCGACGTATATGTCCTTCTCGAGGATCGGAGCGGCGAGAGGATATCCGTCACCGTCCTGCCTCTTCAACTCGAGGAGGGTACGCATCGATAGATATGGCGCGCAAGCCGTACCGTATGTCACAGTATTCAGCTCAAAGGCTGTAAGCTGTTCGGTTTCGGGCTCGCGCCAGACGATGCATTGAAATCGACGATCCTCTGGAGCGACGAGAATTTGTCGAAACATTTTCTCGATATCCGCCACCAACACGTATTCGTACAGACGCCATCTCGTTAATATCGAGGTAATGTCGTTCTGTAGTTTTCGACCTACGTGGAGGATGTCATTCAGAGAGCGTCCGCTCGCTGTTCCGCAGGAAGCGTTGAATACGACGCGTAATTTTGTCGTAGCGCTTTCCTCGCGGATAACTGCTCGGTGCGGAATATAGAGTCGTGTTTTCTCAACTGACTCAAGTCGAGTCATGTGAGCCAGCGACTCATATTCGGTGAGGAACTCACCGTATTCTCTCACGAGCGATTGGTTCACGTCCAGTTTTTTCCTCAATCTGGTGAGAACCGAGAGTGCTATGTGGAGAGATTCTCCTAGCATTTCCTCTGGTCTCGAGTGATTGAAAGGTAATCGGACGATGAACCTTCCCGTCGCGTCACGCGTGACGGTTTTAGCGAAGTATTCTTCGCATTCATCCTCAGCTTTGGTTTGAACCACATTTGAGGGTACCTCCTCCAATTCCCAGAAACGTCTAATCGTGCAATCCAACGATTCGAGTGCACTACAATGCAGCGCACTCACGTTTCGATTGGCGAGGTTTTCTGTGTTTATCGGGCCAGAAATTACCCATCCGAAGGCCGTCGCTTGAGCGATCGGGCCGTTCGTGCTCGTTCGACGTATTCCGCGTCGAATTATGCGAGCGTACAAATCGGCGCCTATCAACACCTCGATTGGGTGGGTAGACGCGGGATCAGGATCTGCAAGCGTCAATTCGCGTAGCGGCTCGTAATCGAGCGCGCAAATCGACGGCGGCGTGTATGACGTTATCCTAGGGACGACATATGCGCTCACGGTGAACACCTGCGAGGCATTTCGCGTCGAACCGATCGTCAAATTCACGCTGTGTGAGATCGTTCTTGTTCGTCCGCCTCCCAAGCCGGATACGACAGCGGGAGTTTTCCTCCGCGAGAGCTGGAGGTCATTCGCCAAGCTCGCGGAGATAAAGGACGACTCTGATCCTTGATCGAGGAGAGCACGTGCTAGTCGCGACGTACCTTTTTCCCCGAAGATTCGCACACGCGCTGTCGCTAGGACTACCGGTCTTGCTACTATTTCTTCCATCACGCCAGTGTGTGACGTCACAGTAGCGGATGACGTAGCCAGACTCTCGACGTTACCTGCGCTGGCGTGTGGTCGTGCGCGATCGCGGTACGCGTCGCGTTTATTTGCCATGGCCTGTTTTTCCGGCCTTCGCTTACCAGCTCCTTGATTTGCCTTTTCGAAATGCAACCAGGTATTATGCTTTCCTTGGCATTTCTTGCAAACCAAAGGACTCTGGCAGCTCCTTGCGGCATGACCTTCTTTTAAACAGAGCACACACTTATTACTACCTCTTATGCAGTGATAGCGCTGCTCTGGGGTCATGCTCATAAAATTACGGCACTGCATAGCGTCATGGCTAAGAGAGCAAAATCCGCATGTCTTATTTTGCTCGACGCTAGCTACCGGTACGACGTTATGCGCTCGCACTCGAGTGTTCGACTGAACATTTGACTGAGTTTTCCGAGGAGTGGCGGGTGGTTGAAGGTGAGTATCCTCGAAATCTTCGAGGAATTTTAACATATCCTCGAACGAGGGATACTCTGTTGCCTTGACCACTACCTTACGCCATTCTCGTTTCAACTCGTCGTCGAACAACTTTTTTACGTATGCGTTTAGCAAGTCCCCGTACGCATCGACGGGTCTATCAAGTTTCCCCAGTGCATTAAGAGTTTGCCTCAAATACACGGTAACTTGCTTAATGCTTGCTAAATCGCCTCTTCGTATCGGTTTTAGCTCGTAAACCGTATCGAGGAGTTGTTCGATCACCAACAGGCGCTTCCCATAGCGAGCTTTCAGGATTTGCCATGCGACATCGAAGTTTTGTCCTACGATGTCAAGTGACTCGATCATGGCTAGAGGCTCTCCTTCGACACAGGCATTCAGATACTGCAATCGTTGCACGTCTGATAGCCTGTTATTGCGGATTATAGTGGAGGTGAATACATCTTCAAAGTGAAACCACTTTCGTAGTTCACCTCCAAATCTCGGCAAATTTTGTCGTGGAAGCTCTAGCGGGATAGGAGTGGGGTCTGAAGACGCCCCGTCCTGTTTTGTGGGAACGCTTGTCGCGTTTCCCACATTTGATGTGGCGAGCTTTGATATTTCAGAGGCTAGATAATTCTGAGCCTCTAGAAACAGCTCCTCTTCACACTCAAATTGCTGTTCCTTAAAGAAAGCGTATCCTTGACGTTTCGACGCGGGAATTGTAGCACACATAGCGTCGTAACGCTGAAAGGCTTCATCCCAGAACGTCTTAATGTACGTCAGCTTTTCTTTAAGAAGATCAGCTGTATAGTTACTACGTCCCTTCTTCTTCAGGTTGGACATAGCAGTTTTAATTCGACTGAAGCGCATGAGAATTCTCTCAGTTTCCGCTTCAATGTCGAATTGCACCGATTCTCCGGAGACTGCCATTTTGCGTCAGTTGAGGATTAAAAAATCAACTCAAATACAACCTGTGTGTATAGACACTTGAAGAAGTGCACGCAACCTTTTCCTTTCAACCTCGGTATCCGGCTCGAAGGACCTTTGTTTAAATAGATCGCACTTTATTTTTCGATTCTATTAAACAGGGCTCGGATTTGAGGGAAAGGAACTGAGGTTCAATGAACGAACGCTTGTTTTATTTTTGGCCGTCGGTTTCTTGACGGCCGTTTATTGAAAAGAAACTGTTTTCTTGAAACTGCTGCGCTCGTTTGCCTGTAACAGAAAGAATCGGTGTAAACACCGAATTCCTTACGTTATTATCAGGTTATTGCTCTATCCGTGCGTCTTTCCTCCTCTTCCCTGATCACGATATGCGCG
Source organism: Eucera pruinosa (assembly GCA_028830335.1). Taxonomy (NCBI): domain Eukaryota; kingdom Metazoa; phylum Arthropoda; class Insecta; order Hymenoptera; family Apidae; genus Eucera; species Eucera pruinosa. The sequence continues at coordinate 78,356 of JAMYCR010000006.1, read as the reverse complement.
ACAGGTAGTGAGGGCACTTATTCGTGCTGTAAGACACAGTAGAGGGAGTGGACTGTATTATGCGACGTTTCCTGCGCAACGCAAGGAACCGTCATGTGCAAACGAACAGATTGAATTTTATATCCTGTATCGGCTGCAACAGTCGATTGCCTCGAACCGGCTTCTCGCTAATGGAGGTTGTAAGGCTCCAAAAGTGAGGTGCCGTGTGGAGGAGAACCAGCGGTCACTAGAATACTAGTCCCGGGAGAAGGTTGAAACTCGGAGTCTCACCGCTTCGTCTCTCACACGACGTTCCCTTTGACGTCGTGAAAAGGTACTGGAATTGCAGTAACCTTTTAGGTGCGCTATTACCGTCGATATTCGACACAAGGTACCGCTGCCCGAGAGATAGAAGATTATGACCTGTCACTCACTGCCATACGCGCCTAAAGCGATCGATGGATCTTAACCAGGAGTAGGCAGGATCACCGCCACTGTACGTAAAAACGTATCGGACGTTTACCGGCGAGTCCACCGACAACCTTGATCCCTGCCACGGGGGCTGGTCTCCGATTGCTTCTAAATCAAGGAACAATCGACAAAAGAATCGGGGTAATGCCACCGATCCGATTGCTATTCGCTCGAATTAGGTTTTAGTATTTGTTTGTTGCGTGCCTATGAGGCGACGATCGTGCGACGGAAAGCCGTTTCGCTACGATCGTCTCTTTCTCAGCGCACGTCTTTTATAATCTTATTATGTCTTCAGAGAGGTTTCGAGAGCGAAGAATTAACCTTTGCTCTCGAAATCTATCAGCTTTGGGCTTCGGGAGCTGGTGAGATATTCTCTATTAGCAACCACGAATAACTTTCCAAAAGCTGAGTTCGGCAGCACAGAAACAAGGGCTCTGGCTGTGACCGACTCTCTCGAGGAATTCTGACTGACTTCTAGCACACACTCCGGCCGTAATTACGCGAGTGCGATAATTATTTTTCAGCCGGCTGGCGGCGCTGTCTATTACACCATGATGTCTCTTTTCTACTGAGCCATCTTTCCCTCTCTCTATGCTCTCGCGTCCGACGCGGTTCCACCGATCTTTCTCGACTTTAAGGGGAAACAATGTTTTCCGTTTACTGTTTGTCTCCATTGTAACCGGTTGTAAAAAACTATGGTCAAAGTAGCTATAATTATCTTTGTTATTTGGCACGTGGCGGTCTCGTTTAACCTCGAGATTACCCTTTCACGTATACTCCAAAATAACACGGGAATTTCGCGATCGTGGAAAGCCAACGAAAACGCGAGTTCTTCAAACAAGTATCCTCCCTCAAGAATTGTAAATACCTCCGGCATTGCATACGTGACACACAACACTAAGACATATTTATTAAGTATTTGAGTTAGCACATCAAATTCTCAGTTAATCCAAATATATATATTCCCTATCTCCTGAAAGGGTCGTAGGGACATACGCGGGCAACGTAGTCGATAGAAATCGAAGCGGGGATTTACGACCCAAGCCATACTCGGCTCTCAAGGCATCCGTTTGTATCGCCGCGGCGGCGCATTACGTACGAAACATTAGTCCTTCGAGCCGGATTCTCAGTGACGTATGGACTCCAAATACTTTACACAAGTGCTGTGAAATAACATCAAGTGTCAACTCAGTAAAGCATCGTGTCGGAGTGTGTGACAAGCCCACATTTGGCGCCTAATCACTTCAGTAACCGCGAGCTGTCAACTCAACACAACGCTGTCGCTCATACATCAGTAGCGGTCCACATTATCGGTTGCAGCATCATTGGAGGATCATCGCAGCATTCTTCAATCAACATGGTCCAACGGAGTAGCCAGAGGAGAACGCACCAGCCGTCGGACCTCGACATGGCCAAGCAGCCAAGAGCCAAACAGCAGTCTACAGCAGCGCAGCATACTCATCAAGGAGCATCTCAAGGACAGTACATCGCAGCGGACATCAATCACTGTGAACTCTTTGCATCACAAAGCTAGGCTCGTTCATTATCGCCAATTCCTACCGTGTCTATTCTGACACGTTTCACGATGCCGAGATCTACGGAACAATCCTCCGGTCAAACTCAGTCCACCTCGCACGATATCAACATCAGTACTATGCGACGCAAATGCGGCAATATAATCGCGCACATCACTACGTTCGCCAGGCTCGTTGACAACATGCAACAACCGGAGCAACGCGACATCGGTCTTTTCCAAGCGCATTTAAACAGTTTAAATGACATTTGGGTTCGATTCGACGAAATTAAATTCGGAAGCACCGCATCGGTACGAAACTCACAACGGCAACGTAGCGGAATTCGCATGAGTTAACGCACTCATCGAGGGAGATCGCGCGAACGTACGCCCGCGACGAGATACGACAGAATCATTCACGCTCTCCATATCTGCTCCTATGGCCACAAAGTTGCCAGAGTTGTGTTTACCGATATTCGACGGAAAAATCGAGAATTGGGCTTCTTATTTCGATATCTTCTCATCAATAATGGACCAAAATGCGGATTTAACACTCGTGCAGAAACTGCAATATCATCGATCAACCCTTACCGGAAAGACCGCTGCGTGCATTCAGTCGCTCAGTACGACGGATGCGAATTAAACCGAAGCGGTCGATTTACTAAAAAAGAAATTTGATTGCAAACGGAGAGTTCTCCTAAAACATTGCGACGCTATTCAAGTCATTCCAAAATTGTCAACGGACTCTCCGGAAGGGTAAGGGGACCTTGTCGACACAATCCGCCAAAGTTTCCGTTCGCTAAAAAATCTCGGCATCAATACATCGTCGTGGAATTGCATTGTCGCCACGATTATCTTCTGCAAAATAAGCACGCACACCGCGTGGCATTGGGAGTTATCATTATATGACAAGGAGACGCCACCTTACACGCATCTTCTCGATTTTTTGGAGAAAGGTGCGACCTGCGGAACAACAACGAAAGAAGCGCCAACAGAATCCGGACAATCTCACTGGCTGACCTGACTGGCTGACCTGACTGACAGACCCGACTGACTGACCTGACTGACTGACCTGACTTACTGACATGACTGACTGACTGACTGACTGACTGACCTGACTGACTGACCTGACTGACTGACCTGACTGACTGACCTGACTGACTGACCTGACTGACTGACCTGACTGACTGACCTGACTGACTGACCTGACTGACTGACTGACTGACCTGACTGACTGACCGGACTGACTGACTGACCTGACAGACTGACTGACCTGACAGACTGACTGACCTGACAGACTGACTGACCTGACTGACTGACTGACCTGACTGACTGACCTGACTGACTGACCTGACTGACTGACCTGACTGACTGACCTGACTGACTGACCTGACTGACTGACCTGACTGACTGACCCGCCTGGCCGGCCCGACCGACCCAACTCACTGACTGACCTGACTGACTGACCTGACTGACTGACCTGACTGACTGACCTGACTGACTGACCTGACTGACTGACCTGACTGACTGACCTGACTGACTGACCTGACTGACTGACCTGACTGACTGACCTGACTGACTGACCTGACTGACTGACCTGACTGACTGACCTGACTGACTGACCTGACTGACTGACCTGACTGACTGACCTGACTGACTGACCTGACTGACAAAATTAACTGTCTGACATGACTGACAGACCTGACTGACTGACTTGACTGACAAACCAGACTGACTGACGTGTCTGATTGGCCTGACTGACTGACCTGACTGACTGACATGAATGAATGACTAACAAGACCGGCAGATATGTCTGACTGACCGGCATTGTCTGACTGAACGTCAGGCATGCCTGACCAGACTGACGGTTCTGACAGCCTGATCTGACTGACTGAACTGTCTGGCTGACATAACTGATTGATCTGACTAACTAACCTGACAGACTGGCATCTCTGACTGACTTGTCTGACTTATGTTACTGACTGACCTGACTGACCGACTTGTATGACTGACTCGACTGAATGACATGACTGACTGACCAGCCTGACTATGCCGGCTGACTCACCTGACTGAGTGACCTGACGGAAGTATATGACTGCTTGTCCCGGCAGACCAACCTAACTGCCTCACCTGTCTGCCTGAACTGACCGACTGACATGACTGGTAGACCTGGACGACTAACCTGTCAGTCAGGTCAGCCAGTCATCTCCGTCAGTCGGGTGAGTCAGTCAGGTCAGTCAGTCAGTCAGGTCAGTCAGTCAGGTCAGTCAGTCAGGTCAGTCAGTCAGGTCAGTCAGTCAGGTCAGTCAGTCAGGTCAGTCAGTCAGGTCAGTCAGTCAGGTCAGTCAGTCAGGTCAGTCAGTCAGGTCAGTCAGTCAGGTCAGTCAGTCAGGTCAGTCAGTCAGGTCAGTCAGTCAGGTCAGTCAGTCAGGTCAGTCAGTCAGGTCAGTCAGTCAGTTCAGCCAGTCAGGTCGGTCAGTCAGTCAGGTCAGTCAGTCAGGTCAGTCAGTCAGGTCAGTCAGTCAGGTCAGTCAGTCAGGTCAGTCAGTCAGGTCAGTCAGTCAGTCAGGTCAGCCGATCCGGTCAGTCAGTCAGGTCAGTCAGTCAGGTCAGTCAGTCAGGTCAGCCAGTCAGGTCAGTCAGTCAGGTCAGTCAGTCAGGTCAGTCAGTCAGGTCAGTCAGTCAGGTCAGTCAGTCAGGTCAGTCAGTCAGGTCAGTCAGTCAGGTCAGTCAGTCAGGTCAGTCAGTCAGGTCAGTCAGTCAGGTCAGTCAGTCAGGTCAGTCAGTCAGGTCAGTCAGTCAGGTCAGTCAGTCAGTCAGGTCAGTCAGTCAGGTCAGTCAGTCAGGTGAGTCAGTCAGGTGAGTCAGTCAGGTGAGTCAGTCAGGTGAGTCAGTCAGGTGAGTCAGTCAGGTGAGTCAGTCAGGTGAGTCAGTCAGGTGAGTCAGTCAGGTCAGTCAGTCAGGTCAGTCAGTCAGGTCAGTCAGTCAGGTCAGTCAGTCAGGTCAGTCGATAAGATCAGTCTGCCTGGTAAGTCAGTCAGGTCATTCAGTCTGGTCAGTCTGTCAGGTCAGTCTGTCAGGCTGTCAGGTCATTCAGAGCGATCTGTCATTCAGGTCGGTCAATGAGGTCAGTCAGTCAGGAGAGTCCGACAAGTCACTCAGTTAGTGAGTCAGGTCAGTCATTCAGGTCTTACAGTAAGGTCAGTCAGTCATGTTAAACAATCAGGTCAGTCAGTTGGGTAAGTCAGTCATGTCAGTCAGTCGGTTCAGTTAGTCAGGTCAGGCAGTCAGGCCAGTCAGTCATGTCAGTAAGATAGGTCAATCCGTCAGGTCAGTCAGCCAGGACAGTCAGTAAGGATAGGCATTCAGTCAGGTTAGTCAGTCAGGCCAGTCAGTCAGGTAAGTTTGTCAGGACAGTCAGTCAGCTGAGTCAGTCATTCTGTCTACCATATCAGTCAGTCAGGTTAGTTAGACAGGTAAATGGGTCGGGTCAGTCAGACTGGACAGGCAGTCAGGTCATTCAGTAATGTCAGTCAGTCATGTCAGTCATTCAGTCAGTCAGACATGACAGTTAGTAACGTCAGTCAGTCGAGTCAGTCAGTCATGATAGTCAGAACGGATAGTCAGTCAAGTCAGCCAATCATGTTTGTCAGTCAGGTAAGTCAGTCAGGTCTTTCAGTCAGATCAGTCAGCTAGGTCAGTAAGATACGTCAGTCAGATACGTCATTTAGTTAGCTTAGTCAGGCAGGCCAGTCTGTCAGCACAGTTAGTCAGGTCAGTCAGTCTGTTCTGTCAGTCATGTCAGTCAGTCCGGTCAATCAGTGAGGTCAGTTAGTCTGGCCTATCAGTCAGGTCAGATTGTCTGGTTAATCGGTCACGTCAGTCTGTCTGGTCAGTCACACAGGTCAGTCAGTCAGGTCAGTCATTGAGGTCAGTCAGTAGGTCAATCGGTATGGTCAGTCGGGTCAGGCAGTCAGGTATTACAGTCAGTTCGGTTAGTCAGTCTGTATGGTCAGTCAGTCAGGTCAGACAGTCAGGTCAGTCAGTTAGGTCAGTCAGTCAGGTCAGTCAGTCGGGTCAGTCAGTCAGGTCAGTCAGTCAGGTCAGTCAGTCAGGTCAGTCAGTCAGGTCAGTCTGTCAAGTCAGACGGGTCACTCAGTTAGATCAGAGATGCAGGTCAGGCAGAGATGTCAGACAGTCTTGCCGGAGAGTCGAATCTGTCAGGCATGTTAGTCAGTTAGGTCAGACAGTGAGGTCAGTCAGTCAGGTCAGTCAGTCAGGTCGTTCCGCCATGTCAGTCAGTCAGACAGGTCAGTCTCTCAATCGGCTCAGTTAGTCAGGTTATCCAGTCAGGTCAGTCAGTAACTTCAGTCGGGCAGTTAGGTTGGTCAGTCATGTTGGTCAGTCTGTCAGGACTGTCAGCCAGGTCAGACGATCAGATCAGTTCAGTCAGTCGGGTCTGTCAGTCATGTCAGTCACTCGGTCAGGTCAGTCAGTCGGGCCAGCTAGTGAGGACAGACAGTCTGGTTAGTCAGTCAGATAAGTCAGTTAGCTGACGCAGTGAGGTGTGTCGGACATTTCATTCAGTCATGTCAGACGGTCAAGACAGTCAGTCAGGCATGTCAGTCAGTCAGATTATTCAGTCAGGTCAGTTAGTCAGGTCAGTCAGTCAGATCAGTCAATGAGGTCAGTAGGGCAGGTCAGTCAGTCAGGTTGGTCAGTCATGTCGGTCAGTCTGTCAGGACTGTCAGTCAGGTCAGTCGATAAGATCAGTCTGCCTGGTAAGTCAGTCAGGTCATTCAGTCTGGTCAGTCTGTCAGGTCAGTCTGTCAGGCTGTCAGGTCATTCAGAGCGATCTGTCATTCAGGTCGGTCAATGAGGTCAGTCAGTCAGGAGAGTCCGACAAGTCACTCAGTTAGTGAGTCAGGTCAGTCATTCAGGTCTTACAGTAAGGTCAGTCAGTCATGTTAAACAATCAGGTCAGTCAGTTGGGTAAGTCAGTCATGTCAGTCAGTTGGGTAAGTCAGTCATGTCAGTCAGTCGGTTCAGTTAGTCAGGTCAGGCAGTCAGGCCAGTCAGTCATGTCAGTAAGATAGGTCAATCCGTCAGGTCAGTCAGCCAGGACAGTCAGTAAGGATAGGCATTCAGTCAGGTTAGTCAGTCAGGCCAGTCAGTCAGGTAAGTTTGTCAGGACAGTCAGTCAGCTGAGTCAGTCATTCTGTCTACCATATCAGTCAGTCAGGTTAGTTAGACAGGTAAATGGGTCGGGTCAGTCAGACTGGACAGGCAGTCTGGTCATTCAGTAATGTCAGTCAGTCATGTCAGTCATTCAGTCAGTCAGACAGGACAGTTAGTAACGTCAGTCAGTCGAGTCAGTCAGTCATGATAGTCAGAACGGATAGTCAGTCAAGTCAGCCAATCATGTTTGTCAGTCAGGTAAGTCAGTCAGGTCTTTCAGTCAGATCAGTCAGTTAGGTCAGTAAGATACGTCAGTCAGATACGTCATTTAGTTAGCTTAGTCAGGCAGGCCAGTCTGTCAGCACAGTTAGTCAGGTCAGTCAGTCAGTTCTGTCAGTCATGTCAGTCAGTCTGGTCAATCAGTGAGGTCAGTTAGTCTGGCCTGTCAGTCAGGTCAGATTGTCTGGTTAATCGGTCACGTCAGTCTGTCTGGTCAGTCACACAGGTCAGTCAGTCAGGTCAGTCATTGAGGTCAGTCAGTAGGTCAATCGGTATGGTCAGTCAGGTCAGGCAGTCAGGTATTACAGTCAGTTCAGTTAGTCAGTCTGTATGGTCAGTCAGTCAGGTCAGACAGTCAGGTCAGTCAGTTAGGTCAGTCGGTCAGTTCAGGCAGTATGGTCTGTCTGTCAGGTCAGTCAGATACGTCAGACACTAAGCTTTGTCAGGCAGGTCAGTCAGCCATGTCTGTCAGTCAGGTCAGGGAGGCAGGTCAGTCAGTCAGATCAGTCATTCAGGCAATCATGCAAGTCAGTCGGTCTGCTAGGTCAGACAGGTCAGTTAGTCAGTTCAGACAATCTGGTTAGTTAGTCAGGCCAGTCAGCCAGGTGAGACACTCACAAGGGTAGGTCACGAGTTGTCCGATTTCTATTTTAATGTGATTTTGCAGCATGCCAGTAGAGTAATCCCCTTTGATGTATCCAAAATATTAAGTGTAGATTCTCTATAGTTTTTAAAGAACAAATAATTAAAGTTACATACCTTCACACACAAAGTGTGCTATGATATTAACTTCGGATTTTAAGGTTGCGGTGTCAGAGTGTTATAAACGTTAAATCAGATAGTGGTGCGTCACTAGATCGAGTCTCGCCACAAAACACAATATATTGTTTTTCGTCCATCTGTATTTCTTGCTCACTAATACCAGAATGTACATAACGACGGATGATAGTTATCATACATGCCATTGAAAGCATTAAAATAATAATTAATAAAATAGTAATATTATAATGTATACTAATTATGTACAGAATTTTTTCTTCCGAAAAGAAGAATCATTTTGATACAATGTGTCTATATGTTATTTATACTTTATTGTGGTTGAATAATTTATATTTTATATATTTATAATGTAAATATCTAATCTATTTCTTATATCGGTTCGCTATTAGTAAATAGGTTGATGTGTACTGATATCAAAATTTAAGTCAGTATTTTTCATAATTTTTTGTTTATTTTTAAAATAATTTAATTAATATAGATGAGGATCGTATCTCCAAATGTTCTCATATTCCTGTTATTGGTAATTCTTTTTATATGCCAACAGAAACTTTTCTACGTTTTCTTTTAATTTTTATTATATTGTCTTTTAAAGGTTCTTACTTTCCGTGTGATATGTTTTATAATACATTGTATCACAACAGAGTATTTCTCGAAGTTGATTTCACATGCATAGCTGGCCACAGCAGAATTAGTCTAGTGACGGCAGTCAAGTGAGAAGTGTTTAACTAACGAATTTTGGTACGATGCAGGGTGAATTTACTAGTGTAATGAGTGCGGAGAATAAAAAGTGCAAGATACAGTGGACGCAGTGTATTACGCAGTGCATCTCTTGGAATCACAAAACTACATTACGAACAAGGTGAAGAAGAGCCCGTCAGTAGTTTGTCAAATAATGGGAAATGAAATAGCAGAAACTATTATTGACATCATTTTAAATTATGAATCCGGCGAATGAGGAGGAACTGATAAGTGAAGAAGAGTGGCGTCAATTTTCCGATGGCGAGGATGCAGTTCAAGTAACAGATGTAGAAAGCTCTAATGAATCTTCGCCGATGGAACTTTCTCCTGAAACGTCAAGATCTCAAAAAGACGTGTCGTTTGCTATGAAAGATAAAGCAGTGACATTAGCAGAATTGCATCCCAATTGGTCCTTGATTGCGATAAGAAGCAAAACAACACGTTGTTTAACAAGCAAGCGTCAACTAGGACGATGAAAACAACAAGTAATAAAGGGCGGCAGCAATTTTGATAAATACGAAAATATAAATAAATGGGTATACAAAAGATTTACGGAAGCCCGCTGTGCAAGAAATCTTGTAACCACGCAAACACTGCAGCAGCGGGACATGGCAGCTGCGTTTCAATATAAAATTTTAATTTACGAATTTTCATTTACAGCGTCACGTATTTGGGATACAAAGTTGAAAAGAAAATACAAAATAAGACAACGACGTGTTACAAAATATGTAAGTTCGAAAGATACAAAACATTTGAAGACATCATCAAATCTGCTGAATTATTTCAGAAACAAATAGCAGACATTATAACAAATTATGATTCGAACTTTGTGATTAATACTGATCAAATCGGTTGAGAATACCGAGTCAACATACGCCGAATATTATCGTTTCAGGGAGAAAAAAAACCTATGTGCATGTGAAAGATTTATCAAGAATGACACACTCATACACTGCCCAACATTCAATTACAGCATCAGGAAGATTATTGCTAAAGGGTTTCCTCTGGTTACAAGAAAGAAATGGCACATTTGGGCCACAAGTCTCTGCGGAAGTTGAGCGACTATGTCAAACGTTTAGCAATGTTTATATGTCAGCTAGATAGTTATGAAGATAGAAGTTATGAAGATAGTTATGAAGATACTTATGAACTATTATTAGATAATATAATCAAGCCATACATGGGAACAAAAAAATTCTTTTTCATCGTGGATTCATGGGGTGGTTAAACAAATCCTTCCCTTTATGACCAAAAATTTACCGACGAAAACGGTTTACAAAGTTGTACATTAAAAATTATTCCTCCAAAATGTACTCCCCTTTGCCAGCCCTGTGACGTTTACTTTTCGGACAAATTAAAAGTTATATATCAAGACTTCAAAATAACCATGAACACCTTGCAACAGGTCGAGACATTTCTGCTCGTTCTGATGGCATTAAAATACACACACTCATTCACAACCAATTGCAAGCACCAATTTACAGAAATATGCTGAAATATGCATGGTGTGCTGCAAAATTAATTTCATCACGAGAAATATTTTGTAACGTGAATCAAGTTGCTTTCCTCGAAGAAATAAAAACTAATAAGTGCAATGTAACAGATATCCGTTTATTGTGTGAACATGGTGCCGAGATTTTTTATGTTTTAAATGCATGTATGATGATTATCATCCGTCATCATGTACATTCTCGTATTAGCAAGCAAGAAATACAGATGGACGAAGAAAAAATATATATTGTGTTTGTGGTGAGACTCGATCTAGTGGTCTACCGTTTTCTGATTTAATGTTTGTACCACTTCGCCACCGTAACCTTAAAATCCTATGTGTATATCATAGCACACCTACTTGTATGTGAAGGTATGTAACTTTAATTACTTATACCTTAAAAACTGTTGAGTACCTACATTTAATATTTCACATACATCAAAAAGGATCACTCTACTGTCACTCTGCAAAAGCATATTAAAGTCGAAGTCGGACAATTCGTGTCCTTCCCATGTCAGTTCTGTCTGACGGGTCACACAGTCAGGTCAGTCGGTCGAGGAAGACAGTCAGGTCAGTCAGTCATGTCTGTCAGTCGAGTCGGTCATTCTGGTCATTCAGTCAGATCAGTCAGTCTGGTCAGCCAGTCAGGTCAGAAAATCTGCTCAGTTAGTCAAGTCAGTCAGTCGGGTCAGTCAGTCGGGTCAGTCAGTCAGGTCAGTCAGTCAGTCAGTGTGTCAGGTCAGTTAGTCAGGTCAGTCAATCAGTTCAGACAGTGAGTTCAGTCAGTCAGGTCAGTTAGTCAGTTCATTCAGATACCTCAGTCTGTCTAATCAGTCAGACAGGTTAGTCAGTCAGGTCAGTCATTCAGATCTATCAGTAGATCCGTCTGTATGGCGAGACAGTCAGGTCAGACAGTCAGGACAGTCCATCAGGTCAGTCAGTACGTCGGTCAGTATGATCAGTTAGTCGGGACAGTCAGCCTTGTCAGACAGTCAGGACAATGAGACGGGCCAGTAAGGTACGTTAACCTGCCATTGCAGATGGTCAGGTTCACCAATCTGGTCAGGCGGTAAGGTCAGCCATGCAGGTCAGACAATCCGGTCACTCAGTCAGGAGAGTCAGTCATGTTAGTCTGCCTGGTCAGTCTGTCAGGTCAGTCAGACAGTCCAATCAGTTAGGTCAGTCAGGCAGGTCATTCAGTCTGATCAGTGACCCAGGGCAATCAATCAGGTCTGCTAGTCAGGTCAGTGAATCAGGTCAATCAGTTAGGTCGGACAGTCAGGTTAGTAAGTCATGTCAGTCAGTCGGGTCAGTCAGTGAGTTCAGTCAGTCAGTATCATCAGTCAGGTTCATCAGTCAGGTCAGTCACCTATGCCAGACAGTCTGGTCTCCAAGTTAACCCAGTGAGTCAGGCCAGTTATTCAGATGAGACATTGTTGTCAGTTGGTCAGGTCTGTCAGTCTGGTCAGTCATTCTGGACAATCATATAGGACAGTGAGGTACGTTAGTGTGTCATTTCAGGCATTCAGGTTCATCACACATGTCTGTCGGTCAGGTCAGTCAGTCAGCACAGTCAGACAGGTCAGAAAGATACGTCAGATTGTCGCATCAGGCAGTCAGGTTCATCACTCAGTTCAGACGGTCACGTCAGCCAACCTGGCCGGGTAGTCAGGTCAGTCAGACTGGTCAGTCAGTATGATCTGCCAGTCAGGCCTTTCAGTCTGGTCAGACAGTCAGGTGTGTCAGTCAGGTCAGTCAGTCAGGTGATTCAGTCAGTTCAGTCAGTCCGGCCATTCAGTCAGGCAATTCAGTCAGGACATTCAGTCAGGTCAGTCAGTCAAGTCAGTCGGCCCGGGCAGTCAGTGTGGTCGGTTAGTAGGGTCAGGCAAGTATGCCAGTCATTCAGATCAGTCATGCAGGTCCGTCAGTCATTCTGTCCGGCAGGTGAGTCAGTCAGCTCATTCAGTCAGGTCACTCAGCCAGGTCAGTCAGTCAGGTCTGTAAGTCAAGTCAGGCAGTCAAATCAGTCAGTCAGGTCAGTCTGTCAGGACCGTCAGTGATATCGGAGAGAATGTAATGCTTCTAAACTATTTTACGGCATAAACTGTAATAGCAAATGCAAGCGTTATACCTTTTAGGCAGTCGAAAAGGCAAAAATGGAGATAATACGTGGGTCTGGAGACACCCGAATCATGTGGTAGAAAAATACATTGGATGATATGTTTATTCTGTGCCTCGTCTGTGCAACAGTGTAGCGGCCAGCGTCGGATAATGTACAATGTGTGAAGTTAGATGCAGAATATGTTGCCGGCCGCTTAATATCGATATGTTGATTTGTTATTAACTATGCCGTTCTTAGCTATCTGTATGGCACTATGGTTGTCAGACCATAGTTGCAGAGATATTAAATTTGAACAACTCCTCATGGAACTGCTTCAGCTATACGACTTCCTTGCAACAGTGTCAGTATTTCATAAGGTCACCGTCTGTTTTCGAGAACTTTAGCTGGTTGCGCCATCAGCAAATTTTATAATATTCATTCTTGCATTGACCGTCGAACCTAACATACGTATGTTTACTAAAGTGTTGTCAAAGTTACCTGAATTCGTCGTGAAATTTCTACGGTTGCTAGCAATTAACTGTTAAATTTGTAACGAATTTTGCTATTACTTGTTTGGTTATTTGACAGGTTTGTGAGGTGGTTTTTTGGATTATCATGTCTTCTACCAACAAGTGCAAACGATGCAAACATCCAGTGATTAATCCTCCATAGTGCAAAGGTTGTGATGTAATCTCTCACCCTGTGGCTGCCTGCCTTGCCTGTACTGGTCATCCATGGCACAATGTCCAGTTACTTAATTGTGACCCTTCCTGCACTTCACCTTTTAGAAGTATTGATGCCACCTCGCCTAATCGACCTATCATCTCGCAGCCTACCCAACCTTCACTGGAAGAATTAAAGGATCTATTAAGATCTGAATTTATTAACTTTGCTCACGAATTTGCATCTAAAATTCGTAACGAGTTATCTGTAATCAAAGATATTATATGAAAACTTTCTAACAGACTTAAAGATCTTGAGGACAAGTTCAACGACATCTCTGTCTAAGTGTCCTCCGAAAAGACCACCAATACTATTATTGGAAAAATTAACGACAGGACTACTCGAGCAAACAATATTATTATTCATGGTTTAAATGAGGTGCCTAATGTATCACAATAAGTGTTTTCTAAAAACGATCTCAACGAGATTTCTAATTTTTTGAACAATATACACCATTACAACTATGATTATATTAAGATCAGAGGACTGGGAAAGCCTTGGTCAAATAAAACTAGACCCATTTATGTCATGCCTAATTCGAGGGATGACGTTATAAACTTACTCAAAGGGAAATCTGCATACATGGAAAATATTAAAATTACGGACGATAAGACTCCCATGCAGCTGCGTCATCTGGCCGATCTCCGCAAACAGCTGGATTCATTACGTCGAGAAGGAAATTCTACCAAGACTATTCGGGATCACAATGGAGTTCCGATGATCGTTTCCCTCAATTTGACTGCGCACACCCCAAAAAAACTAAAACAGACGCTATCCCTTTATTATCAAAATGTGAAGGGTCTCCGTACCAAACATGTGATCTACTTCGTGGGACAGCCTCTTCCTGTATTTCTTATGACTACATCATCCTAACGGAAACTTGGTTAACTAACCACATTTCTTCTATGGAACTTGGTTTATCATCATATGTAATTCATCAATTTGATAGAATTCCCCAGCTAACTAGCAGTTTCTCCAGAGAAGGCAGAGTTCTTATTGCAGTTAAATGCACGTATCATAGTATTTTGGTAAATGTATCTGCCGACACTCTCGAGCAACTGTTTATTTCAGTTTAATTAGGTCCCTACCACTTTATTCTGGAAACGGTCTATATTCCCCCGGATTTAAACCTTTCTATTTATCATGCTCACTTTAGCATCATTGAAGAAATCTATTACAAATACCCTAATTCGCCCATAATAATTGTTGGTGATTATAACCTTCCCTACTACGCCTTCTATCCTTCTCCTACCCTTACCTCTTTCAATTCTAACAATTCCATTCTTCAACAGTTTTATAATACTTGTGAACTATGTAATATAAAACAAATTAATAACATCAAAAACATGCATAACTCTATTCTTGATCTCGTTTTAACCAACATTCTAGATGCCGTGGTTGATCTCTCTAATGATCCGCTCATCCAGCCTGACTCTTACCACCTTCCCTTAGTAGTTCATCTCCCCTTGCCACATCATCCTGGTCATTTATCATCTCATTTGCCAACTTATGATTTTAGAAATTGTAACTTTAACGAATTGTTTGCAGTTTTTAACACGGTTCAATGGGATAACCAACTCAGGGACCTTCAGTTGATGACTCTGTCCTCTTCCATCATAACAGCCTACTATATGCTACAGACTTCTGTCTTCCTTTGCGTTACTCTAATACGACCAATTTTCCCACATGGTTTAATTCTGAACTCAAACGTCTTATTAGAGCTAAAAAATCTGTTCACTATTTCTGTAAAGAATCCAATGACCTACATGACTATCTCTCCTTCTGTCACCTGCATAGCTTACGCAAATCTGCTACAAAAACTTATTACACTAATAACATTATCAAGTCAGAATCTCTTATTCAGAATAACATCAAACCTTTCTGGAAATTTATTAATTCTAATCGCCGCTCACCCTCACTCCCGAATGTATAATGTATCTTAACAATGCTGCTAAATCGTCTGACTCAGATATAGCTGAATCTTTTGCGGACGTGTTCTTACAAAACTATTCATATTCATCTCACTCGTACTATTGTAATACTACAGCTCTCAACAACCTTGACCCCTTTAATCACAATATTAGTATCAAAGATGTTCTTACGGCAAATGAAAATATATCCATTGGCAAATCACCGGGTCTCGATGGTATTCCACCTATTTTATTAAAAAAATGTAAGTCTATTTTAGCCGGATCACTTTGGATTATTTTTAACAATTCATTACCATGGGGCGTTTCCCCTGTTAGTGGAAAAAAGTATCGTTATTCCCATTTTTAAATCAGGGGATGCTTCCAACAATAAGAATTATAGATCTATTTGTCTAATTGATACTATGGCAAAGATATTTGGGAGCTTAGTAACTAGCAAACTAAGTCCCGTCTTACATAACATTATCTCGGATAATCAGCATGGTTTTCTTCCTGGTCGATCCATGACTACTAAAATGGCATTACATTGTAAAGATATAGCAGAAGCTCTCCACAATAGATATCAAGTAGACACGGTTTACTTAGACATGAAGAAGGCTTTCGACCGTGTAAACCACTACACTCTTATAGACAAGCTTGCGTGCCTAGGTATTCGTAGTAACATTCTTTGTTGGATCTTCTTGTATCTAACTGAGCGTACTCAATTCGTTAAAGTAAATGGTACTCTCCCTTGTGTTCTCCCTGTTCCCTCTAGTGTTCGACAGAGATCTCATCTTGTATCTCTTTTGTTTATATTATTTATAAATGATATTGGAGACTCTGTGGATCACTCAAGTTTTCCACTTTCTGCTGCCGACTTAAAGTTATATAAAACCATCCGCTCGGTAAGCGACTCGAATGAATTACAGATGGATCTAAATAAACTGGTTGAGTATTGCAGTTCTAATGGAATGGAGATCAACGTGGAGAGAACTCACGTCTTACGGTTCTCCCGAAACCGTAACCCTATATCCTTCGACTATTGTCTTGCTGACCGTCTTCTCTCCTCTAAATCTACCTTACGCGATCTCGGATTCACCTTTACATCCAACTTTTCATTTGATGCTCATATCTTCTCAATTGTATCTAAAGCTTCGAAATCCCTTGGTTATATTATCAGAAACTCCAAATACTTAAAAAATCCCTTCACCATTCTTCACCTCTACAACTCCCTTACCGGTCCCATTATCGAATATGCATCGGTTAATTGGTCTCCCTTGACTTGAAAGAGCAAACGTTCTTTAGAATGTTTACAACACAAATCTTTACGTTATATTGCTTACAAAATGGGAGAACCATTATCCAAAAAAGATCATAATTATAATATATAATGTCGCAGTTAGGCGTTCACTCCCTGGAGTTTAAAAGAACTCTTGCTGAACTAAGTTTTCTTTATAACGTTACCAACGGAAACATAAAATGCTGGTCAATTATATCTTCCATTAATTTCGACGCTCATCTGAGACTCACCTACCATCCACTTCTATTTAGGCCACCTCTTCTTTCATTCAACCTTAACCATCTAGATCCCTTCGTCAGAAATTGCCAAATTGCCAATAGACACTGAACCGCATGAACTTTTTCACCAACAATATCAATAGCTTTAAATCTCAACTGTATCTACTTCTTCCTCATTAACTGTATATCAAATTATTTTGTTTTCTTTTTTTCCTTTTTATGTTCTACGTTTGCGACTTTGTCTGTGTTAACGCCATTATATATATATTTTTTCTCTTGTACTTATTGGCTTTTGCCAGTTAATAATATTAGATTAATAAATAAATAAATAAGTAAATTTTACATATATTTGTCCCGTCTGATTAAGCTTTTTGAGATCATTTAGAAGAGTGCTTCGAGAAACTGTCACACTGCTGGGCAATTAATAAATTAATTTAGTTATTTATTTACTTAAATTAATTTGATTGTGAATCGACGGGTATAAGAACCCTTTAGTATGCATGTTCTACGTATTTGACTTTGTGACAACGCAAATATACATATATAATCTTTCTATTGTACTTATTGAGTTTTTGATCGCGAATAATAATAATAATAATAATAATAATAATATATCTTGAGGTTTTTTCTTAGACCCAAGATCCCTAGCAAAATGTGCGTTGCAGTAGGCTATCAAATTGTTACATGATCCTCCCGTTGGGTATCTGATACCGTGTTCTTTCATTCCCTGTAAATATCTTAGCGTTCCTTTTATATTAGCGTAGTCATCTTTACTAGGATCTTTTACATACCTATCATCCAATTAACGGCGAAATTTATGTCTGACCTCGCTTTCACTTGCCAGGTAAAGACAACTGCCCATCGTTTCTCGATAATGAAATGTACTCGTTTTTCGTTAGTGCACTGTGATTATTTAATTCTATAGGTGTCCTCATACGGTTAAAATTTTCCATTCCATATGTCTCTAATATGTCTCTTTCGTAGGGGGTGAGAGCACTAGTTGAAAGGTGCTTTAGGCTGATTCCATGTAGTTGCCTTCAGAGCGTGGTGACCATGCGGAGCTGAACTGTCCCACAGATGAACTTGAAGTCAGGCTTCTAGACCGGTATTGCCAGGATTAATATGTTCAAGGCGTGCGACATGTACCACCAGTTGACTTACAGGTACCTCGGTGGTTTGACTTACTGGTGATTGATGTTGGACTCGAGTGGATGGTGATTGAAAGCCGAATGTTGCTTAGATGTACTCTGGCGGAGACCGGAGAGATGTCGACGTGTAAACGGGCGACCCCATCTGCTTCGGTAGTACTCTGAAGAAGTGATAGGACTTTGGAAGGTGTGTCCCGTTAGACCTGTAGTGTGGTGTTGAGCACTGTCAGTTTTTCATCGCCCAGGTAGTAAGTGAGTTAGGCTCCTCACGCGTTTGTCAGTCTTACCTTAATGGAATACCAACTCTGGTCTTCGGTACAGAGCCTTATGGCGGGAGCACGGAAGTAAATCTCAGGATACAGCGCTGTTTTTAATATCTGTGTTGTCCTCTGTTTGGGTAACTGTTATTCTACATCCAGTCTTGTTGTTCGACAACTAAAGCAGTCTATGGGCTTTAATTCTGGAATTAATCTGGTGAGGAAGAGGACAATAAAACGGATTTAGACGTGTACGACAAATGAGTTCACATTTCGATCCGAGGTCCATTCCTCCTGGATACAGCGAATTGTTGTGGAATACGGAAAGAAGGGGGGGGGGCGGGTCCGCCTGTTGCTGTTTTTTACTATCCCGTCTCTGTCCTTATTTCTTCAACGATCAGCCTTGCTACTAAATTATCAAGTTTTAAATTATCAAGTATAGCTTTCTTCTTCTTGGACATCGACTTCCATGCACTGGCAAACACCATATACTTCTCTGGCAACGTTGTCAATATTTCAGACATCAGTATGTTATCTTCAATTGGATTCCCTAATACCTGTAACTTATAGGTGTAATTTTTTTTGGCTAGTTGTACACGAGGTAAGATAAGTTAGCAAGTCTTCTTAAATTGATGACACATTTAAAGTCTGCATTTTCACATCTTTATTTAGCTAATCGTTTTAGCTTTACTTTGATCAGATAGAGAGTCACAGATGTGTTCGTACATACGTTTGGCTCTTAGTGCTAGACTCAGTCTAAATTTTCACGCCTGATATCCATTTACATACCTGAATATTGCAATGTTTCTTACATTTACTTTTAATTTTCTTAAATCTGCCAATTTCTTCTCATCCGTTTTTCTGTTCTTGCACATACCTTTCATCGATCAAGTTCTCTCCAAACTTTTCTATCCACTAGCTAGAACGTGATTTCCAATGCGTGGTCTGTCCCCATAACCTGATAGTGTATTCATTTTGTGAGACAAGAAAACAAAAAATCATAAGAAAATATACTTCAGCTAGACTCAAAATTACACTTGTTAACAATGTTGAACTAGTTAACTAAAAAATATGCTTTTCACAAAATTTTCTTTCTCCTTCGGTTTCACATTCTTCACTTTACAACATTCTAGAACTATTCCTACCTTCGCCACACGCACGCTTTCCCGTCACACTTTTCAAACCCCCTGTCGTTCTTTTTTCGCACCATCGTAGAGGCACACTTTGGGAAACTCAGGGTCTCCCTTATCTACCCAACAGAACTAAGCCACTATAACCAATAAGACCCGCATTCCGCAGACCTCACCTTCTTTCCAGAATGAGTGAAAATTGGTACGAAAATTATAATACACAATTTAGAAATTGTTATAAATATATATGAAATTGTTGCAAATATACTTAGTATCTTATTTTCAATATTTTCCTATCAATTCTACAGAATGACCGAAACGGGCAGCGTACAGACCTGCGTAGGGCTCTCCCATGCGATAAGGAACAGCTGCTCCTAGCTAAGTAATGTTCCTAGCGGGGAATACCCCCACAACCACTTCCCCAAAAATCTACGGATTTTTAGGGTATACAAGGAGCCAAGTCACAAGGCTCGTGGGTTCAGTAGGAGCTTAGTATACCGCCACGGCGAAGCTCTAAGTAAGATTGGTTTAAAGTCCCCTTCGAGCATTATACAAAGCACGACGTTAGTTTTCGAGTTGAAACGTTTAAGACTGCCCCCGCGATCGCGCTTCATCAAGCCGAGAAGATTACTCTCGCCGTCAGAGTAAACCAGGAACTGTGTAACTATATATACTACTATAATATATCGTTTTGTTAAAGTACATTAGTTCCATTCCTTATAATACCCATCGCAGTAGTTATAGTAACACGACCTTCGGTATTCCGCACAAGATATCCCTTTACCGCTCGAGATATATCTACGTACAATAGGTCCTAAACCCTCAACCTAGTGGCTCCCGGTGGTGAAATAGACACTAGTTCGTCCACGCTCCTTTAGTGGCAGACGGTGAAACAGACGTCGGCTCATCCACGAAACTAGCCGAGTGGCACCCGGTGGTGAAAGAGATACCGGCTCATCCACGAAATCACCTATTCTTCGGCTCCATGTGGTGAAACAGACACCGGTTCGTCCGACGTTCCTATGTCAACCTAGTGTAAGCCTTTACCCCGGCGACGACACCGTACGGTACCCATGCCCCCGCACCGACAGCCGTAACTATTTTATGTAGTGGTGCTGTGAAACATCCATCATTTTGCAAAGAATTGTATGGAATACCAGAATTGTGTATTTAGTCAAAATAATGTAAGTGGCTATAGAATAAGATGCGTGAAGAACAATTTCGATAACGGAAAATAAGTATGTAAGAGTAAATGAGTATGTAAGAGTAAATGTCCCTGCCGCTGAATTAAGGCATGCATCTTAAATGAGTTACAGATCTAAAGGAAATGTAGATGCTTCTAGGATAACGGAGGGGGATGGAATATCGTATAGCACTTGAAACGCCCGAAACGAACCACAAACAATCATCATCACAGGTATTAGCTATATTCATTGAAGGGAGTCTATCACGAAGGCTGTATGAAGTTACTCAAGGTGCTAATAACATATATATCTTTGTTACTCATATTTAAAGAAGGTTATGAAGGAGTGTTATCCAAAGGCAGAATCGATACAGATTACAGAGAGTTGTAGAGAAATTGTTATCCAAATGGGTTTGTGAGAGTTCTGAACAAACCCAATTTCAACAAAAATTTCACGAGATAGATGTCAGTGATTCACATATTATTCAAAGTTCCTTCGTCACAATAAGACTGCTGAGTAATATTAATGGAATGAAACATGTTGTATGGCAAAATCCATTTCCTTTGTAGCGTCTTGCATCGCGACGGAGTTTGTTTACTGGCGACCGTTGAGCGGCCTACGCGTTGCTAGGGAGTAGGTCGCCCGCGATTCGCCCGCGACTCGCCTGATCACAGTCAGGCGATGGATACGCGAAAGTATTTATCCGTTGCTAAGGAGCGATTCCCGCGCAATTCGCGTAACTGTGATCAGGCGATGGGTAAACAGCCATCGCGTTGCCAGGAAACGAGCGACCCTTAAATAGAGGCCGCAAACCCGAGACGGCTCTCACTTGTGAAAGTTCGACAGGACGATACGATACGAGTCCACTGGCGAACAACCAATAAAACACCACAAAAAGTATACCGCGTTGTGTCAATTAACCTTGCCCACACCTTCATCTCCACGATACTGCAGACCAATACGTACACGTTTTGCTCCTGGAACAAATGACGTCATAAATGAAGAAGACGAACACATAGAAAGAAATATAACATGTACTTTTTCCACCATGAGATGTTACATTTGTGGTGAAATATGTATCTGTTATGTGCCGCACACCGTGATTCTGAACGAATCTCTCGGGTTGTAAGGCCGATTACGCGACACGACGATGTTGGGGTACATTGCACTGCAAATTAATGATATACAACTAGTTTAATATTAAAGCTGATGTATTTACAGTATTCACAATGTCTTTATACTATAAATGAAGATTTGTACAGGTAGTGTGACCGATGAACGCTTCGATTGATCGGTATTTGAATGTATAGTCCGAAGAGTTCCACAACTCCGCAGTTTCGATGGCCAGCTAGTTGGGTCGAATCGATCCTTTGAAAGTTGTTTGAAGGTTGCTGAGATTTGTACTGTATACTTATTGTATATAGATTCGTTTTGAAATACGCGTGACTCTAATATTTATACTGTTCGGAAAACCAAGGTGGAAGGTGATTGGTTGAAGGAAATTGGAAATGGAAATTTTGAGGGTTTTCATGATTGGCTGGTCAAAAATTGGAACCAGCCCCCCATGAGTGTAGGAGTGGGAACGCGCGATGATGCGTAGGTAAAAGGGATG
Source organism: Eucera pruinosa (assembly GCA_028830335.1). NCBI lineage: Eukaryota > Metazoa > Arthropoda > Insecta > Hymenoptera > Apidae > Eucera > Eucera pruinosa. Next base: position 56,349 of record JAMYCR010000006.1, on the reverse strand, counting down.
CGCGGAGAAGGGGATGTGAGGGCCCGGTGTTGGGCAGGTAAGCTGGAATTGAGGTGCACGATGCCTCATTGTCCGGAAAAGCAAAAAAATGACTTTACAGCTATGTTGTGACAGACACAGAACAAGACCTTAATGCGGTGCTTACAGTTCGTGCCGTCAATAGCCTGTATCGTATTTTGATTTGAAAGGAAGTGATATTCGAGCTTATAGCAATAAGCTAATCCGATTATCGAGGATGGGATAATCCTGTTAGTTTCCGAATGTAAATATGTCTATTCAACTTAAAAATCCGTCTTAATGACGGAACAATATCAAAATATGTTAATAATTTAAGTAGGAAGAAACAAGAGAATACTGAAACTTTTACATTTGGGCTATCAACTCTTTACGCAAGAATTCGATTTTTCGAATCGCTACTACATCTATCATACAAGTTACCAATTACCATCAGAAGTGATGCTAACAAACAAATTGTAGCCGAAGCAAAACAACAAATACAAATATGATTTAATGAAAAAATGGGCCCCATAATGAATATTCCTGAAGCGGAATTAGGAAATACAATTGATGGTCATACGTGAAAAAGTTTTTTTGCAGATCCAGAAACATTTGCTAGGAATAAGTTCGGAGTAAACATCGAACTTATTTGTAGGTCTAAAATAATCCTAGAAGTAATATCAAGTGGCTATAACATTGATATACAGATTTCATATATATTTATAACAATTTTTTAATAGTATACGATTTCTTTGTCGTATTATTTCTTTATTGCACTGATGGTTGCTCATTTTGTTATTTATTTACATTTTTTATTAAATTTTTGATAGTCATTATTAGAAGTAACATAATTCTGAGGTGATTTCGCAAACCCGCGATTTGTATGATATATGTGACCCTCTGAAGGTCAGGCACAGAGGGAACCTTCATGTGTCGAATAGTAACCGCAGCGTAACGACTTTGAATGTTCGATTTTTTGTTAGATGGTAACACTGAATAAACGCAAAATAGCGACCACTCGCCGTTTTGGAAAGAAAGTTCGAAGTCGCGTTGGATACGAGAGCATAGAGAGAGGGAAATAGTATTAAGAGGAAAGAGGCTGAAAGATTAAAGCAAGTCGGTGCCGTGCAAAGGCTAATTGCGGGTTAGCGCGTTTGCGCAATCAGAGCAGAGCGTACGTGAGTTGAATTGTGTTGAAGAAAAGATTAACCTTTTCTTCTCGAAAGTCCCATATGGCAGGCTTTCATATGCTTTCATGGATTTCATTGAGGTTTTACTTCTAATCGGTGACTTCTCATAAGGTACCATAGGAGAGTTTGGAACACAGAATTAAAGATTCTTCTGCTAGTGTTTAGAGATAAGTTGCTATCCATGCGCTATTGTTTTTTGGTGATGACGGCACACTTGACCTTAACCTGCCGTATTGCTGTTGGCTGTTATGAGGTTACCATACGCCAGGCGCGACAATTTGCTTATAATTAAGAAATTAAGCCATCGTCTAATTGCTTATAATTAAAAAAAAAGACGAAGTCATAAATGCAATTTCTTTATTTGTTGTGCACTAAAGACGGGATAGAAAGAGAACGGTACGCATTTCGTCCTGGGCCTGCTAGCGGATTCATCAGTAAGGGGATCTAGCAGGCGCTGCCTTAGACGTTGAGATACTGGAAGTCAGGTAAAAGACGGTGAGGATGCTATGCGACTTGCTCGTCTTGACTCACTTTCTACTCTGGTTTGAACGTGTCACGTCCCGCAGCGCGACGAAGATTGTTAACTGGCCACCGGCGACTGTTTATCCGTCGCCAAAGAGCAACTCTTACGAAATTCGCCGGACGATGATCAGGCGACGGATAAACAGCCGCCGCGATTCGCTCGACCATAATCAAGCAATCGATACGTAAGTAGTTTACCAGTCGCTAAGGAGCAAGTCCCGCGCAATTTGCCGGACCATGATCAGGCGATCGGCAAACGCGTTGCTATGAAACGAGCCACCAGCATACCACCTCTATGGAAACTCCAACACTAGTAAGCTATATATTTTTTCCGTTTATTTGCCAAAGATAATGTACTTCTTTTATTTGTAGCTTTCTAATTACATCTTGGTCAATTATCACAAATATGAGTACTATTTAACAGTTATAATATATTTGCTTGTTTTATTTCCCTTTTCTGAATGTGCACTAAGACTTACCTTTGGCCAGCTAACTGGATTCTAACTGGATTTAGACTAATTTTGTCATATTTTTACGCGACTTATCAATGTATCAAAGCCAATTAGTGAGTTTGTCTGTCATCCTACCATTCACAATGTCTTCCTCTCTATGATTATTGGTTTCTAGCTTATTGCAAGTTTGAGTTAAATGTTTGAGAGGTCCTTTCTGTGAGATGAAAAGGGCACACTTTCTTTTGTTCTTTTCCAACCAATATCTGCTTCCTTCTTCAAGATTGCCACATCTTGCCTTTCCAATTAGATTTCAGTTACTCACTTCCCCATTTTCGCTAAATACTATATCTTACCTACTGTCACAATAAACTAGGAGCTAGTACTTAGTAGGGACTGTTTTAATTAAATCCCATGTGGATGGATCAAGGTAAGGGGAGGTAGAAAAGTCTTTAACAATAATTAATGTTTATTAGAAATAGTCAACAAGCATAACACATAAAAGCATCTCTTGCTTCCACAAAATATTCTCACATTCTACAACGTATCTTTCTCAGGAAAACTCGTTCTCTGTTTTGTGACGCACGATTTTCACGCATTCATTATCTCTTATTCTATCTCTGCTTTTCACCCATCTCAGACATTCCTAGGACCTAGACAGTTGCCACCACCCAAAGCCTTGCATAGCCACGCACCCTTCGTTCACATGCCATGCCTCAAACACTCGGTCCCATACACTGTTCAGTCACGTGCTATTCCATGAACATTTACGCGACATTCTGTACATAGTTTTATTCTGTCAATCACATTCTGTGAATATAGAATTTCGTAAAAAACAACAACAAAAGAGAATTGAATGAAAAAATTGGTTTATATGTGTGAGTGTAACTTCTGTACTTAAATAGTATTTTGCTTTAATTGTTAATGACTTTTAAATGATTAGCCGTCTGCTCTCACAAGGGGGTACAGATGGGTACACATGGTTTCAGTTTGATGAGCTCCATAAACTGACGAAGTTTCGCGAATATGTGAGTGGGGCATTTGGAAGTCCCCCTTGTTAGTATGGACCACTCGCGTCTTTAAAGAGACAGTCTCTCGGCTAATCTGCCACGTTAGTCAAATTACTCAAAAGTGATTGCGGCTAAAAGGTAAATTGACCTGCTGCGTGAAGAGAATACCATAACGTTCAATTCGCGAGCTTTACAATTCCTCTTCAGCATATACCGTAACATATCCGTTTTGTGCGAGACTGTGTACGGTAAGATATGCTTCCATTATCAACTATCGATACTAGTTCGTTAGCAGTCGTGGTTCTTTACACTTATGGAACTTCATTTCAGCATGAAGCATTCAACGAATTGTACACCAAATATGACATACTTCTGACTTTATTTACGTACTAGAATATATAAGAGGCTTTGGAAGTAAAGTAAATTGCCGGGATATGAATATGTGTAATGTTACATGAACATCAGGACACATAAAAAGGAATCACTTACATTCAGGTGAAGTACAGAGTTCGTACGATAAATGTACACGAGAGGTATACGTCAAATGCCCATATTTTATCCTCCCTATTACAGAGATCCCTCTTCAAACGCAGGACGCTCGACTGTCAAGTAGTTTAGATTGAATATTCGCGTAAGACAATGTAAATGTAATACCACTGATTCTTTATTTTGAGTCTTTTTTATACAGATTTGTTTAACATATTCGTGGGACTTTTTGTTCGAAATAAGACTAAACACGGTACAATTCGGTTTATATTTACTGTTTAAAGAAGTCGCGTTTCCATTGATTTTCTACGGAAGCCAAATTCGCGAGCTATTTTGGCGCATACTTGAGACATTGAATCTAGAATTCAAACGAGACCTTCACGTGTTAAATAGCAGCCGCGAAGTTGACGACTTCGATCGTAGTTTCTCTAAGTTTTTACACTGAGATAAACAGTGAGCGCGATGCAGCGGTTAATCCTTGAATTCGAGAAAGAGCGGTGAATCCCGTGTAGGACGCGGGAGAATAGAAAGAGGGAAACCTGTCTCAATTGAAAGGAAGCAAAATATTTTGGATAGACAGCATCGCCAGCCGGTTAGGTAAAAATTACCGCATTCGCGTACCATATCTTCGTGTAATGTCGAGGCAGTTGGAGTTTCAATCCTAATTTTTGTTGCATTTTGTTTACGCTGCATCATTTCATATGGTCCCAAAAATTCGCATATACTTTTGGACGATAATTTAGCGCACTGAGGAAGACTACGGCTCGTGCCAAACGGCTCTCCGTTTGACGATCGTCTCCTCAGCTAGAAATAATTAGTCAGTATTCGCCACAAGCGAACACTACACAATCGAATGGGTCTGTTTCTCCTGATTCTTTCGTCGATTCTTTCTCGATTTAGAAGTAATCGGATACTAACCCCCGTGGCAGGCCCTAAGGTTGCACTCACCGTTTCTTCGCCCGGTATGTTTTAACGTGCAGTAGCAGTGGCCCTGTATCCTCCTGTTGTAAGACCAACGATTATCGTCTTCCTCCGCGTGTGGCAGATAGCGAGTCACAGGTTACACCTTAAAGTCTCTTGCGCCGCGTTACTTCGTATCGCTTATCGACGGTAAAGCGGAGCCAAAATGTTACTGGAATTATAGTACTTCTTCACGACGCCATTGCGTACGTCATTTAAGAAACGCAACGGTGAGGATCCGAGTTTTAACCACCCGCCTGTGTGGTGGTCCTGATTCTGATTGGCCGTCTAATTCTTCTTCTCGAAGAACCACCCAAATAATGGTTTGGGACCAAGTAATTGAGGACAAAGTGTTGACGAATAATTTATTTATTTATAAGAGTGCCATGTGTGTGTATGTGTGTGTCAAAAAGAGTGTGTATATGTATGTCTATTTAAATTTGATCCCTGAATGGCTAAACTGAATTCTTTTGAATGGATGACCTAAACTTGTGAAATGCTAAGCTGAACTCTCTGAGCTTTGAATGGCTAGACGGAACTCTAGCCTATATACTCTAAAGGAAAGAGATCCCTTTTCCTAAGAAAAGTCTCTATTTAAAACCTCGTATCATCTCTTCCAGTGCGCCCTTCGCGCGTTACCTTCTGGAGGGGAAGTTGAGGTTCTAGGGAGGTAGACGAAAGTTTTGGTCAACCATGGGAAACTTTCCCAGGACTAACGCTGGCCGCGGCCTACGCCGCGTGACTTATCGCGTGGAGTCTGGTCTTCGTCACAGGACCCTGAATAGTCTTTAATTTATGGCAGGATACTTGCTATTGACGGAGACAGCTACGATTGCTAAACCTACAAAACATCCAATTCTAAGAAAACTTAATGTCAAGTAGGCCATCTGGGGGCTGGCACTCAGATGGCACAACTCTAAATACTCCAAGTCACAAATAACACATCTTTTTTAACCCTGTCGTAAATCTCCACTTGATGAAACTCTCACACCCGGGACTAGTATTCTAGTAGCCGATGGTTATCCACCCCATGGAACCCCCTTTTGGAGCCTTATAATCTCCATTAGCGGCAAGCCTGTTCGCGGCAATCGACTGTTGTTCAGTTGCATTCGATACAGGGTATAAATTCATATCTCTACATTTGCAAACAACAGTTTTCTCATTTTACGCAGGAAACATTGTACAACACAGTCCACTCCCCTCTACCTGCGTCTTGTAGCACCAGTATGTGCCCTCACCACCTGTCACGCATATCGAGATTAGGAGAAGAAAAGGAAAGATGCAAGCATAGAGCAATCCCACTCAACTGACGTTGGAAATCGTTGCCTACACCGATTATCTTCGTTACAGATACACAAAAGCACGAGCACTGACTCCGTCATCAGAAGCGAAGCGCGCTCGCGTGGAGCATTTAACGAAATAAAAGGCCGTCCAGAAATCAACGGCTGAACCAAAACACGGCGTTCGGTTATTGAACTTTCCTTTCCCTCAAATCCGAACCTCGTTCGGTAGAATTAAGGAAATAGATTCCACTTCTCTGAACATTTACTTATATAATAAATTCGCAACTTAAACATATATGTAGTATAAATAAATATAATCCAAATTGTACCGTGTTTCGTCTAATTTTAATCAGAAAAAATTCATGATTACATCGGCAGAGTTTTATTAACAAAAAATAAAAAATGATGTAGTTACACGTGTAATGTCTCATTCGTGCGAAAATAAGATAGTTCATCAATACAAGCCGCGGCCTCCTGCTTGACTCAGTTGACTCACTCGACTCTCGGTCCATGTGCCTTGCACACTTGTTTCCTCTTCTCCGACACATTCGGAAAAACGCAAACGACTTAGGGCTACCACGATGTATGGATACCTTCAATCCCGAGCGATGTACAATTATCTTGGAGTGCCTTGTAGGTGTTACGTTCCGAACAAAATTCTTTTATTTTAATTAACGTCGGTGAGAATACGATTTAATGATGCATAGCATCGTAGGAAGTCCCTTGTCAATCGTATATTTTGCCTTTGACGTTTAGTCTGGCTTAATTCCGATAGCTCAATTGTTAATATAGCGCATACCTTCCTTGGAATCAACGTGGTCCTATAACAAATAACCGATAGGCTTTATCGTTTCTTAGTACTGATGTAATAAACAGGATGCATGATGTGAGTCCAGAGTGAGAACGGTTATCGCGGTATTTCAAACATACATATAGCTATTCATTTTCGTAGCGCGCGTGTCACCCATAGTTCATTCGATGTGAGTCCTGCGTCGATCGCAATGCGTGAGTAATATGCGTTGCAGTAAACCAGAGCGTGAATGTACTGTGGTTGCGTTGGTCCTCTTCACTGGAAATAGAGAGAAAGAGAGTGTTGACGCGTGAGCAAAGTAAAATTGTGGTGAAGGCATCCTTCTGGTATGCTCACTTCACACGCAGAATTGACGGCGCATGAATATTTAAAGCATTGGATTGTGAGGCACTTGAGACCGTGGTTTTGATAACAATAACACTGTATTTGCTATTACAAGTTAAAGTACTGACGAGTGATACAAATTGATGTGTCGTTACGGTGCGCGAGTTATGATTTATTGGTATAAGTGTCACTTGAGAATTCCCGTTTGCTTGTAGATTTGTAGTTCTTGTTTTGATTGACGTTTTTGATCTAACGATTGGGAAGAAACCTCCCTTGAAATCACCTCGGTGGCGGTGTCGTACGGGGGTTGATCATATCTCATTGGATATTGACGGGAAGGTTTAATTTGGAAGGAGAAATTTGTGTTTTCCTTCCATTGGCTGAAAAAGTGTGGAAGGCGTTAGCCAAGCGCCCGCCTCCACAGCAAACGGGATCTCCAGGTACCGCGAGTACCTACGCGTGATGGGTACGGAAATTCCCGGTCCCTTGACCGTAGCAGGCAATAACTTTAGGAAGCTCTTTGATTCTAAAATTGCATGTGAAAATTAAGAAGATTAAGGTAGGGTGCTAATTCCCAGTTATGAGGGGCTATTGATTCTAAAACTCTTGAAATTACAAAAATATTTCAATGGCTTCATAAAGTTATTCTTGCTAGTTTTCCCTTAGCTATTTCGTTTATGATTAAGTTGCCCTGAGTGGCTAATAGTGCTAGTTCTTTACGATTAACAATCTTTACGATTGTCGTCGCAGATGGAGACATGAAATTTAATTTTGCCTTTTCAAATTGGGGGCCTTTGTTACGCAGTAACAGAGAGCACGAGACGATCCCTTCTCGCGACACCTTCCGACTACGCTGATTCGTTAAAAATGATCAACAATTCCATTTCCAATAGAGTATTTCAAGGGTGGGATTATTCAACTTATTTCCGAAGGGCCAGAACTACTTCACTACCGTTTTGAAGCTTCGATCAGCAAGTCGCGAGGTGCGTGATCGCGTAGTCCGTGGTGCAAAATATTGAGATAGAGTTTGTTACAAGTTGTGTGAAACTTAGAGTAACAAAAGACTCAGTGCCGCGTATTCAAAGTTAACCGTGTATTCAAATTTCGCCTTATATAATTATTGATTCGTTTAGTCCAGTTATTTCATTACTATTTTGTAACTTTACCGTTTCATAGTCTTATTATTTTGCATTTCTTTTATATATTTTAAACGTTTCATGTACTGTCCAATTCAACTGTTAATACAACTATCTCTTCTCCAGTGAGGAAGTCTTAGAGAGCAACCAACTCCAGCAAGCGAGTAAATAAAAGTTTACATATACTAGCAAAAAAAATAAATAATCCGATTGTCTCGATTTACAATTTGGTAAGTTCCATTTCATTTTTAATTGTACAATATTGTTGTCAACGAGCAATGATAATTAATGCGTAGACATTGTGGGATTTCCCTAACTTATTATTGCTGGGTTGACATTGATAATTCCCGCATTGTTAAAGACAAATTTTGTATGAAACATCTCATTTTTATATATTTCTCTTCGGACACATTATAATTTATCATAATTCTATTTTTCCAAATTATCTGATCAAAATATACGTTGTATTTACTTTATATCCGCCGATTTTTTTTATTGAAACTCTTTTAACCTCTTATCTTCAACAGCATTATCAGCCTCCAACTATAATTAACGAATGCATTTCCAAGGACCCGTATGGGACTAGACAATCACGAACCCATAAATCTTACAATAGTATGGTATAATAATTCCAAATTTTATTACATTTCCTGTCTGCTACGAAAGCTCATATTATTATTCCCGCTCAAACACGTCTACACGTAACATGGGAATCGTGGTTGGGAATTTCGTCTGTATTTGTCTATTTGACGCTGTTTTGTTTTCTCATTCTTCATTCGCTCTTCACACTCAACAATCACTTTCGTAATGATCGTTCTGTATCTTCGCAATAATCGCTCTGTATTTTCGCAGTGAGCGCTCTGGCGAGCTCGGGCTTCCGCGGTCTATTTATCGGCGCCTGATGATTATCGGAATGGTCCTTCAGAAGGGAGATGCCCCTTCTTATTGGCCGAATCGTCAGGTGTCGATCGTTAATCCGCCAAGCTCACGCACGCACATACTTCCGCCGGATGTCGACTCTAGCCCGTTGGCTGCTGTGTGTTGACGATTAAGGCCGTCGACCCGAGGATCGGTCACCGATCCTGGAATCTGTATATGGTCCCTATATACTTCATATTAACTGTGTTTGAGAATATTAAAAAATGTATATTGTAATTAATTATATTGTATTCCATCGAATTATTCTAACAAAGTACGTATTCTTTTTTAGAAACAATCCATTTTCCCAAATTGTCAGAAACTATGAAGAATCCAATTCCATAAAGGGTGTAGCTGGATAAGATGGTCAAAAGTGCCTATAAAGCAAATTGAGTTTGTGATACTTCAGTAGATGGAGGACACAGAAAAAACACTACTTGCAAATTTTCAGCTCTCTATCCCCATTTTCAGGATAGTTATAGTGCGTACTGTGATTTACAGTTTTTGGTTCATTACTCTTATTCTCTTCTACAGAAAATTCTGAAAAAATTGGGAATATGTTAGCTATCGGAATACATATTTGTGAACTTTTTCAGTATTTTATGTTACAAAACCAAATTTTAAAAAATAACAATTTTTCAAGTGCTGATTTCCTATAGAAATCCTAAAATGACTACGCTTATAATTTTACCGTTTTAGCACCCCATTATGGTCCTTCACATATACATTTTTCAGATTATTCCTGGGGCGGGGGGGGGGGGGGCAGTAAAAAAAATAGAAGATCGATATTTTCTAATATTACTGGCGTTGATAGTTTTCTGACTACCTTAATATTCATCATAGTTTTATCAGCTCATTATGATTGTTAAATGAAATTTTTTCAAATTTTTTTGAATGGTGCATCATATTCAAAAAAATTAGGAAAGTTTATTCTATACTTCTCTTATGCTCGTATAAGTACCACATTCGTATGACTGATAAAATAAATTTCTTACATGGATATTATATCAAATTCTAAATATTGTGGATGGACATTACTTTCTAGGGAGGAGTTATTACCTGAATTTGTGTTTAACAAGGAAAATTTGAGACATGATTTTCACCGATAATAATATTTCGCAGGTTTCATACGTACAATAATCGCAACCAGAATTATAGCCACCGATGGCCAATAATATTTATTATTTTTTCTTTGTGTATTTTTTGTTTAAATTACTATTAGTAGTTGAAAAAGATAAATTAAGGAAAAAAATAAAAATGGTCAAAATCATTAAATCTTTCTAATCGGGCGTTAAAAAGTAATATAATATAATATGATTAATAAAAATAAGTGAAAATACAATTTGATGTATTAGTGAATTGGAATCCGGGACAAAATCATTATTAACCTTTTACACTTGCATCTACGCTATAATCATATTGTTATCAAATAATGTATTACTCCAATATACCTGCATAATGATTTCTCCAAAAATCACACTTATTCTTTTCATAACTAACTGGCCATTTATGGATATAACTCCAGTTACGATTATTGTATATGTGAATCTATAAACCTACTAAATGTCATTAAAATCAGTGAAGTTCAGGTCTCATATTTTCCTTGTTCAGCACATATTGAAGTAATAACATCTCCCTGGAAAGTAATGTACATCCACAATACTTTGAATTTGATATAATATCCATGTAAGAAATTAACTTTATCAGTCATACGAACGTGGCACTTATACGAGTGTTGGAGATGTAAAGAATAAACTTTCGCAATTTTTTTCAATATGATACACCTATCAGAAAAATTTGAAAAAATTTTCATTTAACAATCATAACGAGCTGATGAAACTATGATAAATATTAAAATAGTCAACAAACTGACACCGTCAGTAATATTAGAAAATATTGCGTTTTTATTTTTTTGACTGCGTGCCCTCCCCTAGGAAAAATCTGAAAAAATTATATGTTAAGAATCACAAAGAGGTGCTAAACGGTAAAAATATAATGGTAGTCATTTTAAGACTTCTATAGGAAATCAGCATTTGAAAATTTTTTTATTTTTTAAAATTTGCTTTTGTAACATAAAATTCTGAAAAAATTTAGAAATATGTATTCCGATAGCTAACATATTTCCAATTTTTTTCAGAATTTTCTGTTGAAGAGAATAAAAGAAATGAATAAAAATCTGTAAATCACAATACACACTATTACTACCCTAAACATGGGGATAGGGAGCTGAAAATTTGCAAAGAGTGTTTCTTCTGTGCCCTCTATCAACTGATGTATCACAAACTTAATTTAGTCTAGGGGCACTTTTGACAATCTTATTCTGCTACACCCTTTTAAGTAAAACTGATCTACATTACATCGAGTTTGGCCTCATTTTATTCAGAAAAATTGTATTGACATATTAAATTAAAAAAAAGATAAAAGAATCAAGAGGTTTAAATTTGGCATTGCATCAGTGCATCGATACACCAACATTTAAAATTTTTCGAATGTTCAGGCTCTCATTCCTTGTCTGTCTTTGTCTCGCTGCTATTCCTTATGACACGATGGCAGAAATTAGATGAGGTTCGAGGTTTATGTCTTCAGTAACTAAATGCTCGCGATCGCAACCGAGCTACGAGCATTTCGGGAAAAAGCTCCATACTTCGGTGCGATTACATAGACGCTCCTTTGTTCCAGGATTCCTAGACTTTAGGCTGATACAAGTGTTACGTGTAGACGTGTTTGAGCGGGAATAATATTATGAGCTTTCGTAGCAGACAGGAAATGTAATAAAATTTGGAATTATTATACCAAATTATTGTAAGATTTATGGGTTCGTGATTGTCTAGGCCCATACGGGTCCTTGGAAATGCATTGGTTGATTATAGTTGGAGGCTGATAATGTTATTGAAAATAAGAGGTTAAAAGAGTTTCAATAAAAAAAGAATAATGGATATGAAGTAAATACAACGTATATTTTGATCAGATAATTTGGAAAAATAGAATTATGATAAATTATAATGTGTCCGAAGAGAAATATATAATAATGAGATGTTTTATACAAAATTTGTCTTTGACAATGCGGGAATTATCAATGTCAACCCAGCAATAATAAGTTAGGGAAATCCCACAATGTCTACGCATTAATTATCATTGCTCGCTGACAACAATATTGTACAATTTAAAATGAAATGGAACTTACCATATTGTAAATCGAGACAATCGGATTATTTATTTTTTTGCTAGTATATGTAAACTTTTATTTACTCGCTTGTTGGAGTTGGTTGCTCTCTAAGACTTCCTCACTGGAGAAGAGATAGTTGTATTAACGGTTGAAACGGACAGTACATGAAACGTTTAAAATATATAAAAGAAATGCAAAATAATAAGACTATGAAATGGTAAAGTTACAAAATAATAATGGAGTAACTGGACTAAACGAATCAATAATTATATAAGGCGAAATTTGAATACACGGTTTTTGATTACGCGGTACTGAGTCTTTTGTTACTCTAAGTTTCACACAACTTGTAACAAACTCTATCTCAATATTTTGCACCGCGGACTACCCGATCACGCACCTCGCGACTTGCTGATCGAAGCTTCAAAACGGTAGTAAAGTAGTTCTGGCCCTTCGGAAATAAGTTGAATAATCCCCCCCTTGAAATACTCTATTGGAAATGGAATTGTTGATCATTTTTAACGAATCAGCGTAGTCGGAAGGTGTCGCGAGAAGGGATCGTCTCGTGCTCTCTTTCTCTCTATCTCCAGTGAAGAGGACCAACGCAGCCACAGTACATTCACGCTCCGGTTTACTGCAACGCATATTACTCACACATTGCGATCGACGCAGGACTCACATCGAATGAACTATGGGTGACACGCGCGCTACGAAAATGAATAGCTATATGTAGGTTTGAAATACCGCGATAACCGTTCTCACGCAGGACTCACATCATGCATCCTGTTTATTACATCAGTACTAAGAAACGATAATGCCTATCGGTTATTTGTTATAGGACCACGTTGATTCCAAGGAAGGTATGCGCTATATTAACAATTGAGCTGTCGGAATTAAGCCATACTAAACGTCAAAGGCAAAATATACGATTGACAAGGGACTTCCCACGATGCTATGCATCATCAAATCGCATTCTCACCGACGTTAATTAAAATAAAAGAATTTTTGTTCGGAACGTAACATCCCTCCCTCCTTAGAATCATCGTCGTCCTCGGCGATGTCTATTGTATGAGTGGTAGATCAGTTACAAAGATGTATTTACCATATTATACCTATATATATGTAAATCAGCGAAAAGGCTCTTGATGCATGTGACCGTATATAACCCGTAAAAATGTATTTTGTCTATATTTGGTAAAATGATTAATCTGTGTGCCCCCCACGTACAATTTTATCGGTTTTTGTATTGGGTTGTTACGGACTAGTTCAGATGCGCAAATAAGTACCGGTCGTCCAATTCGTTCACATCCTCGTATGTCTATTGTTTCTAATTGTGCACAATTTTGTATCATGTCACAGACATCTTCATTTTGAATTCCAAAATTATGTTGTAAGTGAACTTCAGATAACGAGCTAACAAATTGTAAAAACCTGCCGCTGATGCTAGGGTGCATATAATTTACACTTAGAGTTCTTAAATTACATAACTGGGTAATCGGGGTTAAACCGAATTCGCCTCAAATATTCCTGTTCCATGAATTGTGAGTATGGTGTCCTCTTCACATAGGATATGTAATGGTTCGGGTTCCTTGATTGAATACAGCCAGGCTCCAATAGTTTTCAGGTGCTTCCAGTAGAATATTTGAGATGACTTAAGCTTAATGTCGCATAATCGTAATGACAATTGATTGGGTCTTATCAATAACGATATTTCGCATGATTCTGATACTGAAGTTTCGTATAAAGGTATTTCTAGTTTACACATGTGTATGTACCAAGTTTGTTTGCAAGAATTGACGAATGTTTCAGACGTGCCAAAATAAATTCTATGATCGTTGCTTAAGCCTTAATATTGATATTGAGGTGATACAAAAGCTGAAATGTTCGAGTTTTCGTTTATACGCTGCGGTATTGGTAGACTATGAAGTTGATTCAAATGGTATTCTACGCGATCAACTAACGGAATATGTACTGTAATTATAATTCGTCCTGTATGGTGTCCCAGAGTTACATGAGCTATTTTTACAAGGTTTTCTATTCTCTGATATTTTTGCGGTATTGGCACTTCATATTGTAATACGGAGCTATGGATATCGTTTACAATGGTTTTTATTTTACGACTACTAAGTAACGATGGATGTAATCTGCTTTCTTGTGCTGCGGCTATGACGGATATAAAATTTTGACCAGTAGAAATATAATGATTCAATGAAGTTTCGATGGAGTTCGCATACTGACTTAACACTATGGTGTAATTGAGAAGGTTTTCTTCATTTAAAATCTGTACCATTTCATTTACTTTATCTCTATTCAGTTTGATATTATTTGCAAGTTTTTTTAACTATTTCATGTATATTATGAAGATCGCTCATAGCAATATGTGTTTGATTTTTGAAAAGTTGTGTTATTTCCTTCTGATCAGTATATAATTTATCTATTTCTGAACTGAAATATTCTGCATCGTCTACGTTCAGTGTTCCGAACAATGTTCGACTAATTGTGCCAACGAAACCAAATGGTATGCTACGACGTGCCATTGTTTTAGGAAGATCAGCAATTTTTGTCTCAACAGAGTTTATGTTTAAAATTAATGTCTTGATTTCTTTTTGTAACTCCAAAGCTTCTTTAATTCTTTCGTTTATATAATGCGTACGCAATATCGCACTACATTCAAGTCGAACCGGAAATTTAATACATCTTTTGTAAATAATGTTTAAATTTTGATATTCTTCCGGAAATTCATTTTTTAATTTATTAGTGTCTAGAATTATCGCTAAGCGCCAATCAGCCCTTTGAAATCGAATATTATATGATTTTTCAAAGTATAGTCCGGGGTTTGCATTAATTCGAGTAATCCGATAAGTGTTTCTATTAGGGTTTGTAGCTTGCAGTAGTGATAGTAGAATCCATACGATTTGAAATTCCATTTTCTGTCCTTCCTCCAGTGGTTAAGCAAGGTGAGCCAATTCTAATTTATCTGCGTGTTTAGCGAATAATTTTCCATCATTTCCTTTTAATACAATATTGTTTTTATTCATAATCCCAACAATTTCAAATGGTCCATGATAACGCTTACTAAATTTTCCCCTTCTAGGTTCTACAAGTACGCGTACCATGTCCCCTATTTCACCTTTGAATGGACGTGCCTTCCTATCGTAATATAATTTTGATCTTTCTTTTGCCTCAATTAAGTTTTGTCCTGCTATTGTTTGCATTTCAGAAAGACGGATAATAAGGTCTTGCAAATATGAATTAAATGTAGGTAGGTTTTCTTCTACTGTAAAAGAACTCGGACAACGAGCAAGTTTGCCAAATACTAATTCAAATGGAGTAAAATTTGTAGCTTCGTGTACAGATGTGTTATAAGAAAACATTGCGAAAGGAACTAACCTATCCCAATCATTAAAGTCATTGACATAATGGCTAATATATTCGGTTAAAACTATGTGACTTCTTTCTAATGCGCCATTTGTTTGTGGTCTATACCCAGATGTTGTAACATGTTGAATTTTGAAAATTTTTGCTATATTTTGGATTATTTTATTTATAAAACTAGTGCCTCTGTCAGTTAAAATTACTCGTGGAGCTCCATATTGTAATATCAAATTAGTTACTACAGCATGAGCTATTGTTTGCGCTTTTGTATCTGGTACAGGGACTGCCAGACAATATTTCGTTAAATTATCCTGCATTGTAAGAATATGTCTATTACCGTTAGGAGTGAGTGGTAGTGGTCCAACAGTGACTAACGATACTTTTGCAAATGGTTCCAATGGTGTATCAGTAATAAGCATCGGTTCTCGGGTTTTTGTTCTAACTAATTTTTTATTTTGACAGCTATTGCAAGTACGAATAAAATTTTGAACATCATTACGTAAATTTGGCCAATAAAATCTTTCGCGAATTCTATGATATGTCTTCGTGACTCCTTTATGACCTCCAATTATACTTCCATGAAATTCTGAAATAATTTTCAGACGAAGTTCCTTTGGGGGTACTGTAACACTACCTTGACATAGCGTTATCTTAACATCAGTAGCCTCAAACGTAGTTACTAGTATATCCACTAGTGAACCACGAGGAAGTGTCTCTGTGAAGTCACCAATTCGTGATATCCGGAAAAATGTTATATTTAAATCTAAAAGGATACGTTTTAAATTGTGTAATGCGAGTCTTAAATTTTCCTTAATAATTTCATCAAAATAATTCTTTTTAATAACAACACTGAAAATTTTATATTTATTCCTTTTTGAAATTATTACTTGACCTATCTTGAGTTTAATTTCTTTAAATCTATCAGTATTGATAATTCCTAGATCAGAGAGTAATTTATTAATTGGATTTACCAAGTTACAGTCGGAAGAAATGAAATGAACATAATTTGAATGTTGATATGTCAAATTTTCTCGTGAAAAGGATATTACTTTTTGACTGGGAATATACATATTTTCAGGTGTACCAGATAATATAGTAGGGGGTATAGTTTCTGTGATTTGAATACCTTGAGGTTTTGAAGGTTTTGTAATGTTGGATTTTGATTTATGATTGGACACGACAGCACTTTCTCCTCCTTCCTTAGAATATTGCAAATATTCTGTTTCTGGAAGTGGAGTAGACAATGCTATGGGTTCTATTACCGATGAAGGTGTTGGAAGTCTAGAGGTATATTGTGGTCTATACAGAACTGATTCATTTGAAGTTCCTGCTTCACTTAATATATTTAATTCATCATTTTCTAATATATTTTCTAAGAGTGCTGCTTTTGCCAGAGGCTGTTTAGAATTTGTATGTTCAGTTTTACTAGTATTTGTCGAATTATTTACTTGGTCCAAAAATTGCTCTAAACTTCTATTGAAACCTTTGTTCTCTGTCTCATCATCAGAAGTGTCTATGCCTGTTGTGACTAAAGTTCGTTCGTCTGAACTATCGTTATCAAGTGAACTGTCTACATTTCGTAAACTTTGATTTGGAGTTCGAAACATTTCGTCATCACTATTGCTACTTTCAATTTCGGGAAGTTCGACTGCTATTCTTTCTCCAGGTTGTACTACTTGTGAACCTGTCCATTGTAATTCATTGTCTATACGAGAAGTATTCTGTTGACATGGAATTTTAGGATTACCCACCAATCTCGATTCAGATTGAAATTCCAAGTTTGGAAATACACTTTTACGACGACGTAATATCGGAGGATCGGATAACTCGTTGTTTGAGTCATCATCAGAAGATTCAGAAATTTGTGTACGGATGGAGGATTCAGATACTGTTTTTGATCTAGTTCGTGTAGCTATTGCATTTTGATCTTGAGCTAATGATAATTTTGATTTGTCTCTGGGGTCTTTAGGTCTTCCGCGTTTTGCTTTCTCATGTGATGCTTTTTGAGAATCTAAATTTTTAGAACTTTGTTCAAAGGTTACCTGAGTATTTTTACTAGCAGACCTTGTGATAGGATGTATTCTTTTAATTTTAGTATACAATTTTGAGCAAGTTTCGTCGCTAGATGTATCAGATAATGTAAATTCATCAGACGAAATTATTTCTTCTTTAATAACTGGGTTTCGTGATAAAGCATCTGCATTATTATTCAATTTGCCTGATTTGTAAACAAAATCGTAATCATAATCTCGTAATTTTAATCTCCAACGAATTAATCTTTGACCAGGATCTTTTATTGAATTTATCCAACGTAAAGGTTCATGATCACTAACCAAGGTAAATTTTCTTCCGTACAAATAAGGCCTAAAGTGAAGTACTGCGTACAAAACTGCTAAACATTCCTTTTCTGTAGTGAAATAATTTTGTTCTGGTTTAGTTAACGTTCTAGAGAGATATGCTACCGGTAAATCGTGTCCATTAAATTCCTGACTTAAAATTGCGCCTATTGCATAATCGGATGCGTCTGTTGTTAATGTAAATGGTTTATTAAAATTCGGATATTGTAATATAGGTTTTTTACATAAAGCCTTCCGTAATGCAAGAAAACTTTTCTTTTGTTCTGTACCCCAAACAAATTTCGCATTTTTCTTTAATAGTTCAGATAATGGTTTAGCTTTCTCTGCAAAGTCTTGAATAAAACGTGTATAATAGCCTGCAAGTCCTAAAAATTGTCTAATATTTTTCTGATTTTGTGGACGAGGAAAATTTTTTACAGCATCAATCTTTTTCGGATCTGGTTTCAAACCTTTTCTGCTAATAATGTGTCCTAAATAAGCTACTTCTGTTTTTAGAAATTCACACTTGTTTGGTTGTAATGTTAATTTTGCGTCAACTAATCGTTTAAATAAACGTCGAATTTTCTTTTCGTGTTCTTCTAAATTTTTCGCGTAAACTACTATATCGTCTAAATAAACAAAAACTTCTATTCCTTGTAAACCACGCAAAAGTTGATTCATTAGTCTCTGAAAGGTTGCAGGTGCATTTTTAAGTCCTTCTGGCATTCGAACATACTGATAATGGCCATTGGGTGTTGTAAATGCTGTTTTTTGTCTATCTGATGGATGCATTTCAATTTGTTGGAAGCCACTAGCTAAATCAAATGTGGAAAAATAACGTGCTTCACCTAAATGATCTAGTATTTCAGAAATATTTGGTAGTGGATATGCGTCTCCTATTGTTTTTTCATTCAGTTTACGGAAATCTATTACCATTCGCCATCTGGGATTACCCTGAGAATCTGGTTTCTTCGGAACGATCCAGAGTGGTGAATTATAAGGTGAATTTGAATTTGCAATTATACCGTCTTTTAATTTACATGAAATTTGACGTTCTATTTCCTGTTTATGAATAGGTGGAAATCTGTATTGTCTAGTATTAATCGGAATATCATCGGATGTATATATTCTATGCTGTATGCAAGATGTGGCTTGTAATTTATCACTGGGTAAATGAAATATTTCGGGAAATTCTTCTATCAGATCAATGACGTGGTCTTTTTCCTCATCGTTTAAATGATCTAATCGTAATCTTTTAACTATTTCTGTTACTCTATCTGACGCATGTGACAAACTATCGCTTTCCGAGTTAAAATCTGAATATTCTTGTTCTTCTGGAAAATAGTGATATGCAAACGGAATAATTTCCTGAGGAGGTATTTCTATTTCTACGTCCTTTTCTAAGGTGTTAATAGCAAAGACATGGCACACGCCATCTTCATTTACTGATACGGCAGCTTCGCCAATATATAAGCCGTCTTCAGTTTCAAGCTTTGGCAAATATCCTTCTTTCAAGGCATAATTAACAACGTCAATGGCAATAACTTGTCTAGTGCGAGATTTTAATAATAATAATTTTGGGTTTGAATTTCTTTTTATATTACTTTGGTTTGATTCTCCAATAAAATGTAAAGGTTTGATAGGATTACTTTGTGTCACAAGAGTGTTATGAGCAAAGGAAATTTCTGCTTGTTCTTGTATAAGATATTCTTTACCTAATATATCATCGCAACGTAAAGGAAATGAAGATTTTACAACATGAAAATTAACTGATTGTTCTAACAATGTGATTATAGTAGTACCTAAAGTCTCTATCTTTTCTGTTGTTATCCCTGAAATTGTAACTGAATCTTGAAGGGAAACTGAAACATTTTCATCTAAGGCAATCAATTTAATCAAATTAATATCTGCACCAGTATCTACAAGAAAATGTGCAGAACCTTTTCGTAATTCTTTAGCAGTCATTTTTACTACAGGGGTTTCGCTCATCTTTAATGTTCCTATTCGTTCTGAGGTTCCAGAAATTTTACTGTTTGACGCTCCTTCTTTGCAAAACTCGTCGTCGCGTCGGCCCGTCGAGTCAACTGCGAGTTTAAATGATCAGATTTTAATTGTTTTGATTCATCTTTATTAGTACTTGGTGAAGATGGTTGTACTAGAGAGTGTGTAGGTGAACTTGATCTTGGAGATCGAATACTAGATGTCTGAGAACTTGGAAAATATGGAATATTTGAATGATGATAGTAAGGAGAATATGGCATAGAAGGAAAATAATAAGGCGAAAAATATGGATGAGGTACATTTGGTAAATGTTCTGAATGGTTATAAGGAACTTTCTGTTGTGGCGGTTTCAAGATTCCTGTTGGAGTCCTTGATGCATTATAACTTGGACTTGGAGAACGGGAACGATTCTCCATCTGATTTCTGATTGAATAATTTGCAAAATTGGACAAATTTGGATTTTCAAATCGCGTATAATGTTGTTGATTCGGGGGATATTCTCGAGGATAACGATCACTAGAAGAAAACGAACCTCTTTGTGTTTCACCTGTCGGTACTATTCCTAATTTTATTTGTGATTCAATACGAACTGCAAATTTTAAAGCTTCTTCTAAATCTCTAGGATAGCGTGCATCTACTGAACGAGCTATTTCATCCGGTAACCCTCGGAGAAATGCTTCTAAAGCACATTTTTTCAATGGTAATATCATGTGTTCTGAATTATTGCCGTATGTATCTTCTAAAGCAACTTGTACTCCACTAATTAAAATATTTAAACGGTCATAAAAATCATTAACAGATTCTCCACGTTTCATTCGAATATTTTCAATTTCATGCTGATAATAAGGATAATTTTTCCCAGGAGCAAATCTACTTTTCAGATGTTTGATTAAATCATTTATAGAATTAAATGTTTTCCATATGTACTATCGCGAGCAGATCCTTGTAATTTTGCTATCACTGCTTTAAGAAATGAACCTTCTAGTACAGGAGGTACTAAAGCTGAATTATTTTGAATATCTTGTACACAATTTTTTTAAAGGAATATTCTTTCCATCAAAATGCGGAATATTTAATGTACTATTTTGAATAGCCAAGCACTCTGCCATTGAAGTCATCATTGCACTTGTAGCTTGCCAATCATTTTGGGAATTATTACCATGAGACACGTTCGCGCTCAAAGGTGCGTTTTGATTTGGATTAGACATAATGAATAAATAAAATTAAGTTTCAGTAGTTTCAAAATAAAATACACAAATTATTGTAACAAAACAGGATTCACAGTTATATCAATAATGTATGCAATGAAATATATCAAAACATTAAAACATAGACAGTTATAATAAAGTAGATAATAAATGCGTAAGCGTTGTCATGGGTTATGTCAATAACTGAAATATATATAACGACTACAATTCCAACGACAATCACCAAAAATTTTAAATCATATAGAAATTAAAGAAATTAAAATATCATTAAATTTTGAATTTAGGAATATCCAAATCAATTAATTTTCTGTTATTATTTTTGGGTATCCCACCGCTGCCACCAATTAAATTACTGTTATTATTTTTGGGTATCCCATCGCTGCCACCAATTAATTTACTGTTATTATTTTTGGGTATCCCATCGCTGCCACCAATTAATTTACTGTTATTATTTTTGGGTATCCCACCGCTGCCACCAATTAATTTACTGCCTGTTACGTGTAGACGTGTTTGAGCGGGAATAATACTATGAGCTTTCGTAGCAGACAGGAAATGTAATAAAATTTGGAATTATTATACCAAATTATTATAAGATTTATGGGTTCGTGATTGTCTAGTCCCATACGGGTCCTTGGAAATGCATTGGTTGATTATTATAGTTGGAGGCTGATAATGTTATTGAATATAAAAGGTTAAAAGAGTTTCAATAAAAAAAGAATAATGGATATGAAGTAAATACAACGTATATTTTGATCAGATAATTTGGAAAAATAGAATTATGATAAATTATAATGTGTCCGAAGAGAAATATATAAAAATGAGATGTTTTATACGAAATTTGTCTTTAACAATGCGGGAATTATCAATGTCAACCCAGCAATAATAAGTTAGGGAAATCCCACAATGTCTACGCATTAATTATCATTGCTCGCTGACAACAATATTGTACAATTTAAAATGAAATGGAACTTACCAAATTGTAAATCGAGACAATCGGATTATTTATTTTTTTGCTAGTATATGTAAACTTTTATTTACTCGCTTGTGGAGTTGGTTGCTCTCTAAGACTTCCTCACTGGAGAAGAGATAGTTGTATTAACGGTTGAAACGGACAGTACATGAAACGTTTAAAATATATAAAAGAAATGCAAAATAATAAGACTATGAAATGGTAAAGTTACAAAATAATAATGGAGTAACTGGACTAAACGAATCAATAATTATATAAGGCGAAATTTGAATACACGGTTTTTGAATACGCGGCACTGAGTCTTTTGTTACTCTAAGTTTCACACAACTTGTAACAAACTCTATCTCAATATTTTGCACCACGGACTACCCGATCACGCACCTCGCGACTTGCTGATCGAAGCTTCAAAACGGTAGTGAAGTAGTTCTGGCCCTTTGGAAATAAGTTGAATAATCCCCCCCTTGAAATACTCTATTGGAAATGGAATTGTTGATCATTTTTAACGAATCAGCGTAGTCGGAAGGTGTCGCGAGAAGGGATCGTCTCGTGCTCTCTTTCTCTCTATCTCCAGTGAAGAGGACCAACGCAGCCACAGTACATTCACGCTCCGGTTTACTGCAACGCATATTACTCACACATTGCGATCGACGCAGGACTCACATCGAATGAACTATGGGTGACACGCGCGCTACGAAAATGAATAGCTATATGTAGGTTTGAAATACCGCGATAACCGTTCTCACGCTGGACTCACATCATGCATCCTGTTTATTACATCAGTACTAAGAAACGATAATGCCTATCGGTTATTTGTTATAGGACCACGTTGATTCCAAGGAAGGTATGTGCTATATTAACAATTGAGCTATCGGAATTAAGCCAGACTAAACGTCAAAGGCAAAATATACGATTGACAAGGGACTTCCCACGATGCTATGCATCATCAAATCGCATTCTCACCGACGTTAATTAAAATAAAAGAATTTTTGTTCGGAACGTAACACAAGTAATGCCCTTTGCTACATATTATTTATATTTTATGATAAGATTTTATAAAATTTGTACTAAATGGCCATCATCCTAAGAACAGTACAGAGAATAACAGTAGTACGATTCGCTACTCCAACTCCCTCATTCGAGTCATCATTAGAAGAGCCGTACTATTCGGCTTACTTTTAACAATTTCGTATTTAAAACAGTAGGACGAATAACGTGGAAGCACTCATACAGAAACGCACACATGTGTAGAATACGCAGTCCTATCTATTAATTACTGTACAATGTCATTTATTAATTTTTATATTCGACTGTTGATAATTTGAAAAATGAGCCTCAGCTAGCATTATTGTACATGAGCTCTCCTTTTGTTTGAATGAATACGGTCAGTGCCAGGCGCCCCCTGAAAATGCTTCACATGTTATTAAGTAGCCTGTATAATAGCATGAACAAACTTTAAACATTGTACGCGTATGATATGTATACATATATGAATATATTTATCATTTTCTGTAACAAAATAATTGTACTTGTATATGATTCTACGTAATTTAAACAAACATCACAGAAATTCCTTAACACTGATTTCAGGACTAACAGTTGTGCAGTATCTCAGCAAACATGTTTATGTGTCCTCAGGAAGGAAACTAATCTTCAGTAGAGTTTTCAACAAAGGGTATAGCCGATTAAGGGGATCAAATGTGCCCTTCAGCCGATTTTGATCGTGAATGGATCATTCGATAGGCTATAAAAAATAAACAGCTCACCTAAATTTTTAACCCCAAATCTCACTCAGGGGGGTAGTTACGGGAAAAATTCGATTTTTCAGTTTTTGGCCAGCTTTTCCCATATACTAGCAGCAAAAATTCTGAAAAAATCTGATATATTGCTAATAATGTAGTACATGTTACGGATTTTTTTCAGATTGTTTCCTTTTAAATCAGAGGCGTGAAAATTACAAAACGCAAAAAAATGACAAAAAGTGCAGATTTCACATTAATGCAAAGACCGACTACTTTCATAAAATTACGATAACAACATACTATCATAACTATTATCCTCAATTTTTTTCAGATTCTTTGCTCAGCTGCGCCATAGTCAAAAAATCAATAACCGTGTTTCGCAGAGATTATCGTGTGAAATAACCGCTTATAATTGACATTTTAATATTTCTTGTATACAGTGAGCAGATTAAGTGTTCTTTAGTATTTCCTCATTCATACGAATGGTACATAAATAAAAATAAGTAAGTCAATCAGATAAATTAAAAAAATGTCAACCGTATATACCATAAAATTGAACAGAACACCATGAGTGATGGTAGCGAGGTAGTAAGAGGCGGGGTTATGGAACCGCTAGGATACTCTTTTGTCACAGGTTCAAATCCCGCTCGACTTCACATTTCCTTTACAATTTTTTTTTCTCTTTTTCTCAATTATAACTACATACGAATCAAGAATATTTATACAAAAAATGTTTAAATCATTTTAATATTATTTTAACTTAAAATAACAAAAAACAATTTTTATTTCATTAGCCACTTATCATCTTAATTATATAGGAAAAAATATTGGCAAAGGAAAAGTGAAGTCGAGCGGGATTTGAACTTGTGGCAAAAGAGTATCCTAGCGGTTCCACAACCCCGCCTCGTACCACCTCGCCACCATCACTTATGGTGTTCTGTTCAATTTTATGGTATATAGATTGACATTTTTTAAATTTATCTGATTAACTTACTTATTTTTATTTATGTACCATACCAGAAATATTAAAATGTCAATTATAAGCGGTTATTTCGCACGATAATCCCTGCGAAACACGGTTATTGATTTTTTTGACTATGGCGCAGCTGAGCAAAAAATCTGAAAAAAATTGAGGATAATAGTTATGATAGTATGTTCTTACCATAATTTTATAAAAGTAGTCGGTCTTTGCATTAATGTGAAATCTGCACTTTTTGTCATTTTTTTGCGTTTTGACATTTTCACGCCTCTGATTTAAAAGGAAACAATCTGAAAAATTCCATAACATGTACCACATTATTAGCATTATATCAGATTTTTTTTCAGAATTTTTGCTGTTAGTATATGGGAAAAACTGGCCAAAAACTGAAATATCGAATTTTCCCCGTAACTACCCCCCTGAGTGAGATTTGGGGTTAACAATTTAGGTGATCTGTTTATTTTTGATAGCCTATCGAATGATCTATGCCCGATCAAAATCCACTGAAGGGCACATTTGACCCCCTTAATCGGCTATACCCTTTCAAGAAGATGCGATACGTAGAACTAGATTTATTTCACCAAATGAGATTCGTGAAGTTGTGCAGAACGTGATTGGGAAGCCTCTGTCTGAAGAACAAAGAGGGTATTTAAAACACATGATCGGTGAAATTAAAAACCCCTTCAATTTTAGAACTTGGTGTAGTTTGTGTGCAGCAATAGAACGATTTTTTTGGCTTTTTCCCTCAAAAGATGTCGATCCAACTACTTGGCTTGAAAGAGTAGACTTCGAATTTTTAGAACGAAGACTTGAATCGACTACTGCCAATTCCAAACTGGCACGATTTTTAAGGGGAATTTCTAATAAATGAAACATTATATGACACCAAATTTTATAATTCAGTTTTCAATAATGTCGTTATGAAACATATATTTGTGAACAAGTAATTGTCTTATCATATACAAGATGTTTCATTTTCGTACAAATATGTTCTTCTCATTAACCCCTCAATATGCTAATTTCGCATGAGTTCCCTATTCGCTCAGGTGGTAATTGATGTTCGGGAATTCAGAGTTTGTCATTGAGATGTCTTCCAAGCTAAGTAAGACTACTTTCTCGATTAATTTTAAATTTTGAAAGTATATTAATGAAACACCAGATATCAATTCAGAAATAAGATATTAGTGAAAGTATTAGAATTTTTGTGCACTATACAAAATTTTGAAGCATGTTTCGAAGCATAGTGCTATTTGACGGTGCGAACACTAATAAATTCATTCTTTTCTTTTGTTGTCCTTAGCCTCATGTTCGGCTATTACACATGCAGTATTTTCGTCCTGAACATAACCAATATTACTACCTTTCAAAAGATTTCAGTCCAAACGTCGTCGTCATTATCCTTAAAATCTGTTACTGATTGGGTAATTGATGAATAAGTTGACACATTTCGTAATACGTAATACGTAATACGTAATACGTAATACGTAATACGTAATACGTAAAACTGTCATTAGAAACAATGAAAGTTTAAAGATAAGAAATTAAGTATAGCTTCTCTACACAAATAAGATCAAATAAACATAAGTAAAACAGTACATTACACTTCACACGTAATATACCACAAATAAAAGCAAAAGAATAGAAGTGTGTGAAGAAACACGCACATGTACTATTCAATGATGAGATGTTGGTGAACAACCTACGAACTGAATAGCACAGAGACGCAGGAGTAGTCCAGTCGCTTTGCCTAAACTCCTCCCGCAAATTATTCGCAGAAGCAAATTGCATAGTAGTAGCATGTTTGCGATTTTGTTTAAATTAAAATATGTTATAGTCTATGCGAAAATGGGGCCGGGTGGGGGGGGGGGGGGGGGGAAATTATGTTTTCGCTTGTTTCGAAACTGTTTAAAAAATACAGACCTTTGAAGTTGGCAATTTTTCCCATTTTTACGAAAACTACCTTCACAAAAGAATTTTTATCTCTGAAACTATTATTAAAGGTATGAACATGACTTCTTCTCATTTTAATTGCAAAGGGCGCTCTCTTTAATGAATTGTTTATTTCGTTCACAATTTCATTTTTTATACAAAAGAAGTCTCAAAATATTTTTGTTTTGCAAATTTGGACCCTGCGGTCAAGATTCTAAAAATCGAAAAAATATGCCGACATTCTTTGTTCTTTCCTCTTAAAAAATCCGTTTGTTAATTCGCGAGCATTTGAAAACTATGATCAGGGCAGCCCGACAAATGCATCGATACATGGCGATTCAGATTAGCAAGTCGGCCGCTTCCGCCAATGTCGCTTGCATATTTCTTTATTTCGATCTGTCCCAATCCATTCCGTTTGCGTCTTTTGTCACGCCTTTTGTCAGATTTGATCGCCTCCACCTACAAGTAAAGTACGTGTGAATAGAGGCGCCGCTGTTTCGCTACAGCCAATTAGATTACCTCGCCATCTTTTCATCGCTGAGTACGTCGAATTGTCAAATGCAATGAGGATATGTTGACTTACACGTGTACGTCGAACCGGCTTGGTGTGCTAAATGATCAAGAGTGCACAAAAAGTGTAGAAAGGAAATAAGTTATGGATAAAAATAGTTATTATTACAAAAAATGACATTCTCGCAGCGGGAAATAAGCTTATAATTGCCAATTCTATAGAAAGGTCTCCAAGTCCTTGTTAACCGTTTCAATTCATATAGCATACAAGCATAAATAATTTTTTTTCTCTAATTTCTCTTTATTATTTATACCTATTATTCACAATAATATTCACTAATAGTTGTACCGTGAGTGTAATAGCTTCCATTTGATTAAGCGGCAAGCACTATAGGATGCAATTCCATGTTGGTAACAATAATGATGGACGATTGCATATGGAAAGGATCAAGTTTTTAGTAACTCTGAAGGGTATTTTCGTTTCAGTCTCCTAACCATTTCTTTATAATGGTTCTGTGTTTGTGGATTATCATGGGCTTCGATTCTAGTCTGGTAAGCTTTTGTGAATTTTCATATTTCCTCCTGGATGGATGAGATGTTTAGTGTTTTGCGGATATCGTCGTCTCTTACGTACCATGATTCGTTTAGTAGTGATCGGAGAATTTTTGCGTGTGTGTTTTCAATTTTTTGGATGTGTGATTTCGCTGCCATTCCCCAAAGCAGCACTCCGTAGCTCCATATTAGTTTTATCATACAATTATATATTAAGAGCTTGTTATTTTTACACTGTTTAAATTTCCGAGACAATAACCATTTCATGTTATTAATAGTTACTTTAATCTGCTTTATTTTTTTATGTATATATTGCTTCCATTATAATTTACTGTCTAGGCTCTGTCCTAGGTATGTAACTGTTAAAGTTTTGTGGCATGTTAATTTTGTGTAACCCTATGAGTACTGTGCCGGAGTCATTGTGACTTTCTGTAACATGCTGGATTCCGGTGACGCACACAGTAGCATAAGCACCCCACCAACGCATTCACCACTTCTGCGGCGAAGACACTTGTGTGCGTTCCTGTACCTGTACGTGTTATTTGATCGCTTTCTGTTTCTTCAAGTTTCTATTGTTTCTACTCGACAGTCAGTTTCGAGCTACCGTAAATGCGTCTGTATTAGTGAACTGTCGGTGTGAGTCAGAACGTCTCCGGCACAGCCAGTGCTCAGAGGGTTAATTTAAGATTGACTATTTGAGTATTCTTCCTAAGAGTGAAGATGATGTAAGCACATTTTGCAACATTAATTTTGATCCTATTCGCTTTTTGCCAGTTTTCCTGTAGTATGATATGCTTTCGCACATTTAGCGTTGAAGTTATTACGTCAACGTGCATAGCTAATATAGAAGTGTCGTCTGTGAATGTGTAGATTTGAGTCTTACGATCTGTAGGGACATCTGCTGTGTAGATGGTGTAGAATAATGGGCCAAGTATGTCCTTAATTTTTACATAAAAATATCTGTCTTTTAAGTAACATGTTATTAGTTTGCACAGCGGAGCATGTAGTAATTTTTGTAATTTGACAAACAATCTTTAGCGCTAGATTTTGTTAAAAGCTTTTCAAACGTCACGAAAAACTGCAGAACAGTATTTCTTTTCTTCTAGTGACTGTAAAATTTGTCGTACGATACGATGAGTTTGTTCTATAGGGTCATGCTTTCTTCGAAATCCAAATTGATAATTTGGTATTAGATACTTATCACTTGCGATATGCATAACTCGCTTATATATTGTTTTTTAAATTGCTTTTGACAAAACTGGTTATATGCAATATTACGTCTGCACACCAGACCATTTCCATGTTTGTGGAAAGTGCCTAGTATGAAATATAGCGTTTGTTAGAATTGTTACGTATCGTATGTTTTTAGCTTGTAGCTCTTTGAGTATTTTTGGTATTACCAGGTCATACCTTGGAGTTTTATGGTTATTTAGGTTGCAAAGTATATCCTGTATTTCTTTCTTTTTAACTAACTGATATTGGGTGACGTTATCTTCGGAATCATTTTCTTTGGAGTTAGTAAGTAGGAGACCCGTTGGTGAAATCGTTCTGGGAATAATCTGCCATGAAATTAGTTTGTTCCTCAAGCGATTTCGTCCATGAGCTTGTAGGAGTTTTGATCGGTGTTATGACTTATTCTAGATTCCTCGTTTTCTTAGATACTTTCTATAGGGCGTAATTAGTTAATTACGTGACAGTCAATTTATAGATATATTTATTGTAGTCGTGTTTATAAATATCTGATCTTATAATCCTAGTTAGTTTGTTTAATTCTGTCTTTAGAATTGGAGGCCGACTACTTTACTACCAAAATCTAGTAAATTGGGTATTTTATTAGGGTCTGTAGGCCACCATGTCGATCTTCCAGTTGATAGGTTAAATAATTGCCTATCATTAATTTGTTGGAACAGTTTTCATCCTTTGCAGTTTGTTAACTGTTAAGTAGTGTCTTGCATTAAAGTCTTCAGTTATTGGAAAGTCGTTTTCATACGTGTTAATGAAGTCAACAAGTTCTTCTATGGTTAGTGTATGTTTAGGAAGAAAATAGGTTATTGTTATTGTTAATTGAAGTTCTAGCATTATTTTGATTATTGTGACCTGTTTCTTTTGTTTGAATAGAAGGTAGTCGGATATGTTTTATGTTATTTTTTACGAAAATACCTGTCCTACCGCGTGCTTTGTCACTGGGATGAAAGGTACCACAATACGTGCAGAATGGAAATTTGAAGTAAGATTTATCAGTTTGATACGTTTCTGCAAATGAGAGTATGTCAACCTCATTTATAGCTGCATATTCTTTTAAATCAATGCATTCTTCGTTGGAGCTCGTTGCAACTCCATTCGATTATATAAGTCATTTTGACTTTTGGTTTGGCAAGCGGGTCATGTGGACGTGAGACTGAAAGATACACAAAAACAAAACGGAAAAGTGAAAAAGATGGAAACGGTAGCAGAGAGAGGAAACGTGATTTCAAAAGGAGGAGACGTGCAGTGTGAAGAAAGGGATGGTGGAAGTGGAAAACGGGCAACAGAAAAAGAAAGACGAAGTAGAGAACGAGAATCGGAGGTTAGGACAGTGGCCTGAAGTTAGGCACGAACAAGGGAACCAATTCTGTATTACAGAGGTTTTAGTCGTTACGATATTCATTGAGCACGGGTCTTTGGGTAGAAACGGTAGAACAAAATATTTTACCGGCAAGAACTTTATTGTCTCACAGCTATTCTTTTTCTCGTATATCGTGGTAGCGTGGTTCGCTATTGACTAGCATTAACGGAAGCGTCAGGAACTAACTCCTGAGCTCTCCTCCGTTAAGGTAGGGTGACGATGTGGCCACATTACTCCTTCCCTCCAACCGCGCAGGAAGGGGAAGGACTGGCTGAAAGGCCCAGGTGGCTGATTCCAGTCGCTCCCTTCGGGGCGTGGTCGCCCCGCGTGCCTAACCCTAACTGTACGACAGGTGAACTGGGAGACAGGTCCCTAGACCGGTAGCGTTACGTGCGCGAAACATGTCCCACCAGTTGACATACTGGTACCGCGGGTTCCAGGCTACACCCAGGGGTTGAGTCATCTTGTGATGCCCCCCTGACCTAGAGGGTTGGGAGCTGGATTCGCGGGGGCGGTCGTTTGAAGCCGAATGCTGGTCAAGATGTCCTCTAGCGGAGGCCCGAGGGACATCGGCGGGAGTGCAGCGTTAACAATTACATGGGTACTACTCTCCAGAAGTGGTTTCCCGTTCCACCTGTAACGTGGCGTTGAGTCCAGCCGATTCATCACCGCACAGGTAGTAGGTGTATATACAGATAGTAGCCATCAGTAGTAAGTTCCTTATGCGTTCATTTGGCGTATCTCAAGGGGGCGCCAATTCCGGTCTTCTGTGTGGAGTCACCGTGGCACGTACACGGAAGTAAAACTAATCACAGACTCATTCAGCCAGGTCAGAGTGTCAAGTCAGACATTCAGGTCAGTGAGTCACGTCAGTATGTCAGCTCAGTCAGTTTGATCAGGCAGTCAAGTTCTACAGATAGGTTCGTCAGTCAAGTTCATATGTCAGGTCCGGGAATCAGGTCGATCAGTCAGGTCTGTCATACAGTCAGGTCAGTCTGTCGGGTCAGTCGGTCATTTAAGTCAGTCGGGTTAGTCAGTCGGCTAAGTTAGCCGGGTTAGTCAGACGGATCAGTCTACCGGATCAGTCAGGCAGGTCATTCTCTCAGATTCACCAGTCACGTTCATCAGACAGGTCATATCAGTCAGGCAGGTCTGACAATCAGGGCAGTCAGGTTAGTCACTCTGTCAGGTCAGACGGTAGGGTGAGTCAGGTCCGTCAGTCAGGTCAGTTAGTCAGGTCAGGTAGTAAGGCCAGTCGGTAGGGTCACTTTGTTAGTCAGACTGGTTAGGTGAGTCAGACATGTCTGTCCGTTAGGTCAGTCAGTCAGATGAGGCAGTTAGGTCATTCAGTCAGGTCAGCCAGTATGTTCAGTTAGTCAGGCCAGACTGTCAGGTCAGTGACTAAGTTCAGTCAGACAGGTCAATCATTCCGGATGGTCAGTCAGACCAGTCAGAGAGGTTTGTCAGTCAGGTTAGTCAGATAGTACAATACGTCATGTCTGTCGGTCAGGTCAGTCCGTCAGTTCAGTCGGGTGATCCTGTCAGTTCATTCAGAGAAGTCAGTAGGTTCTGTCAGTAAGGTCAGACATTCAGTCTGGTGAGTCAGATCAAACATTCAGGTCAGTGTGTCAGGTCAGTTTAGCCAGGTTAGCCAGCCACGTCAATCAGTCAGGTCAGTCAGTCGGGTCAGTCAGTCAGGCCAGTCTGTGAGGTCAGTCATATAGTCCAGTCGGGTTAGTGAGTAAGGTCAGTCAATCGGGTCAGTAAGTCAGGTCGGTCACTCAGGTCTTTCAGTCAGGTCAGTCGGTCAGGTCAGTGACACAGGCTAGTCAATCAGGTCAGTCTGTTAGATCGGCCATTCAGGTTTGGCACTCAGGTCCGTGAGACATTTGTGTCAGTCAGGTCAATCGGTCAGGTCCGTCAGACTGGTCAGTCAATTGAGTCCGTCGGTTCAGTCGGGCGAGCCTGTCAGGTCTGGCAACCATGTCTGCTGGTCATGTCAGTCAGCCTGTTCAGTCGCTCAGAACAGTCAGTAGGTTCTGCGAGTAAGGTCAGACATTCAGTCTTGTGAGTGAGATCAGACATTCAGGTCAGTCAGTCAGGTCAGTCAGCCTCGTCA
This sequence comes from Eucera pruinosa, assembly GCA_028830335.1. Lineage (NCBI taxonomy): Eukaryota > Metazoa > Arthropoda > Insecta > Hymenoptera > Apidae > Eucera > Eucera pruinosa. The sequence continues at coordinate 23,777 of JAMYCR010000006.1, read as the reverse complement.
GTCAGGAGGGTCAGTAAGTCAGTCACTCTGCCTATCAGGTAAGTCAGTCAGTTTGGCCAGGTCAGCCAATCATTGACTGACATGTCTGGCTGACCTGAACGACTGACCTGACCGACTGTCTTACCTGACTGGCTGACCTGACTGACTGACCTGTCCGACCGACATATCTGACAGACCTGACTCACTGACCTAACTGACAGACTGGGCCAACTATGCCGACTGGCTGACCTGACAGGCTGTCCTGCCTGACTGACATATCTGACTGACCTGACTGACTGGCTACATTGACTGGCCTGTTCGACTGACCTGACTCACTGACATGGCTCACCTCTCTGACAGATCTGTCTAAAAGTCCTGTTTGACTGTTCCGACAAGCAGACCAGTCTGTGTGACCTGCTGGCGGACCCGACTCTCTGACATGGCTACCTTACCTGATTATCTGAGCAGACTAACAAACGTAACCAATTAACCATACTGACCGAACTGAACGATTTACCTCACGGACTGGCTTGACTGACTGACCGTGCTGACTGATATGAGTGACTTACCTGCCTGAGTGACCTGTCTTACTGACGCGACTGTCTGACCTGAATGAGGGACCGGACTGACTGATCCCAGTGACTCACCCGACTGACTGACGATACTGTCTGATCAGACTGACATGACAGCCTCTCCAGACCGACTGACGTGACTGACTGACCTGCCCGATGAACTGACTGACCTGACTTCATGTCCTGGCAGACTGACGTTTCTGACTGATCTACCTGGCAGACCTGATTGGCAGACCTGACCGACTCACGTGAACTGAATGACATGGCTGACTGTCCTGATCGGCTGACCTGCCTTACTTTCCTGACTGCCTGACCTGACTGATTAACCTGACTCACTGACGTGGCAGACTGATTTGACTGACTGACCTGACTGATTGACCTGACTGTCTGACCTGGATGACTGACCTTCCAGCCTTATCGGACTGACTGGCCTGAATGACAGTACTTACTGAAAGAGCTGTCGGTTCTTTTTAAAACTCTCCACCATCCCTCGTGACGACCCTCGGGAATTCTCCAATTATGGGGATTACTTCGAGAGTCGTGCCCGGTACCTTGCTCCCGGGTTAAAGCACATCATATATATATATATATATATATATATATATATACATTAAACTGGTGCTGCCGCGAAAAAACAGAAAGCAAGGAAAAAGAAGAACAGAATAAAATATAAAATAAACAGGTGACATAAATAAAATTTGTACAATAAATAAAATAAATAATATACATAATATGTCAAATAAATAAATAAATATATACAAATAAGTAAAATAAAAAAGAAAGTGGGTTTGTTTAGTCATTGGAAATAAAAGTAAAAAGTAATAATAAGGATACTAATAAGCGGCATTTGTGCACGGGCTGTGCCTTTGTAGCAAGAATGCAGTTATTTTCTAAGCTTCTCCCTTTAGTTCTCGTAGTTGGTACGCCCTCAGAGGCTCTCCTCTCACGCCGCACGGGATTGTTCTTCCCGGCGGTTCTCCTCGTTTATTCTGTTCTCCACCAGTACTGTAATAAATTTTATGGTCCATTTCCTCTTACTTTGTCCCTAAGGAGGTTCAGCAGCCCGTTTAGACTGAGGGGCCCAACCTTACTTATTAATTCTATCCTTTCCCTGCGGAAAGCAGAGCAATCGGTGAGGGCGTGTTGGGGAGTATCCTCACCATCGCCGCGCATAAAGCATACTGCTGTGGTGCTCCTACCTATTCTTCGCAAGTAGCTTGCGGAGCTACCATGATCCGTTAGAAATTGCGTTAGCAGGAAATCTAACAGCTGTGGATCCCAACATAACCAGAGCGCCACATCCGGTATTATCTGCCGCGTGTGCCGACCGAATTCAGCCCTGCCCCATTCGGTTTGCCATCTTTTGATGGATTCTACTTTCTCTTGTTTAATAATTTCATTTTTGGTTTTGTCGATAGCCCAGTGGCGGGTATCGTACCCCTTCTTTTTCCTATCATTTAATCTTTCATAAATTCGTTTTCTTTCGTCTATCTTTATGGTTATTGGGAGGATCCCAGTTAGCACACAGAGTGCGTCGGCCGATACCGTGCGGTACACACGTGCCACACGGATCAAGGCCGCCTTCTGAGTTGCACGCACCTTCTTCGCCTGAGCGCCGGAAGAGGCGGCCTCGTGCCATGCAGGCGCGGCGTATAGCACCACCGACTCGACGACCCTATAGAAAGCCAACCTCGCTGCGAGGGAGCATCTTCTCATGTTGGGCATGATCCTCATTAGTCCGCCTGCGTATCGGGCAGCCTTATCACAGATCCTATTTATGTGCTCGGCAAAGATGCGGTTCCGGCCTTAGTGACACCGAGATATTTGACTGTGTCTTTTGCTATAAGACTCAACCTCCCGATCGTGATTTGGACAGGTCTCGACCATTTCCATCCCGTTAAGTGTAGTACTTCCGTCTTGTGCGGGGCAAGCTGCAGGCCAGCCACCCGCAGCCATGCCTCAACCATATTTACAGCCTCCGTGGCCTTCCAAGTTCCAAGGTCTACATGTGACGCTGTGACAAGTAAGGTCACATCATCGGCATATCCTACCATCTGGACCCCTTCGAGCATGGGCAGCCTCAGAAGTCTGTCGTAGGCCACATTCCATAGAACAGGACCTAGAACAGACCCCTGAGGAACCCCCTCAAAGATCTTGTAGGTTCTTTTTCCGCCATCCGTTACGACATATATTTCGCGGCTGCTGAGGTAGCTGGCCAGCAGCCTAACCAGCCACACCGGTAAGTTAATATTACTCACCGCCGTCATGGCACCATTCGAGCACAAAGTGCCGAAAGCTCTTTTCACGTCGAAGGTGACAAGGAAGCAATGCTTCCCTGCCACCCTCGCGCCATACCACACGCTGATTACTTATTTGACCGCATCGGTCGTAGAACTGCCCTCACGGAAACCGTATTGTCTGTCGGCAAGCCCATCCCTGGCGAGCACATCATTAATTTTTCTGAAGATCATATATTCAAACAGTTTAGCCCAGCACGAGAGTATGCAGAGAGGTCGCGATTTCTCGCCCTTCTGGGATCCCCCTCCAACTCTCTTGGGAATTAAGAACTTGCGTCCTCACCTCCAGGCGGCCGGGAAATAACCCACAGCTGCTAGCAAATTGAAGAGGCTCAGGATTTGTCGAGAGCACTCTCCACAGATTGTGCGCAGGCTGTAGACACCGAAACCGTCCCCACCGACTGCCCTCTTTGGCTTAAGCTTCATTGTCGCTTTCCTTAATTCCTCGGCCGAAAAGTATTTGGCTTCCGTCCACCAGTGATTTGTGGGTTTACCAGGTTTGGTAAGCGGTCCCATTCTCGTTGTCTTGGTGCGCGTCCCGTTTAACGAGGTGACAACCCTATCAACCTCCTCCTTGAACTCATCCGTGAGACCACCCGCCGCCATAGTTCTCGCCTCAAGGCAAAATCTGTCAATCCACTATCCCCATCGCGTAGCCCCTTCGCTCAGGAGTGACGGGACTACCATCCTCCTGCTGGCCGCTGGTAGCCCCGCACGTCCCGGGGCCAGCCCTAAGACGTGCAGCACATATCTGTGGTCCTATCCCGACTCCATCCTCTGGATCGAACTCCTGACCGGAGCCCGTGCCAGAGCCGGACGGCAGAATAGCACGTCGATCTTCGAGCTGCCCATCGGTCGCTCGCAGGTGTACTCTCCCTCACTATTCTAATGATATCTACCCCAATCTAATAATACTTTCCCCCTATTATTGGAGACACTAGATCCCCATGCAGGGGATTTCGCATTAAAGTCCCCTGCAACCGTAACTCGTTCCCTCCATGTACTAATTTTGTTTAGCATCTCATTAAGCTTGCCTTCAACTGTTGCCTCCGCAATATTGGGAGAGAAGTAACAGCTGACCAGCAGCCAGTCGCCAACGCTCACACCACAATGAGTTTTCCACATATGATTGTTTTGGGGGATTCTCTGGAGAATTTCCCCCACGAGGGTAACCACAGAGAGGCACCTCCGTCATTGTCCGCAATCCAGTCACTCCTGTTGTGCCTGGGTTCGCTGATAAACATAGCGTTTGCATTGGCATCTCGTGCCGTTCGAAGCAGGACGTCATGCGCCAGGTAAGTCCCTAATTTAAATTTATTTGAAGGAGGTTGAACTTTACTGTCCTTTGCCTCCACTCCCTTGTTTGTTGCCCGCCGCAATGTGTTCTTTGTAAACTCTGCAGGCTATTGAGCCGGCAGGGTGGTCAATCTTGTCAAATCCTCTCTTCTTACAGAGTCTGCATTAGGGCGTTGCTTTACATTCGGCCATCTTGTGGCCCTCTTGACCGCATTTCCTACAAAGTAGGGCCCCTCCCTCGTTTTCGCTGCAGTGCGCCGCGAAATGGCCAAACCCATGACACTTGAAGCACTGGGCTATGTTCGGGTAGTCGGATCCAGCTATGGACCCACCCTATTTTGACTTTACCTGCCTTTAAGAGAGCCTGGACGGCATGAGCTGGGCAGGGCAGGACAGCAATCTGCATGCCATGCGGGCCCAGCCTAAGGATTTGCAATCAGGATTTCCAACTATTTTGGCCAATGCTTTAATAGCTTCGGCTACCTCTGGCTTTGTGGCCATCGGGTCGATGTCGAGAACTTCGACATCAACCAGTCGCCTCAAACGCTTGGTGTTGGCCTGCTCCCCCAGAGTCGTTTTCAGAGTTTCCGCAATTGGTACCGCATCCACCTTTGATGCGAATTTCAGGAGAACTTCCCCAGCACGGGACCTCCTAATTTTTCTAACGCCCTCCGACTGCAATTTAACCCTTTTAACCGTTTCTTCGAACGTGACACACGGAAGAGACAGCGCCACAGCCTCTCTCTTCTTCGCTTTTGCTGAGATATTGGTTAGGCCAGTAGGTACTCTGCCCAATTTTCCCTCCACCTTAGCTGGGTCTGTCCTGTCCCTTCTATTTCGTCGCGTTACAGTGGCCCACGTCTCTGCCCCATTGCATACATTTATTGCAGCCTGGGTGGAGCCAACTTCTTCTTCTCCCTTCCTTTTCGTTTCATCCGCCTGTTGCTCAGGGGGAGAAACTTCCTTCCTCTTCGCACAGGGGGTCTCCCTGTGCGGAGTCATTTCGCCGTAGCTTGGCCGTTTCGCCTTGGCGAAGAGCTCAGCGCATAAGTTAAACTTCCTTAGGTTGTCAGGACCTGTCTTCTTAGCTAACGCCCTAAAGAGGTTTTCCATCGCCCCAAGTATCTGTTCGATACTTAGTGAGGCTAAGTCCTCCTCATTGAAAATTTGCCCCTGTGGACTTGCATGGGGTAACTCGGTATTTGTCATCGATTTAAATTCCTTCCCCAGGCCACTCCCAACACCAGGCAAATGCTCGTACACGGGGGAGCTCAGAATCGCAATTGCTCTAACCTCTTTATCGAGTTGAGCCCTCGTCTCCGTCGCTGTCCTTCCCCGGGTGGGGTTGCCTCGGGTTGCCTTTTACTTCCCCCAGATCATCTTTTGTCGATGACCTAGAGTCACTTGCCCGGTTGTTTCTGGTTGTCAGTGTGACACCAACCCGGGCCAGTTGGAACTTGAGTTGGTGTGCAGCCCTTGTATTTGCCCGCCCAGACGAGTCCTGCTGTGGCTACTTCGTCCACTGTCCTTCCACGTTCGTGGAAGTTTCATCTTCACTAAAGGTTTGATTGAGTTTATCCATATACATAACCAATAATTCATCCCGTTCGGGCATCACGCCAGCCCCACCGCAGTGGAGCTACTTGCCCGGGAATAAGAAGACCTAGTCACGGGTGTTGAAGCCGAGAAGTGGCTTGTCAGGTGGCCGCACCCTATCAACACCAAGTGACACTACTATAAAATGTTACGGGATAGCTCCGCGCCATAGTTGATGCTAGAATTTTGCCGTCACCCCTATCGAGGGGGCGCACCGGTATCCGACCCGGGTATTGTCCCCACCTCAAGCTAGACGCTGCTGTGGTATTATCTCCACCACAGCTCGGGGTATCGGGCAATACTGGTCAGGTAAGCCCACATACCTGCGCCCAGGTAACACGGATTCGACCGCAGCATTGGCTCCTAACAGCAGGACGCGAGCGGATCTTCCACGTTAAACATGCGGGTTTGCGGGACCTTAGCCGAGTTTTACTCCGGACTTAGGTTTACACATACTCCCGCGCAGAGGTCACGTACCAACATCGCGTCCTGCCACGGTCGGGGGGCTACTACTCCCCCTTGGCTAGTCTACTAGGAATATCCTGCATGGCCCAACCGCAGCACATTCATCCATCGGCATTCACACACGAGCTGCCCTTAGTTTTCACCATTTGGATAAGACTCTTTCCGGCATGGGTGGCCCTATGGGAGACAAGGTCCCTCCGGCATAGCTTCTTATCGTCATTACGACTACTTAAGCCACTGCACCACGGCAAGGTGGCTGCTCACGGAGGGACCGACTGAATGACCTGACTGACTGACACGACCAACTAAGCCGACTCTCTTACCTGACTCACCGTCCTGAATGACTGACCTGACTGACTTACCTGACTGACTGACCTGACTACATGACCTGACTGACTGACCAGAATGACAAACCAGTCTGTTTGAACTGACTGACTGATCTGACTGACTGACCTGTCTGACTGACCATCCTGACTGACCACGCTCACTGACCTGACAATCTAACTTGCCTCAGAGACAACGTTAAATGTCATATCTGAATAACCTGACTGTCTGACCAGACTGACTGTTCAGACTGACTGACCTGACTGACTCGCCAGACTAACTGACCCTACTGCCTTACCTGACTGCCCCACCAGACTAACGGACCTTACTGGCTTACCTGACTGACTGACAAGACTGACTGACCGGACTGACTTATGCGACCGACTGACCTGACACACTGACCTGTCTGACTGACTTGACTCATTGAACTGCCTGTCTTACCTGTCTGACTGACCTGAATAACTGCCCTTACTGACTGACCTGACTGCCTTACATGAGTGACTGAACCGACTTACTTACATGTCAAACCAACATAACAGACTGATCTGAATGACTTACCTGACTTATACACCTGACTCATTGACCTTACTGACAGACGTGACTGACTTACATGGCGGAATGACCTGAGTGGCTGTCTTGTACAAGTGACACGTCTGAACTGGATGACTTACATCACAGGCGTATCTGAGTAACCGATCTGTCTCACTGACTTGACTTATTGAGCTGTCACACCGACCTGACGCAATGAGCTGACCGACTGACATGACTGTCTGACCTGACTCACTGACCCGACTCACTATCAGTGACCCGACTCACTCACTATCCTGACTGACAGACCTGAATGACTGACTTGACTGACTGATCTGACTGATTGACCTGACGGACTGACAGGACTGACTGACCTAACTGACTGACTTACCTGATTGTCTGACCTGACTGATTGACATGACTGGCGGACCTGACTGTCTGACATGACTGAGAGAACTTACTGACTCACGTAGCTGACGCACAAGACTGTCTCACCTGAATGACTGACCTAAATCACTGACCTGTCTGACAGACCTGAATGCCTTTCCTGACTCACCGAATTGTGTGACTGAATCATGTCAGTCAGACGGGTTATACATTCAGGTCAGTCAGTCAGGTTAGTTAGTCGGTTCAACCAGCCGTGGCTGTCACTCATGTCTGTCAGTCTGATCTGTCAGTCAGATCAGTCCGTCAGATCACTCAGCCAGGTCAGTCTGTGAGATCAGTCAGTCACGTCAGTCTGTTAGGACGGTCAGATAGGTCAGTCAGTCTGGTCTTTCAGTCAGGTCATTCAGGCAGATCATTTAGTCAGGTCTGTCAGTCAGGTCATTCAGTCAGTTGCGCAAGTGGGCGAGTAAGTCCGGAATGTCAGCAGAGTCAGTGAGTCATGTCAGTCAGTCTGGTCGGACAGATACGGCAGTCCAACAGGTCAGTCAGGCACATCATTCAGTCTGGTAAGTAACACTGGCCGGTCAGTTGAGTCAGGCAGTCCGGTCAATCAGTCGGGGAAGGCAGTCCGGATAGCTAGTCTGATCAGTCAGTCAGGTTAGTCAGTCGTATAAGCCAGTCATGTTGGTCAGCCAAGTCAGTCGTTCAGGAAATACAGTCAGGCCAGGCAGTCACGTCAGTCAGTCAGGTCTGTCAGTTAGGTCAGTCTGACAGGTTATTCAGTCAGGTCGTTCAGTCAGGTCAGATAGTCAGGTCAGACAGACACGTCAGCCCATCAGTTCAGTTTGGCGTATCAGTCAGTCCAGTAATTCAGTCGGGCCAGTCAGTCAGGTCAGTCACTAGGGTCAGTCAGTCGAGTAAGTCAGTCAGGTCAGCTAGTCAGGTCAGTCAGTCATGCCAGTAAGTCAGGACAGTCAGTCAGGTCAGTCAATCAGGTCAGACGGTCAGGGCAGTGACACTGTCAGGTCAGTCATTCAATTCAACCAGCCAGTTCAGCCAGCCGGGTGGGTTAGTCAGGACAGTCAGTCAGGTAAGTCAGTCAGTCAGTTCAGACAGTCAGGTCAGTCAATCAGGTCAGTGAGACAGGTAAGTCAGTCTGGTCAATCATTCATGTCAACCTGTCTGGTTAGTCAATCAGGTCAGTAAGTCAGGTCAGGCAGTCAGGTTGATCAGTCAGGTCAGTCAGTCAGGTCAACCAGTCAGGCCAGACAATCTGGTCGGCTAGTCTGGTCAGTCAGACTGGTCAGTCAGACTGGTCAGTCAGCAAGGTCAGTCAGTCAAGTCACTCAGTTAGGTCAATCAACTAGTTATTCAGCTATTTAATTATTTGCATGTTTAATTACTTAGTTGAATGGTAAGTGATATATTAACGCATTTAGCTGTATTGTTATTTAGATATCAAGTTACTTCGTTACTTTGTGTCGTAGTTATATAACTAATGGCTGTTGCGTTATTTAGCTATTTAGTTACATACTAATTCCGTTATTTAGTTATCTAGTTAATTACTTATTGAGATATTTAGGTAAGTTCTTTAGATACTTAGATGTATAGTTATTTAGTTATTTTGTTATGTAGTTATTTAGATTTGTACTTGTATAGGTAATTAGTTATGTAGTTTGTTTAATCGTATCGCTACATATTTTATTTGATACGACTAAACTGGGCTCGGGTTCGAGGGAAAGGAAATTGGGTTCAATAAACGAACGCTTTGTTTTTATTTTGGCCGTCGATTCATAGACAGCCGTCTATTTTGACTCTTTGAACAACACTTGTGGATTTGCGGTGTGTTCGAGTGCCTGTTCACAGTAACAATAGGTGGAAACACCGATGTCTTATGTTAATATTAGGTTATTGCTCTAACAGTGCGTCTTCCCTCTCTTTCTCCTAATCACGAGATGCGTGACAGGTGGTGAGGGCACTTACTCGTGCTACGATACGCAGTAGAGGCGAGTGGACTTTATAATACGACGTTTCCCGCGTATCGCAAGGAACCGTCGTGTGCAGACGTACAGATTCAATTTTATATCATGTATCGAATGCAACAGTCGATTGTCTCGAACCGGCCTCTCGCTAATGCAGGCTCCAAAAGGGTGGTGCCGTGTGGAGGAGAACCAACGGTTACTAGAATACTAGTCCCGGAAGGTGGTTGAAACTCGGAGTCTCACCGCTTAGTCTCTCACACGTCGTGCCCTAGGAAGTCGTGAAAAGGTACTGGAATGGCAGTATTGTTTTGGGTGCGCTATTACCGTCGATATACGACACACGGTACCGCTGCCCGAGAGATAGAAGAGTGTGACATGACACCCACCGTCTACCACAAGCGCCTTCAGCGGAACGGTGGTCTTAAAACAGGAGTATGCAGGATCGCCGCCACTGCACGTGAAAACGTATCAGACGCTTTAATGGCGATTGCACCGACAACCTTGATACCGGCCACGAGGGCTGATCTCCGATTGCTTTTAAATCGAGGAACAATCGACAAAAGAATCGGGGTAAGCCCACCATTCCGATTGCTATTCGCTCGAATTAGGATTAAGAATTGATCTGTAGCGTGCCTATGAGGAGACGATCGTGCGACGGAAAGCCGTTTCGACACATATCGTCTTTTTCCCAGCGCACGTCTTTTTATTATCAATAATCGATTTAAGAGAGGGTTCGAGAGCTAAGAATTAAGCTTTGCTCTCGAAATCTATCAGATACTTGGGCTCCGGGAGCTGGTCAGATATTCTCACGTAGCAACGACGAAAATTTTTCCAACAGCTGACTTCGGCAGCACAGAAGCAAGGGCTCTGGCTGTGACCGACTCTCTCGAGGATCTCTGGAAAATTGACTGGCTCACCGCCGGCTGTGATTACGCGAATGCGATAATTCTTATCCAGCCGGCAGGCGACGCTGTCTATTTTATCATTGTGTCTCCTCTTGAAGGAGACACCTTTCCCTCTCTCTATGCTCTCGCGTCCTATGCGGTTTCACCGATCTTCTTCGAGTTTAAGGGGACACCGTCGTTACGCGTTTACTGTTCGTCTCAAAACAAACAGTTAGAAAAGCTATAGTCGAAAATCGCTAATTTTTCCGATGCCATTTGATACGTAAATGACACGTATAAATTGGAGATTCACCGTTTCACGTATTCGCCAAAATAGCTCACGAATTTCGCGATCGTCGAAAGCCATCGAAAACACGACTTCATTAAACATAGTTGAAAAGTAACTTAGTTATTTAGTTGATTAGTTATTTAGTTATTCTGTTAATCAGTTATATAGTCATTTAGTTATTTAGATATTTAGTTACTTAGTGATACAGTTATATAGCTACGTGGTTATTTAGTTATTGCGCTTTTAATGTATTCAGTTATTTAGTCATTTAGTCATTTAATCATTCATTTATTTCGTTATTCAGTTATTCAGTTACTTAGATATTCAGTTACTTAGTTACTTAGTTATTCAGTTGTTTTGTTATTTAGTTACATGGTTATATTGTTATTTAGTTATTTGGTTATTTGCTTATTTAGTTACTTGGTTATTTGGTTATTTGGTATTTGGTTATTTGATTATTTCGTTATTTGGTTATATTGTTATCTTGTTACTTGTTTATTTGGTTATTGGGTTATTTGGGTATTTTTTTATTTGGTTATTTGGTTATTTGGTTATTTGGTTATATGGTTATATGGTTATTTGGTTATTTGTTTATTTGGTTATTTGGTTATGTGGTTATTTGGTTATTTGGTCGTTTGGTCATCGGTCATCTACTCATTTGGTCATTTGCTCATTTAGTTATTTAGTTATTTAGTTATTTAGTTATTTAGTTATTTAGTTATTTTGTTATTTTGTTATTTTGTTATTTTGTTATTTTGTTATTTTGTTATTTTGTTATTTTGTTATTTTGTTATTTTGTTATTTTGTTATTTTGTTATTTTGTTATTTTGTTATTTTGTTATTTTGTTATTTTGTTATTTTGTTATTTTGTTATTTTGTTATTTTGTTATTTTGTTATTTTGTTATTTTGTTATTTTGTTATTTTGTTATTTTGTTATTTTGTTATTTTGTTATTTTGTTATTTTGTTATTTTGTCATTTTGTTATTTTGCTATTTTGTTATTTTGTTATTTTGTTATTTTGTTATTTTGTTATTTTGTTATTTTGTTATTTTGTTATTTTGTTATTTTGTTATTTTGTTATTTTGTTATTTTGTTATTTTGTTATTTTGTTATTTTGTTATTTTGTTATTTTGTTATTTTGTTATTTTGTTATTTTGTTATTTTGTTATTTTGTTTTTTAGTTATTTAGTTATTTATTTAGTTATTTAGTTATTTAGTTATTTAGTTATTTAGTTATTTAGTTATTTAGTTATTTAGTTATTTAGTTATTTAGTTATTTAGTTATTTAGTTATTTAGTTATTTAGTTATTTAGTTATTTAGTTACTTAGTTATTTGGTTATTTGGTTACTAGGTTATTTGATTATTTGGTTATTTGGTTATTTGGTTATTTGGTTTTTTGGTTATTTGGTTAATTGGATATTTGGTTATGTGGTTATTTGGTTATTCGGTTATTTGGTTACCTGGTATTTGCGTGTCATGTGAATGAGACTTCAAGTATTAATAACTACCGCGCAAGCGCGGAAATTCAAAAGAGCAGTGGGGAAAAAAGAACGACGAGAAGAAAGAAGCAACGAACAGAAGAGGAAGAACCAGGAAGAAGGAAAGACGCATTGAGAATTCTCGCTTTAATAATTTCCTTAAAACTAACAGAAGAATAAACAGAAATTCAATTCAAATAAGTTTTATTTAATATTCGCGCTCTCGAGCAAAGTGGTTTAGCACTTCACGGGCATAGAACCCAATAGTCCTAGACGCATCAAGAAGATCCGTAACAGCATATTAGTTTCTTTGGTTATTTGTTTGTTTGTTTGTTTATTTGGTTATTTGGTCATTTGGGTATTGGTTATTTGGTTATTTGGTTATTTGGTTATTTGGTTATTTGGTTACTTGGTTATTTGGTTATTTGGTTATTTGGTTATTTGGTTATTTGGTTATTTGGTTATTTGGTTATTTGGTTATTCTGTTATTTGGTTATTTGGTTACCTGGTTATTTGGTTATTTTGTTATTTGTTTGTTTGGTTATTTGGTTACTTGTTTATTTGGCTATTTGGTTATTTGGTTATTTCGTTATTTGGTCATTTGGTCATTTGGTCATTTGCGCGTTTGTTTATTTAATTATTTGGTAATTTGGTTATTATGTTATTTGTTTATTTGGTTATTTGGTTATTTGGTTATTTGGTTATTTGGTTATTCGGTTATTTTGTTATTTGGTTATTTGGTTACCTGGTTATTTGGTTATTTTGTTATTTGTTTGTTTGGTTATTTGGTTACTTGTTTATTTGGCTATTTGGTTATTTGGTTATTTCGTTATTTGGTCATTTGGTCATTTGGTCATTTGCGCGTTTGTTTATTTAATTATTTGGTAATTTGGTTATTATGTTATTTGTTTATTTGGTTATTTGGTTATTTGGATATTTGGTTATTTGGTTATTTGATTATTTGGTTATTGGGTCATTTGGTTATTTGGTTTCTTGGGTAACTGATTTTTTGGTTATTTGGTCATATGGTCATTTTGTTATTTGGTTATTTGGTTATATGGTTATTTGCTTATTTGGTTATTTGGATATTTGGTTATTTGGTTATTTGGTTATTTGGTTATTTGGTTATTTGTTTATTTGGTTATTTGGTTAATTCGTTATTTGGATATTAGTTTCATTGGTTATTTGTTTCCTTGTTTATTTGGTTATTTGCTTATTATGTTATTTGTTTATTTGGTTATTTGGTTATTTGGATATTTGGTTATTTGGTTATTTTGTTATTTGGTTATTTGTTCATTTGGTTACTTGGTTTTTTGGGTATTTGTTTATTTGCTTATTTGGTCGTTTGGTTACTTGGTTATTTGGTTATTTGTTTATTTGGTTGTTGGGTTATTTGGTTATTTGGTTGTTTGATTATTTGGTTATTTGGTTATTGGTTATTTGGTTATTTGGTTATTTGGTTATTTGGTTATTTGGTTATTTGGTTATTTGGTTATTTGGTTCATTGATTTGTAGCGGCTGGCCGTACAAATGAAAGCAACATTTGGCGTGCAAACGGCTAGCATGGTTTATGACTTGCGCACCTGGAAAGCTATTTTTGAGGAAACCTTTTAGTTTCTTTCGGCGCATGTGTTTTCCAGTAAACTTTCTAGAACTGCCTCAATAGCGAATTGCGGGCGTCATAAACCAGGTATTTCCAGAAGGGACACGGCGCAAGGCCCGGCGGCCCGCGACCGGGCGAGATAGAATAACGGTCCCTGAAGGAAATTCCGCTGCGCTGCCAAATCTACGAAGCGACAAGGCACCCCCACCTATTCACCTCGCCCTTCCTAATGAAACGCGCTAAGGGCGCAAGGAAGAGGCGGTGAAAAGAGAAAAAAGAGCCCTGATTGGCAAACACCGAAATATGTAGGTGACCAATCAGGGAAAAGCAAAAAACAGACGGGCGACCAAAAATGACGAGTTAGTCAGTCTTGAGAAAACCGTCGCCTACGACTCGACTCGCGAAAGACAGCAAATAAAAGACTTAGATATATATCCACCGACATCTGTGATTATCATTTCGCGTGAATACGCAGATAGAAACATATCCCTTCAGATTATTTGGTTGTTTGGTTATTTGGTTATTTGGTTATTTCGTTTTTTGACTATTTAGTTATTTAGTTATTTAGTTATTTAGTTATTTAGTTATTTAGTTATTTAGTTATTTAGTTATTTTGTTATTTTGTTATTTTGTTATTTTGTTATTTTGTTATTTTGTTATTTTGTTATTTTGTTATTTTGTTATTTTGTTATTTTGTTATTTTGTTATTTTGTTATTTTGTTATTTGTTATTTTGTTATTTTGTTATTTTGTTATTTTGTTATTTTGTTATTTTGTTATTTGTTATTTTGTTATTTTGTTATTTTGTTATTTTGTTATTTTGTTATTTTGTTATTTTGTTATTTTGTTATTTTGTTATTTTGTTATTTTGTTATTTTGTTATTTTGTTATTTTGTTATTTTGTTATTTTGTTATTTTGTTATTTTGTTATTTTGTTATTTTGTTATTTTGTTATTTTGTTATTTTGTTATTTTGTTATTTTGTTATTTTGTTATTTTGTTATTTTGTTATTTTGTTATTTTGTTATTTTGTTATTTTGTTATTTTGTTATTTTGTTATTTTGTTATTTTGTTATTTTGTTATTTTGTTATTTTGTTATTTTGTTATTTAGTTATTTAGTTATTTAGTTATTTAGTTATTTAGTTATTTAGTTATTTAGTTATTTAGTTATTTAGTTATTTAGTTATTTGGTTGTGTGATTAGTTGGCTATTTGGTTACTTGGTTGTTTTGTTATTTGTTTATTTGTTTATTGGGTTATTTGGATTTTTGGATATTTCATTATTTGGTTATTCTGTTATTTGGTTCTTTGGTTATTTGGTTATATAGTTATTTGGTTATTTGGTTACTCGGTTAATTGGTTATTTGGTTATTTGACTATTTTGTTATTTGTAATTTGGTTATTTGGTTGATTGGTTATTTGATTATTTGGTTATTTGGTTATTTGGTTATTTGGTTATTTGGTTCATTGGTTATTTGGTTGTTTGGTTATTTGGTTATTTGGTTATTTCGTTTTTTGACTATTCGGTTATATGGTTATTTGGTTATTTGGTTATTTGGTTATTTGGTTACTTGGTTATTTGGTTATTTGGGTATTTGTTTAATTGGTTATTTGGTTATTTGGTTACTAGGTTATTTGATCATTTGGTTACTTGGTTAATTGGTTATTTGCTTATTTGGTTATTTGGATATTTGGTTATTTGGTTATTTGGTTATTTGGTTATTTGGTTCTATAGTTAATCGGTTATTTGGTTATTTGGTTTTTTGGTTTTTTCGTTCTCTGGTTATTTGGATATCTGGTTATTTGGTTATTTGATTATTTGGTTATTTGGTTGTTTGGTTATTCGGTTATTTAGTTATATGTTTATTTGCTTATTTGTTTATTTGGTTATTTGGTTATTTGGTTATTATGTTATTTGTTTATTTGGTTATTTGGTTATTTGGTTATTTGGTTATTTGGTTATTTGGTTATTATGTTTGTCACGTATCCCCTTACATGC
The DNA here is from genome assembly GCA_028830335.1 of Eucera pruinosa. Taxonomy (NCBI): domain Eukaryota; kingdom Metazoa; phylum Arthropoda; class Insecta; order Hymenoptera; family Apidae; genus Eucera; species Eucera pruinosa. Next base: position 8,098 of record JAMYCR010000006.1, on the reverse strand, counting down.
GAGTAACACTTTATGGATTAGTAACCTTTTCATGTATTTGCCTGTCATGTGAATGAGACTTCAAGTATTAATAACTACCGCGCAAGCGCGAGAATTCAAAAGAGCAGCGGGGAAAAAAGAGCGACGAGAAGAAAGAAGCAACGAACAGAAGAAGAAGAACCAGTAAGAAGGAAAGACGCATTGAGAATTCTCGCTTTAATAATTTCCTTAAAACTAACACAAGAATAAACAGAAATTCCATTCAAATAAGTTTTATTTAACATTCGCGCTCTCGAGCAAAGTGGTTTAGCACTTCACGGGCATAGAACCCAATAGTCCTAGACCCATCACGAAGATCCCTAACAAAATTGGTGACAGCGGTGGGATAGTTTACAATAAACTGAATAAACTGATATTGCCGGCTCGTGAGTGTGAGCATCAGAAAGCAGACTTCAAGACTTCTGAACCATCAAATTGTGACACGGCGTGTGGACAGCATCAACAGCTCCCAGGTGCACCTCTCCCTCTTGGTTTTTGCATGGTTTTCCCAAGAGTGCGGGTAAATACCGGAGACGGGCGATTTATGCGTTCCATGCACGTTAATCCTTAAATCGCGAGCACCACCACACGCTTCATCGAACATCAGTCGGACCATCTTTCAAGTCTATCACCGAGGATGACAATCCAAAAGCATCAGAGGATCACCAGACTGGACTATCTTCCACGCAACTCAACTGAGGATGACCAGACATCGAAGGATCGAGCAAGACGACGTTACCGCTCAATAGAAGCAGGAGTGAAGACCCAGTCAACGGCGACAACTACAGGAAAATTGCGAAACGATAGATACGATATTACACATTTTGTTAGCAACTTTCGAAATGCCGCCGTTGCGTAAAAAATATCAGCTAGTAAGGAAAATCCGCAGGCGTGGCCTGAATAGTGGGGTGTTTGTGGTTGAGGACATACCAGTTGAGCAGTCCGAAACATCACAGGGAGATGTAGCAGTTCTTCCAATTCAGTCGCTACTTCCGAGATCTGTATTACCCGGTGCTGTCGAGGACTCCACTTTGGGTGGTAATTCAATGTTCTGCAACATGTCATCGAATTCTTGTGAACCCTCTAGGACACCGTGTCGCGCATCATTGAGCTTAGTAGCAAGCTTTATTCCTAGCTTCGATGGCAAAGAAAGTTCGGTCTCTCGTTTTATTGATCAATGCAAATTTGCGGACTCAATAGTTTCACACGAGGACAAATCGTTTTTACTATTCCTGATTTGCAATAAAATACAATCTGACGAGTATTGCAGAATAACGCGAAGTCAAACTCCTAAAACTGTAGAGGAATTGATGAATTTAATTAAGTCAACTTACAAACAAAATTTTAATTTTAAACATGCGTTAAGCGAATTTAAAGAATGCCGACGCGGAGATTATGAAAGCATTAGCGATTTTGGGAAAAGGATACAGGTCATCTTGTATAGAGCGATTAAAAACGCGAGGGATAGTCATCCTGTTGAATCTATCGATGGGTTATCGGTATTACTCACCGAAGCGGCAATTAGCGCCTTTTTATGTGGACTTCGCAATGATAGTATTACGGCTTCAGTCTCTGGAAATTCAATAGCGAACTTGGAAACTGCGATTCAAATAGCAATTCGTATAGATGAACGGTTAAAGTATAAGACGGAGCGATTTGACACAAAAATAATGAGAGAAAGGTCGGAAGTTTTTGTGAATTAGACTAAATGAATTTGACTATGACATTGTTTACAAACCCGGTAAAATCAACGCTAACGCAGACGCACTTTCACGAAACTCAATTGAATCAGATTCAAACATTCAATCCCAAATTTGTCGTGCTCAATCTTATACTCACTCTTGGCCTGGGGATCCTGAGAGGGTGCTCGTTTGCGGAGACGTGTCTCCATCTCTGGATCTTGGTACTGATAAATCGAGTGATAATTTTTTGCATCTTCAGAACGAACTAGTTATAGCTTCTGTTTTCCTTACGCGTGGGAACGCAGGAGCGGGAAAACCCGAGGCCGCATGTGGGCCCCCAGAAACAATAGTTAATTTGGTACCCCCGACTTCCGATACTGCTTCCTGTTGGCTGAACGGAACTGAACCCCAAGTATCCGCTTCAGGAAAGGTATAGGATAGTCAAGGTTACCCGCGTTGTGTCACGCAATCGAGCGGGCTTTCCTCGCGGGGCCAGCAACTTGAGCATCGCCATCGCGGGTGTGGGGAGTCCGCTGTTCCTTCAGGTTTGGAAAATACCAGGAACTTGTTTATCAGAAGAAATGACAGTGTTCATGAGTTCGATGCCAAGTTTGCAGTGGGTAAGCATAGGGATGTAGCCTCGGCAGTCTGTTATAATCAAAAAAGTAGAGAAATGAATGACAATGATAATCCAATGAATGATAATGATGATTCAATGAATGACAATGATGAGCCAATGAATGACAACGATAATCCGATGAATGACAGTGACGATTCAATGATTGATAATGATGATCAAACTAATGACATAAACGAAGACAATGAAGAGACACAACTACCATATCCTACCTTAAGGCACATTAAAAATCATCTTTACACACAAAACGGCAATCTCGCTCATTTCATTCCCCTTGATTTTAATATAATAACACAGGTCAGCAGGTCCCTGATAAACCAGGGTAAATTCACAATCGAAAAAGCACAGAGTTACCAAGTAAATCTCGGTGATACAATGGCTTTTCCGATCAATGATTATTTTATGTTTCTCTTATTTTTCAAACAAAGCCTTTTTGATAATCTAGATTCTCATCACGTCGATTCTGCAATTAAATCTTTCAAAATTTTAATTGATTCACAAAGCTTAGAAACTTTTAACATAGCAAGGGATCTAGATAGTTTCACTTTATCAGAATGGAATTTAATAGAAGATCTTCTCCGATTTAACTTCAATGATCCAAAATACCAAATTATAGTATGCACTGGTGAAATAGTTATACCTTCAGTGTCAGAGCGTCGTCGAATCATTCAAGAAAACCATAATTCCGTAGTAGGTGGTCATCGAGGTACCCACAAGATGTATAATCTCCTTAAAGAAAATTATGAATGGCCAGGAATGAGGAAAGAAATAGCTAATTTTGTTAGGTCTTGTCCAATTTGTCAAAGAAATAAAACTTATTCTACAAGAACAAAACAACCTATGTGCATCACCGACACTCCAACTCGTGCCTTTGAGAAAGTTCAAATGGATATCGTTGGTCCTCTGCCTGTAACAGAAAAGGAGAATAAATATTTGCTTACTCTTCAAGATAATTTAACTAAATATTCAGAAGCGATTCCTCTACCCAATATACAAGCAGTTACAGTAGCCCTTGCCTTAGCAGAAAATTTCATTAGTAGGTTTGGTTGTCCAAGAATAATTCACACGGACCAAGGAAGGGACTTTATTAGTCAGGTGATGGAAAATTTTTGTAAAATTTTTAAAATACAGAGGATAACTTCTACTGCCTTCCACCCACAATCCTTAGGTTCCTTAGAAGGAGCTCATCGAATCTTTATTGATTACCTCAAACATTATTGTATTAAAACTAATTGGGATGATTGGATAAGATTTGGTATGTTTTCCTATAATACTTCTACTCATGAGGCTACAGGATTCACTCCACATGAATTGGTTTTTGGAGTCAAAGCTGTAATTCCATCTGAATTCGCTAAAGAACAAGTACCTCGTACATTTATCCATTATTTAGACCAACTGTTTACCAAGATAACAACTACTCAGGCCACTGCAGCAGAAAACCTTGAAAGAGCTAAAGAAATAAGTAAAACTTATTATGACAGGAAGCTAAATCCACGTGAATATAAAGTAAACGATGATGTATACCTCTTAAAAGAACCCAAAGTTTCAAAGCTTGATTCTGACTGGTTAGGTCCCTTTAAAATCAAACGTATGATTACCAATGTAACATGCGAATTAGATTTAGGAAATAATAAGCTTAAAATAGTCCATGTTAATAAGTTTAAATTAGCATGTATAAGACTTGCCGACGATGACATGGAATATTATTGTAATGATATGATTTATAATTCAGAAATGCTGATGAAAGTTAAATATTGTGCGTTTCAAACCTTTGTATCTGACTGTGAGTGTAGCTCTATCAAATGTAAACCCAGCGTGTATGATAATTTGTAATGCGAAAAAGTTGTTCCGAAGAAACAACTTTTTGTACAGGGGCGAAGGTGTCACGTATCCCCTTACATGCGAGTAACACTTTCTGTATTAGTAACCTTTTCATGTATTTGCCTGTGAATGAGACTTCAAGTATTAATAACTACCGCGCAAGCGCGGAAATTCAAAAGAGCAGCGGAGAAAAAAGAGCGACGAGAAGAAAGAAGCAACGAACAGAAGAAGAAGAACCAGGAAGAAGGAAAGACGCATTGAGAATTCTCGCTTTAATAATTTCCTTAAAACTAACGCAAGAATAAACAGAAATTCAATTCAAATAAGTTTTATTTAATATTCGCGCTCTCGAGCAAAGTGGGTTAGCACTTCACGGGCATAGAACCCAATAGTCCTAGACCCATCGAGAAGATCCGTAACAATATTATTTGTTTATTTGGTTATTTCCTTATTTGCTTATTTGCTTATTCGGTTATGTGGTTATTTGGTTTTTTGGTTATTTGTTTATTTGGTTATTTGGTTATTTGGTTATTTGGTTATTTGTTAATTTGTTTATTTGGGTATTTGGTTATTTGGTTATTTGCTTATTTGGTTGTTTGCTTACTTGGTTACTTGGGTATTTGGTTATTTGTATATTTGGTTATTTGGTTATTTAGTTACTCGGTTAATTGGTTATTTGGTTATTTGACTATTTTGTTATTTGTAATTTGGTTATTTGGTTAATTGGTTATTTGATTATTTGGTTATTTGGTTATTTGGTTCTACGGTTATTTGGTTATTTGTTTATATGGTTATTTGGTTATCTGGTTATTTGGTTATTTGATTATTCGTAATTTGGTCATTTGGTTATTTGGGCATTTGGTTATTTGGTTATTTGGTTACTTGGTTATTCGGTTATTTGGATATTTGGTTATTTGGTCATTTGGTTATTCTGCTATTTGGTTATTTGGTTATTTGGTTTTTTGGTTATTTGTTTATTTGGTTATTTGGTTATTTGGTTATTTGGTTATTTGTTAATTTGTTTATTTGGGTATTTGGTTACTTGGTTATTTGCTAATTTGGTTATTTGGGTATTTAGTTATTTGGTTACTTGGATATTTGGTTATTTCGTTATTTTGTTACTTGGTTATTTGCTAATTTGGTTATTTGGGTATTGGGTTATTTGGGTATTTGGTTCTTTGGTTATTTGGTTCTTTGTTTACTTGGTTAATTGGTTATTTGGTTATTTGGTTATTCGGTTATTTGGTTATTTGGATATTTGCTTATTTGGTCATTTTGTTATTCTGTTATTTGGTTATTTGGTTATTTGTGAATTTGGTTATTTGGTTATTTGGTTACTTGGTTATTTGGATATTTGGTTATTTGGTCAATTTGTTATCCTGTTATTTGGTTATTTGGTTATTTCGTTACTTGGTTATTTGGATATTTGGTTATTTCGTCAATTCGTTATTCTGTTATTTGGTTATTTGGATATTAGGTTCTTTGGTTCTTTGTTTCTTTGTTTATTTGCTTATATGGTCGTTTGGTTATTTGGATATTAGTTTCATTGGTTATTTGTTCCTTGTTTATTTGCTTATTTGGTTATTTGACTATTTGTTTATTTGGTTGTTTGGTTACTTGGTTATTTGCTTATTACGTTATTTGGTTATTTACTTATTTGGTTATGTCGCTATCTGGATACTTGGTTATTTGGTTATTTGCTTATTTGTGTATATGCTTATTTGGTTATTTGGTACATTATTTATTTGGTTACTTGATTATTTGGATATTTGTTTATTTGGTCATTTGGTTATTTGGGCATTTGGTTATTTGTTTATTTGGTTATTTGGTTATTTGTTTATTCTGTTATTTGGTTATTTGGTTATTTTGTTATTCGGTTAGTTGCTTATTTGGTTATTTGGTTATTTGGTTACTTGATTATTTGGTTATTTTGTTATATGGTTACTTGGTTATTTGCTTATTTGGTTATTTGCTTACTTGGTTATTTGCTTATTTGGTTATTTGGTTATTTACTTATTTGGTTATGTGGTTATCTGGTTACTTGGTTATTTGCTTACTTGGTTATTTGTCTATTCGTTTACTTGGTAATTTGGTTACTCGGTTATTTGGTTATTTGGACGTTAGCTTCTTTGGTTATTTGTTTCTTTGTTTATTTGGTTATAAGTTTATTTGGTTATTTGTTTATTTGGTCATTTGGTTAAATGGTTATTTGGTAATTTGCTTATTTGCTTACTTGGTTATTTGGCTATTCGGTTATTTGGTAATTTGGTTACTCGGTTATTTGGTTATTTGGACGTTAGCTTCTTTGGTTATTTGTTTCTTTGTTTATTTGGTTATAAGTTTCTTTGGTTATTTGGTTATTTGGTTATTTGGTTATTTGGTTACTTGGTTATATGGTTCTTTGGTTATTCGATTATTTGGTTATTTGGTTTTTTGGTTTTTTCGTTCTCTGGATATTTGGATATCTGGTTATTTGTTTATTTGGTTATTTGGTTATTTGGGTATTTGGTTATTTGGTTATTTGGTTATTTGGTTATTTGGTTATTCTGTTATTTGGTTCTTTGGTTCTTTGGTTATTTGAATTTTTGGTTATTTGTATATTTGGTTATTTGGTTATTTGTTTATTTGGTTATTTGGTTATTTGGTTATTATGTTATTTGTTTATTTGGTTACTTGGCTATTTGGTCATTTGGTTATTTGGTTCTTTGGTTATTTGGTTATTTGGTTATTTGGATATTTGCTTATTTGGTTATAAGGTTATTTTGTTATTTGTTTATTTGGCTATTTGGCTACTTGGTTATTTGGATATTTGGTTATTCTGTTACTTGTGTATTTGCTTATTTGGTTATTTGCTTACTCGCTTATTCGGTTATGTGGTTGTTTGGTTACTTGGTTATTTCTTTATTTGGTTATTTGGTTATTTGGTTATTTGGTTATTTGGTTCTTTGGTTATTTGTTTATATGGTTATTTGGTTATCTGGTTATTTGGTTATTTGATTATTCGTAATTTGGTCATTTGGTTATTTGGGCATTTGGTTGTTTGGTTAATTGGTTACTTGGTTATTTGGCTATTTGTTTATTAGGTTATTTGGTTATTTGGTTATTTGTATATTTGGTAATTTGGTTATTTGGTTAATTGGTTATTTGGTTATCTGGTTATTTGCTTACCTGGTTATTTGGTTATGCGGTTATTTGTTTATTTGTTCATTTGGTTATTTGGTGATTTGGTTCTTTGGTTATTTGGTTCTTAGGTTATTTGGTTACTTGGGTACTTTGTTATTTGTTTATTTGGTTATTTGGTTCCTTGATTATTTGGGTATTTGCTTATTTTGTTATTTGGTTACATGGTTGTTTGGTTATTTGAATATTTGGTAATTTGGTTATTTGGCTATTTGTTTATTTGGTTTCCTGGTTATTTGGTTATTTGTTTATTTGGTTATTTAGTTAATTGGTTATATGGTTATTTGGTTATTTGGTTATATGGTTATTTGATTATTTGTTTAACTGGTTATTTGGTTATTTGGTTATTTGTTTATTAGGTTATTTTGTTATTTGGCTATTCGGTTATTTGTTTTTTTGGTTACTTGGATATTTGGGTATTTGTTTATTTGGATACTTGGTTATTTGTTCATTTGGTTATTTGGTTACATGGTTATTTGCTTATTTGGTTATTTGGGTATTTGGTTATTTGGTTATTTGGTTATTAGGTTGTTTGGCTATTCGGTTATTTAGTTATTTGTTTATTTGCTTATTTGTTTATTTGCTTATTTGTTTATATGGCTATTTGGTTATTATGTTGTTTTTTTATTTGGTTATTTGGTTATTTGGTTATTATGTTATTTGTTTATTTGGTTATTTGGGTATTTGGTTATTTGGTTATTTGGATATTAGGTTATCTGGTTATTTGGTTATTTGGTTATTTGGTTATTTGGTTATTATG